>OZ023284.1:5162071-6412071 GCA_964007245.1 Hypomecis atomaria
CTTAAGTACTTCCCAATTTAGTATTTTTTTAGGATTTGTACGGAACCCTCGGTGTGCGAAACTGACTCACACTTCTCTGGTTTTTTTATAGTGAATAAGTCTTAGCATATTAATATAATTACAAACTCGCTTATGATAAGCAACAAAGTGCTCGAAGATAAAAAAGTAAATTCGTGTAGGCCGGGTCGCTAGCCCTGGTGTCAGAGTTTTTAAGCCGCCTGAAGGCCTCTGACATGCTCGAAGAAGAAGCACGTAGTTATAATTTTTTCGAAAAGTAGAAAGTCAAGGGAATGGAACAGACTGCAATACCATTCCCTGGCCACACGGTTTGAAACCTTGAGTCAAATCGCTTCGTACGTATCCAAGTCAAATCAACAGTACGTACGTATCCAAGGCATATCAAGAGTATAAAATAACAAGCACAATCAAAAAAAAATATTCAACAATTTTTTTTTTATTAAAATCAACCATAATTTTCTTCGTAATCGAATATGAGTTTTATTTCTACGAAATCACTTAGTTCTTTCTTCGTTTGGAAATAAAAACCGCTTATTTCTTGCACGACGCCTATTTGAGCAACAGACCTTTTTCGAAAACAACACTGGAATACGACTACATTTGCTTACTTTAATCGATTTAGCTGATGCATATATAAAAATATCATTTAAAAGCGGCTTCTTTTTCCTTGATATTGCATTTCTCCAGCAAAGTGTCTCTTCAACCATTACATTGTATAACTAACCTTAATTTCGCAAATTAAATACCAATAAGCATTCGTGACCTGACACAGAAAGCACTCGAAGATAGGAATGTATTACTTTACACTTTCAAAAGTAAACTGTATCGTGCGACTTTTTTGTTTCCCATGTGTTAAATTACGTGAACACACAAATTTAAGGTGTATTTTACTTAATTTTATGCACCTATAACATCCCACGCCGAACTGGGCTTTCAGTATTGTTACTTCAAAATTTACGGCTTGGAAATCATAACTTTGTATTGCTACACAATGAAAGGTAAGAGTAAAAAAATAGGTTTATTTTTACTAAATAAATAAGAATGTAAAATACTACATCTTTACCGGTACCTGTAATATATCGACTGAAAAGGGCTAGTCAACGGACTACCTTGAGCCACGTAGGTACATGTTGCACATTGTCTTTTGGTCAAATTTTGTAACATAAGTAGAACATTCACACAACCAAAAATATTTAAGTCATTCAATAAGTTGAAAAATGGATCTTACATTTATGTACCTACCTATCAAAATTATGAATCGTCAGCTTTTCTAATCTTGATTTCCATTAATTCTAATTCTTCTTCTCCCATTTTTTTATTACTCTAATTCTGCTTCCCTCTTTTTTTCTTCAAATTCCTTTTCTTTCCTTAGGTCTTCTAATTCAATTTGCTGAATTAGTTCTTTTTAGTGAAGATCCCTTTCAGCAATTTGTTTCTGTATCTCCACTAACTCCAGTTTTGCCTCAGAAAGGTATTTGAAACTATCGTGTATAGTACTAGATTTCTTTCTGGAAGTAGATTATGTAAATAAAATAAACACAAAACTATAATATTGCTTTAGTCTATTTTTATTTTTATTACAATAATTACACTGTAAACTGGTGTACTAAGTCGAAAATAAGTATTTTTTATCATTTGTATTTTTATTGAACCTAATACAACTAAGACAAACTAATTCATTTCGTAGAGGGTAAAATTAAATAAATTATGAAACACAATAGAAAACTTGTTCATATCTTACGCCACTTAAAATTTGTCAAAGCCATTATTGCTTTGTAACCCACATCGATACGAATGACCAAACTTTTAAACAACAAAATGATTAATGGGTGGTCGACAAATCACATTCTTTTTATATGCTAATTATCTATTAAACAGAATTCAATTCGAACAGAACCTTGTTATTATTTCGAATCAATTCAGAGCACGGGCGGATGTAGTCGTTTCAATCGTTTATTGCCAAACTCATGAAATTATTACGTTTTTGCATGTAATATTGCGGTTTGATTAATTGTTTAGTTAGTTTTTTTGATGGATTGGTCTGCGTGGACTGAATTAGACGTTACGTTTGTAAGATGAGTTAGGAATCTGTGTCATACGTGAATTGAGCAATGCATCGTGAGACGGTGTCCGAAGCGGGTACCGTATTATTTTGAAAATTGTTGTTTATTGCTTTTGGTGGATTCACTAGGTAAGCGCGAGTATTTCTTTTTTTAGGTTTTTTGGCATTTACACCTAAATTGCTCATTGTAAATTAAAAAAAACTCATTTATCGACCATGAATAGGAATTGTTATTGAGGTACATACACTAATTATCTCTATAAACCAAAATAGTGGTCAGTCTATGCACAAGAGTGCATCAACTAAAAACAAAGGTGAAAATCAGTTGATGCACTTTTGTGCATCTAGATTAATTATAAAACACTAATTTGGTTTTTAGACATATGTACCTACCTCGTAAACACTATCTATTCATGGCGCTAGATTAATTTTTGTAAAATTATAATGAGCAGTTGTAAATGCCAAAAAAACCCCAAAAATATTACCCGCGTTGACCCAGTAAAAGTGCCTTTGTTTTCATTTTCTTTTATATTTCTCATAGAATTAAAGTAACTTGGCTTTAAGAACAAAGACAGCTGTACCTAATCGTGAATTTCCTAGCCGTCACATCGCCAATTGTGGTAAAAATGATTTTTAAGATTAAGTTTTGTACGTTACAGGTACGTACAAAACTTAATCTTTTATATCATTTTTAGGATTCCGTACCCAAAGGGAAAAACGGGACCCTATTACTAAGACTTCGATGTCCGTCTGTCTGTCACCGGGCTGTATCTCATGAACCATGATAGCTAGGCAGCTGAAATTTTTACAGATGATGTATTTCTGTTGCCGCTATAACAACAAATACTAAAAACAAAATAAAATAAGTATTTAAGGGGAAACCTGAATTTTTAGACGTTTTTCGCTCTATATTAATAATGGCATCAGGTAGATGCTTGGAATTTTCACAGAATATTTAGTTTTATATCCACTTCAATTATAAATAATAAAATTAAAATAAAATAAATATTTAAGGGGAGCTCCCATACAGTACGGAACTCTCCGTGCGCGAGTCCGACTCGTACTTGGCCGATTATTATTTTATATTAGTTTGCCGTATATGCGCTTTATAAAGCAAGCTTTATTTCGCAAGTGTATAAAGCAACCGATCGTGTTCAATCACGATTTGCAGACAAATTTGGTTGCATAGTCTAACGATAGCTATCTCTAATTAAACAGCTACCTGCCTGGTTATGATACAAAAACAAAGCAACGATCAATCAATATCTGATGTGGAATGTCAACCGGCGTGGCACAATCATTTATTGGACTGTGATAAAGAAAGCTTTCATAATAGCGAGTCAAGTGTCTTAGGTAAGTTCGTAAAGGCTGGCCGGCAAAGTTTTCAACTTCAAATACAAAATTACAAAATGTTTTATTTAGCACAAGATTACAGAGATACAGAAATACCAGTGGACCCTGCACTAGGATGACCTGTATCGCAGGGCCCGACTCAGGGGTGCTTACATTTCAAATACTATCAGGTATATATATGTACGTTGCGGCTAATAAAATTATAACATAACGTTTTGAGATATAGAATTTTTAAATTTGAAAAATAACTAACACGTATTTGTGTTTGTGTGTGTGCGTGTGTATTCGTATATGGAATAGTATAATATGACTCACCTGAAAACCTTGAAACCCTGTGATATGATTAAACGGTTAAAGTAACCGGGGCGTAAAGTAACTGGTTAAAGAAATTGGGGTGTGATATGATTAAACGGTTAAAGTAACGATCAGTTGTAAATGTCAGTACTTAGCATTTGCAACTGGCAAATGTCTCTGTGTAACAGGTTATACATCCAAAAACAAACTGTTGTTTCACTTCGTACGTGTCGTTGTTAATTGTTTTTTTTTGCATTAAAAACTGGTAGAAATATTCGTTTCTGTTTAATACTTTTAAAAATGTGATGACCAAAACGTTTTAATAATTCTAAATCTTCCTCAGCTATTAAGGCATGATTTTATTACTTTTAAAGTAAGTTCGTATAGGCCGGGTGGCTAGCCCTGGTGTCAGAGTTTTTAGGCCGCCTAAAGGCCTCTGACTTGGCTAAACGATTAAAACAACCGGGATCAATTTAATGTGTCATCCGAGCCACGGTAGCGCTCAGTTGGAAAATGCCACCCGCGGTCACCCATCCAAATACTGACCGTGCGGAACGTTGCTTACATTATTTCGGTGATCGCTGACAATCACCAAGTCAAACTACGCTACGAGCGCTACTATACTGTACTAGTGATATTCCTAATAACAGAACTAATAATCGGCCAAGTGCGAGTCGGACTCGCGCACTAAGGGTCCCGTTCCCTATGGAAGCCCCCTTAATATGTTTTATTTTAATTAAATAATTTCGGTGATCGCTGACAAACACCTAATCAAACTACGCTACGAGCGCTACATTTATTACGTTGAAAGTAATAATGATTCATGTTGAACAAAACTGTTGTGAAAATTTTACCAAGATAGTGTAAAATTTTTGCAACAAGTGGTCAGTAGGCGCAGCAGACAAATAAATTTTAATCAATGTAGGTGGACCTCAATAGATATGTAAATTATAAGGTTTGTTATACTGGTTTCGAATTGGACAAATATGATTGCTTTCGAAATCGTAATCCTAATTGATTAATCGTGTACTTTTCTAGTGCGGAGAGGTCACGATATACGCAAATATCGTACGCATATTTATTTTAAAACGAGATCAAAGAAATCAAAGATGCAATGACTGTTGATTGAATTGTGCGTATATTTAACCGACTTCCAAAAATTATGAGGTTCAATGTTCGTCTGTATGAATTTTTTTTGTGTATGTTCATCGATAATTTCGCCAATTATGAACCAAATCGAAAAAATATTTTTTAGTTCGAAAGGATTTACTCCCGAGGTGGACCCATTTAAATTCTACAGAAATCGGCTGAGCCGTTTTTGAAAAAAAACAATAATGTTAACAATTCGAGCGAAATTTTCGAATTTTGTATACGATGGAAGGCGGTTTTGCCACTTTTTTTTTCAAAAATAATTATTTTGTTTCATTTCTGAGTCAAATACAATACGTTTGCTCACATACACTTAATTTCTCTATGATACTCTACTTAATGTAATTTAGCGTTAGATCGTTTTTAGGGTTCCGTACCCGAAGGTTAAAAACGGGACCCTATTACTAAGACTTCGATGTCCATCTGTCCGTCTGTTCGTCTGTCTGTCTGTCACCGGGCTGTATCTCATGAACCACGATAGCTAGGCAGCTGAAATTTTCACAGATGAGTTATTTCCGTTGCCGCTATAACAACAAATACTAAAAACAGAATAAAACAAATATTTAAGGGGGGCTCCCATACAACAAACGTGATTTTTAGGATCTTTTCGCTCCCTATTAAAAACGGCAAGAAGTATGGTGTCCCAAACGGTACGTGACCCTTCGTGCGCGAGTCCGACTCGCACTTGGACGATTATTTTTAATAACAAAGGGCATATTTTTAATAACAGAGAACATGTTGAAAAAAATATTATTATTAATAAAATATTATTATTAATATTTTTTTCTTAGTCAAGAGCGATTTGCATATTGTAGATTTTAGGCTTTAAATAAAAAAAGAATATTTTTTCTGAATGGTTACTTCCCGATTATTATCTAGTATAAAGACAAATATGGTACTGAAACGTGTTTACATAAATATAGTCAAGTTAAAAATATATTTTACTTTAGAAACTAACGTGGTTTTTACACATTTAAAAACATGAGTGCATACCCGTTATATAAAGTATGAAAATGAAAAATATATTGGTAGGCACATACGATTTTTGTTTAGGTACTCGAAAAAAGAAAATACAAACGAAAATATAAAGCTATATTGGAACTTAGCCGTAAAGCTATATGAGAGGCTGAAAGCTTATAACTCTGAAATCATTAGTACTATAATATGGTAATCCTTCAACATATTCAAACTTTGTTAAACTTACTCTGCCATATTAATGAACGCAGAAGTTACTTTGTAGAAGTTAGTTCGTTACGCAAAAGTTACTTTCTAGCAATGATGTTTATGTATTTCTAGTAGTCAGTTCGCTATTGCCTTTTTTTTCTTTGTCAATTTTAAGTCACTTGTAAAAACAAAATATGGACTAACTACTGCGAAGTCACTATGAGTTTAATAATAAGGCCGACTCAGTCTTACTTATGGCTAAATGTAACCGCAAAATCAAGTCAAAAACTTTCAACTCTACTATTCACCTACCTACGCTCAGCTGGTTCAATCCTAGTCAAATCTTATGTAGAGCGTATTGATTTTAGTTCTATTATTGATTTGTTCTCGTTAATCATGTGTGGGGCAACATTTAATCAGACCCCTGGCCAGTTGATTAGGCCCCGACAAAAACCCAATCAAATCATTTACCCGTATTACATAACTGTCATGCATAAATCTGTGTAAGTACTTTTTACATGATGTTTGCATCCATCGTTGCAATTTTAATAGCTCTGTATCATTGAGATAAGATATTCAATCAAGTTGCCTAATTAGAGGTTGTAATTTATTGGCTAAGTAAGAAAGTTATGTTTTTTGGTTTTATTTTTCTTGACATTGAACGTACTTAGTATGTCATTGCTTTGAGGTGAAAATAGATCTAACTATTCACTACTCATATAACTTATTTTTTTAGCATGCGTTCATTTAAGTGCAGATGACGTATTTGCTTTCTCTGTTATTATAATGGTCCAAATGGCTGGATATAATGACGCATTTTATACTTCTCCAAGGCGAAATAATCAAGATGATTGTTAGATATTATTTTTTAATTATTGAAAATACCTACCCTTAAAAAAAGAAGATTTAAAAAATGTTAAATCTCTAAAATTTTAATAAAAATGTAAATGTTTCTTTCATTTCTGATAGTTTCGATAAATACCGCATTTTTATGTCTTCTAGCTAATTTTAGCGAAATTTTACATACTCGTATCCACCAAGTTTTGGCATAGTCACCTATACGTTGACATGTTTGCCAACTCCCGTCAACATCTCCTAATCAACACAAAAGACTACCATGAGCACTGTCCCAAATCTCCAAAAGAAAAGCCTTGAGAAGTCGAAACAAACAATCTGGCCCACGGTGGTCTTATCCATAGAAAATGAATATTTCCGATTGGTTTCAGTTTCACCTACCATGGATAATCATACCGGCTAGTGCAGAGGTTCTAAAACTTTTCAGTTTGTGACGCACTTACAGGTTTTGTATTTCGTGTTCACGTTCTATATTTTAAAACAGTGCACCTACAGTTAGAAGAAAAATAAATAACTAGTTGTATACGCATGAAAATTATATTACAGAATTAGGAAAAATCAGAAAAGAAAGAATAAGAGTATGAGAACTAAACTTAGACATGTAGATAAAGTATTTACAAATATTTACACATACTTGATAATCTCCAAATTGAATATTTTGTTTTGTACTTGCAAATAATTATCTAAGTTTGATCACTGCAATACGCCAGCGCTTGTATTTCTCACAACATGAAGTCCTCACAGTTTGAAAACCTCTGGACTAGCCGCTAACGGTGTGGACAATCGAAATTACGATCACAATAGACTCTGCCGTAAACATTCGTCAATATTGTGCGTAAAACTTCGAGAAGACAGCCAAATGATTTATCTGTGTCGTAGTTCGAGTACGTACTATGTTCATCTTATTTTTTTCTAAGTCACAAAAGATGCTCACAAACTATACGTACATTTTCTACGCTATTACCTCAACAATATCATTATCATCTCAACCATATGACAACTACTTGACCAATAACCTCTGCATTAGAAGCGAAAATGTACATGGCTATAAAACAAAATAATTATTCTATAGTCAAACCGCTAAACTCAGACTTCGCCTGCGCGGTACAGGGGCGCCGGGGGAGACGACACAGGGGACTGAGACAGGCGCGGGCAGCGGGTCCCCGGCGCCCGCACCTGTCTCAGTCCTCTTTGTCGTCTACCCCCGCGCCCCCGTACCCGCGCAGGCGAAGTCTGAGTTTAGCGGTTTGACTATAGTAATAGGTACTTAATACAGTTTCATACTTAGTACAGCAAATCCTTGCAAATATGCTAGTTACTACACGTATGTTCCAGCATTAAGATATCTAAAATGATGATTTAGACGAAATTGGCAGCCAACGCATCTTTGCAGTTTTGTACAGGCCATGATGATGATGATGGCCAACGTGCTCTGCGCTTGCGGGTACTGTAATAGCCTTTGTAGTAGTCCACTGCAGGATGTCGACCTCCAAGGGTGATTGGGCCATATCCACCACGCTGGCCCAGTGCGGGATGGTGGATTCACATACGTCATCGAATTTATTTCACGGACGTATGCAGGTTGCCTCACGATGTTTTCCTTCACCGAAAAGCCAGTGGTGTGAAATTCCGTACATAAGTTCCAAAGAAACTCATTGGTACGGGGCCGGGATTTGAACCCACCACCTCAAGAATGACAATCCAGGGTCACAACCACTAGACCATCACTGCTTTTTTGGCACTTGCGGGCGTGTAGTCTCAATTATTAAATGCATCCTCCTAATATTATAAACATGAAAGTTTACAAGGATGGATGGATGGATGTTTGTTACTCTTTCACGCAAAAATTACTGAACGGATTGAGATGAAACTTTGCAGTAATATAGCTTATATATCAGAATAACACATAAGCTATAAATTATAATAATATTGCGCAAATTTTCCATAATATAAAGATAAGTGTCAAGTAAGTGAAAAAATCTGTCATCTGCAAGCTATTCTAGAATGCGCTCCAAGAAATGTCAAATAAAAACAACTGTCAAATCGAACAACCGTCAAATCGTTTTCAATTTTCCACCTCCTTTATTATATAAGGGTGGTAAGGTTGAGCCTCGTGTTTGAAAGACGGAAAGTGACATTGTCTACTTTTTACGAGTATCCCGGATAAATAAAGGGTTCCCATGGTATAGCACAAAAATCTAAATATCATGCGGGCGAAGCCGCGGGTAAAATCTAAGTAGTAAATAATATATCCAATAGGGCAAAGAGATTTCTGTACGGCTCTTTTTCCTGCAGAGCTTTCTGAAACTTCTATTGAATCCATAAGATATCAGTTAGAACATGATTATTTGTTTGTAATCATTTTGTAAACTAATCTCACTACAAAACAGTCAACATACAAACACATAGGCCAAGACGCATGTCCAATTATATATTATATGTAGTTATTAAATATCATAATTGTGTCGATCTCTCAAACTAACTGACGGATCGTCAATTGGTCAATTTTTTTACTATTGCGGAACTATTATATCAAATTATATCATAGCGGTCAAAAATGTTGCTTGAGACATAGATTAAATACTCGCAGAATGGAATCAAAAAGTAGGTACTCCACGTTGACCTCGTTTTTTTTCTGAATTTCAGATGTTCTGTCTTATTTTTAAAAATTCGTCGTGTTTAAAATAGATATTATCTGCGTCACAAAAACAAAAATACATATTTATTATCGAGCCAGGCAATGGAAAGTTGGATATAAAAATTGACAATAAGGTAAAGAGACAATAAAAAAAGTGATACATTTGTCCAGTTGAACATATTTCAAATAAACAATAAATTTCAGAGGAATAAAGTCATAAATAAACTTTTTATAATAATATTTTAAAATAAATTCAAGTACGTACTGCTACATCTGATGAGGTTTCGGCATCAAAATTAGGTCTCACATTTGAACGACTGGTCTGCTCTACATTCTATGACCTAAGATTTAACACGTTAACTGTCGATTGATTTCTTATCCAAAGACAAACTGGCAATTGTTCATTGAGTTATTGCCAAGCGAAAGTATGTGTACTAACATAAAACATAGCCACAGTGTAAATTCATACAGTATAGTAGAATAGTACCTATACACCTTGTAACGGGGCCACCTACTTATATGAAAATAAAAGAGGGTGGTCCGATTAACAAATTTGACGATACATCGTTACAACCTATAGGTATACTTAGGCTTTAGGAACATATTTGTGATATTTTCAAATTGTAACATGTAATTGTGAAATGTAAAATTTTGTTTCATATTCAATTTGTTAGTTACTTTGGATGATATTTTCTCGCGTACAGTTTCCACTTTTCAATAAATCGTGACAAAACTTGGTAAACAGGTTAAATAATCTTAGATATTTTTATCATTGGAGATTTTAACGTGATAACGTCCGTTACGTCATAAATCGATGAATGCCGGCTGCACTTAAGAAAAAGTGTCATGTTCTGCCTCAGTCGAGCGTACAAGCAAGCGCGCGGAACAAGATATAGAGAGGCACTAAGCCAAATTTTAGAAGCGTCATCGTAAAAAATAGCTAACTAGACTATTTCTGTTTCTTTTTTACTTTAGGCATTAGATAGAGAGAAAACTTTTTACGTTGCTATTAAATTTACGATGGCGCCTCTAAAATGTTGTTTTAGTTGTTGATACAACAATATTTTCTTACGATAGTTTCATGTAAAATTATCGTCCGTAAACAGATTTTACAGACAATCATAATTTTTTATTGGAAAGGGATATTTCCCTCAAAATAGGAGAAAATTTGCTATAGAGATATCTATCAGCTAATTTTGATAGGATCCAAATCCTAAAATTAAGGTGCAAAACTGCAGAATGCGACCTGTAAAGACAAAAACATTATTCGATTCATTTTTCGGGCCACTACGCCTTAAGTAAGTAGGTAAAGTAAGTTCGTATAGACCAGGTGGCTAGCCCTGGTGTCAGAGTTATTAGGCCGCCTGAAGGCCTCTGATATAGCTAAACGGTTAAAACAACCGGGACCTGCAATTTAACGTGTCATCCGAGCCACGGTAGCGCTCAGTTGGAAAATGCCACCCGCGGTCACCCATCCAAATACTGACCGTGCGGAACGTTGCTTAATTTCGGGGATCGCTGACAAACACCTAATGAAACTACGCTACGCCTTTACTAAGTCTTTAGCATCAAAGTTGATACACTGTATGGTTTTTAAGCTGTAGATACCTTAACATAACTTTAACGATGTACCGGATCTAAAGAGTCGTGGCGGTCAGCAGATTTGTGATAGGTTCTCGTGATGGATAGACCTTTAGATGATTGACGCCGGTGGCCCGGTGACGGATGTTCGCAATATGGACCGTTTATTGACTGAATGCTTCGAGCAAATATCTATATATAGAGTCATAATCGTGCAAAAAAGTGTCCGAGTCAAAACCCTGCCAAAGCTACGCTTTTTAGTTAGTCGTAAAGCGATTGCAAGCCGACTAGAACCAAATGCCGCGTGATGCCAAAGTGCTCGGTTACAAGCACTAATTAGGTGACATAACGTCGAGATTCGAGAAAACGGGTCATTTTGAATTATTCAATATCTAAGGCAGGATATATGACGGCGCTCGGACGTTTTTTTACTACTTTCACTTAGGGACTGTGGCTCTGTAGATATTTTATCGAAGGCTGAAAGCTTAGCATTATAGTCAGTGATTTTAAAAACGTCTTCGGCGATCTTTACGTTGTGGCTTAGCTGGCCTTTAGATGTGTCCTGCATAAAATGACACAATGTTAAGGGTTTCAGGACCGAATCCATTATTGCGGGGTTATAATTATAGCGTACTTACATGTCTGGGGCTTCTGTAAACCCATTTCTCTTTCTAACTTTTCTTTAATACATATATACTAGCTGTTCTCTGAACAGTAGATCACGCAGCACAACTCTTTAACAGAATCGTTATCTTATATTAATCTCGGTCAATGATGTAATTGATAAATGCTTAAGTAGTGAGGTTTTTACTTGAAACCTAATTACCTATGTACCTACTAAAACGTGCATATGTGCAAGTGAAACAGTTGAAAAGCCGTTGAGCCCCTTAAATTTGAACGTCTATAAAAAGCTATTAACTCATCACAAAATACCTATTATTGTACGTAACTAACGAGCTCTATTAAGTAGAATCAAAAATAAGACCTTTTTGAAGAGTAAATCTCCGAAACGACTGAACGTGGACATAATAACACAGTAAGACGCCGTCGTAACCGTGCGGTTACAGTAACGATGCTTGTTTGTGCATCTAATGGCTTTATTTTACTTAAACTTAGTTACGAAATGTTTTGAACGAAATGAAGATGTAAGGATGGTCGTTATAATCTTAGCTCAGTAAATAGCGTCTTTTTTCTTTTCAGTGCGGAAAACAGGAAAAGTATTGAGGTTTTGAAATTTTCTGTCTCAATTTTTTACGAAAGTTCTGCATTAATAAATAATAATAAATAAATATTAGGGGACATCTTACACACGGCCTCTGACCCCAAACTAAGCAAAGCTTGTGATATGGCTGCTAGAGACTGATATACTACATATACATAATTTTAAATACATACTTAGGTATATAGATAGTACCTAAATAGAGAGAGACGAAAGTCTTGCCATGTTGAGAAAATGAATAAGAGTAGGTAAATATATTATACAAAACAACATATGGCCAACGAGGAGTTTAAGAAAAAATCTGCTGTTTGTTATACAAAATAAGACAAAGTACTTACCTAAGCTGCGCCTTGAAACGAACTTTCTTATCTTGAAACTTCATCAGCACCATCATTTCAGCCGTATTCGGTTGTCCACTACTATTTCAAAAAGACAAGTTTTATTTTATACATTAGGTAAGTGACAAACATCTTACAAACAATAATGTATAGCACAACGCAATCAATCAATAAATATACGAGTAGTTTTTCTTTTTTAGTTCTGTTTCATGAGCTACGAAATGTTTACATAACAAGATTAGTTTTCCTGTTGTGTACCAATTCGACATTCATATAGCGCTGAATCTGTCAAACCAAACAATGTATTCCAAGAAACCTCTAACATTTCTTAGAGAATGTAGCATAAAGGTAGGCGTCCACATTTCCGCATCGTAAGTATCGAACGCATCGCATCAAACGGATTATTTTCTTACAATTCGTCGACAGCATCGGCAAGAAATCTGAAACGATTGCCGACGCCACTTTCAAAAAAAAAAAAGAATTAGTAAAAAAATGTATTTGAAAACATTTAACGTATGTAGTTCGTCCAAACGTCCAATCGTATGGATCGCACGAATCTGTTCGACGTCGATGCTTAGAGAGACAACTTTTGCGATGTGTGCTGATGACTTTATACGAAATACCGCCCATTTAGTATTTCGTATAAAGTCATCAGCACGCATAGCAAAAGTTGTCTCTCGAAACATCAATGTCGAACAGAATCGAGCGATCCATACGATGCGGATCAGTGGATGCACTTGTATGACTACCTATAGGTACATAAAATGTTACGATCCTGCGTCCGATGCTTCCCATGCGGAACTGTGGACGTCTACCTTAATTATTTCAATCTATCGGGTCGTGCGTAATTCACAATTCACTTTCGTTTTTCAATTTGCTTAACAACTTGTTTATTACCATCTTTATTTCCGAAAATTACTCGATGTGCTCTAAGCCGATATTTAAAAATAATTTATGACCATTTTAATCGTTTCGATATTGTTAAGCCAAGACATAATGGTAACATAATGGTACAAAGTTAAATTAATTACGATAGAATATTGATTTTAATTAAATTTTAGTTTAAGTCAGCGTATAGCATAAACACGGTAGTTGTTAGTGAAAGTTATAGTGTAATGAAACGGATTTTAGTCTGTGTACCTCAGCTGTGTACTTGAAAGTTATGTCAGATTTGGAATCCGATGTGCCTAATACTTGTTTACCAAAATATGTAAAAATAGATTTTCGGAACGTAAGTAAAACGTCCACTTTGTGACTAATACTTAGTTTAGCTTTGAGGAACCTTTGGTCTTGCTAATTAATGCACATTAAGTGTTCATTAAATTTATTGGCTATTGTCTGACTTTGTCAAAAATCTAACAAATTGCATCAATTTGACTTACTAGGTACAATATAATATATAATACATATACCTTACTATAGATATATACCAGATTAGATTAGATTTTAGTCTATCAAATATTTTTCTTAGAATCTGAATCGGTGACTTAGATTATGTGATTCTAATGGTTAGAGACTAAAGTCTTCGTTTTTAAGATAAAATGGACATCAGTTTTTATCACAGAATCTCAACTTCATTAAATATAAATAGGTACATCAGTAGGTACGTACAATCAATTAGTATATTGTGTCAAATCTGTAATTAGGTGACGCCTAAAAATAAATTCTATACTACATTAATTATACTGTTACAAGTATGTTATACCTAAACACTAATACACAACACTAAAAAACACTAACGTTTTCATCATCTCAACACTACCTACTCAATACCACCGATCGTGAATTGAATCTAAATATCAGAACAAATATTGCCATAATCTCCATATTTGGCAAGCCACCGTAAAACAGCGAAACTGGCACAAACTGATTTCGAAGTGCTAAAAACTTTATGAATGCAATTGAGTGGGTAAATCTGCGCTTTTACCGACTTTTAGGCCGAATCAAACACAAGTTAGCTGTTAAAAGTTTTTGTCGGCACAAAATAAACCGCAATTTTGAGGTTTTATATTATATTCTTATAATTTATTATCACCTTGATCAAGAAAATATTTAGAGATAAGACTCACTTTTTTTTGCTTGGCATCTATTGAGGTTGGATCTGCCTTTGACATCCTTTTAGCGCCTTACGTTTTTCTCGCTATAGTAGCGCCTGTGAAAATATTGTATCGTAAATGTATTGTTTCTAATATAAAATAAGAATAATAAATTAGATTAAGATTTGATGACAATTCTTCATTACCTTATTATTGGGTCACAATGTACACATGTATGAAATAAAATCTTAAATTAAAAAAACATGAAGGCTTTTTCTTTAAATCCAGTTTCTCTTTATACTTTTTTTTTTTTTATTGGTCCTTCCACCACCTCCTTAGGCGTGGTGAGAATTGGCCTCGGGGAATACACCCCTTTGCCAAGGCTGGGCGCCAGAGGCCATAACTCCTGGGGAATTTGTTGTGCCGCTAGTGACATTTCCTAGTCTGAGCAGGAAGCCACTCTGCGGCAGCCTTTTATACTATATACCTACTAACAGTTAGAAGTGTCCAGTTATAAATAAAATGTTTAATTTTCATCACAGTCGGGACATACTTTTCTACAACATGTATTTAATTACCTACTTAGAAATACGAACCCAAAACCATATAATGTACCTCTATATTCTACAACTGTAGGTTTCTTAATATCCTTTAAAAAACAGCCTTACGTATTTCGCGCATTAGTACTATCTTACCTAAGTTTACAACTTCCTCAGGCAATTAAAAACAATTGAAACTTAATAACAAGTGCAATTAATCTCGCCAATCTGATAACAGAAGCACAATAAAGAGGAACTGAAGATAACTAGGTGCTAGTACACCTCACACCTCTATGGGAACTGTTGCGTCAGAGCCTGCAAATGTTACTGGCTATTACTGCCCATTCTGTCTTCCCCACTTTAACCCACCATAACTCTTAAACGGCTCAATCGATTTTTATAAAACATAGCTAAGAACACTCTCGACTAAGTCTCCTTTCATCCAAAAAAAACTAAACTGAAATCGGTTCAGTGGTTCGGGCGCTATGATGCCACAGACAGACAGACAGACAGACACACAGACAAACAGGCACGTCAAACTTATAACACCCCTCTTTTGCGTCGGGGGTTAATAACATTTCTATTAATTAATTAGCTAGAAAAAGTTACATTATTCATGTATCTGTTGCCGAACTAGGCCAGTGGCCTGTGTTTCGGCTTACAGCGCCCTCCTATATTGCATTTACTTCTAGCATAAAACATTTTTGAATTTGGCTGTTTTAACCGTGTAGACATGTCAGAGGTCTTTGGGAGGCTTAAAAACTCTGACACTAGGGCTAGCCAACTCGCTTATACGAACTTATATAAATTCGTAAGTTTACAACACTTTAGCCGCCACAGCTGTCTCACGCATACTTTTACGAGTTTAAATATATAGGCACTGGATTTCTAAAAACCCTGTTAAGTATTTATAAATCACCCTTATTCAACCCAATAATATTATATTAAAGATTTTTTTAAAGAATTAAAGTTTGCCTAGAATACAATTCTCATACTTTTTAAAGTTTTGTAAAATTTGGTAATGCCCGATGATTGCTAATTAAATTTAGAAGGAAGTTTCAGTTCTTTTTTATGGTGTCTAAGATATTCCTAAGTTTTATTTTCCAATGCTCATAGACACCAAAAACAGATTGACTTTGAAACTTTATGATAAGTAAGTAGGTATATGTTGTTTTTTTGTTATTTTAGTATTACGGTAGTAGCACGGGTAATTTATTATTTCTGTTCTAACAACTTGCAACTGCAGTAGTAACAACGGTAATTCATTTACCGTTATTACTACTGGTAGTAAGATTGGTAGTAACACTGGTAATAAACCGTTTTTTGCCAATTTCAATCGGATGTAAGATAAAACATCTCAGTGCCATATATTTTTTATCAAACCCAATCGTACACAAAATATCATTCAAACAAAAATTATTGCTCGCAGTATATTCAGTCACCCTAACAACCACTGTTTGGTCACTTATTCTGCCTGTTCATGGTAACCATGGCAATTACGGGAGAAAAACAAAAGGCAATAAAGAGGGGCTCACACTGATATAACTAACAAGGCATTGATAAGCGTATGAGAACTCTTGCATCAGACAACCTAAGCACAGCATAGGTAGGAACAGATAGACAACTAAGACAACATTGAAAGGACTGGGTCACTGATGTTAGCACAGAGATACCTGAGGGACAATGTGGTTGAACGAGACAATTTGAAAGAGATGCATCGATTTAATATGGCATGAGTTAGAAAGAGATATGAAAAATATCTCGATTCGGTGGCTGTTGTCGGATTTTTAGACAAGGAGCGTCAAATCCCAATACTTATTTGACAGTTTTGACAGCAGCTTGGAAGATTTTCCATGCATTTTTGTAGTTGTGAGTTACCTCAACAACAACATTATCAATCTGTTAGTTATCTGTGGATGTTAGAAATTCATACGTAGGTGGTCAAAAGAGAGACCATTGGTACAAGGAGTGTAAAATATTTAATATTGCTACAGGTATTAAATATTTGTTTGTGTGTATTAAATACTTCAGTTATTTATTCTATGGACTCGATATTGACAAAAATAAAAGCTGCTTCGCAAAAACAGCATCTGATTAAAAGTAATACGGCATTTGCCAAGCAAGTTGTCCATCTGCTTCTCACTATTCAACGGGCACAACCAAAGGAAGTGTGAATGAAACCTGATCGGATCCGATATGATCTGACAGATAGTTATATCACTACATACTTATCTACAATTGGAGCATTTGATATAGTGTAAACGGTCAACAACGATTAAAAGGTACATTACTCGTACTTATGTCAGAATGGGAAAGTAACCCAATTAGTTCTAGTAATTAAGTATCCTAGCAAGCAAGTCCGCAGACAAAAATAACTGGAGAAACTTTTTTATTATATTGCCAACGCATGTTTTTTTTTATTATATTGCGAACGCTTGTACGCCACAAGCTTTTCGGTGAAGTAAAACATCCTAACGCAGCCTACATACGTCCGTAGCAGGAATTCGATGGTGCATGTGAATCCACCAACCCGCACTGAGCCAACGTGTAGGATTTGGCCCAATCACTCTTTGTGATTAAGCGTACGTCCTGCAGTCGACTATCAAAACAGGTACAGGTAAACTACTTTCTCACATCAGGTAAAAATATTGGATATGCTATCGTTATTTTAGCTAGCCAATAAAGTATGCTACTTAACGCATTCCCTGGTTTCCCATAGTACCTATTCGCATAAGTTTTTGTTGCTTTAATCTTTAAATCTCACTGGTCTAGCCGGTCTATAAAAGTCTAAAAGTCTATTTCACAAAGGCACAACAAATCCGCTTTTGCTCTCCTCGTACAGACACATCAATGTCATGATTTTGTATACAATTTTGAAGCCTAAATAAAATGTAGAGCAGACGATTCTCTTGAATCAAAAGAATAGATGACCAATAATACTTTGTTTTGTTTTTGGCCTGCCTTAGCAAGCCATGGAAATAACAAAACTGATGCATATTGATGGCAGTTTAGTCTAAAAGCGACGTGTCAAAGATCGAGGGGCAATTTCATAATGGAAAGTTAGGCTAGTGGTAGACATCGATGGAAAAGTATCCCTGAATATTTGAGATAAAATGATGACGAAATGAGTAGTCAAATTGTATTAAATCGTGTAATTACATCATTGAGTAGGTATAAATTTAAATATTTCTAGGCGTTTGTCGGCGATCACCGTCAAGTTGCAACGTAAGGCACGGTCAGTCTTCGGTTGGGTGACCGCGGATACCAATTACAACTGAGCGTTTCCGTGGTTCGGATGAGACGTTATATTTTAGGTGCCAGATGTCGTAACCGTATAGGTCTCATGTCAGGGGCCATCAGGCGGCTTAAAAATCTGACACCAGGGTTAGCCACCCGGCCTATAAAAACTTACTTTTCTATTTCAATATTAATAACAAAATTTATTGATGTTTTAAAAAAAATGTGCCTTATTAAGCGTTAATGTAAGTGTACTGCACAAAAAATATAAGAATCATATTTGTCATAAAATTATAAATAAGTACCATAAGCTACCACAGCAAGACAAATCCTTGACCCGAAAAAGTACAGTCTATTTAAGTTAACGGAAATAGCTCCAACAAGTAATATTAGTTTAACCATTCCTAAAATAGCAAATAAACTAAATTATAGACGGTCGTTCAATATGGCCGTTAGCATTCTAGTGGCACATTCTCACGACTACAACCTATTTAATGGCCATAAACAATGATCGTTTGTTTAAAATCGATTTTGTGAATCTACGAAATGGGTTATATTGATTGGTGAAAGCATTCAATCATTTGAACACTTGCGACTGGTTTGCTATTAAATGGCACTACTCACTTGCTATTTTTTGGGATCCCGGTCCACATTACAACATGTCTTTAGCTATATTATATAGTAAGGGAAGACCAACCAATTTTGTTGTTCTATTTATAGGATAAACTTCCTGTAAGAAGGCTTATGTCTACAAAAACAAAAAACCGCCAGCGACAAGTCAGATTGTTAGATTAAAACTGCAGGATCACGCTAGATACTACCTCCTATAACTATTTTTTTTTTTTCAATGAAATGATTTTAATTGTATAGTGCATCCCACACTAGTTTTATCTCAAAGAGTTATTTTTGGGATAAACATTTCAAAAATTTGTCGCGAATACAGGACTCGAACCTGCTTCTTCGGATCACTAGCTTGACGCTCTCCCAACTGAGCTAATTCGCAGTCCTGAGTTTGCGTTGAATTTGTGAAGTATTTATCATTTAGCGTTGGCGTTGGTGGGTATTTTTTTCAGTTCAGTTCTACGGGAAATCTAGTAAGCCTGTGTTCAAAGTTTGGTCTTACACCATTTATGATATTAAATTATTAATTTTGATGATTATGATGATTACGAATTATCAACAACTTATTTATTTTAATCTTGAGTAACATGTAAAAAATTAACTAGTTGCGTACATCTATCTAAATTGCTAAAAGCAATAAGGCCGCCCATTGTTGCAGTTTAAGTTTATTTTTTTCTTCTATGTACGGTACCTTTATATTTTTCTATTTTATTGTATTAGTGTCAACAATTAGCAATTAAGAGTTACTCATCTTCGCCGTCGTCGCATGCGAAGGCGTTGCAGATGCAAATAAAATGATTAAATCTACCAATTATTAGGTACACGTCTACGAGTATGTTCTTACTTTTATACAGGAGGTAAGGTTTAAAATAGGGTTTTAAGGTAATGAAGGTTCACAATGCTCGGAAACCGTCGTTGGTGGCTTTTCTTCTTCTTTTATGATTTGGCGTCGCATTATTGTGCATTTGCCATTGTCAAGTATTTTTAATATTTTTTTTATATTTTATCAAAATAGTCAGTCGTAGTCACGTCATACCTCAGTAAAGCAGTGGAGATTTTACTAGAGGAGTCTTTGGAGTTTTGGTAACAACACGGAACAACATGATACGTTACATTGTATCACTTGCCTTCACTCATGCACGTAAATCAGCTCACAATCAATGAAATGCCACAATGTTTCACTAATTATCACTGATAAAAACAAAAGTTTAATAAAATAATACAGTAAGGCGACATGATTTTTCCGCGTTCCCGCCAAAACTCCGGTGGCTTTTCTCTCAATGCACTTCATACCTAACCCAAGCACACTGAATGACATAACAGCTATTGTGTCAGAGACACATGCTATCCGTTTATTAATCTGTGGTCCAATTGAACCTGCACGAAGCGCGGTGCGTGCTCGCAGCATTATCTCGTTATGGCGCTCGTTCGCATTCGAATATGGAACGTTCGAAATAACTTCGTTTGAAATGTTTATGATAAATGAGTGTAGCCTAGATTTTGACTGGCAAATGTCAGATCTACTAACTTCTAGATCACTCAGAAAAGATGTTCTTAATTCGGCTTTTGTTGTAACGCCGACCAACGACACGAAACCCACTTCGTCCGGCTTTATGTACCTACCTACCTCGTAGAAGACTTTGTGAAAATATGTATAGATCTTACCATTACTAAAATATTTTACTGTAATCAATATTAAATTAAATTTTGATTCTTATTTTGGTCCCACAATTAATTGTGCGTATGTAATATAAATACAAATAAACATTTTTGTTGGAATCTCCACACTGCAGAAATGTTTATAAACAAAATCGATTTTGGTAACTGACTGGCAATTCTACAGCAATTTCCTGATTACTTTCAAAAGGCATTCATTAATTTAAGTGTTTGACAAATTCGACCTTAAGGGCCCTAAAAGCGAAATATTCTACAGTAGCACTACCGGGAAAATGTTGTCCTGCTAGCTTAGCATACAAGACCACGACAAGAGTTTACCGACGTGTGCAAAGGTGACAGATATATACTTCACCATAACTTTGTCACGCTCTGATACGTCGATAGTGTTATTTTATGGTCCTTATGCTAAGCCCGCTGGTAGTTCTATGGTAGGACTACCGGGAAAATTTTGTCCCGGTATTTCTACTAGTAGAACTAATAGTAGAACTTACAGGAACGACCCACGATCTATCTCTGGCCTTTTATTATCCAATCCTTCCTTCCTTCCTCCTTCCTTTCAGCCATCGGACGTCCACTGCTGAACATAGGCCTCCCCTAAAGATTTCCAATAAGACCGGGTGGTAGCGGCTTGCATCCAGCGCGATCCTGCGGTCTTAATGAGGTCGTCCGTCCACCTTGTGGGTGGACGTCCTACGCTGCGCTTGCCGGTACGTGGTCTCCACTCGAGGACTTTTCGACCCCATCGGTCATCAGTCCTCCGCGCTATGTGCCCTGCCCATTGCCACTTCAACCTGCCAATCCGCTGGGCTATGTCGGTAACCTTGGTTCTTCTACGGATCTCCTCATTTCTGATTCGATCGCGCAGAGAAACTCCGAGCATAACCCTCTCCATGGCTCGTTGGGCTACTTGAAGCTTACTAATAAGGCCCATAGTGAGAGACCACGTTTCTGTGCCGTAAGTCATCACTGGCAACACACACTGGTCGAAAACTTTCGACTTGAGGCACTGAGGTATGTCGGACGAGAAAACGTTACGCAATTTTCCGAACGCTGCCCAGCCGAGTTGGATTCGGCGATTGGCCTCTTTCTTGAAGTCGGACCTACCTAACTGGACCACTTGTCCTAGGTAGACGTACGAGTCGACGACTTCAAGAACCGAGTTCCCAACTGAAATAGGGGTGGGTACAACATGGGAATTACACATGACCTTTGTCTTGTCCATGGTCATTTTAAGACCCACCTGTTGAGATACTCGATTGAGGCCTTCGAGCATCGTACTGAGTTCCTCCATCGACTTTGCCATGACTACGATATCGTCGGCAAACCGAAGGTGAGTGAGGTATTCGCCATTGATGTTGATGCCGAATCCTTTCCATTCCAGGAGCTTAAAGGCGTTCTCCAGAGTAGCAGTAAACAGTTTCGGAGATATAACATCTCCCTGTCTTACGCCTCTCTTCAAAGGGATCGCCTTGGAGCTCTCTTCCTGTACTCGGACCGACATAGTGGCGTTATTATACAAACACTTCAACACTTCGATATATCGATAGTCAATACGGCATCGTTGAAGAGACTCAAGCACAGCCCATGTCTCGACCGAATCAAAGGCTTTCTCATAGTCCACAAACGCTAAGCAGAGTGGCTGGTTATACTCCTCAGTCTTCTGTATAACCTGCCGCAGCGTATGTATGTGGTCCATGGTCCTCATAGTGCGCACGTTATATGTTGCCAGGGCCAGTTGTCGAGTGGGGTGGCAGCCGGATCTCTTCCGGCGATTCTTAGCACCCCGTGCTCCGCCGTTACCAAGGCCGCTGCCGGAGCCAGGAATAGCGGAGCTGCCGGGGACTGGGGGCCTGGTCTTATTTTTGTTTATCATTTTGGGGGGTTTTGCCGCGCTGGGCAGGCGTGTTGGCAATCGCAGTGCGTAGCTCTCGCGACGGGGATGCTGCTGCCCATCCCCGCCCTGTTGCACTTGAGCTACGCTGTTTCGGATGGATATACCGCCATCTGTCGGTTCCGTAGTACCTCAGTCGGCTCTTACGACACCTGGTACAAGAGGGGGGTGCTATTCTACTCTGCCGGCACCCCACGGCCATTATCCAATAGTCTTATGTTATCCACTCTAGTTACTCACTGTTTTTTTTTTTTGTGTTTATAGGGTTGGCTGCATAGTATAAGTCAGCCATTATGATGAGTGATAACTCTCCAGAACTTTAACAATACCGGTTGCGCGATCGTGTGACTTTATTGAGTCATCCATCCACCTTAGACGCTGGATTTGATAGAATATTAGTAATTACATTATTTTAATATTTCTAAGACGTTTGTAGAACCTGAAAACATGTCGTGTGCGTCAGCCATTAGGTCGTATGTTGAGTTCGGAAGGCCTAACGCTATCGTGCGAATATCTCGAAGCAGGTTACTCACGATTGTTGCTGAATGTTTTCACGCGATGGCCCACGGTTTCACGGAGGAAGTTGCGACAGGCGTTATGTGAGGTTTACACGTCGGAAATTTGACTCCTATCGCACACGTCATAGGAGTTAAATCTCCTTGCTGTGTACTAAGAGATTTAACTCCTATGACGTGTGCGATAGGTGTCAAATTTCCTTGTGCGCAGCTTGACACTCCAGCGTTCTTTTTACTTGACGCGACGTGTACTATCCGAACTGTTTTTGTACTTAGATCATGCGTGAATTTTGCTTAAAATAATGTAATGAATAAACAGAGGAGGTTCTCAATTCGATGAGTACATTTTTTAGGGTTCCGTACCTCAAAACGAAAAAACGGAACCCTTAAAGGATCACTTTGTTGTCCGTCTGTCCGTCCGTCCGTCTGTCAAGACCCTTTTTCTCAGGAACGCGTGGAGGTATGAAGCTGAAATTTATATCAATTACTCAGGTCTACTGTCCCTTGAAGCTGTGAAAAAATCAAACTTCTAAGCCAACGCAATCAAAAGATACAGCCGTTTATGCCGCAAATTTTGAAACTCGCAAGTACTCGCAAGGGAATCAAAACCTAAAGGGTACTTCCAGTCGACCTAGAATCTTGAAATTTGGCATGAAGCAACGTTTTATAGCACACATAAAGGAAAAATTCCGAAAACCTTAAATTTTTAGTTACATTACAAAATATATATTTTTTAATAAATATAAACTTATTACTTTTTTTGTCGTAATGAACGAACTTTGTAAACCTTGCAGGTTTGTACGGAACCCTCGGTGCGCGAGTCCGACTCGCACTTGGCCGGTTTTTTTTATGTTTGGCTACGGATAACTTTTACAGAGTAGTCCCATTTCGATAATTCTTTTTATATTTGGTAGATCATACTTTAAAAATTATTGTTTAAATTTTATCGAAATTGGCTTATTTTTTATCCATTCTTGATTGATCAACAATAATGTGAACATTACTAGATCGATTCGTGCGAACTATTCAAATTCTGTACATGTTGAAGTCGGTTATGCCATTTTTTGCGAAAAATAATTACATACCTATCGATCGAATTATAATACGAAGGAAACTGAATATTCACTAGAGCTCGCTACACTTTAGGTTAGTACTGTTGGTTTTGATACGCCAAATTCCATTTCAGGTGCGTAATTTTACATTTATTTATAAAGTTTTTTTAACACTTACATAGATAAAAAAAATTACAACAATTTTTAAACTGACTTCCAAAAAGGAAGAGGTTCTATGTTCGTCTGTATGAATTTTTTACATTCCGCCAATTGTGAACTGAATCAAAAAAATATTTTTTATTTCGAAAGGGTATACTCCCGAGGTGGACCCATTTAAATTTTACGGAAATCGGCTGAGCCGTTTTTGAAATATTAACAACAATGTTAACAATTCAAACGAAATATTCGAATTTTCAACACGATGGAAGGCGGTTTTGCCATTTTTTGCGAAAAATAATTATACAGATAAAAAATTTACTCGGAGTGACGACAGATTTGCTGATCCACACAGGGTTTTGAACTTCGTGACCTGTCATGACCATGCTTATCTCGTAACTTACTTGTAGAAATCATACCATCGTAATAATGACAAAATTATTTTTCGCAAAAAATGGCATGACCGACTTCAACCGTTAACAGAATTCGCGAATATTTCGCACGGATCGATGTAGCATTTTTCACGTTATTGTTAATTTATCAAAAATGGTTCAGCCAATTTAGATACAATTTAAATGGGACTAATTTCGAAGTATATTCTTTCCAATAAAAAAAGTCATTGAAATCGGACTACTAGGTAAAAAGTTATGCGTGGTTATACATAAAAAAAAATACGGGTCAAATTGAGTACCTCCTCCGTTTCGTCGGTCAAAAAGTGAAATGTCGAACAGTTGCCGTCAATTCACGTACATTGTACTGTAGACAGGCGAGAAATTCGAGTTTAAATATTGAATTTAAAACGTTATCGCGATTATCTTCACCGGGCGACGCGGTGGGTGGTCGCGACCCTCAACTTGACCCGAGGGCAGCAACCATTGTCTGACATGTCAGTACATTGCAATACATGGGAGAAAACAGACGCATCTTAATAAGCTTGTGTCTGGTAGATGTAAGTTTCTAGTTTGGTACGCGTCACATTGAATAACGAACAACAAGAGAAGTATGCGAAGAAGACCTCTATTCCATTCGATATCCTATTAAACCGACTTCCAAAAAGGAGGAGGGTCTACATTCGTCTTTATGTATTTTTTGTCTATGTTCATCGATATTTTCGCCAACTGAGAACCGAATCAAAAAATATTTTTTAATTCGAAAGGGTATCCCGAGGTGGTCTCATTTAAATTTCACCGAAATCGGCTGAGCCGTTTTTGAAAAATCAATAACAATGTAAAAATTTTCAACATCAATTTGAGCGAAATTAAAATGTTGTATACGATGGAAGTCAGTTTTATCATTTTATGCGAAAAATAAAATTTACCTTTTTAAATTTACCGTTCGTGTCTGGAATACTGCTGCGATCTTTGGGAAGGCTCGGCTAAGTATCAGCTCGAGGCCTTGGAATCGGTGGACCGACGTGCTGTTCGACACAGTCTGTGACACAGTCTTCCTGCTTTCCTGTTTCCTAAGAGATAAAATCTAAAACTTTTCAAGGTCAGTGTGAATAGGTATCTTCTAGGTCTGCGTGCTTCATCTTCGACCACAACGTCGCTTACCATCAGGCGAGTTGATGGTCAAGCGCGGACTTATTCGCGATAAAAAAAAACTTTTCTTGTACCTGATGTAGAGTACAAATTTTATACCTCTACAAACTTCTCAGTTCACTCTATCACCGCAAGAGAAACGTCAAAACCATACTTACTATTCCCAAGAACTTTGTGTGGGGGAAAAAATCCTGGACTAAAAATACTTTATTTCCGTTAAAGGATTATCAGTTTGCCCTGTAATAAGCCTAAAGAAGGTGATTGAGGCTATCATGATGATAAAAAATAGGTTGATTCCACAGTACCTAACTGTTGATTGTCTTAATTACCAACTTTCGGCTTCGTACAGGGCAAGCAGATAACACTGTACAAGCCCAATCACAATTAACACATATCAAAAGATTTAGGTATCGTAACGAGACTCGATAGTTTAACTTTTGCCACGCAAAACCTATTAACTTTTACAGGGGTAATAAAGCATAGAATCATAATTATCGAACACATGAACTTTCATTGTACATTCTCACCGAGATATATTTATGTCTCTGCCAACCACGCCTGTTGCCGCCCCGCGTATATGCACATGATAAAGCTGCCTATTCAAGACAATTTCAAATTAAGACTATTTGGAATATATAAAATCCGTTGATGACAATATGAACAAACAAGTATCTTTTATCCATTGATGTTAGAAAGAAGGGGATGTGCCATAAGGTTGAAAATATGCAAATATAAATGCATCACAAATAATATTGTCTTCATTTTGACACAAGTGAATTCGAACTCGATACATGTTCTTTATTTAAATACCAATGAGGTCGGTCGCGTCGCACCACAACTTAAAAAAGTATTTGTCGCACCGCGAATATCCAACAGTTGAACAGTTTTAATTAGGTCATGTAACATACAACAATACCCGTATCTCTGCATCTCCTTACATAACCCGGGGCATGAGGTGTTCTTATAAATCGCTGCAAGATCCTCAGCACAGCAATGGTCAGCTGTACCTGTCCTAGTACCTGTAGCTGTCCACACAGTTGACTGTGAAGTCAAAGAGAGCAATAGAAAAAAATGCAAGTGGAGTCCCTTCTCGCGGAAGAAGTGAAACTTCGACGCAACAGTGCTTTCATACCCCCTCCATGGTAGCGTTAAACGTTTAACGCAACATTGTTGGAAGTTGCATTAGAAGGTTCACTTCAAAATCCACAGTTCGGAAACAAAAGAAGATCGAGTTCGAACTCAATACATGTTCTTTATTTAAAAAGCGTCAATGAGGTCGGAAGCGTCGCGCAACAACATAAAAAAGTATTTGTCGCACCGCGAATATCCAGCAGTTGAACAGTTTTAATTAGGTACCGCGTGTAACATACAACAATACCCGTATCTCTGCATCTCCTTACATAACCCGGGGCATGAGGTGTTATCATAAATAGCTGCAAGATTCTTAGCACAGCAATGGTCAGCTGTATCCACACAGTTTCACAACCAAAAAGAGCATTAGAAAAATTCACAGTCCGAAAACAAAAGAAGACGAGTTCGTACTCAAAACATGTTCTTTATTTAAAAAAGCGTCAATGAGGTCGGAAGCGTCGCGCAACAACATAAAAAAGTATTTGTCGCACCGCGAATATCCAGCAGTTGAACAGTTTTAATTAGGTACCGCGTGTAACATACAACAATACCCGTATCTCTGCATCTCCTTACATAACCCGGGGCGTGAGGTGTTCTCATAAATCGCTTGTCCTCAGCACAACAATGGTCAGTTGTAGCGTCAGCAGCCTGGCCCGGGTTCAAAGGTAATGTTTCGTAATCGTTGTCAGATGTGTTTAATTTTTTTTTATTAAGAATAGGTTTGCGTTTGCCCACATTGTTTGAGTTTGAACAAAGATTTATTGATGTCTCAGATGTATGAAGCATAATATTTTTTTAATTCAGAATAGGTTTGCGTTTGACCACTTTGAGTTTGAACAAAGATTTATTGATGTCTCAGATGTACGAGTATGAAGCATAAAAATTCAACAATTTTCGGAGTTTCAAATTGATATAAGCGCCTTTCCAAAAAAATACAATGCGTATGTAATTATTGCTAAATAGCAAACAAAACATCTATTTATAGTATTTATAAAATATTTTCAAAATTACTAAACTCTTAGGCTACAAGCAATAAATCTTTCTGAGCTGTCCAAATTTTGCCGTCTTAAAAATCTGTTGTGCTGAATTTGTACGTACCAACATATGAAAGGTTTTGTGCTGTGTTAGGAAAAATATATATGTCTTAGGCAGATGTATAACTTTTTTCTATTTTTTTCCAGCTTTTTCTGCCGACCTTCCCAAATTTTCATGTCACAGATACGTTTGCTGCCGCTACCGCACGCATCGTATCTATCTTCCGACATTGCACAACGCACCGCAAACGCTCTGTTTTCTCCCGATATACTAGGAGTCTAGGAGCTATCGGCCAATTTTTAGGGTTCCGTACCCAAAGGGTAAAAACGGGACCCTATTACTAAGACTCCGCTGTCTGTCTTTCCGTCTGTCCGTCTGTCACCAGGCTGTGTCTCATAAACCGTTATAGCTAGAAAGCTGAAATTTTCACAGATGATGTATTTCTGTTGCCGCTATGACAACAAATACTAAAAACAGAATAAAATTAATATTTAAGGGAGGCTCCCATACAACAAACCTGAATTTTTAACCGTTTTTCGCTCGATATACAGGTAGATGCGTGAAATATTTACAAAATGTTTAGTCGTACTTATGTAGAATTCAATAATAAAATTAAATTTAAATAAATATTTAAAGGGGGGTTCCCATACAGTACGGAACCCTGCGTGCGCTGCTCGTACTTGGCTTCTTTGAAATAGGACGACTTATAATATCTTGAAATACTGCAAAAATCTGAGTAAGAAAAACTACAAAGAGCGCTGAAAAATATAAATTTTCTTTTCTTTTACTATTTTATTATTTTACTAAGCAACTGTATAATATCACTTCGTAAAATGCTTAGGGGGATGACAGATGGCTGAATACCTTTCAAAATTTGTATTTCCGTGTTTCAATATTAAACCTAGATTCGGTTGCCACTAGCTATACGAGTACTTAGTTTAATTCATCCGTATTGCATGTACAAGTCCACATGAATTTTAGAACAATCTCTTTTAAATTTTAGAAAAAAAGTTTATGTGTGGTCATCATTATTTCATGTAACGAGCTATACATACATTTTATGTTTTTATTATAATTTGTAGAGCTATTTTATTTTTTCTTGGAGAAATAAAATATTTCACCTTAGTAAAAATGACCGCCACCTCCCATCCTAGTCTAGAAAGCTAGACCCGATATGTGTAAACCTAGAACATAGAAAATTATCACACTATCCCCCTATTCAAGTGTCGGGTAGTGAAATAATACTGTTTGTTGCATTGAAAGTGAGAATCAGATGGCGGTACTTAGATATCACTAGCGAATTATTTATTTGTTAAGTTACAGTTCGGTTTTAATAAGCCATTTTAGGATAAGGATAATTATATGTATTTTAAATGTGATTTTGGATTTTCAAACAGCTTTCCACTGTGGTAGCTCCCACTATTAGATTTGGTACTTTCGGACAGTCTCATTAAAATTGAAACAAATGCTGCAGGTAAGACAGAATCATACTTCCTGGCGGCTGTGAAGTTTGGCGTATAAAGTTGCCTTAATAGTGTCTGAGCCCATCGTTCGAATAATTACTAACGTTCGTAGAGGAGTGCTGTTATGCCCTCCCACTTGCACAAGCACGGATTTTTAATATTCGCTTCTGGGGCCTTACTGCGTAAGCGATCTGACCTTCGGCTTCGCTTTTTCTCCTGCTCGCGCCAGTTACTCTCGCCACGAGAGCGAGCGGGAGGGGAAGCGAAACCCAACGTCAGAGCGCTTACAAAGTAAGGCCCCAGGATCGAATATTAAAAATCCGTGCTTGTGCAAGTGGGAGGGCATAACAGCACTTCTCTGGCCTGGAAGGTGGCCCTGAAAACTGCAGTACTAAATAAGAGAAACCCGTCGTGTTGGCTCGTTTTACTTGTCTTGGCTAGCTATTTCCAGGTTCTCAAAAGCTTGTACTTTTAAAAAGTTATATTTTTATAATAATTTGTTACTGTTTATAATATATTGTTGCTATACAAAACTACAGTTGTGAAACAGACTCGACCAATACGAAAGAAACTCAATATTTTATACTAATAAAAAAATTAAACACCCGATGAACTAAACTGTATTTTTTCGCCTTTGCAATGCCTACAATACTACCGTGTGTTTGCCGTGTGTTTGCCGTGGGGTGCCGGCAGAGTAGAATAGCACCCCCCTCTAGTACCAGGTGTCGTAGGAACCGACTGAGGTACAGCGGAACCGACTAATGGCGGTATAACCATTCAAATAAAAACGTAGCTAAAATGGCACAGGGCAGGGATGGGGAGCAGCATCCCTGTCGCGAAGCTACGTTTCTGCGATCGCCACCACGCCTGCCCAGCGCGGCGATTATGGGCAAAAACCCCGATATGGAAAAACCAAATAGACCAGGCCCCCAGTCCCCAGCAGCTCCGCTAGCCCGGGGCTACGGTAGCGGCCCCGGTAACGGCGGAGAAGGGGGTGCTAAGAATCGCTGGCAGACGCCCGGCTACCACTCCCGTAAACGACGACTGGCCCTGGTAACACACAACGTGCGCACGTTGAGGACTGACGAGAAGATTGCTGAGCTGGAAGAAGAGTTGAGTAGGTTGCGTTGGGATATTGTGGGGTTGTCTGAAGTCCGTAGAGAGGGGGAGGACACGATAACCTTAAATTCCGGCAACCTGCTTTACTACCGGGAAGGTGACCAACGGTCCCAAGGTGGTGTTGGCTTTCTCGTTCACAAGTCCCTCACCAACAACATTATTACCATCGAAAGTGTGTCGAGCAGGGTGGTATACCTAATACTCAGAATATCCAAGAGGTATTCGCTGAAGGTCATTCAGGTATACGCACCGACATCGTCACACCCAGATGATGAGGTGGAGACTATGTATGAGGACGTAAGTCGGGCCATTCATATGTCTAAGACCCACTTCACTGTTGTTATGGGGGACTTCAACGCAAAGTTGGGTAGAAAAAACGACGATGAGCTGAGGGTGGGGCAATTTGGATATGGGCAACGGAACCCTAGGGGCCAGAGGCTGGCTGACTTTCTGGAGAGAGAGGAACTCTTTATGATGAACTCTTTCTTCCAGAAGCCGCCTCACAGGAAATGGACCTGGATGAGCCCTGATGGTTCCACGAAAAACGAGATTGACTTCATCATGACCACCGAGAGACGAATATTTAATGATGTCTCCGTGATCCACAGGGTGAAAACCGGCAGCGATCACAGAATTGTACGAGGCACATTAGATATTAATGTTAAGCTCGAAAGGTCCCGCCTGATGAAGTCCACACTCCGACCTACTCGTGAACATATCCAAAACCCCGAGGACTTTCAGCTCGAGCTCTCGAATCGTTTTGCTTGCCTAGAGAACCTTGCGTCGGTGGACGAGATCAACAACGGGCTCGTAGAAACTGTCCAAACGGTGGGTGCTAAGTTCTTTAGACCCCGCCGTTCAAATAAACCGCAGAAATTCTCCGATCACACTGTAAATCTCATGGCCGAACGACGCTCGCTAAGATTGCAGTCTTCTGATGATGCAAAGTCATTTAGGCGTCTCAATAGACAAATTTCGAAATCCTTGCGGCACGACATCCGTCTTTTTAATACTAAACATATTAAAAAGACAATAGAGCGGAACAAAGGCTCCAAAGTGTTCGCAAGAGATTTGTCTATTGGACAAAGCCAATTGACAAAGCTGAAGAGAGAAGATGGAAGTTTAGCGTCGACCAAGGCAGAGGTATTAGAGGAGATCGAAAGGTTCTATGGACAGTTATACGCTTCGGTCGCTAAGCCTGTTAGCAGCGCGGCCAAAGATCCAAGAGCCAAGCTGACCCGACACTTCACCGAAGATATCCCAGACATCAGCCTGTACGAGATTAGAATGGCCCTGAATCTGCTTAAGAACAACAAGGCGCCGGGTGATGACGGTATCACATCAGAGCTCCTGAGAGCGGGTGGAACACCGGTACTAAAAGTCCTCCAGAAGCTTTTTAACACCGTCGTCCTCGAGGGCATCACGCCAGAAGCATGGAACAGAAGCGTGGTGGTGTTGTTTTTCAAGAAAGGTGACAACACCTTATTGAAGAACTACAGACCCATCTCGCTTCTGAGCCATGTTTATAAGCTGTTTTCAAGGGTCATTACGAATCGTCTCGAGCGCAGGCTTGATGACTTCCAGCCTTCCGAACAAGCCGGTTTCCGAAAGGGCTTTAGTACCATGGACCACATTCATACGCTACGGCAGGTTATACAGAAGACCGAAGAGTATAACTTGCCACTTTGCTTAGCGTTTGTGGACTATGAGAAAGCCTTTGATTCGGTCGAGACTTGGGCTGTGCTCGAGTCTCTCCAACGATGCCGTATTGACTATCGGTACATCGAAGTGTTGAAGTGCTTGTATAATAACGCCACTATGTCGGTCCGAGTACAGGAAGAGAGCTCCAAGGCGATCCCTTTAAAAAGAGGCGTAAGACAGGGAGACGTAATTTCTCCGAAACTGTTTACGGCTACTTTGGAGAACGCCTTCAAGCTCCTGGATTGGAAAGGATTCGGCATCAATGTCAATGGCGAATACCTCACTCACCTTCGGTTTGCCGACGATATAGTAGTCATGGCAAAATCGATGGAAGAGCTCAGCACGATGCTCGAAGGCCTCAATCGGGTTTCTCAACAGGTGGGTCTTAAGATGAATATGGACAAGACGAAAGTTATGTGTAATTCCCATGTTGTACCCACCCCGATCTCTGTTGGGAACTCGGTTCTTAAAGTCGTTGACTCGTACGTCTACCTAGGACAAGTAGTCCAGTTAGGTAGGTCCGACTTCAAGAAAGAGGCAAATCGCCGAATCCAACTTGGCTGGGCAGCGTTCGGAAAATTGCGTAGCGTCTTCTCGTCCGACATACCTCAGTGCCTTAAGTCGAAAGTTTTCGACCAGTGTGTGTTGCCAGTGATGACTTATGGCACAGAAACGTGGTCTCTCACTATGGGCCTTATTGGTAAGCTCCAAGTAGCCCAACGAGCTATGGAGAGGGCTATGCTCGGAGTCTCTCTGCGAGATCGAATCAGAAATGAGGAGATCCGTAGAAGAACCAAAGTTACCGACATAGCCCAACGGATTGGCAAGTTGAAATGGCAATGGGCAGGGCACATAGCGCGGAGGACTGATGAGCGATGGGGTCGAAAAGTTCTCGAGTGGAGACCACGTACCGGCAAGCGCAGCGTAGGACGTCCACCCACAAGGTGGACGGATGACCTCATTAAGACCGCAGGATCGCGCTGGATGCAAGCCGCTTCCAACCGGTCTTATTGGAGATCCATAGGGGAGGCCTATGTCCAGCAGTGGACTTCTTATGGCTGATGGATGATGGATGGAATGCCTACAATAAATCTGAGCTATCGTATTAATACGATCTTGTTGATATTATTTTAGGATTAATTTTAGGATCCATTTGATAACTCGAACGGAAGTCCGGCTAATTGCTGAGATAATTGCACTCTGGCAGCTGACACTAGGGCCTTTATTCTGCCACATTCGATATTGGCTTTTTTACATACCCCGATTTAAAAAATGGGGTGTTATACACGTGTCGTGTGTGTCTGTGTGACTGCTGTGCGTTTGAGTTAAATTGCGATAACCTTGATTTTTCTGTTAAGTTGTTGTAATCAAAATGTTTTTTTTTGCTATATTTTAATACAATTATAAAGGTTTGAACATTATTCATTTTAGACTTCCTAAATAAAGCGTTTGACTACATTTTACTTGATCTCAAGTAGCGATAAAGACGATGTAGTAGGTACGTTTACTAAAGTGGTTCTTGTTTACAGTGAACTTAAGGATAGATTCCATTGCACTTGCACTTGGCACCAAGAAGTTCGTGCCTAAACAATTATCGTATTACTAAAAAAGTTTTACGCACGCTTTAGAAAATGTTTACCAGTACAAATTGCACGGTTAAACTGTGCTTAAAGCGTGTTTAAATCTTTTGTGGTAATGCGGTTACTTTTTAGAGTAAAACAACAGTTTACCTTTATTTCTACACGAAAAATGCAAAACAGCATCTTTACATTTGATAAACAAAATACATTTAGGTATGAAAAATAAATGTATTAAAAGAATACACGAAAGATCTACTACATTACACAGATATATTATAGTAGTCGATATAATCACGAATGCTACAGAATAGTGAATGGCCACAGCATGCGAAAGTGTTTCTATGTTAATATGACTGTTTAATTGTTTACAGTTCGATTGTTATGTAATTATTTATAGGTTTAGGAAGTGACGTCAGTATTTATCTGATTGCACTTGGTTGTATTGGATTGTGTTTTGGTCTAGGTATAATATGTATTTAATCCTTCGATCTAGAAAAAATGACGTTATATTACAATGATGAGGTGAATAAGACGCTCATATTTTGGTTCTTATACTTAAATACCTGTTACGAGATGGGTTCTTGGATAATCAGTTAAAACGCCGATTGTTCACTTTGCACTTTATTGCACAAAATCACAGTACACACGACACAACTGGTTCGCACAAACACGTCACACTGGCACTGAAATTCACACAACTAGTCACTTCACAATCACTGGTACCGCACTTGAACACGAGATGTTTTCGCTCCGGTATAAAACGCGATAACTGCCACAAACGAAAACCATCGCCCTATTTATATCGGAATAAGGGTTCTCTAGAAATCTGTAGAATATTCGGTGCCATTGTGACTGACAAAGTAAACAAGTGTAAAGTTCGAGAAACCCTATTGTTCCTATCTAAAATATCTAATAAAAAAATCTAGCAAACAACAAACAATAGACGCGACACAAAGGCCGGTGCCGCCTGAGTCATAAAACCATAAATCTCGCGGTTAAGTGTAAACAACTAGCCGTCGTACCGCGCGCGGCCACAGATTAATAAATAGTTACTAACGGCGTGGCCTACTGCGTAACACCACCTCCTCCCAAGACATGCTCGTCCCGAGCATCGTTGCATCCGTGATATCGCGCCAATCGATCCACGTGAACTATTTTGGGGGCACCTCGAGGTCCTTTCTGTATGCGGAACGTCACGTCGTTGATCTTGGTCACCACTCGGTACGGTCCATCCCATTTGGCTTGTAGCTTTGGAGACTTTCCTTTGCTGCGTATGGGATTGTGCAGCCATACCATCGAGCCTTCCTCGAACCCAGGATTGTTAGCCCTTCTGTCGTACCGAGTCTTCATTCTTTCAGATGCTTGCTGGCCATGCTCTCTAATGTGCTCATAGATGTCGTTCATCTTGTTCCGGAGGTCACTGGCGTACTCAGTTATGGGTTGTGGAGAATCCGGTGGAATGCCAGTTATTAAGTCGGCTGGTAGCCGTAATTCCCGTCCAAAATTGGCAAAAGCGGGAGTGACATTGGTGCTCTCATGAACAGCACTTCGGTATGACAACAAAAATGGCTGGATATGCTTGTCCCAATCCCGTTGTTTGCTTCCGACTACTTTTGCCAGGTATCTCTCCAGAGTTTGGTTGAATCGCTCCACCATTCCATCTGATTGCGGGTGGTAAGACGTTGTCCTTGTTTTGTGTGCACCCATTATTCGGCACGTCTCTTGAAACAGCTGAGATTCAAAATTTCTTCCTTGGTCACTGTGGATTTCCAATGGTACTCCAAATCGACAGAATACTTCATGCACCAATTTGTCTGCTATCGTCAATGCCTCTTGGTTTGGAATCGCGAAGACTTCCGGCCACTTGGTGAAGTAATCCATGACGACAAGAAAGTACTTGTTGCCACTTTCGCTCACAGGAAATGGTCCGGCTACATCCAGTGCGATTCGCTCCCATGGTGCTCCAACATTATACAGCTTTAATGCTCCTCTGCTGCGGGTATGCGGACCTTTCACTGATGCACAGCTCGTACATTTCCGTACCCAGTCTTCTACGTCATCTCTGCAGTTGATCCAGTAAAACCTTTCTCGAATTTTCAAGAGTGTCCGTTTCACACCCAGATGTCCTCCCGAAAACCCTTCGTGGTACAGCTTCAAAACTTCAGGTATCTTTGCTCTGGGTACAACCATTTGGAGATGGCACTGATTGCCACGAGCATTTTCCCATTTTCGGCAAAGTACTCCCTCCTGAAGCACCAGACTATCCCATTGCGCCCAATAGCTCTTTGTCGTAACACTCATTGAAGCAATAGCACTCCAGTCTGGCTTAGGGGCATCTGATTCCATCCATTCAAGAATCGGCTTGATGTCGGCGTCTTCTTCTTGTGCAACCTGAAGGGTTTCTTTCCATTCGTCACCGATGTCTGCTTTGAGCATTCTGACGGGCACTGAATCTTTCGACTCATGTCTTGAGCAATGCTTGCAGTCCTCTGAGCATGGCCTTCTTGACAGTGCGTCCGCGTTGCCATGAGATTTTCCACTGCGATGCTCCGTGGTGAAGTCAAACTCTTGTAGTTGCTCAATCCATCTTGCCACTTGGCCTTCGGGATCCTTAAACTGTAGTAGCCACTTCAGAGCAGCGTGGTCGGTCCTCAGATGGAATTTTCGCCCGAGCAGGTACTTGCTAAAATGTCGCAATGTCTTCACCGCTGCAAGTAACTCTTTTCTGGTCACACAGTAGTTCCTTTCCGGCTTGGACAGGGATTTGCTGAAATACGCAATCACCACTTCTTGGTCTCCTTTCCTTTGTGACAGTACTCCTCCAATGCCGGTGTTGCTGGCGTCAGTGTCCACGATGAACTCGTTCTCTGTGTCCGGGAAGCCAAGAATAGGCGTATTACAAAGTCGCTTCTTTAGCTCTTGAAAAGCTGCGTCGCAATTTTCATCCCAGAGGAAGGGTCGTTTTTCCTCAGTCAGTCTATGCAACGGCTTGGCTATGTCAGCAAAGTTCTTCACGAATCGCCTGTAGTAGGAGCATAAACCCAAGAATGCTCTAACTTCCGTCTTGTCTTTTGGCACAGGCCAATCCTTGACAGCACTGACTTTTCCTGGATCCGTCTGTACGCCAGCTTCGGAAATCACATGTCCCAGGAAATTCACTTGCCTCTTGAAGAAGGAACATTTCTTCGGACTCAGCTTGAGATTGGCTGCGCGAATCTTAGTCAATACTCGTTCCAGGTTTTGCAGATGGTCTTCGAAGGTTTTTCCCACAATAATGATGTCGTCCAAATAGACTAGGCATGCATCTCCAATCAGTCCCGCGAGCACTAACTCCGTTAGTCTTTCGAACGTAGCGGGCGCGTTGCATAATCCAAACGGCATCACGTTGAATTGCCACAGGCCTTTTCCCGTCGAAAATGCGGTCTTCTCTTTATCTTTAGGATCTATTTCCACTTGCCAGTATCCGCTCTTCAAGTCCAGCGTAGTGAACCACTTCATACCTGTCAGTGTATCTAACGTGTCATCAATCCTCGGCAAAGGATAGCTGTCTTTCTTCGTTACGTCGTTGAGTCGTCGATAATCAACGCAGAACCGCATACTGCCATCCTTCTTTTTCACTAGAACCACTGGCGAGCACCACGGACTGGATGAAGGTTCTATCACACCATTGCGTGCCATGTCTTCGATCATTGACTCAACTTCTTTTTCTCGAGCCACTGGTATCCTTCTTGGCCGCTGTCGAATCGGTGACACGCTTCCTGTATTTATTGTGTGCTTCACTAATCCAGTCTTCCCGTTGACAGCATCATCGAGAGCAAATATGTCGGTGTAGCGCTGCAGCATCTTCTTTGCCATCAGAAGTTCTCTTTCGGTCAGGTCTTTACGGGAATCTTCCAATAGCGTTGACACGTTGTAACTCCCAGCACAGTTGTATTTCTCCTTTGGTTGTTCTTGGCATCTGCGCATCCAGTCTACTTCTTCACAAGTACCAATTGGGGTTCCTCCTTTGATGAGTTGTTCCTCGTTACTTGTGTTGAGCACACGCACCATAGCGGTATTAGTAGTCCTCACCAGAGTTCGGGCCAATAACCATGGTTGATCACCTTCCGACTGTTCTATTAGCACACATCGTCGTTGATGTCCCAACTTCGGCGGTAATCTAACTGCCACAATGGTCTCCGATCTAGGTGGAAGAACTGTTCTCTGCAGACAATAAACCTTTCCTGATGTGGCGCCTTCCATGAAGATTTCTTCTCTTCCACACTTCAAGATTCCTTGGTTGACGTCTATCTCGCAATGATGTTCTCGCATGAAGTCAAGACCCAGAATGCAATCGTCAACTATATCAGCCACAATTACTTTGTGTTGGAAAGTTTTCTCACCCAACTTTAACTCCACCAGCTTCTCTCCTCGGACGGATATGTGCTGACCGGTCGCTGTCAGAAGTTGAACTGTTTTGCAGCTTTCGAAGTTCGGAAGAAAGCGCTTAGCCAGTCGGGAACTGATGACAGTGCGAGAAGCTCCTGTATCCAATGTCAGCTTGCAAGAAGTTCCATTGATGGCACCATTGATGATCAAGCTGTTCCCATCGTGAGCTTGTGAGATCAAAATCTTTGGCTTTTCTGGCCCGGATAACACTCGCCATTTTCCGCTTTCTTCAGCAGGTCGTTTATTCCTCCATAGTGAATGCGTTGCCTCGCGATCCTTCCGTTCTTCCAATAGTCGATCGTCCCTGGTTCGGCATGGCTTTGGGCAATTCTGCCATAAATGGCCTCTCTCTTCACAGTTGTAGCATCTTGGACCAAACCTCGTACGATGTGACGCTTCTTTAACTTCCCTTAAGTGTTGAACATCTCTCGCTGGATTTCGTACAGCTTCCACTTCCAAGGCTTGGGCCAAAGCTTCCTTTAGTGTTTTGTGATGTCCGAGTTTCACTGCAGTTCTAACTTCGAAGTCTGCTATCCCGTTAGAAAACGCTTCCACTAGATGCTCGTCGTTGGGTAACGGTGCTGACTGATAAGCCTTCCGGAACAGTTTCTCCACTTCGACAGCCCACTGCTGAAGACTTTCGTTGCGACGTTGCACCCTGTTCTTTAACTGCGCTCTGTACACACGCTCCAGGTGCTCATCGCCGTAGCGACTCTCCAACATTTCCATCAATTTATGGTAGGTCACTTCCTTGCCCACAGCATCAAGAATACTCAGGGCTTCATCGCGAAGGCTCATTATGAGGGCGTTCTTGGCTTGGTCCTTGTTCCATCCATTGGTTTGAACGGCAGCGTCAAATTGAATTTTGTAGGCTGACCATGATGATGTCCCGTCGAAAGGCGTCACTTTAAGCTTCTGTGAAGCTGGCGAGAAGATTGTAGGTGCAACGGTTCCGCCTCCAGACTTGATAACGTTCAAGGTCCTCCTCACATCGGCGATTTGTGTTTCCGCCTCGAAGATGCGAGATTCATGCTCCTCCATCTTTTTATTGTGCTCCTTTATGCTGGCGTCGTGCTGATCGACCGTTTCCTTGACCTCTTTTATCTCTTTGCCCAAGGTCGTCTGTAAGCTTGAAAGGAGTTCTTCTTTTTGGCGGGCCTGTTCTTCTCTGTTGCGGTCCAATTTTTCTTCGAGCTGACGAGTCTGTCTTTCATTGTTGCGGGCCTGTTCTTCCATTAGACGAGCCTGGTCTTCCAGTAGACGAGCCTGGTCTTCCAGTAGACGAGCCTGTTCTTCTTTGTTGCGATCAAACATCGACTGCATCATCGACATTATTGCAGCCATATCAAATGCTGCAGGGACAGCTGGTGATACAGCAGGTGCCACAGTAGGTGCTGCAGCAGGTGCTCTTGGATTTCTGGAGTCGTCGTTGGTTGCCTCGGACTCGCTGCCTTCCATTAACAGCGAATAGCTTCCGAAGCGTCGTGTATCGACCTCCTCCTGGCGGCGCTCCTGCTCCTCTAGTCGGCGCGCTTCCTCCTGTCGGCGCTGACTCCTTGTTCGCGGCGTCTCATCGTCGTATGGTGTTACCAGCATTTTCAATTATCCACCCTTCTGACACCAAATGTTACGAGATGGGTTCTTGGATAATCAGTTAAAACGCCGATTGTTCACTTTGCACTTTATTGCACAAAATCACAGTACACACGACACAACTGGTTCGCACAAACACGTCACACTGGCACTGAAATTCACACAACTAGTCACTTCACAATCACTGGTACCGCACTTGAACACGAGATGTTTTCGCTCCGGTATAAAACGCGATAACTGCCACAAACGAAAACCATCGCCCTATTTATATCGGAATAAGGGTTCTCTAGAAATCTGTAGAATATTCGGTGCCATTGTGACTGACAAAGTAAACAAGTGTAAAGTTCGAGAAACCCTATTGTTCCTATCTAAAATATCTAGTAAAAAAATCTAACAAACAACAAACAATAGACGCGACACAAAGGCCGGTGCCGCCTGAGTCATAAAACCATAAATCTCGCGGTTAAGTGTAAACAACTAGCCGTCGTACCGCGCGCGGCCACAGATTAATAAATAGTTACTAACGGCGTGGCCTACTGCGTAACATACCTATGTACGCATCATCGATTTGGCATTTTTTTGTATGCCTGCAACAAGCTGTCTGCTCATCACATAGTTATATATCTGTACTGTCATGTACATACCAGCCTTTTTAATAGTCCACTGCAGGATGTAGGCCTACCCACGTAAGGCGACATATACCTAGCTATTTGCTATCGATTCCTGTATTTTATAACTTAGAAAATGATTAAGCTCGTTTATAGGTCATCCATTGTCCATAGGTCATCTATAGGTTACTGTCATAAGTGACATAGCTCAGCGGATATTCAAGTTTAAATAGCCGTGGGCAGGACACATTGATCGAAGAACGGATGGCCGATGGATGGGGGGTTCTTGGAGATCGCGTATCAGCAAGCACAGCGTAGGACAACCGACTAGGTCGCCCGTCGATATATGCAATCAAGACCCCAGGAGCACTCTGGATGGAGGACGCTTCAAATCGGGCTTTTTGGAAATTCATAGGGGAGGTCTATGCCCATCTGTAGACGTCCTTCGGCAGATAGCTCATCCTTCATATTAATATTTTTTAACACTAGAATTTACAGTATGTAGGTGCTTTTACTTTACAGAGCTGGAAATTTGTTTTTTTCTTTATCCCCTACAAAAGAGTTCAACGCAGTCGCCTTTTTTTTATAAAACTATTATTTTACATGGTTCAATATTAATCTTTTAAATTACTACATTACAAGTTCCAGGTTTGCTTGTTGCCTGCCGTTGGTCTAGAACTATATGCAAGCTGTTTACAAAATAAGGTCTTTTTGGAATTCTATAAGGAGTGTATCCGACAAAAAAACCACCAAAAATATACAAAATCTTTATACATCAACTGTTTTACCGCAAAAGTTTTACGCACGCTTTAGACAATGTTTAACAGTACGAATTGCTCGATTAAACAATGTTAAAGCGTGTTAAAGTTTTTGTGGTAAGACGGCAAGAGTCTAATAATCAAATTAGCAAAATAACCGTAATTACTATCGCAATAAAACTTATCAGACAATGCACAATTACTTATTTAGATCCGTCCCGAGATTATGTTCGATAACATAACGCTACATGTATAAGTACGTAATGTTACATGTGTTGGTACTCGTAAGTACTATTTGACCGCATTAGGACTTCCTTTCAATTCGGCCTGGGCTTTTTTTACTTCTATTTTTAAATTGACGAGAGAGGTATTATTTTTCGCGAATGAGGCCTACTATTTTATTTTTTTGGCAAATAAGTTCTATCTTGATAACCAACTCGTCTGATGGTCAGCGACGTTCTGTCAAAGATGAAGCACGCAACCTTAGAAGGTACCTTTTCAAATCGAAGTCAGAAGACTGATAAACTTAAGAACGTATCTCTAAAGAAATAGGGAAGCCGACAATCTGTTCCATTCTCTGGCCGTATGAATCAAAAACGTCTAACGTCTAAGTTATTATAAATCCTATACAATAGTAAAGCTTAGAGCTTTGGTATAGCAAATACGAGTATATGTAGCTAATACAACTAAGATTACCAGATGGAAATAGAAACAATCAGATATTTTTGAGGTGATGATATAAAAACTAAATTGTATAATGTTTGCAAGCAGAAGTGTCTAAGATTTATATCGCACAGGGAGGTATTTACTCGTATATACACATATAGTTATCGCAGTCTGCGTAATGTAAAAGTTGCCAAGGCACTAAAGCCATCAATATGAAAACAGAAAAAAATGACTAGTCGATGACTAAAGCAGAGATGCCCAGATGTATAGAGATAGAGCCCTATTAAAATCAAAACTAGTCAGTAGGCTAAATTGTTAGCACTTGTTGCTAATTGTAAAAATCCTGAATTTTACTAGACGTTTTTCATTAGAATTGAATTACGTCCATCCAGAATAATGAGATAAGCTGACAAATCCTGAGCATCGTTTATATACTCGTAGTGACTCTACCAAGCCACGTATACGAGTATTTTACACAAAACATTTTAATAAAAATCTGGCTGTTTTTATACATTTAAAATTTTAACTTCATTGTAAAAATATGCGGAATAAAATCGCCTAAGTATTCAACATACAGCTAATTTATAAGGAGACTCTCAGAACAATAACTAAAACCACCATTAATCTAAGAATTAAAACAAAATACTTTTAAGAACCTTATCTTTAGTAATTATTCTACGAGTAAGGGGAGACCTATGTCCATATAATTATATACCTAGCTATTATTGATCTTTTGACATAAATATGCGACAAAGGAGGTCGCACTGTCTCGCTACATCGCAACTTTATATTAGTCAATACAAAGGCATGTAATGAGCCAATAATACAAACAGAATGCCTAAACAAAGCTTCCTATTAGATATCTATCTGGACCTATTTTTCAAACAACAAGACATAGGCTCTTAATTGAAAATTTCGCAATTGTTATTACATTTGAGGTATCTTTCCAATCATAATTGTGAAATGATAAATTACATGATAGATATTTATATGGCCGAAAGTTAGATTTAATCATATGTATGCAAATAAGTAGGTATGTAAACGTAGAGTTAAGTTACTACGGACATATCCGTATGGAGTGTATTTGATTGGTTACATGTTCAAATTGTTCAATGAGTTGTTGTGGTTTGGACATTGATTTTATTACATAATTGTTACAAGTAATTTTATACCTAATAAGTGTAGAAATCTAGCTATATGTATACTATTCCATGCTTCCCGGTCTTCCGCCAAGTTGGTCCAGTCGGACTGAAAAGAGCGAAGTTCGTCACGCCACCTTATTCGGGGTCGACCCGGAGGTCGCCGGCCATCTGTAGGCTCCCATTGAGTGACGATCTTTGTCCATCTCTCCGGGTGCATCCGGATCACGTGGTCTGCCCAGTTCCATTTCAGTTTGGCTGTTTTGATCCCAACTTCGGCAATTCCAGTTTTTAAACGAATGTGGAAAGATGTGGGGGAGGCCTTTGCCCAACAATGGGACACAAAAGGCTGACTAAAAAAAGTATACTATTATTTAAACACCACTAGCTTGTAACAAAAGTTTCATTAAACAAATGTATTATTAAAATTCTTGGAAATCGTTGACTGTAGCTTTCATTGACATTTACTCGTACTTAGTTTGCTATTTTAAAATAAGATTTTAATTACGACAGCTGTCAAAAAATATCCCACCTCGGCCCATTTAATTAGTAGCTAAGTACGATGGCTTTTCCATTTTCAATTTCTTTTTCGGATAACGTGTTTTGATGTTTTCCTTTACGGAAAAGCTAGTGGAGTAAAATCCCGTTTGTTGCCCGTGGTCCCACCAGATTTACTACTAGTAGGAAGGACTACGGGCAAGATTTTTTCCCGTGGTTCAACCAAGCACTCTAGCGGGACTACGGGCAAAAATTTCGTGCCCGTGGTCCTACTAATGTAGTAGTGACATATTTTCAGGGTTTTAGCCCCATTTTGCCCATTATTGATCTTGAAGTCAAAGAAAAACAAATATATTAAATCCATACATAAATCAGAAAGATCTCATTTGTACTGGATCGAGATTTGAACTCGAACTTATTTCTTGCGAAGTAGGTCGAGAAATTTGTATTGTAGTCTTATGTAAGAATGTAGTTACTAAGTTCGTATAGGCTGGGTGGCTAGCCCTGGTGTCAGAGTTTTTAGGCCGCCTGAAGGCTTCTGACATGGCTATACGGTTAAAACAACCGGGTCATACAATTTAACTTGTCATCCAAGCCACGGTAGCGCATTGTGGTCTTAAATATTTTTTTATATCCGACCAGCCATTTATGGGCCATATGATGTCCACTATGGGCATAGGCCTACCTGAGAGTTGAAAGGTTCTCTAACACAGCTTCTGGCCATCATTGCCAATTCTGCGCCAACAGATCTGAAGGAAATCAACGCCTTCCGCTGTCCTGGCCTATCTGTCGTGTAATCGAGACGTAATCGTAATCACTTAATATGAGTGTCAGTTTATTTATTCCACATGGATGACTGTAATTTATACAAAGGTTGTGATTCATATAAAATAAAGAGAGTAAGTTATGTTAGACTAAGATCTTCCATCTTCTGATTCTGAATCTGATTTCAAACAACGTAACAGAAGTGGAAAAACTGTCGAAGCCAACAGATTCCCTCTTACTTGGATGGTATGTGCCTACTTATTCTTGTTACATATCATAGCCATAACTGCCTATCGATTTAATTTAAATCTTAAAAACTCTAATTATAGTCTCATTTCATAAGAATTGCATTTCTCCATTTTCTCCACCAGCAACACAACGGCGACGAAATAATTAACGTCTTTGACGTTATTTTTTTTTTAGAATTTCGTTAGAAATTGTCGTCCAAATAATTACAGCTAACAATTTTCGTTGGAAACGTACTTAGCAAATCAACACAAGTCAAAAACTAAAACTAGTCAACACTAGTCATAAATGCGTTCACTTGATTTCATCTGAATGTAAATGTCTGTAACGCCTTGTACTCGACTGCGGTTTCGTCACGACGGTCAATCGACCATCCGAGTATACTTCCCGTGCCATGAGAATATGATGTACCTATGTTATACACTCAGAATAAGTTATACCAGTCACTTGTAGATACATATTATTAAATGGACTTCGTGGTCGTCCATGTCGAAATGATGATGATAGGATAACATCTCGCAAAGGAGTACTCCACCGGGCGAGGTGTTGTGCCCGGGGATAGCTATCCGACAGTGTAATCTTATGTCTTGTTATGGTTCGTCCGCCGCTGTAAAATAATATCGTTTGCGCGATGCAGCCCTCGGCTTGTGATTGGCTGACGTTAGTTCTTCGAGACGCGTGTAGTGGCGCCACGGTTGTAATTTTAATAAATCTAAAACACAATCTAGTGACCTACTTAACCATCAAAACAATCAAAAGGAGTCATTAAATGCTGTAAATAGGTACTTTACCTCAGTAGGAGCTGAACTTGCAGACACCACTTTGCATAAAATGTCTAAATCAGAGAAACAGTTGTCTGAACTTGCAGTGGATCCAAATCCGCCTGTTAATTCGATGTCTTTCATGCCTACGGATCCATTGGAAATTAGAAATGTCATTCTAGGATTAAAATCAAATAGTGCACCAGGTTGGGATAAAATCACTACCAATATTCTCAAACAATGTATAAAGTATCTCGCAGAACCTATCGCATTTATATGCAATCTTAGTATGGAAACCGGTGTTTTTCCAACGATCTTTAAGCAGACCATTGTGTGTCCGGTGTTCAAATCAGGCGATACGAAAAGTCCTTCCAATTATAGGCCTATTTCTCTGATATCTACTCTTTCACAAATTTTAGAAAAAATTATAAAAAAGAGAGTTATGAGTTACTTGGAAAAATTTAACATATTAAACAATAATCAATACGGTTTTAGAGAAGGTAGATCAACGGAAGATGCGGTACTAGCGCTGACATCGCTTGTTACGTCATATATGGACAGGGGAGATAAATGTGTCGCAGCTTTTTGGATCTGCAGAAGGCTTTCGATACAGTTTCTATTCCCATCTTGTTGACGAGACTGAAAAACGTTGGTATACGAGGCTTGGTTTTGGAATGGTTTATTGATTATTTGACAAACAGAACACAAAGGGTTCGTGTTGATGGGCATGTAAGCGACTTGGGTAACTGCATTTTTGGGGTACCGCAGGGAAGTACTCTAGGACCTCTACTTTTTCTTATCTATATAAATTCATTATGCGCTAGTACACAGGCGGGTTTGGATCTGTTTATGTTCGCAGACGATACTGTGTTACTTTGCCACGAAAAAACGTGGAACAAAGTTAAAATGTTAACTGAGGTATGCCTCTCGAACGTGACATTTTGGCTAGAAGATAACCTTCTAACCATAAACACCAACAAAACAAATTACATGTGCTTCAGCAAAAGAATTACAGGTGCACCTAATATTGATGACTTTCACTTAAAGATACATACATACCCTTGTAACCGTACTTTGTCTCTTGCTAAAGCACACAATGCTTGCTGCTGCTCTACCATTACGAGAGTCAGTTCAATAAAATATTTAGGCGTTATACTTGATGACAAACTCACGTGGAATGGGCATATCAAATCTCTAGCTACTAAAATCAGAAAAATGATCTATATATTTAAAGCTCTAAGAACAGTAGCAGATATAACATTAATAACTCAAACGTATAGGGCACTCTGTGAGTGCATTATAAGATATTGCATCTGTGTATGGGGTAGTGCCGATAAGTCACACCTTATAATAGCTGAGCGTGCACAACGCTGTGTTCTCAAGGTGATGATGTTCTTACCCTATAGACACCCCACCACAGAAGTCTACGAAAAAGCACAAGTGCTTACAGTTCGAAAGCTGTTCATTTACGAGAGTATACGGAGATACCACAAAAATGTTGTCCCGACTTTAACAGATCATACTCGTACTAGATATGCTAGATCTCAATTGTCCGCACAAGATACGCACAAAAGCAATTCAGAGTTGTTGCTGCAAGGCTTTACCATCAATTGAATGAACTTGGTAGAGTTGATAGACTAACAGATAGAGAACTCAAAAAAATAATTCTTCAGTGGCTTAAAACCTTTGACTATAATGGCATTGAAAGTATGTTAGAAAGTTTTTATTTTTAATCAAAATTTATAATAGAGCAATTTTTTGTTGTGAATTTGAGGTCATACAAAAAACCACGAACACACACACACACTCACACACACACACATACACACACACACACACACACATATTCCGAAAACATACTTACGTTGTTATCTCATTGTAAAAAATAAAATTGTGTTAAGAACTTTGGCTTTCATTTTATTAATTTTTTCTCAACTATGTACATTATAACTATTCTAAATTTTATTGTCTATAATGTGTGACTGGCGTAATTTTTATAAATTGTGTACCTATAGGAGAGTCCATCGGCTCCTAAAATACAGTTTCTAACTAGTTTAGGAGCCTTTGGGTAAATTATTCAGACTATTGTAAACTTATGCCCAAATAAACAATTTTATTTATTTTATTTTTATATTTATTTATACATGTAGCGAAGTTAGTCGCTACACATATATTTAAATATACTAATTTAGTGGAAGCATATCCATTTTTTGACGGAATGGCGGCCTAGGCAAAGTAAGCGGAGCGTTGGTCGTCCGGCTTCAAGATGGTTCGACGATATTGTGAAAATCGCGGGTCGAACTTGGACACGATTAGCACAGGACTGAGACAAATGGCACCGTAAGAGAGAAGCCTATACCCAGCAGTGGGATAGAGAAGGCTGCGGATGATGATATCCATATTATATAACTAGCATTAACCCGCGGGTGCACTCGCGTGATTTTAGTAGCGTAAATCCCCGACGACAAAAATCCACTTGTATCCTACTTCCTATTAATATTATAAACGCGAAAGTTTGTAAGGATGGATGGATGGATGAATGGATGAATGTTTGTTACTCTTTCACGCAAAAACTACTAAACGGATTGAGATAAAACTCTGCAATTATATAACTTATATATCAGAATATCACATAGGCTATAAGTTATAATGAAATTGCGTAAATTTTCCATATTATAACAATAAGTAAGTAGGAAAAATTCTGCCATCTGCGAGCTATTCTATAAAATTATAACGTGCGCACCAAGAAATGTCAAAGAGAACTGTAAAATCGAACAAATGTCAAATCGTTTTTTTTTGTTTTTTTATTTGCCACCTCCTTTATTAAGGGCCTCGAAATATCAAGCGGGTGAAGATGCGGGCAAAATCTAGTATGTAGGTATTTAAAACTAAGTTTTGTCGAGTATCGTTGAAAAATGTGACCTGTAGATAAAAACCAACATCCTGACAGAAGAAAGCAAAATCGTAGAGTTGATGCAGAGACCTTCGCTTCACTTCAAGTCAAAGTCAAAGTTTCTTTATTCCGTAGACATTACAGTTGCACTTGGAATTGTCAGATAACAATGTACAAGTAATGATGCAGACATCTTCGCTTCGCATTAATAAGGAACGAGGGTGGTATTTCAGTACTTAATGTTCGTATTTAATGACGAGTTTATAATACTCAATATGAGCAGGTTGCGCGTAGACCATGTCCGTAGTATCTATTTTATAAGCTTTGGAAAAATTTCTTGTAGAAAGAGCCTGATCAGTTTCTCATAGCAGTAACTGATAAGTACATAATATTCACAGCCGGAGCCTTATGAACTTTGTCTCTACACCAGGCACAGAGCTATTACAACTAATATATAGGTAATGTAGGCCAATCGAGACAATCTAAAGGAGATGCATTGATTTAACATGAACATGAGTTTGAAAGAGACATGAAAAATATATCGATTCCGTGGTTGTTTTTCTTCCGATAGTGTCAAATTTCAATTCATATTTCCCAGTTTTAACAGCTCTGGGCAAGATTTTCTATACATTTCTGTGATTGAGAATGACATCCACAGCTAATTACGAGTATGAGCTATACATTTTTAGGGTTTCGTTCCCAAAGGGTAAAAACGGGACCCTATTACACTCTACTACTAGAACACTCTCTGTCCGTCTGTCTGTCTGTCACCTGGTAGTATCTCATGAACCGTGATAGCTAGACAGCTGCAATTGTTACACATGATGTAATTCTGTTGCCGCTATAACAACAAATACTAAAAAAAGAATAAAATAAATATTTAAGGGGTGCTCACATACAACAAACCTGATTTTTTAGACGTTTTTCGCTCTATATTAATAATGGTAACAAATAGATGCTTGAAATTTTCACAGAATATTTGGTTTTATATTCACTTTAATAATAATTAATAAAATTAAAATAAAATATTTTTTTATCCATACAGTACGGAACCCTCCGTGCGCGAGTTCAACTCGTACTTAGCCGATTTTTTTCGATTTTGTAGGCTTTCACAAGTACTTTACAATGATGAGTAGGTAGGTTTCATTGATATAATAATTTCGAGAATATTCAGCAGGTTACTTACTAAGTACCTATTTATAATGAGAAAAATAAAATTAAAGCAAAAAATAAAAATAAACAATAGCTAAAATTACCGTACCTACCTGATACTTAGGTACATTGTCTTACATATATAATAATTAAATAAATGCATGGGAACCTAACTTCTTGAATAAATAAATCAAATAGCGCAAATCTTATTTATTTTACAGCATTTTAAATATACATATCATTATTATGTAAAATATTTTGATACTTTTTCTTTCTTTTGTCAGGTTTTTTTTACATTATTTAACTCTAGCGGTAGTATACATTTTGATATGACTGATATTCCTTAATATTTTATTCCATACAACAAACCTGAATTTTTAACCGTTTCTCACTAGATATTAAAAAAGTAACAGGTAGATGCTTGAAATATTCACAGAATGTTTAGTTGTATATACAGTTCAATAAAAAATAATTAAATTAAAATAAAATAAATATTTAAGTGGGGTACGGAACCCTGCGTGCGCGAGTCCTACTCGTGCTTGGCCGATTTTTAAATTAATTTTAATTTGATTCTGTTTTTAGTATTTGTTGTTATAGCGGCAACATAAATACATAATCTCTGAAAATGTCATCTTTCTAGCTATAACGGTTTATGAGATACACACACAGCCTGGTGACAGACAGACGGACAGCGGCGTCTTAGTAATAGGGTCCCGTTTTTACCCTTTGGGTACGGAACCCTAAAAAAGACGTTTATCTACACTAATGTTGTAACATTCTACTTATGTTTCCAATACTTGACTTATAATGACTACTGTTATAGCGCAGACAACATTTAAGCAATTTCACATGATGTTATAATATCCACATCGATATCGTAAAATCTCATTATAACATCGCGCGCTCGCTCCTGATTGGCCCTGCGCGCGCAGCTGCGCTCTCATTGGTTAGATTTTAATGGCGCCAAGTTCACTGTGACAATACACGTACGCGTGAATTTAATGTTTCGCAATATGTTTTTTTTTTATTTTTATTAGTGAAGATAAAGTAATGTATGCAACTGCATATAACACGGGTATTAAAACACTCGTTACTATTATGAAACTCGCTGCGTTAACCTCACACTCGTGTTTTAATACCCTTCATTATATGACAGTTGCATAAACTACTATTTTAAAATACTGTTGTATTACGGATATACAGTCACATTTTTAACAATTTTCTCTTTCAACAGTTATTAAAATAGGCCACATTAAAAACAAATTGGTCGTTGCAATTCGTCTATGATAAATAATTCACTATTTATGATATAAATAAATAATAGAATTCGGTATGATTCAATGAAAGTTACTTAATTTTAACATTACTAACATTAATTTATATTTTGCTATATTATATAACTAATTTTTTGTGCATATAAATATATATAAAATATGTATATATATTAGGTAGTTTACTAAAATGCTTGGCTTGTAGGTATGAATACTAAGTATCGTATATAATTTAATCAAAGTAGTCTTCACCTCAATCAACATTACAATTATTTAGTAAATTCAAAATACATCTGCTTGCATACTCGTATAAAAGTACGTCCATCAATAGACAATAGTTTAAATACAAATTGTATAGCAAACATGAAAGAATTTTTTGAGCGTACAACGAATCCGACTCATTTTTGAAAATCATTTACATCTATAAAGTATTTAAAAATGTTGTTGCTTGTTGGATTCGCATTTTCGATTGTGCTTGCTGATCCGGCTCTAGAATTCACCAAAAACGATTATAAAAATGGACCCAAAGTAAGTTTTGTAATTTCACTGTTTTACCTACTTCTTTATTAATACCTGACTTGACCTGAACTGAATGCAGTCAACCCAATAATATTGCAATTTTTTTTCATGCATTTTTTTTTATTTTGTTTGGACTTAAGTCATACGAATGATTTACTCATCACAAACTCCGTCTTGGGACCAGTTGATACGAAAATACGATATTTATGGAACTAAACTAAGTAGTTATTCCAGATACAGACTATATGCATAGGTATGCATATATAATTTGTAGTATCATTACCAATATCTAATCACTTTTCCACCCCAAAAATGAGTTATACATGCTTACTTAACAGAGGCAAAAGCTCTAATATTGTGAAAACTAAACAAATAACAATTTAACTTTTCAGAGTCTCATCGGCATTATGACCACTAGCAACGGAGCAAAAGTAGACATCAACGATACGACGGTACTAACATCTCCACTAATTTTCAATGAATACTTCATGGATTCAATGACCCATTTTGTCCGGGAAAGAATCCCCGAAAGGATCGTTCACGCTAAAGGCAGTGGAGCATTCGGATACTTCCAAGTTACACATAATGTCACTGACATTTGCAAAGCCAAATTTTTAAGTGAAATTGGAAAAGTGACTCCGGTCAGCGTAAGATTCTCTCACACTAGTCCTGATAAAGGTGCACCTGATACAGAAATCAATTCATTTGGAGTCGCTGTAAAGTTTTACACAGAAGATGGCAACTTTGACATGCTTGGCTTCAATACACCGATGTTCCCAATAAAAGACCCAGTGTTATTTCCTTCCTTAATAAGGAGCGTAAAACGAAATCCTGCAACTAACTTGCCGGACCTTAATACGCGATGGGATTTTATGATTTCGCGACCTGAAACAATTTTCTTTTACATGTACTTGTTTGCAGGATATGGCAACCCCTATAGCTATAGACACATACCTGGCTTTAGCATTCATACTTATCAGATATACAATGAAGCCGGAGAGACGTATTTTGCCAAGTTTCATCTAAAACCAGACCTAGGGGTGAAAACTTTAAATTTCCAAGAAGCCGCCAAGATTGCTTCAGCTGACTCCGATTATTTTGTCAGAGATCTTCACAATGCAATCGAAATGGGTACATTTCCCAGTTGGACCGTAAGCTTGCAAGTTTTGTCTCTTGAAGATGTAAGAAATGCTACGGCTGATGTGTTCGATATTACGAAAGTTTTACCTGTGAAGAAGTATCCACTGAAGGCGATTGGAAAAATAGTTTTGAATAGAAACCCTAAGAACTACTTTGCAGACATAGAACAATTAGCTTACGGTCCTAACAATCTGGTGCCTGGTATTTTAGGAAGCCCTGATAAGATGTTTGAAGCACGTCGACTCGCTTACAGAGATGCACAACTGTATCGTTTGGGTGCAAATTTTAATAAGATACTTGTGAACTGCCCTTACAGTAAAGTATTGGATTACAATCGCGACGGTGTGCCTCCTGTTGATTTTAACGGTGAAGATATGCCAAATTACTACCCCAACAGCTTTAACGGTCCAGTCCCTGATGTAGACAAAAACAGACCTAGTTTGATTTCTGTGACACATGACTCTTCGCTTAACTTTGACCAAGCAGCTGACATGTACATGAATGATCTTAACGAAGAACAGAAAAGTGCAATGATAACATTTATTGTCAACACCTTGAGACCAACGTACAAAAGCATACAAAAAAGAGCAATCAAGATGTTTAGCAAGATACATGAAGAAATTGGTAGTAGAGTTTCAGCAAAACTAACTGAAGCTTCTTAAAAATAATTGTTTGCTACAAAATAACATTATCGGGTACTTTTTGGTTGTTTATTTGGTATGGTTTAGTCCCGTGAAATCATTGATCCTTTTCAACTTCAAATTACTTCTTTTTACCTTACCTTCTACTTACCTACCTACATAAAGGGCTGAATTTATTTCTGGGTCTCAGATTCAGATCAGGGGCATTAATTATTTTGTAAATTTGTAAATTTTGTACTCATTACCTTCTAAACCTTAACAGTATTGTGAAAAACATATTTATTTAAAATAAATGAATTTATATAACTTTTGCCCGTAGTGAATAAAATGTAAATATATATAGCATTTTTGCAATATCCATTCTACGTGCGCCATACAGGGGAAGGGCTTTTCAACATACCACTCTAAGTTATCTATTTTTTTTTTTGCGTTTTTTTTCATTTTGCGCAACGGCTCAGGGAGAACATTTGATTGAGAGCCAGATTTGTGATTAATCTATTCAGACTTTACAAGATAAGTAAAATAATAATATGTTGTTGAGACATTCAGAAATTGCAATAAAATTAATGCAAAAACTTATTTTTATTTCATTTAATTATACCTACAGCCTGCGTGTATATCTAGAGGACGAAGATATTCTAGAAAATCATATAATAAATTCATAATGATGAGAACAATCTCATCATTATGAATTTATTACCAATTTTACAATGTGACTAACTCCGCAATCGCAATATAATCGGCCAAGTGCGAGTTGGACTCGCGCACAAAGGGTTCCGTACCGGATGGGAGCACCCATCAATATTTATAAAACACCCAAGTGGGACGTCAGTGTATGACCTATCGCCCCAACACCGAATAAGAAGTAAATATACAACAATAACATTCTGTGAATATTTCAATCATCTAGGTGCCTGTTGCCGTAATTAATATCGAGCAAAAAAATAGGTTTTTTGTATGGTAGCCCCCCTTAAATATCTATTTTACTTTAGTTTATTTATTTATTTGCAAAGTGAAAATACAACTAAATATTCTGTGAACATTTGAAGCGTCTACTTGTTACGTTATTAATATCTAGCGAACAACGGTAAAAAATCAAGTTAGTAATACATCTTTTGTCAAAATTTCAACTTTCTAGCTGTTCATGAGATACAGCCTGGTGACAGACAGGCGGACAGATAAACGGACGGACAGTCAGACAGACAGTGCGAAGTCTTAGTAATACGGTCCCGTACAAAAAATTCATCGACTTTCGATAAAATGCAAAAACTTGCTATTTTTTCGCGATTTCGGAGTTGGTCCCATAGTAAAATGAGCACAACGATATCACGGTAATGATATCTTACGAGTACAGTATTGTGACTCGGTCCTGTCCTTGAGATATATACCTACAGCGCCACGTGGCCACGCAGAACGTATCACGCGCTAGGGGCAGCCCTTCAGTATTTTAATTTCATCTACTTACTCTTTACCTACTTGAGTTTCTTTCTAGTTTTGAATCATATTGTACCTATTATGATGTAATATTATTATATTTATTACAAAAATACTTGGTAAATTAAAAAGGAAGTGTTCAACAAAAATACCTACATAATATTGCGTTTTTGATGTTTTTTATGATTCTGTACTAAAATGAGGAACCATAAAAACGTAAATCGCACGCAAACCCATATGTTCGTTCATCACTACGGCGCGCCGCGACTGACTAGCATACCAAGAGCATACCCCGCTTCGAGGCGCGTAAGTATGATTCGCGTTCCGACCGTTTGTATGAAGACGGAACACTGTTAGATATCATTACCCTGACGATATTCTAGATATTCCAGAATATCTCCGACGCCTATGTACATCCAGTATAGTATACCTAAGTACTACGCAAGGGACTTCAAGGGAGTGAAGACCTGCGGCCGTATTGTGTACGCGTGACGATCGACTTTGCTTTTTTTACAGACTTCCAAAAAGGAGGAGGTACTGTGTTCGTCTGTACGTATTTTCGTTGTTGTTTATCAATATTTTCGCCAATTGTGAACCGATTTAAAAAAATATTTTTTAGTTCAAAAGGGTAAAATACTTCCGAAGTGGTCCCATTTAAATTTTATCGATATCGGCAGAGCTGATATGATAAATCAACAAAAGTGTACATGGATGTCACATCGATTCATGCAAATTATTCGAATTTTGCACACGGTGGAAGTCGGTGTTGCGATTTTTTTGCGAAATCTTTGTATCCTCAAGTTCAAAATAAGTGTACATACAATATTCATGATAATTTACAATAAACCCTTGAATATTCAAAAGGTTTTCAGTCCCAGTCTCCACCAAAGCGGCGAGGAGATATGACGAGATTCGCAAAAGGGGGAGCTTTTGAAAAGTTAATATAGGATTTCTGCAATGAGTTTACTGACTACATACCTACATCTTTGCTCTGACTTAGCTCTGGCTTAGACAAATTCATCATCATCATCAGCTTATTCAGACCACTAAAGGGCGTAAGTGTACAGTAACCCACATTAAATATTTAAATCATAAAAACCTATATGGTCATGACAAGGTAATTCTGGAAATTAAATTAAGTGACCGGTACAGTTGGACAGGTACAATAGTAATAAAAAAAATGAATGGACAATATTGCACAGAGATATACAATATATATGGCACCTGTTTTTATGTGTCAATAACTACTTATTTTTAATCAATATCAAAATCCTTTAATTATTACCTACCCCGCTTTGGCAGACTCTATGTTATAAAAGGTAAAAGCAACAGCCCAAAACAACATTTAAAATTAGAACACAGCATCAAAACAAGAACATTTTTGTACAGATCTAACATTTCATCACCAGTTTGCTCGGTTTTGCGCCCTTACATTTGCAAAGACACTTTCATTCAGTGAAATAGGTAAGAAATAAAATCGTTTCTTGATTAAAACTAAATATTGGCTATTCGACTTATTAACAATAAAAAAGCCTGCAAAAGTAGCTGGCGCCCGTACTAGTAATCAAACAATGTATTACAAGCGCCAAAGTACTCCGTCGTCGGTAATTGACAACATTAACATCAGCATTAAATTGCAGGCAAAACCACCAGTGTGCATTTTATGCGTTTAATGATGATATTACTGATATTTGGATTCATGGGTTCGGTTGTTTCGGACCCAGCATCGGACCAGCTCTTCAAATTCCAAAATGACACTGATGTAAGTTTTATTGTCTTCTTATGTTCTACTACTCTCTTTCTGATATTTGGATTCATGGGTTCGGTCGTTTCGGACCCTGCATTGGAACAGCTCTTCAAATTCCAAAATGACACTGATGTAAGTTTTATTGTCTTCTTATATTCTACTACTCTCTCTCAATGGTTCTTTTATTTTTCTCCAGATTTATTCACCAATGAATTATATAATCTTAATATAACAGAACGAAACGGATTTACCCAAATACGATTGTTATATCTGCAAACCTTCTCGTTGAAACACTCTAAAAAATAACCGCTTTGGAATCTGTTGTGTTGTTTGGGACGATATGTACACGGGAAGACAGACACGCAGAAAAAGCGACTTTGCTTATAATATGTACCTAGTAAAAATTAACTCCAAACAAGCTTTAATGCTAAAATCAACTTAGGTGTCCACAAAGCCGGTAATATCATAGAAAAATCAGGAACTGTATTCTAAAAGTTATGTGATGTTTCCAGGGACCCATAGGGTTTATGAAAACCAGCAGCGGAGCACGAGTTGAAATCAGAGATACCAGCGTGTTAACATCTCCACTGATCAACAATAACTTTTACATCGATTCCATCACCCACTTTGTCAGAGAAAGAATCCCTGAAAGATCGGTTCATACCAAAGGTGCTGGGGCATTCGGATTCTTTCAAGTAACACATAATGTTACTGACATTTGTAAAGCTGCGTTTCTGAGTGACATCGGAAAAGAAACTCAAGTCGCTGTCAGGTTTTCGCCAACTAACCTTGACAAAGGTGGAGCCGATACCGCTATAAATGCTATGGGATTTTCTGTAAAGTTTTACACAGAAGACGGCAACTTCGACTTGCTGAACTTTAATACGCCAATTTTTGCAACAAAAGATCCAATTATGTTTGAATTTCTAACCAGATGTATAAGGCGGAATCCAACAACCAATTTATATGATCCTACTATGCTATGGGATGCTGCAACATTACGACCAGATGTTTTATTCTTTTTCTTGTACTTATTTGCAGGATATGGAACCCCTTATAGCTTCAGACATATAACTGGCTTCAGTATACATACATATCAGATTTATAATAAAAACGGAGAGTCATGTTTTGGAAGGTTGTATTTAAAGCCCGACCTCGGCGATAAAAATTTAAATCCCGAAGAAGTCGCTAAGATCCGTGATCTTGATTATTTAGTCAGAGATCTTTATAATTCAATCGAAGAAGGCGAATTTCCCTGTTGGACCTTATACCTGCCTATAGTCTTAACGTTTGAAGACGTGAAAAATGCTAAGTTTGACGTATTTGATGTCACCAAAGTATTGCCTCAGAAACAATATCCTTTGAGACCAGTTGGAAAATTAGTTTTAAATAGAAACCCTAAGAACTATTTTGCGGACGTGGAGCAAACGGCATACGGTCCGTACAATCTGGTACCTGGTATTTTGGGAAGTCCCGACAAAATGTTCGAAGCTCGTCGTTTGGCTTACAGAGATGCTCATCTTTATCGTTTAGGTGCAAATTTCAACAGAATACCTGTGAACTGTCCATATAGTAAAGTTTTGACTTACAATCGTGACGGTGTTCCTGATGTTGGTGCGAATAGTGAAAATGCACCGAACTACTATCCCAACAGTTTTAATGGTCCGTACCCAGATGTCGATGAAATCAAACCTAGTTTAATAACTGTAACACATGACTACTCTAATAATTTCGATCAAGTAGCTGATATGTATTTGAATGAACTTAATGATGAACAGAAAAGCAGGATGATATCAAATATTGTCAATAGTTTAGGACAGACACACAAAAGTATACAAAAGAGAGCTATCAAGATATTTTACACGATACACGAAGATATTGGTAGTAGAGTTTCTGCTGGATTAGCTAACGCTCCCTAAAAATACTGACTTCATTGTTATAAAATAAGATTAGGTACTCGTTCTTTCTAGGAAGTAAGTAGAGAACTTCTACGATAACATGGCCCGTCCCTCCACATCACTGTTTTAATGTGTGTAGTGTTTTAATGTGTAACGAGCAACAAATTCTTGGGTTTGCTAGCTCGACTAGTTGTTTGACGGCCGTATTAGTAGTATCACTCACACATGCGTGGTGGCGCGTAGTAAATACTTTCAAACGTTTGGAATTTTGGAGGGTCGGGTCATGTTTTCGTAGAAGATCTCTATTTAGTTTTAGGTACAAGAATTTAATGCCACCTTTACCATACAACTATATTTTTATGAACAAATAGATGTTTTACTACCTGCAGTTGGTAGTAGATAGTCTAAGCCACATTCTAAAGTAGGTATGTACTGGCAGTTAATTAAGCTGTTTTTGTTTGGTATTAGTTAGTCACTGCGCGGATTTCACATTTTCTTGGATTTTTTGCCATTTTCATCTCAACTTCTCATCATAAGTTTACGAAAACTAGTAATGCGACATGAATAAGTAGTGTTGACGAGATACATATATATCTATATTGTATATATACACTAAAAAAATAATGATGACATGTATATGTACAAAAGTGCATCAATTGATTTTCATCTTAGTTTTTGGTTGATGCACATTTGTACATATACTAACTTTCCGATGTACTCGTATTTCACTTATAGATATCACCTGTTCATTTCCGCAAAACGAATTTTCATAAATTTATTATGATTATTTTAAGTGCATTTAGCAAAAAACACAATAAAATTGAATATTCTTGCAATGACCGCTGGCCTTAAGATTGTTATTACATGTACCTATTATTGTATATTTTTTCTTCTCTTCTTCTTAGTCGTATTCTTCATTGCTGAAGATCGTGTCTAATTTCGAGCGGTTTGATCCTGCATTTTTTGGACAATGTTCTTCCACATGGACCTGTCTGTGCGGATCTCATGGCGTCATGGATGGGCAATATTTTTTTAAGTTAATCATTTATGTCACACCTATTGGTCAAACTATTAATAAATTCATCATTATCCAAATTTCACACTATCCTTTGCCACGAAAAAATAACTTATTCACACTGCACAAGCGCATAATTTATAAGATAAGTAAAAAAATATCACTTAGGTATTGTAATAAATTGAATGTAAAAACGTGGATATTTTACTGTATTAAATTTAATTACGTAATTCAAAATAACAAAGGCTAAATAATAGAATATGTAACCTTTGTGTTCACCTCTTAATTTATAAATAGAAACATTGAATATTTAAAAAAAAGTAAGCATATAAAAAGATACGCGCATCGAAACAACGGCAGATCAAATTAGAACATATCATCAAAATAAAAGAGGTTTTCTGACAACTTGGCAATTAGAGTGTACAATTTAAAATCGGCATATTGTACAGTGACAACACTTCAGATAATGATGATATTACCGATACTCGTATTCGGATATTATATATTTTCGGCCGCTGCAGACCCGGCTTCAGAACAGCTCTACAAATTCCGGAATCATACAAAGGTAAACTTTACTCTGTTATTTCTAATACTTTTTCTACTACTAGTTAAATGGATTTCTATTGATGAATTCCTAAGTTCTCCGAAAAATAGATCTCGCAACGAGGTAATAGTTTCTAGCATTTTTTAATAATCCGTTCACAAAGTTGCCCAATAAAACGCCTACAATTACAGTAGTAGCAACAATTTTTTAATTTTCTCAGCATATATCGTTAACTGTTAAGTCATCGTCTAACTGCTGTTGCCTATCTCGACTAGCCTTTGACTAATTTGGTTCATACTAGGAACTCTCGTTAGCAGTTGAATATGAAACTATTTTGCCTCATATAGTCAAAATTGGCCCATAAATGGTGCTACGGATTTTTTTACCTATTTTGAGAAAAATGGGGCTATTTCATCCTCGCCTCCAACCCGATAACGCCTAGGACTAAAAATCCTAATAACCTATGTACAGGCCGAATCAAACTTCTTGGCGTCTGTTAACACGAGTAAGTCATTGCGTAGTAGCAATATATTCATATGTAAGCAACCCAAGAGAAGGGGTGTGCGCAGCTTGTAGCTAACTTCACAAACGTCAAGAAATTTAATTAGGCTCGAACAAAGTTTCATCAAAATTCGTTGAAAAATGCGACCTGCACGCGAGAAGCAATCGAAGTAGGTACTTACTTGCATGCGTTGAGCGCGCAGCGCACGCGCGAATGATTCAAAGAGAATTTAACCACTACGTTTAGAACGATTGAGCTTACAGATGACAGGTGACTGTAGAAGAGAATGCCATTTATTTTTCTTTATGGTTCTAAACTGTGTGGGAGTGAAATGAGGTGCGTATTCGGGAATACTACAAGTAATAGTTCTCGGAAGGAAGGCTGTAATAATCATAGTAAAATCAGGAACTACATATAACATCAAAATATATATTTTCAGGGGCCTATTGGATTTATGACAACCAGCAACGGAGCAAGAGTTGAAATCAACGATGTGAGGGTGTTGACATCTCCACTGATCAATAATGAATTTTTCATGGACTCCATTACCCACTTTGTCAGGGAAAAAATCCCTGAGAGAGTCGTTCACCCTAAAGGAGCTGGGGCATTCGGATTCTTTCGAGTAACACATAATGTTACTGATATTTGTAAAGCTGCCTTTTTAAGTGAAATTGGAAAAGAGACTCCAGTCATCGTAAGGTTTTCACCAACGAGTACTGAGAAAGGTGGACCTGATACGGCCTCCAACCCAATGGGATTTGCTGTCAAGTTTTACACAGAAGATGGGAACTTTGATTTGCTCAACTTTAACACGCCAATTGTCACAGTAAAGGATCCAATTTTATTTCCATCACTATCTAAAACTATAAAACGAAATCCAACAACCAACTTATATGATCCAAATATGCTATGGGATGTTTTGACTTTACGACCAGAAGCAATTTTCTTTTTCTTATATTTATTAGCAGGATATGGCAACCCCTACAGCTATAGGCACATGCCTGGCTATAGCATTCACACTTACCAGATTTATAACAAAAATGGAGAGTCATATTTTGCAAGATTCCATTTTATGCCAGAAGCCGGCGTCAAGAATTTGAATGAAGAGGAAATTGCTAAGATTAGCGATCTTGATTATTTAGTCAGAGATCTTTATAACACAATCGAGATGGGAAAATTTCCGAGTTGGACCGTACACTTGCAAGTATTGACTCTTGAAGACGTGAAGAATGCTAAGTTTGATGTATTTGATGTTACGAAAGTATTACCTCTGGATCAATATCCTTTGAGACCAGTCGGAAAATTGGTTCTAAATAGAAATCCCAAGAACTATTTTGCAGATGTAGAGCAACTGGCATACGGTCCGTACAATCTGGTACATGGTATTTTGGGAGGTCCCGACAAAATGTTCGAAGCTCGTCGTTTGGCTTACAGGGATGCTCATCTCTATCGTTTAGGTGCAAATTTCAACAGAATACCTGTGAACTGTCCGCATAGTAAAGTTTTAACTTACAATCGAGACGGTGTTCCTGATGTTGGTACTAATGGTGAAAATGCACCAAACTACTATCCCAACAGTTTTAATGGTCCGTACCCAGACGTCGATGAAATCAAACCGAGCTTAATTACTGTAACACATGACTACTCTAATAACTTCGATCAAGTTGCTTATATGTACGATAATGAACTTAACGAAGAACAGAAAAGCAGGATGATTTCAAATATTATCAGTGGCTTGAGACTGTCACAGAAAAGCATACAAAAGAGAGCCATCAAGATATTTTACAAGATTCACGAAGATATTGGTAGTAGAGTTTCGGCTGGATTAGCTAACGCTCCCCTGGAATACACGTGACTGTTTCAAAATAAAATTGTATTTACTTACTTAGATGCTCGTATTAGTTAAGTATTCATAATTGTATAGGTACATTTTAGTCGCATGATTCCTTTCATCCATGTCAGCTACCTTTTATAATTTATGTACACCTACCATATTGGATATTGCTTCAACCCCGCCTGAAGTAAAAACAATGCACGAATCACATCCAAGCAGCAATGAATATTTTTTTCAAATTTAAATAAGTTTATTGTATGTACGTAATTGCAAAATTACTGAGGTAGGTAGGTACATCGTCTTTTTGAAAAACAAAGTCAGATGTCTCAGATTTATTTGAAATGCATGTGAGTACCTTTATATTGGACTTGAATGCCTTTATTAACTACCACTAAATACAAGACTTACATAGTCTAAAACTACATAAACTACTACTACCTAGGTACGTAACAAGCCATTGCATCATCCACAGACCCTTGAAAGTCTAAAGATAATCCAAATGCTCAAGCCCACTGGCCAGTAGGCAGCGTGCCCAGCATGCTGGATGCATTGCCACGTTGAATGGCAATGCTTATACGTTGAGCCAAATTAACACCAGCATTTTGGTCACGCGCCGACGCTCAGAAAGACTTTTGAAAACAAGATGAGCTCCCGGCCCCCACGGACCCAATGTCTCAACTCCAAACGTCTCAAATATGTAACCACTGTCGTATTTAAATGAATAATTGTGTGAAATATAAAGAAAAATATTTGATTGCTTTAATCATTAGTCTGATCAATTTTTGAACCAGTAGAAACTGACTTTTCGAATCGTATACATTGCTATCCCGTTTGCAGTAATACGGATGTTCAATGGTCGCTCCTGCTCGTACTTGGTCTAGTGACCATTACCATTACAGATCTAGTGCCCGGTATTTTAGGAAGACCTGACAAGTTGTTTGAAGCTCGTCGTTTGGCTTACAGAGATGCCTAACAGGATACCTGTGAACTGTCCACATAGCAAAGTTTCGACTTACAACGGCGATGGTGTATCTAATGTTGACACGAATGGTAAAAATGCGCCAAACTACCACCCCTTATAGTTTTAATGGTCCGTTCCCTGATGTCGATGAAAACCGACCTAGATTCTATCAAGAAATTATCAAAGTGATCTGACACATGATCACTCTGATAATTTCGACCAATTAGATGATATGTACAACAGTCGACTTGATGAGGAAGAGAAAAATAGGATGATATCAGTTATTGCCCATTCCTTGGGAACAACACATAAAAACATACAAGTGAGAGCCATCAAAATGTTCAGCAAAATACATGAAGATATTGGGAGCAAAGTTTCAGAAAAATTAATTAAACAAATACCGAAAAAAATATTTAAGTGTATTTTGCATTTTTTCCAAGATATTTTGGCAGTTGATAAACTTTATTTCTCTATGGTATTAGTTAAAGTCACAGAAATTATCTATAGGTATATACTTAATAATCGGCCAAGTGCGAGACGGACTCGCGTGCGAAGGGTTCCGCACCGTATGGAAGCCCCTCTTCCTATATTTTATTTTAATTATTTATTTTTGAAGGAAATATACAACTAAATAGTATTCTGTGAATATTCCAAGCATCTTCTTGTTGCCGTCATTAATATCGAGCAAAAAAACACGTTTCTTGTATGGGAGCCCCCCCCCCCCCCCTTAAATATTTATTTTATTTTAATTTAACTATTTAGTTTTAAAGTGAATATTCATTTAAATATTCTGTGAATATTTTAAGCATCTACCTGTCACCGTTATTAATATCGAGCGAAAAACGGCTAAACATTCATGTTTGTTGTATGTTCCCCTTTAACATTAATATTTTCTGTTTTTAGTATTTGCGGCAACAGAAATACATCATCTGTGAAAATTTCAACGTTCTAGCTATCACCGTTCATGAGATACAGCCCGGTGACAGACAGACGGACAGACGGACGGCGGTCTTAGTAATAGGGTCCCGTTTTTACCCTTTGGGTACGGAACCCTAAAAAGCTATACTAAGATGAAACTTTAGTGGGAAAGTCTGACTGCGATTTAATTTTTCTGTAGCCCTATGTTTTTTTCATCATGCGGATATTCCAAAAGGTTTATTTTAATAGCGTAAACCTTTACATATTTATTACTGCTTAGGTACCAACTTACCTTAACCATACTTACCTTTGCAAATAAAATACTTAACTAATTTATTTTATTCGTACCTAAGGCAATTCTAAATTTAAGTAAGTAGGTATAAGGTAATTGCTACCTGCAGAATTTAAGCAATTAAGTGTACCTACATATTTGCAAGCAGAGGTTTACAGGTACCTTTAGTCTCCAGATGAGTGATCGCAAGTGGCATGTTCAACCGAGTGCTACCGTGGCTCGGATGACACGTTAAATTGCGAGTGCCTGTTGTTTTAACCGTTTAGCCATGTCAGGCGGCTTACACCAGGTCTGAGTTTTTAAGGATATAATAAGAAGTTATTATTGATAACCATACCGGATGATTATTAATACTTTATAGAGCTAATTCCGAATTCGAGAAAATAGGAACGTGCTGTTTAATACTGTAGGTAATGTTGGTAGATGATCCATCGCGTTTTGTTTAATAGTAACTTAAGAAATTAGTTTTTCTGAAACAAACTTGGAAATGTGAACATTATTTTGACATCCTCGTTCGAGATAAATCGACATTGCAGTAGTGGCGTGCGAGCAGCGGCCGGCAAAAATGTATGAAAATGCATTACTGGCGTTTTTTGCGGGCAGCAAAATGTGAATGAAAATCCATTGCTGTCGTGTAATTTAAAAAAGGAATTATGTTTTAGTCTGAAACATGCCAACCAAGGAGGTAACTATGTAAAGGTTTATATATATTTCTAGCTGACTTGGAAGCAGAACGCTGTTTATGAAGAAAAAAAAAACAAATGAACACGATGGCGCATGAAAAATCGTTTTGTTCGTTGATCATCAATAACTTTGAAAATTATCTTAGTAAGTAATTTCAACGCATTTTTTGAGGAAAGTACTATACAAGCCTTGGCCACAACTAGGCATTGATAGACTCACGTATGTGTGCATCGGCTTCGCCCCTGCCCCCATCTACACGCTTCGTCCATCAATGCCTCTGTTGCTGGCCTCTGCAGTAATGAACTATTAGCTTAAGTATGTAGTTTCCTACTTATTTTGTAGTTAATTAAGGCACTTACCCGAAAAATGAACTGCATTCTAAAGAGTATTGCATTTCAGTGACGAATACTTTCCCACGGCTCTAGTCGTGAAAGGGCGCTTTATTACCAGATCGAATTACAAGGAGCTGTTTAAAACTTTACGCTTCACCAACATTTCATAAACAACCACAGTCCAGCATTATTCTCTAATTGTTTTCATTCATCTGGGAAATTTATAGCAGCCAGTCATGTAAGTTCACTAGGCTATTATGTTTCTAGCTAGTCTATGAACATATTAGGCTGGCCGCACACCAAAGAAAATTTTATTGCAACACTTTACTTTTTTGATTTTGAAGTTTATAATTTACTTTTGCCGAAATTCATATCAATTGTTATAAATTCGAATGTGTCTTTGTGGGGTTGTTTTTTACTCTTTCCTTTTAACAGAATAAAGGGTAAATTTGATTTTTGACATTAATACTTACTTGTTTATCCAGGAAAAAATTTAATGGTTTTTCTGAAAATCTGCAGTTAAATCTATATTTGTGTGGCTAATAAAATTAAACAATTATTGCACTTATTTATAATGTTTACTTGATTTTTTCTTTATACAGGGTTATTTCTAATTAATTAGCATCCTTTTAGGGGCTTATTCTGTAACAACTTTTGTTTTGCGACTTTTGTCAGAACTAAAAAAAATCAGCTGCTCCGTACATTTTGTCGCGGGCGAACGATATTTTTCTAGTCAGTAGTTGTTAGTTTTGTACAGAATAAGCCCCTAAAAGGATGCTAATTGATTAGAAATAACCCTCTATATTGATGGTCATTTGAGATACTTCATTTAGACTGCTAACAATAGGTAGATACGTTATATAATCTAAAAAGATTGTAGGATATTATGTTATGTACAATCTTACTAAATCACTTTTTTGTTAGCATTGATAATTGTAAGCTACCCTACTAGTACCTAATTGGCGAGTATATTTACATCTATTAGTATCGGACCTACTAGTTGGGCAATTAACATTCTACTGAAATTATTACCTCCAGTTCTATTCAGTGAGTAATTCCTTACTTACTCGTAAGAAACTACATATTTTTTGCGCTTTATCTGTTTTGCGATTCAGTTACAATCATTTAAAATATATAACGCAATAGGTATTTTAATTAAGCCCGTAATATTTTATGAATTTTACTGCGCAGATCAGTCGTGCTTGGTTGTGATTTTTAACAGACTTCCAAAAAGGAGGAAGTTCTAAGTTCGTCTGTGTGTATTTTTTGTGTATGTGTGTATATTTTCGCCAATTATGAACCGAATTTAAAAAATATTTTTCATTTCGAGCAGTTATATCTACTCTCGAGGTCTCGTTTAAAATTATTAAATCGGCTGAGCCGTTTTTGAAAAATCAACAATAATGTAAAAATATTTTGTTCACGATGGAAGTTGGTTTTGCCATCTGTCTATCGCGTCTATCAAGGCAATAGGGATGTGGGCTGCTATTCAAATGTTCCGTAAGAGAATTCAACAAAGAAATTTGACTGATACTGTACGAAATAAAAATAACAAGATATAAATCTTTTATTACTAATTTGATACAACGAATAATTGTAATTTGCGAAATATACATAAACAACGTTCCACATTCATAGCCGCGCCCACTAAGTCTCGGCTCGACATGGGAGTGCCAAGGAACACAGAAAGACAAAAACAACAATATTCAGATCCAGAGCAGAATCAATTAATAAAAAAATTGTCACATAAAAATATCAGCCCTGCCAGGTATCAAAACCTTGCATAAGATAATAAGGATTTTTTTTTTTTTTTTTTACGAGGGGGAAATCTTCTAAAGATGCCCTAACTGCATTGGGGTGCAGAAGGGTTATGTGGGATTGTACCCACTAAAACCCCCTCGGTGGCCAGCCTTTGTGCCTTCTTGGGAGCTCCGGGATCTCCAAGGGAACACACCGGTGCTGCCAGGAAGGTCTAGCTACGGATATGCAACGAAACAATATCAATATATTTAACAATGTTGCACAAATGTTTTCAGTTTTAATACCCATAAAATAAAAATGGTCCAATCATAAATGTATGTCATCTAAAATAGTCAACACGACTCTGAAATAAAACTTTCCATTTTAGGTATTTAATATTAACTTTAAAACCAGCTGTTAGCATCAGTGCATTCAGTAATCACTAGATGCATTAGTTCCATTTACTTGCAATCCTTGCAAAACTCTATTACCCAGATCTTGGTGAATTATAAGAAATAGCTTAACAGCTCTATCTTGCAATTCTGGAATAGCATCGCCCAAGCTGGATACAATGTTTTCTACCGCTCTACTCCGCTCTTCCGGGGTCATTTCATTTGTATAAATCTCTCTCGCTTGGTCAAAGTTGTTAGGCTCATCTTGGTATATTTCAATGAGTTCAACCACTTTTGGATCCTTATACGGCACGGGACCATTGAAAGAGTTGGGATAGAAATTGGGAATTCCTCCATAGTTGTCCTTCACAGGTGGTTTACCGTCACGGTTATAAGCTGCCAACAGGTTGCTCCGTATAGGGCAATTCACTGGAATATTGTTGAAGTTTACTCCTAAGCGGTAATTCTGAGCATCTCTGTAAGCAAACCGACGAGCCTCAAATAACTTATCTGGTGATCCAAGAATTCCAGGCACCAAATTAGAGGGACAGAAAGCTAACTGCTCTATTTCGGCAAAATAATTTGAAGGATTTTTATTTAACACAAATCTTCCAAGGGGTCTTAAAGGGTATGTATCCAGAGGCAACACCTTAGTCACGTCAAACACGTCAAAACCTGCCGCCTTCACCTGTTCGTAGCTCAAAACTTGAATGCTAACCTGCCAACTGGGGAAATCTCCAGAACCAATAGCATTATACAAATCTCTGATCGCATAGTCTGGATCCTCTCCAGCTATCTGTTGTGCTTCAGCCGAATACAAATTTTTGATTCCCGCTTCAGGTCTGAAATGAAATCTAATAAAATGACTCTCTCCATTATTATTTACTACTTGAAATGTATGAACACCAAACCCAGGCATATGCCTGTATCCATCAGGGATACCTCTATCTCCAAAAACTAATAGGAACATGTGTAGCGTTTCCGGATTGAGAGTTAAAAAGTCCCATAGCATGTTTCTATCGCTTAAGTAAGTGGCTGGATTACGTTTCTGTGATCTGGCAAAAGTAGTAAAAAGTAAGGGATCTTTGACAGGAAACATAGGGAAGTCCAAACCGACGATGTCAAAATTCCCTTCATTGGTATAAAATTTGATTGCAAAACCCCTTGCATCTCTGACAGTGTCTCTTCCTCCTTGGTTCTCTACTACTAGAGAGAATCGGACTGCTATGGGTGTTTTCTTTCCAACTGTACTAAATAAATCTGCTTTGCAAATATCTGTGACGTCATGAGTGACTTCGAAGTAACCAAAGGCTCCTGCTCCTTTTGCGTGGACGACTCTTTCGGGGATCCGTTCTCGAACCAAATGTGTCATGGTGTCCAAGAAGTATTCATTGAAAATTAATCGCTTGTTAAGACTGCTGCTGGCGTCTTTGTACTCGATCGGAGCACCAGCACTCGTCGTCATAACACCGATATGGTTCTGTGAAATAAATTTAAATAAGTTGTAAAATGAATACGTTTACTTGGGTAATTGATTACTCATTACAATATCTTGATCATTTATTCAGACAGTTTGCCTAATTAATAAGTGAGTTACTCGTCCGTCGCGTTAAAAATGATTCCCTTGAGAAGTTTTTGTTCCACACTCACGGGTGTTAACTCTCATAATTTATGTATCAGATCATGGAAAATTATGTACTTAGCAGTCTTTTTTATCTACAATAAAAAATATTTATGATCAAAACACGATAACGGACTAACCTATTGTAGGCATCTTGCTGTATCCTGTCATGGAATCAATTTTCAAATAGACACCAAGCCATCAACGCGGCAACGTCCTAAATGGAAAAGTACCTGCCCATAAACCTGTTCTTCCGGAAATCTATTACATCTTTATTTGTAACTAATGCGATGGTAATTACCGAAAAGATAATAATTACATACCTATCTATAATATAAAAATGAATCGCAAAATGTGTTGGTAAGCGCATAACTCAACAACGCCTGGACCAATTTGGCCAAATCTTTTTTTAAAATGTTCGTTGAAGTTCAAGGATGGTTTTTACGGCGAGAAAAATTAGAATTATTGCTGGAAAAACCCTAAAAATAGCCCTTTTCTTTTTCCCATATAAATGATTTCTAACTAAAACGTAGTCAATTTGAGCTTTATTGCTATGGTATAAAGTTCATATTAAATTACAAGCACTCACTGTTGTCTAAGCAATGTAGGTGTGTTCCTAACGTCAAAGATCATATCTATCAAAACAATGTGCGTGTGTGCGTTGGAGCACAGAATACATAGTTGGAGGAGTTTAATGTCGCGTTCCGAAACTCGCGTTTCTTTTGTATTAGTTTCGGCACGCGAGATAAAATGCATAAGTTTTCACGTCATTACATCAGTCAAACAAAAATCGCGTTACCAACAGTGTTTTATTATTTTTAATATACAAATCCTTACTTAATATTATAAATGCGAAAGTAACTCTGTCTGTCTGTCTGTCTGTCGCGCTTTCACGCTAAAACTACTGAACCGATTTGAATGAAATTTGGTACACAGATAGTCTAGAGCTTAAGAAAGGACATAGGCTACTTTTTGATTCGAAAAAATAGTTTTAAAGGGTTGAAAAGGGGGGATGAAAACGCATTGGCTAGAATCTTAGAAGAAAAAACTTATTTTCTACCATGACAAATGGTAATTTGCATCTTGACTTTCCAAATTACATTCTCTATGCCCAATGCCCATTCAAGGCTGCTCAAGTTGCAAATGTCAAAGTCAATCAATCTTTTCCTGTAAAAATTAGAGAAGGTTACATGTATTTTTTCAGTTTAATTACGTAGTTTTCATTCTAATAGGTATGCCTAGAAAATCGCAAATCGAACATAGCGAGTAGTTCTAGCAGAGCTCGCGTAAAGAAAATTGCTAGAAGCCAAGAGTCTGAAGAGCACACTTAAACGCGTTTGACATTAGATGCCGAGCGCCACGCATCTCAAAGAGCTGCTGAGACTCAAGAGCAAAACCAAGCGCGTCGAATTTTAGATGCTGAGCGTCACGCAGCTCAGAGAGCTGCTGAGACTGAAGTTGAAAGTCAAGCGCGGCGACTTTTAGATGCTGAGCATCACGCAGCGCAAAGAACTGCTGAGACTCAAGAGCAAATCAACAGCGTCGAATTTTAGATGCTGAGCGTCACGCAGCTCGGAGAGCTGCTAAGACTGAAGGAGAAAGTCAAGCGCGGCGACTTTTAGATGCCAAGCATCACGCAGCGCAAAGAACTGCTGAGACTCAAGAGCAAAACCAAGCGCGTCGAATTTTAGATGCTAAGCGTCAATTGCATTGTTCCTGTAGGACAGGACAAAAACTATCGAAAGCGAAACTGTTGCCACTATCACAAAGTCGCTAAGTGATTAATTCCTCTATGGCGCTAATATGGATTAACGAAACGTCACAGCGAAACGTAATTAGATGACAGGTGACATTGTCTGCAGAGTTTTATAAATCACAGGTAACATGGCAAGGGGACAAATTTTTTTTCCACCATTATATCCCCTTGAAGAGGAAATAAAGTATGGATTGAAAATTACAACTGACATTAAAATTAGATAAAATGTTTTTTTCCCTCTGCATGCCACATGTTACTATGACGTTTAATACCAGGCCGTCATTTTGTCTGACATTAAAAATATTTTTAAATCTACTATCATTAGAGGTTTAACATGTTTCTTTATTCTACCTTTATGGTACAGAATCATCATACCTACTTTTAATATTATCAATCCGAAAAGTTTGTTGGTTTGTTCCTCTTTGACGCAGCAACGGAGAAAAAGATTGACTTGATTTTTGGTATGGATACCTATGGTTTAAAAGACAGAAAGTGATAATAGGATACTTTTTTATCCCGAGAAAATTCGTGATTCCCGTGAGATAGGACAATAACTGTTTCTCAGCAATGGAGCAACGGATTGACTTGATTTTTGGGGTGGGCATAGTTTGGAAGACGGAAAGTGACATAGGATACTTTCCATTCCGAAAAAATTGCGGTTCCCGTAGGATAAGACAATAATTTTTTCTCAGCAATGGAGCAACGGATTGCCTTGGCTTATTGCATGAATATGGTTTGAAAGACGAAAAGTGACATAGGCCACTCCCAAAAACTTTAACAGTTCCCGTAGGATAGGATAAAAACTAAGTGAGCGAGCTGCGGTAGCAGTCGTCTAAGCGCCAGAAATAACCCGTCATTTCAAGTTTTGGACGTTCCTAAATTTTTCGCAATCCTTCGCGGCATTCAACAGCGCTAGCCCAGACTCGGGCTCCATAACGGAGCTTGCGCTCCCGCCATAATGACGGAGTGTTTCGGAGCACAAGACACATCGTCATCCACCACTCGGGACTAACCAGCACTGAGCGTCGGACAGCATTCCAACGCCCTGGTCCCAGTGCAACGGGTCAGTTATAGTAGCCCAGCGCCTGCCTTTTCAACTGCAGAGGGCAGTGAGAACAGCTATCGCGATACCGACACTTCTCTTCCCCTGCAGCCCCACTGCGTCTGCCAACACGTTGACGGCCTAGCGGAAGGTAGGGTAGGTGGCGGCACCCACACAACCAGTTCCATCCCACCGCGGCCCCTAATCCTCGGCTGCAGCGTCGCAAGAGCGACACTGCAGCCCGCCTCAGATGCAACACTCCTCATAAGGAACGCAACCTACCGGCCATCCTCTCAGCTGCTTTAGTTAAAAGCGGCTGAACCTCGAGTGCCGGCCTCTAAGCTGCCTTGGGGGAAAGACCCAAAGAAGAGGGAGACTTCGAGCGCCGCCTTTTCAGCTGCCTTAGACCTCCCCCGCCACGACAAGGCGGGAATACACAGGGGGGTTGTATATACACTCCAACCGTAACTTAACCAACAAAAGCATTCCTCTAAGGTATTTTGATGTTTGTCGCTTAGGTTACGTTTCGCAGCCGACATAAATATTAGCCAAATTCAAAATATAACGCGGGCGAAGCCGCGGGTAAAAGCTAGTCCATTAATAAAATGATACTACACATTAAAAACGATTTTTCATGATAGTTTAGAAAAGTTAATAAATAAACAGTTCCAAAACAATCGATAAAATTGCCATACCCTTATAGGGTCATCATTGTGTATGACTGCAGAACATGTTACATAAGAACCTCTTATAAATGTTACATAACATTTTGCAATAAATGACTGCCTTCACTTCGCTTCAGTTAGTTAACCACCCTCACAATACTACTTCTATACTATATATCTATTATATTTAGAAGGATATTTTTTTAAACATTGTTGCTACTTGCGGATCTTTTTTCCAGGATTAAATTACAGACATGTCTCTTCTTATTCTATTTCTACTTTTCTTTACATGTTGTGATTCTTGCCTTAAACTATTTCTTTACATTCCACATCTCGTATTGCACTGTTACACAACTTTTACAAAACATTATACATACGTCTAAGAAGGATATTTAACTCTAAGTACTACATAAATATGACATGAGAGAGTAAATTTCATATTTTTTATAACATACCTTGGTATCTTCCTTGAACTGAATAATCTGCAGATCAGCAGGTTGTCCTGTCTGATTGCCATTCACAGTCATCCTTATCAACACCATCAATATTAAAAACTTCATCGTAGAATATGAACGATTCAGGTCTTTCTTTGTTTCAAAAGTAACCTATCATTGTTTTGTTCGAGTCACTTTAAAGTTAAATCAAGATTCACTTCTGAAAAAATTTTTTATTTAGCTTTTTTAAATATGACAATTCTATTTTATTTTTATAATTACGGCTATGAATTTTGTTCACTTATTTTTTTTTACTTTTTTACATTTTGTACAAATTATATTTTTGTCGGAAACACGCTTTAGATAATTTAATTTGCAGAACAATCAACATTATTCCGTTAATTTGATGACAGAGATATATGACTAAAAAAATTAAACGCAGTAATAGTACATAATCAAAGGCAGTAATTCACCAAGCAAGTTAATTAATACAACAGACTGCCTTGGATCTTAACACTCAGTTATATGCGTGTGGTGTTTCGTCCACTACTACACAAAATTATTCCGTATACGACGATCCCAATTAGTTGGTTAGTGCGTTCATTATTGACAGCGAAAGGTGACCAAGTGCACGATATGTCCATATTCAGCTTATAAGTAGGCATATAATACTATACGAAATTGTTACTTTACTTAATTCGCTTTATGCGCAATCTTACAACCCTGTAAGGACTATTATGAGGAGTTTTTAAAAATTTATCTTTTTTAAATACCTATGCATTTTTATAAGAATAACTAGCTTTTACCCGCGGCTTCGCCCGCGTTATATTTTGAATTTGGCTAATATTTATGTCGGCTGCGAAACGTAACCTAAGCGACAAACATCAAAATACCTTAGAGGAATGCTTTTGTTGGTTAAGTTACGGTTGGAGTGTATATACAACCCCCCTGTGTATTCCCGCCTTGTCGTGGCGGGGGAGGTCTAAGGCAGCTGAAAAGGCGGCGCTCGAAGTCTCCCTCTTCTTTGGGTCTTTCCCCCAAGGCAGCTTAGAGGCCGGCACTCGAGGTTCAGCCGCTTTTAACTAAAGCAGCTGAGAGGATGGCCGGTAGGTTGCGTTCCTTATGAGGAGTGTTGCATCTGAGGCGGGCTGCAGTGTCGCTCTTGCGACGCTGCAGCCGAGGATTAGGGGCCGCGGTGGGATGGAACTGGTTGTGTGGGTGCCGCCACCTACCCTACCTTCCGCTAGGCCGTCAACGTGTTGGCAGACGCAGTGGGGCTGCAGGGGAAGAGAAGTGTCGGTATCGCGATAGCTGTTCTCACTGCCCTCTGCAGTTGAAAAGGCAGGCGCTGGGCTACTATAACTGACCCGTTGCACTGGGACCAGGGCGTTGGAATGCTGTCCGACGCTCAGTGCTGGTTAGTCCCGAGTGGTGGATGACGATGTGTCTTGTGCTCCGAAACACTCCGTCATTATGGCGGGAGCGCAAGCTCCGTTATGGAGCCCGAGTCTGGGCTAGCGCTGTTGAATGCCGCGAAGGAGTGCGAAAAATTTAGGAACGTCCAAAACTTGAAATGACGGGTTATTTCTGGCGCTTAGACGACTGCTACCGCAGCTCGCTCACTTAGTTTTTATCCTATCCTACGGGAACTGTTAAAGTTTTTGGGAGTGGCCTATGTCACTTTTCGTCTTTCAAACCATATTCATGCAATAAGCCAAGGCAATCCGTTGCTCCATTGCTGAGAAAAAATTATTGTCTTATCCTACGGGAACCGCAATTTTTTCGGAATGGAAAGTATCCTATGTCACTTTCCGTCTTCCAAACTATGCCCACCCCAAAAATCAAGTCAATCCGTTGCTCCATTGCTGAGAAACAGTTATTGTCCTATCTCACGGGAATCACGAATTTTCTCGGGATAAAAAAGTATCCTATTATCACTTTCTGTCTTTTAAACCATAGGTATCCATACCAAAAATCAAGTCAATCTTTTTCTCCGTTGCTGCGTCAAAGAGGAACAAACCAACAAACTTTTCGGATTGATAATATTAAAAGTAGGTATGATGATTCTGTACCATAAAGGTAGAATAAAGAAACATGTTAAACCTCTAATGATAGTAGATTTAAAAATATTTTTAATGTCAGACAAAATGACGGCCTGGTATTAAACGTCATAGTAACATGTGGCATGCAGAGGGAAAAAAACATTTTATCTAATTTTAATGTCAGTTGTAATTTTCAATCCATACTTTATTTCCTCTTCAAGGGGATATAATGGTGGAAAAAAAAATTGTCCCCTTGCCATGTTACCTGTGATTTATAAAACTCTGCAGACAATGTCACCTGTCATCTAATTACGTTTCGCTGTGACGTTTCGTTAATCCATATTAGCGCCATAGAGGAATTAATCACTTAGCGACTTTGTGATAGTGGCAACAGTTTCGCTTTCGATAGTTTTTGTCCTGTCCTACAGGAACAATGCAATTGACGCTTAGCATCTAAAATTCGACGCGCTTGGTTTTGCTCTTGAGTCTCAGCAGTTCTTTGCGCTGCGTGATGCTTGGCATCTAAAAGTCGCCGCGCTTGACTTTCTCCTTCAGTCTTAGCAGCTCTCCGAGCTGCGTGACGCTCAGCATCTAAAATTCGACGCTGTTGATTTGCTCTTGAGTCTCAGCAGTTCTTTGCGCTGCGTGATGCTCAGCATCTAAAAGTCGCCGCGCTTGACTTTCAACTTCAGTCTCAGCAGCTCTCTGAGCTGCGTGACGCTCAGCATCTAAAATTCGACGCGCTTGGTTTTGCTCTTGAGTCTCAGCAGCTCTTTGAGATGCGTGGCGCTCGGCATCTAATGTCAAACGCGTTTAAGTGTGCTCTTCAGACTCTTGGCTTCTAGCAATTTTCTTTACGCGAGCTCTGCTAGAACTACGCGCTATGTTCGATTTGCGATTTTCTAGGCATACCTATTAGAATGAAAACTACGTAATTAAACTGAAAAAATACATGTAACCTTCTCTAATTTTTACAGGAAAAGATTGATTGACTTTGACATTTGCAACTTGAGCAGCCTTGAATGGGCATTGGGCATAGAGAATGTAATTTGGAAAGTCAAGATGCAAATTACCATTTGTCATGGTAGAAAATAAGTTTTTTCTTCTAAGATTCTAGCCAATGCGTTTTCATCCCCCCTTTTCAACCCTTTAAAACTATTTTTTCGAATCAAAAAGTAGCCTATGTCCTTTCTTAAGCTCTAGACTATCTGTGTACCAAATTTCATTCAAATCGGTTCAGTAGTTTTAGCGTGAAAGCGCGACAGACAGACAGACAGACAGAGTTACTTTCGCATTTATAATATTAAGTAAGGATTTGTATATTAAAAATAATAAAACACTGTTGGTAACGCGATTTTTGTTTGACTGATGTAATGACGTGAAAACTTATGCATTTTATCTCGCGTGCCGAAACTAATACAAAAGAAACGCGAGTTTCGGAACGCGACATTAAACTCCTCCAACTATGTATTCTGTGCTCCAACGCACACACGCACATTGTTTTGATAGATATGATCTTTGACGTTAGGAACACACCTACATTGCTTAGACAACAGTGAGTGCTTGTAATTTAATATGAACTTTATACCATAGCAATAAAGCTCAAATTGACTACGTTTTAGTTAGAAATCATTTGTATGGGAAAAAGAAAAGGGCTATTTTTAGGGTTTTTCCAGCAATAATTCTAATTTTTCTCGCCGTAAAAACCATCCTTGAACTTCAACGAACATTTTAAAAAAAGATTTGGCCAAATTGGTCCAGGCGTTGTTGAGTTATGCGCTTACCAACACATTTTGCGATTCATTTTTATATTATAGAAGATGTAAATAGCATAAGCATTGTAGCGTTTGTGATTTTCATTGCGCTTCAGTTACACTCGCTATGATGTTTTGTTTCAGTAACCATTTATTTTGTTTTATTTATATTTCATCTCTTAACTTGGTATTTTTCATCCTGGTACGCAAAAAGGTATGCTATATGATTGTGATTATAAATTTAGTAAGTCTTCATCTCTGTGACCTTTACGTGGCTATGAAGCCACGTAAAGTTTCATGCGTTTTCTGATCTCTACAGTATAAATATGTACGACAATTTTTGAGCATATATTTAACTTTTAAATTCCCTCCTACTTTTTGAAAATTTTAGTAATCATTGTCTTGATGGCAAATTCAGTTAAACAGTCATATTCGTAGGCATATAATGTTCCTGGCCAATTTTATAAAATAAATTGAATTTTCCAAGTCATTTAGGCTATTTCCAATTAGGTTATTTTCAGCTCTGTCATAATACCAAATTATTTTTGAGTTATTAATTTGGTCTCGATTCCAACATCTGGGAACGAAACGATGGAAACTTCTATCATAAACACACGAGCGTTCTGGTGTTGAAACGTTCAATCTAATAACAACAATAAAACAAAAAAAAAAGGCTTCACCGCCATCATCATTGCAGCTATACAGCTTCCACTACAGGACGGAGGCCTTTTCTATAGACTCACAAGAGGACCTGACCACCTGACGTAGGCAGATTCGATAGGTATGATTCTGTGATCTTAGTTAGATTAAAAAGACTTTCCTTTTCATAATAATCCTCGGCAAATCTGCCTTATTGTAGCCCATTACTCACAAGTTAAACTTACACTCGAAACGTTCTTTTCGAGTGTAAGTCTAACTTGACGAGTTGGTGAATTTAGATTTTAGACACTCCATTGAATTTCTTCCATATATTTATGCAGACATTGCAGGATGTTGGAAACCAGTTGAAGAATAAAAAATTCGTAAATTTAAAAGAACTCATTAGTAGGACCACGATCGGCATCTCTATCCTAATCAAGGTTCCTACTATTGTAAGGCGAATTTCCTTTCACTAGGACTAGGCTATCACGTCAATAAGAGCCTAGTTTACTTAAAATAGCAAGTCGTAACATATTATCAATTCTTTCACCATCGATACTTTAATAGCAATGGCCGTTGCTCGTTCTTTAGGCGTCAGTATCGTGTAGTTGCTCTATTATAGAGGATTTATATATTTTTTTTGACGCAAATCCTAGAGCGAAAAAATCTCAGTGGAAATACTGGCTCCTACCGAGTCATTAGGCTATGCTCCCATTCAAATTTTGGATCATTTGCTGTGGGAATCAGGTTTTTTAGAAATTGATACCGGTAAAATGAAGTCAATGACGAATGAAAGGGCTCTCTACTTGCGCCACAGTCGACTGTTTTTTAATGCATTTTGTCCCTCCATTGCGGAGATTTGTTTTACATTTTTACTTGATTATAAAGTTATTATACAGTCCAATTTTATCTGAGGAACTTACCTATTAAACGTAGCCTACATCACAAGAACATCGGACGCTTTTAAAAATAGCTTTTTCTTGATATATGACTATGATTGCAAGATGCAAAATCAGTCTGCCTCAAACCATTTTTTTTTATTTAACCTGTACCTGTCACACTGCAGGGCAAAAGTCTCCCCCATCCTTCCATTCCTTTCCAAACGAATTTGTTTATAATTTTATTTTTTCTATATTGTGGAAAAAATTTAAAAAAAGCAACTGTCATTACAAATAAATTGGTTTGAGGCAGACTGATTTCGCATCTTGCAATCATTATCTACCGAGATAAATACTTATCTCTCTATACATAACTTTTACACACATTTTTTATAGAATCACGTAGGATCAACCCCTTCGACTTCTCATTTTTTTTTAAATCAACCCTGAATTCGCAAAAAAGTAACTGTTCCATACATTTTGTGGAATAGCGAACTTAGAAATAAAACGACACAAAGGTGTTTTATGTAGGTGAACATTTTTTGTTGTCATAATATACAAGCATATAGTCGTAATTAGATTATTAATTCAGGCAGCTTTTTTATCAGCTTGATTATATGGCTCCGGTGTGCAGCCAACCTTCGCGTCATGTTTCACTTCGTCATAACACATAAAGTCAACTCTACAATAGGCAATAATAATGCCCGGGACAATAATCTGGGGAATTTCTCGTTAGAAAAGCTTGTTACCTTTATGAAACATAGCACTTGGCCTTATTGGAAATCCATAGAGGAGGCTTATGTCCAGCAGTAGACGTGTTACGGCTGATGGATGGTTGGATGGAGTACTTAATAGCCGCTTTTGGTCTTTGATTTTAGAAGTGATTGACGATGAACTGTCCGTACCTATTGGCAGTGCTATTTTTTTCTACAATTACTTTCAAATATTTAATTGAAACTAGCAGTCCCGGTGAACTTCATCTCACCATCTGTCAACTGTCCATGACAACTTTTACATAGAGGAACATTTTATATGGAATAAAAAATTAATATTATTTTTCTCGCAACTTTTATACATTTTTTCACCGTTTAAACCTTCCCTTAACTTCCACAAATATTTCAATATCAAAATTTGCCAAATCGATTCAGCCGTTCTCGAGTTTTAGCGAGACTAACAACCACGATTTATTTTTATATATGTTACAGTCATAGTGATTAAATAGTTATTATACATAATGACTGGTCATTATGTATAATATCTACTCAATTTAGATAAAGTGATAATTGACACAAAATTAATCACATCAACTAGCTATTTTATATAATATCTTCGAAGACTTGGATAATGTAATAAAACAAACTCGTAATAAGGACAGATTGTCTTTGGCGCTTCGCCGGCCGCTACAGCGGCACGCTCGCTTCGCTCGCTCGGCTCGCTTCGCTCGCTCGGCTCGCGCGTTGTTGTCACTGTTCAAACCTAACCTAACCTAGTAGGCAGATCAAGAGTCCAAGGAAAACTATTACTAGGTTAGGTTAGGTTTGAACAGTGACAACAACGCGCGAGCCGAGCGAGCGAAGCGAGCGTGCCGCGGCAGCGGCCGGCGAAGCGCCAGAGACAATCTGTCCTTATTACGAGTTTGTTTTATTACATTATCCAAGTCTTCGAAGATATTATATAAAATAGCTAGTTAATGTGATTAATTTTGTGTCAATTATCACTTTATCTAAATTGAGTAGATATTATATATAATGGCCAGACAGTATTTATAATATCCAGATTTATTACTTTGGCTGTAACATATATATAGATAGATAGATAGAGATGTATCAACAACCGCACTGGGCCAGCGTGGTGGAAATGGCCCAACCACCCTTCGTAGGTAGGCCTACGTCCTGCAGTTGACTATTAAAAAGGCTGATACAGTACAGTATTAATAAATATTAATACCGGCTTTATTGGAAATCTATAGAGGAGGCCTAAATGTCTAGCAGTGGACGATGGATCCTACTGCTGATGGATAAATGAATGATTTGTTTGATCACTTCCTATTTTGTGTGTTAAATGGAAGACGTTACCAAGAAGATTTAAGTATCTTGAACTTGAATATTTAAATAATTAGTCCTATATATTCTGAAAAATAAGTCTCCCGCCTGTCTACTCTACACTCTACAATACTCTACATACTTTACTTTCTTATATTTCAAGGAGATTGGAAGGCTGTTTGTTAAACGTTTTTATTTAACTTCACTTGCCCGTTTTTTGGGTCAAATCTAGTAATTGAAATTTGACCCCCTTCCCGTGGACAGATTGATAAGATATTTGATTTTTGTATTCAGTAGTGACGAAAATACAAGATGGTCACCGCCACAACATGGCGGATTACATTTTCTTACACAAGCCCATCAATATTGGTATCATATGAAATGACTTTTCATGTAGAACACAGCTTATAGTAACAAAATAAAAACTAAAAACACAAAAATAAAATTGAAAAAACCTTTTTTAAATTAAACGGTTTTATGTATTAAAAGCTAAAAAATAAAACTCAAAAATAAAATCGTGGGGCGCAATAAACATAATGAAATCTTTCAGGCGAAGGCCCTACAATTTTATTTTTGAGTTATTATTTTTTAGCTTTTAGAACATAAACAGTTTAATTTAAAAAAGTTTTTTACCAATTTTATTTTTTAATTGATCTCTTTTTAGGATATTTAAGTACTGCTAAGTTGCGATAATACTATATCGGCCATTTGAGGACTTTTTAGTTACCGCCCAGGGCGCCCAGCTTCAGAAAATTGGTCGCCGCAGTCGAAATCGGTGTGTAGAGTATTATCATTATCATCAAGTTCATGTCGAGGGATTCGAGATAATCGAGATCGAATAGCATTTTTTATTACATTCGTAACCTTGCAAGTTCACTTCACTTCCCATGACTTCATTCTTTACCAAAGAATATAGAAACTATATAATTGACTTAACCTAATTGCTTACCAAACTGTAAATAACCATGTCCTAGTATTACATATTTTACGAGTAGGTAATGCACCTGTACTTAGATCAAATCACCACGATCTTAGGTAATAAGGAAATAGCGTGATCAATTCATTAATTGACTTCCTTCGTTTTGCAAATTATGCTAAAAAAATCTTATAGCATAGTACGTAACTACTGAGTAACGAGGTAGGTAAATAGGTATTTGTAAAATTTTGTTCTGTCTGTCTAGACCTGACCAGGTTAAAAATAAATATAACACGATGTTTAGGTATTTAATAAATTAACATAGACATTATACATACGTAAGGTACTCTCATTTTTAGGATGATGTATTTGAGTATCAATATTTTCAGTAATCCCAATGGTCATGTGTCCTGTTCACCTGTAACCCTTGAGCCACTCGATTTCCAAGATCTGGGTGTATTATTTTGTAAAACTTAACAGCTCTATCCTGTAGCTCTGGAATCGCACCTCCCAAACTGTACAAAATATTTTCTACAAGTCTACTTCGCTCATCTTTTGTCATCTCATGAGTGTAGAGATCTCTAGCCTGTTCGAAATTGTCAGGATCGTCCTGATAAATCTCTATCAGCTCAACTCTTTTAGGATCCTTGTAAGGCACTGGGCCGTTGAAAGTGTTGGGGTAATAGTTAGGGATATCGTCATAGTTATCCTTTACTGGTGGTACCCCGTCTCTATTATAAGCCGCTAGCGATGTCGTCCGCAGAGGGCAGTTTACTGGGATATTATTAAAGTTTACTCCCAAACGATAGTTCTGAGCATCTCTGTAAGCAAACCGACGAGCTTCGAACACTTTATCAGGACCTCCGAGAATGCCAGGGACCAAATTCGCGGGATTGTAAGCTAGCTGTTCTATTTCAGCAAAATAATTTGTAGGATTCTTATTCAACACAAATCTTCCGAGCGGTCGTAAGGGATACCTACTCAGAGGCAAAATTTTAGTCACATCGAACACATCAAAACCGGCGTTTTTAACTTCTTCGTAACTGAGAACTTGAATAGCGACGTCCCAGCTGGGGAAATCGCCTCTCCCAATAGCATTATAGAGATCTCTAGTAGCATAATCAGGGTCCACTGCGGCAATCTTTCGTGCTTCTGCGGTTCTTAAATTCTTTATTCCTGCTTTTGGCGTAAAGTGGAATCTTACAAAATGTTTGTCTCCATGTTCATTCACAACTTGATACGTGTGTATGCCAAATCCAGGCATGTGTCTGTACCCGTCGGGGATACCTCGATCGCCAAATACTAATAAAAACATGTGCAAACTTTCAGGGCGAAGTGTCAAAAAGTCCCAAAGCGTATTCCCGTCGATCAAATTTGTTGCTGGGTTACGTTTCTGTGCTCTAACAAAGGTGGGGAATAGCAATGGGTCTTTGTAGACGTACATGGGAGTGTTGAATCCGACAATATCAAAGTTTCCTTCTTCGGTGTAAAATTTGATTGCGAAACCTCTTGCATCTCTGGAAGTGTCAATTCCTCCCCTCTCTACCACGACTGGAGAGAATCGAGCTGCTATCGGCGTCTTCTTTCCCACTGCACTGAAGAGATCTGCCTTACAGATATCAGTGATGTCGTGGGTTACTTCAAAGTAACCAAAGGCTCCGCCTGCCTTTGCATGCACGAGTCTTTCGGGTATACGTTCTCGAACTAAATGTGTCATGGTGTCCAAGAAGTATTCATTGAATATGAGACGCCTGTTGAGGGTGTAGGTTGCGTCCTTGTACTCGATCGGTGCGCCTGCACTAGTTTTCATGACACCAATAGGGCCCTGAGAAAAACAAAATAATATATCAATTATGTTTGTTAAATAGACTACAATCGATCTATAACTTCATATCTATTAATTTTAAATTGGCTAATTATTTTTAAGAAAAAAGACGTGACAATCGACACAAATAATGTTGTTTCAATAAAGTAATATCATTCCTTGGTGATCCAAATCAAAAAGTTTCATTTTCAACACTTATTCAAGCCGTAGTAAATAAGAGACTATGTCAAGGGTATCCTAACATAGACTGTGTGTCTTCTATAGCAAAAGCTAAAATGAGTGACTATCAATGTCGTTATATATATAGACTTCGTCATAAAATTATGCTTCCTTCTTACAGAGAGGTGGTTGAAAAGGGATTTGATCATCATTAACAGTAGTATAGTGAAGTATGCTTGTTTTTCAAGATTATTCAAGGATTGGCACCGCCCACCCCGGTCAGTTTCATTTTTCCTCTAATTTAAATTTTCACATCTAGATAATAGGCGTTTACGAGCTTACTGAGAGCTATGACTGCTGAATTCCACATTCATCTCGAGCTAATAGTAATTAATCAATTTTTTTAATTTTTTATCCGAATCATATACAAAGAATATTTTTAATTTGCGGATTTTGCCCTTTTATGCTTAAAATAATCTACATTATTGCTGATTGTACTATTCGAATGTAGTACACGACGGATTTTGCCCTTTTATACGAAAAATAATCTACATTATTGCTGATTGATTCTAGATGATGTTTAATTATTTTATTAGACATCATCTAGAATACGTCTAGAGTACGCTCGAATTGTTAATATTATTGTTGATTTAACAAAAACGGCTTAGTCGATTTCTGTAAAAATTTAATGGGGTCACATCGGGAGTATATTCACTCAAACTAAAAAAAAAATCGATACGGTCCACAATTGGCGAAATTATCGATGAACATACACAAAAAAAATACATACAGACGAACATAGAACCTCCTCCGTTTTGGAAGTCTGTTAAAAATTGTATACATCGATTCGAGCGAACCATTGGAATTTTGTACCCGATTGCAGTCGATTTTGCCTTTTTTTGCGAAATATAATAATAATTATTTTATATTAGACTTTGTTTATCGTACCGTACCAACCATAGATAGGTACAATAAATCTGTATTTTATAACTAATAGATGCCATTTCCTCAAGCAACATTTTATTTTACTTAATTTTGGCTACCAATAGTAAAAAATTCAGTGGTTTCATAATTTTCTTATGTATTTTTCGACACGCTGGATAATTTCAAAAATAAAATACGCAATTTAATAACCTCAGTCTCTCAGCATATGACTTATAACCACGCTTTCAGGCTAATTAATGAAAAATTCTGAAAAAAAAATAACACAATAGTTTTTTTAGGTAGTTTTCCCACACGGTTTAACCTTTAAATTGGTGTTGTAAGTACCTACATACTTACAAATATACAATAGGTACATTACAAGATAATTTATAAATGTCTGTAAGTATTGACTACTTCAATACCCCATAAATTTACTTAGCTACGTAATAAAAGCATTATTGTTTTATTTACACGTGCTATGACTGTCAATGATAAATGAATATAAGTAGTAAAGAAGTTTCTATTAGCATGATACCTTCTATCTTCTATCACATACCTTGGTCTTCTCCTTGAAAGTGACGATCTGCTGCGCGGCCGGAGCTGGTCCATCATGTATCTTCGTCACGGCCACCTTCAACAGCAAAATCAACACCAGCACTCTCATCTTTGAGTTCACTTTCCTTCCTCGGCCTTCAGTACAAACACTGACACAAGAGGCAAATATTTTACAGCAGGGCTTGACAAGTCACATAGGGTTTTCATTCACTGTAATTAGGTACTCGTAACTACTTGAGAAAGATATGTTTAGTTCTTCACAAGCGTTAGCACAGTTCGCAACTCCTCTACAAAAGTGGCATAGTAAAAAATCAGCAATGCACCAGCTAAATCAACTTGAAACAGCCCGTCTTGCACCTAAGCATTGCGCTTTATAGCGGACCCATTCGACCTTGCAGTGGCCGAGACACAGCCTCCGTTGCCGAATTTCTTAACTCATAAAAAGTGATCTACTAATACGCAGCCATTTTATGTAATTTATCGACGGTGACGTCAAATTAGACTTCAGAAAAAATCTGGAAAACGCTTTGGAATAAGGTTATTCTGGTGTTTGTTCATTGTTATCAGCCGTAGGACGTCCTCTGCTGGATATACCTATATACCTATGCCTACCCTATGAGTATCCAATATGGTTGGTTAGATGGTTACAGCCAGCGCGATCTTGCGTGTTTGATCTTTCCTCGACCCACCTTGTTTTATTAAAATAAAACAAAAAATAAAGTAAAAATATTTTTTTATTTTATTATAAAGGTACACAGAACAGGATACATTAATTTAAGAGCTAAATATACAGCCAAAGTACAGAACTGGAAAATATCCCTTAATGTGCGTACACAGCATGATTGTAGCAGTAAATCTCAATGAAACAAATTTTAAAATTAACAATAAAGCAAACATGATTGAATAATAGCATTAATTAACTATTACATTGTGCTGCAAGCCCAATGCCGCCGCACATACTACAAAAGTAAAATAAACAAATAAGAGAATACCAGGTAACACCTAAGCATGGCCTGGCATCCCCTGAGCGGCGAGGATGTTAGTGGACGATCTTCTCATTCCTGATTCGATCAGGTATGGAGACTTTGAGCATAGCTCTCTTACTTATAAGGCTCACAGTGAAAGATCACGTTCCTATGCTTGGTACAATACATAATCCATTGCCAGGAAAGACAATGGAGATGGAGATGAAACGTTATTTTTCCTCATATCAATTTATTTTCAAAACAAAAACTACACCTTAGAATATAGAGCTACATTATTTATGTTACGTCTAGCGCTATATTTTCTATCATAAGTCAAACTTGTACCTCTAGCCTCTTCTTAAAAAATGATTTTAGATTCTAAAATGTGTGTCCTTATTACAGTCATGCTAAAATCAGATCTACTTTAGTTTAGTCATGTTACTCAACATCGTATCGCTCCTTAGAAGTTTCAGCCTAATTAAACCTGGCGTTTGTTATCTCATAATATAAACTATACAATATAAATCAAAAAACTGGAAAGAAAACAAGTATGAGTTGAGTAGAATTCTCTGCATATGCAAAGTAACATAGGTAAAATATATACCTAGTGTTAATTGAGATAAAAATACTATAGGTAACTAAAACAAGTATGTATTAAAATTTACCCATACAATTTGCATACAATACAATACCTATAAAAACATAGCAATGATGACTCTACGTACCTGCTTACAGAAGAAGGTATTTCATACAAAAATACCTACGTAATTTTATGAAATAAAGGCCTGTTTTCTCTTGATTAGTGTTCAGTGCAGTTGCAAGTTTAGATTAGTAACAAACACGTATGGACACCGATTTATTAGTGCAAATGAATAGTTATCTGTTTACTGAAGTCTTCGATCGTGTATTCCTGATCGAAGAGGAAAGTGATTAGAAGAAAATTATTAAGTAAATTGTTAATTAATAATTAAAGTAATCCTATTAGAAGCGTGTTCTATTTTTTTTGCGAGTAGACTACGAGTAGCAACATTTCGCTTGCTCTCCATTCCCCCTCACTCGCAGCCTGCCTGCCACTAAACATGTCTAGACAGCAGCAGCTAGAAAACAGAATTGGACACTACTCGCACTACGCCAGCACCTACTAATCAGTTGCGATTACTAATCACCTGCACTCGCACTAATCAAAGTGTAAACAGGCCTTTAAGGACAATGTTGTTACCATAAAAATACGTAACATTACGAAAGTCTTACAAGTTACTGAAAAATGATCAGAAACATGCAATGTCACCGAATAGTCAGTAGCTAAACAATGCAGTGAGCGGGCTAGTTTTCTAACATCACGTCATGGTCCAGTAAGTTGTGCAATAATCAAATCGATACCGGCCACAAATTGGTACAAGAGTGAATAAAGAGTTATTGTAATCAATCATTGCTTGTCGATTAACAACAACAATCACTAGAAATTTATTTATTTCAGAAATTAAATGTACAATTGTCTCTTATGTGAGGTTTATGGTGTAGGTACTTTTGTAAGTATTCACATTCCTATATAGATTTCAACAATTACTTTTTGTTGTATACGTACGAAATAGCGAAGTAATACGTGATTAGAAATGTATCTTTCTCGAACTACCCCCTACTTAAGATTTAATCAGTTATTGTCAATAATTATTATGATGTAACTTTTAAAAGGCGACTTTAGCCTACAAAACGAATTATTATTAATTAAGATAAATTGTTACTTAGTCCGCTGAGTCTTCAAATTATGTAATTCTTTTATGACAATAAAGATATTTAAAAATCAATCAATCAATTACTTTTACATAGGTACTAAGTAGTTAACTTAATATAATACGTAGGTACAGGTAGCGGCGGTGAGCAAAGTGTGGAGGGGATGGCTGCGCATGGTGACCACTATACTAAACTCATGCGCAACCATCCTCTCCACACTTTGCTCAGCGGTACACTTACGTGCCGCTACCTGTAATTACACAAAATTATTTTTTCATTTTATCAAATTGTCGACAGTAGGTAAAGGCGTAATAAGTAAGCTCTTAGCTAAACAAAAACTGTCTGATATTCAAAAGGTATCTATCATTTCCTGACAATACTTAATAAGTCCCAGCCAGTCCTGCAGACACTTTACTTCCAAGATCTTCATTAATTTTATAAAATATCTTAATAGCTTTCTCTTTTATTCCCTTATCGGTTTGTGATAAAGATCGTACAATATTTGATATCATCCTGCTTTTCTGTTCATCAGACAATTCATTCAAATACATGAACGCTGCTTGATCGAAGTTATACGAGTAGTCGTGTGTTACAGATATTAACTTAGGTCTATTTTTTTCAACATCAGGAACGGGGCCGTTGAAACTATTGGGATAGTAGTTTGGTGCGTCTTCTTCGTTAGTATCAACTGGTGGTACGCCATCGCGATTGTACGTCTTAGCTGTACTAAAAGGGCAGTTCACAGGTATCTTATTAAAGTTTGCACCTAAACGATAAAGGTGGGCATCTCTGTAGGCAAAACGTCGAGCTTCAAACAACTTGTCCGGGCTCCCTAAGATTCCAGGCACTAAATTATTTGGACCATAGGCTAGTTGCTCTACATCAGCAAAATGATTCTTTGGGTTTCTATTTAAAACTATTTTTCCGATAGGTCGCAACGGATATTTTTTCCATGGCAATATTTTTGTGACGTCGAACACATCGAACTTGGCATTTTTAACGTCTTCAGGAGTTAGCACTTGCAAGTTTACCGTCCAACTCGGAAATTCGCCGTTTTCGATAGCGTTATAAAGATCTCGAACTAAATAATCATAATCTTTACCCATAATCTGAAATCCTTCTTTGACGGCGAAATTTTTCACACCTAAGTCGGGCATTGTGACAAACCGAGCAAAATATGATTCGCCTTCGTCATTATAGATCTGATAAGTGTGAACGCTGAAACCAGGCATGTGTCTATAGCTTTTAGGCATTCCATTATCTGCGTACAAATACATGAAAAAGAACACCGTTTCAGGTCGTAGCGTTATGAAGTCCCAAAGCATATTTTGATCTTTCAAGTTAGTAACAGGATTCCTCTTGATACTTCGGACTTGAGATGGAAATACCGCTGGGTCCTTAATCATGAACATGGGCGTATTGAAGCCAAGCAAATCAAAGTTACCATCTTCTGTATAAAACTTTACTGCAAATCCTCTAGAGTTGATATCAGTATCTGGTCCACCTTTATCAGAGGTGGTTGGAGAGAACCTTACAGCAATAGGGGTCTTTTTGCCAACTTCGTTCAAAAATTTAGCTTTGCAAATGTCAGTAACGTTGTGTGTTACTTCGAAGTAGCCAAACGCTCCAGCTCCTTTAGCGTGAACAGCCCTTTCAGGACGCCTTTCCCTAACAAAGTGGGTGATGGAATCCATGAAAAACTCGTTGAAAATCAGCGGAGAATTCAACACCGTTGTATCATTGATGTCTACTCGTGCTCCATTGCTAGTGGTCATAATTTCGATGGTGCCCTGAAAATATTAAAAATCATCGTTTATCAAATTTAATAGTTTTTTCTACTAAATCATCATCTAGGCATTTTTTCAGTTTTGTACTAAATATACGTAAGCCAGCTACAAGAAATTTCACAGGTATTATTACATGGCCACGCAGTTACTACCTTTACCCATAGGATAGGTAGGAGGTACCTCCTACCTATCTGCGTGGCTGCTAGGTATAGGAACTAATAACTGCGTGGTAAAGTTACATACAAACATCGTGAGAGTTGTAGAGAAACTAACCTTTTTGTTAGCTTCTCTACATTCAGACTCTTTCAACGATAACACTGCCAACTTACAATTCTAGTTATGAAATTATTCAAATTTTTGAAATGTTTATCTTTGACAGGATCAGCGATCCTTGTTTGGTAAAATTGGGCAGTCTTGAGTTGGAAGTGATCTGGAAGACACCTTTTTTTTTTCCTGTAATAATGTAATGAGTTTGAGTTGAGTTTGCGTGGACGAGTCCTGTATACGGCATGAGCGTCGAGTAACAGGCAGGGTGAGAGGCTCCGGTTCCTTTGACTTTGATTCCAGGAGGATCTCTTGTTTTGGGGCCACTGACCCCTACCCTGGAGCACTGGGCTGGCGCTCACTTCGAACCCTGTCGGCCAGTTTGGGCCGGCGCCTGTCGGCCGGTTTGGGCCGGCGCCTCCACCTCAGTCGACAGATGTCTCCACGCTAGCACTCGCCTAGCGCTACCTTGCTGGCGCCACACTATCGGCGGGTCCAGCTATTGAAAATCCTCGGCCAGCCTCCAGCGTGGTTCTACGAGTACTACCCTCTCCCTTTTTGGCTAACTTTCCAAGGACTCCTTCAAAATTATCTCTCTCTCTCTCCGTTTCTTCAAGATTTAATAGACTATAAGTGCTGTGTGTGTTAGTGTAAATAAATGTGTAAATACTAAGGTTAGTTTTCTGTTTTAATCTCCGAACCGTTAGGAATCCTATCCACTAGGTAGGACTCTTAGGTTGGTTAGGTTTCTCTGAAGTCTCGTAACTTGTGGTGTGGCAACCGGCTCCCCCGCTTGCCACATTACGGGTTCTCTAATCTTTTTTTTAACTTGTGGTGCTGCAAACGGCTTCCCCGTTTGCAACATTACAGAGTATACGACATATTTGGATATGAAGAAGGCGAATGTATACCAAAGCGTATTCAAATTTAGCAGGAACGTATGAGGAACTGGCTTTTCGGTGAAGGAAAACATCGTGAGGCAACCTGCACACGTATACGTAGAAGAAATTCTATAGCGAGTGTGAATCCACCAATCCGCACTGGGCCAGCGTGGTGGATATGACCCAATCACCCTTCATAGGTAGGGCTATGTTCAGCTGTGGACTAGGTATTAAAAAGCTGGTACAGTTCCTACAGTTATTATTTTAAAGCATTGTCCCTCAATGCGTCCCCCTTTGGCAACGGCTAATAACATCCTTATTTTAGCTGTATGACGTCCACCGCTGGACATAGGCCTTGCCTATAAATTTCCAATAAGGCCAATCTTAATCATGATTATAATTGTAAGCGGCTTGTATTCAGCCAGTGCGGGCATGCCCGCCTTGTTTGTAAATGTTCTACGCTACGCTTGACGATAAGTGATCCCCATTCGAGAATATCACAACTTATAGACCATCAGTTCTAAAATTAAACGACATTTAAACTTCGAGCAAATATCTATAGAGTCACAATCGTGCAAAAAATGTCCTAAGCAAAACTCTGCCCAAGCTACCTATGTAGTGGTCAGGCTTTTTAGTTAGTCGTAAGGCGATTGCAAGCCAACTACAAACCGCGCAATGCCAAAATGCTCGGTTACAAGCACTAATTGGGTGACATAACATCGAGATTCGAAAATATGGGTCATTGTGAATGATTTAATGTATCTATGTCGGTATGTATGACGGCGATCGGACATTTTTTTACTACTTTCACGTAGGGACTGTGGTTCTGTAGATATTTGCTCGAAGCTTAAAGTTAAACTTACATTGGTCCTATTTCGATATTTGGCAAGTTGTTCCAAGGCTGGATCAGCAAATGCCGTACAGAATAAAAAACCGAAGAAAAATATTAACATCGTCTATGATTTTTGTAATAGGCACGTGTATTATTTGCAAAGTTATTTTGGAAATTAAACAATGGTGTCTAATGTTCCCGCGTTTTGAGTTTTTCTTGGCAGCCTAGCAGATTTTTATACGTTTAGGCAACTATAAAAAATAGTTTGAGTAGGTTAATTTAGATTTTATTGCTTCATAATGAGTTTATTTAAATCAGTAAATTAAATAGTATTACTAGGTATAACGATCTATTGTTAGATCTCTAGTAATATTGTAAGTAGGTACACCTACAGTTACAAATACCAGAAAAATAATTGAATAAAAGCTCCCAAGATAACTGTAAAAAATAAAATTCGTATGGGACATAATGGATAAAATTCGAATGGGAGATAAATATTTAACAGATATTTAATGCCGATTTCACCCTGGAACACTATTTAAAATCCAACTTGAGAGTTATTTACCACCCTGCTTGGGCGACGGGGGGTACGAATGGGCGGTGCCCACCATATAATACCTACCTAGTAAATTATGTACCAAGAGAACCAAGTGGTGTCTTACGTCACAGGCGACATATTGGACCCTAAGCGTAGCGAGGGACTCTACACTACTACACTACTACACTCTACACACTACTCCCGCAGCGAGAGTGCGATAAGTTAATTTCCGAGCGAAGCGAGGGAATTATTTAGAGTCCTGAGTGAAGCGAGGTGTTCAAATCGCCCAAGACGAAGACAAGATTGGTTCTAGTGGTGCATACTATACTCTTCATACCTCCAGCGAGAAAATAAAACCCTAGGAATATGAGTAATAGTCATAAACTCAGTGTATATAATTTATGTAAGTACGAGTACTCACTAGGCAACTCGGTATTGTTCACAAAATAAAACAAATCAGCATGTACCTACGAATGTTCATAGAATCACACACAAATCCTTCGCGAAAATACTACGTGAAAAACATAAGACTATTGCCAGATCGATTATCAAGACCTTTTTTTTTTAAATCTTTCACAGATACCCAGCTGCGTTGGGGTGCAACTGGGTTATGTGGTCTTAACCACTAAAACCCCCTCGGTAGCCAACTTCTATGCTTTATAGACGGCACTGGGATCTCCGTTGGAACGCACCAGTGCCTTCTAGCATGTAAATTGACGTCCCAGGACTATACAGGCCTGCTTACAACGACGCTGCGCCGCTGTCTCCTCCGGACTCGATAGGGTTAAACTCATCCCCAAATGCGCTCACCCTCGAATCCCAGGTGCCCCTTTTAGTCGGCTTTTACGACAGGCAGGGGATACCGGAACCGTATTCTATCACCCCGGTTCCAGGGTCCCGATTATCAAGACCTAACACGGGCACTGCAAAGAGGTTTTATTCTATAAAATCGAATAAAACTTCTAAGTTAATCATACGACTTAGACGTTCCAAATTTAAATCACTTAAGTAACAATCATCTTAAAACACCCTCGCTGCGCTCAGGAGTTAACTATAGTCCCTCGCTACGCTCAGGCAAAGAAGATAATTAAAATAATACCACGGCTCAGGGTCCAATACATTGAAGTATAGTATGGTCCAATATGTCACCCGTGACGTAAAACGCCACTTGGTTCTCTTGGTACATAATCTACAATTGCCCACCTCAGTAAAGTTGAAAATGGACATAATATTTATTTTTCACAAATAATCGGCTAAGTACGAGTCGGACTAGCGCACGGAGGGTTCCGTACTGTATGGGAGCCCCCTTAAATATTTATTTTATTTTAATTTTATTATTTATTGTTGAAGTGAATATATAACTAAATATTCTGGGAAAATTTCAAGTATCTACCTGTTACCATTATTAATATAGAGCGGAAAACGTCTAAAAATTCAGGTTTGTTGTATGGGAGCCCCCCTTAAATATTTATTTTATTCTATTTTTAGTATTTTTTGTTATAGCGGCAACAGAAATTCATCATCTGTGAAAATTTCAGCTGCCTAGCTATCATGGTTCATGAGATACAGCCCGGTGACAGACGGACAGACAGACAGACGGACAGACGGACATCGGAGTCTTAGTAATAGGGTTCCGTTTTTACCCTTTGGGTACGGAACCCTAAAAATGGCACAGCCGTATTCAATCGTGTACAAAATTCGAATAGCTCGCTAGTGAGTATACTCCAAATTTTACATTGTGATTGATTTTTCTTAACGGCTCAGCCCAGCCAATTTCAATACCTCAGGAGTATAGGTACCTACGCTCTGTAACTAAAAAAGATTTTTTAAATCGGTTCTTAATTGGCGTAAAAATATCGATAAACATACACAAAAAAATACATACAGACGAACATAGAACCTCCTTCTTTTTGGAAGTTCTACTAGGGAGGGGCTAGAGAAATAGGGCAGTGCGGCATAAAAGAGTTGAAAATAAATGAGGGCGTCACCATGGCTTTGTCGCTTTGTTAGTATATTTTGGTAAAATAAAACAAGGACATGGTTGTATTGTAATACTTACAGAGTGGCTTAAAACTAGCTCATATTAGGATGTATTTAGCCTAGCACTACCTAGCTACCGTCTATACACGCCTACGTCGATACGTCTGTACCTGGTACCGTCTATACATACATCTGTCCGTCTGTACATAATATATTACCTCATTATCTGCTTTATCTCATAATTATTGTAAATTTTTAATTACTTTAAAAATCATTATTTAAATAGGTATGTAGGTACTTAGTTATTAGTATACTTAGTAGATATTTATTCTGTGCTTTAATTAAGAGTTGTAATGACTTATTAACGTGAGAATTAGAAGAAAACAATGTAAAGTACAGCTATCAGTAGGTAAAAGACGAAGCACGTCGTGTTAGAATAACATTTTTCAAGTGTTTGAATAACATTTTTCCGTAAATAGCAGGCCCCTGCAAAGTAGGTATTATAAATATCGGCCAAGTACGAGTTAGACTCGCGCACAAAGGGTTCCGTACTGTATGGGAGCCCTCCCTTAAATATTTATTTTAATTTAATTCAATTATTTATTATTAAATTGTACGTTCATACAACTAAACATTCTGTGAATATATCAAGCATCTACCTGTTACCATTATAAATATAGGTAGGCGAAAAACGGCTAAAAAGTCAGATTTGTTGTATGGGAGCTCCCTTAAATTTCAATTTTATTATGTTAATACTAATATTTTTTGTTATTGCGGCAACAGAAATACATCATCTGTGAAAATTTCAACGTTCTAGCTAACACCGTTCATGAGATACAGCCTGGTGACAGACAGACAGACGGACAGCGGAGTCTTAGTAATAGGGTCGGTCCCGTTTTTACCCTTTGGGTACGGAACCCTAAAAGCCTACCTATAAACACTGTACTGTATATAAACGGTAGACATTAATAAACATAATTTTTGCTCTTTTGCATCAAACGAGCGATGAAGAACGACTGGAGTTTTAAGTAAGTAGGTATAGGTACCTACCTACCTACATAAAATATCATTCTAGATCTATTCAACTCACAGAACAGCAGATTTCTTTCTCTCTTCTGTAATTAAACTAGGTACATGAAATGTGAAATCAATAGGTATTACTTACCAATTTTAACAATTTAAAACTACCGTTAAAAACATTTTTAGAAACCGAATCATACCCACAACTTGGCGGTTGTGATGTTAGCTACAAGCTGCGGTGCTGCGGATAGCCCAATCCTGACCGAGGATTGGAATCCGCAGTTTATACTCGTAGCTAACATCACAGCCGATAAGTCGTATGATTCGGCCTATGCCTACAGTTTTTTTTTATAAGAACTTTCAACAGCATTGCTCTACCGATTCAATTAGGCACTATCGGTCACTATCTATATTAGAGTCCCCGCCAATCCTAGTCGGCAGTATACTTACTAAAAACCTGGGGTGTTTCCGCCACTGCGCCATATGTCGGGACTACGGGCACGCCTCCGCACTCCTCCGCGGCCCCGACAGCGTTGTCTGCCTCCGGAGTCCGGACCCTCACCTATAATAATACCTACGTAAGTACTTACTAGACAAAAAATCTGTTGAGGAGGCTTATGTCCAATAGTGATATCTTACAACTGAGTCAACTGATGATAATGATAAGGTCCTACATAGTTTTATTCGATGGATAAAATAACGCCTGATAAAAATACTGTAGGAAAAAGTTTGAAGGTATTTTATAAGCAGCTTGCTTGGATGGATTTTATATTTAATTTAATATTGTTGCAAAATTCATTGTGAATGGATTAATTGGGTAGGATTTATTGCCAAACTGTGCGGCCAAAAACATAAAAAAAACTCTTCAAAATAATTGTTGTCAAAGTTCAATAATTTGTTTATGTCAATGTCACAAAGAATTGTCTATGCTAGTGAGGGTGTCCAGATTGATTGATTATTCCTAAATTCAAGGGAAAACTATGAATTACAGTAATATTGTAGATAAATGATAAAATAAATTGCAGAAAATTTTGTCAAGAAAGAATACAGTAAAACAAAAGAAAAATATTGTAAGAAATGTGTGTAGTAACGTGCCATGTAATCGGTTATACCACAACTAGTGTTATAGTTAGTTTTTTAGGGTTTCGTACCTTTGGGTAAAAACGGGACCCTATTACTAAGACTTTGATGTCCGTCTGTCCGTCTGTCCGTCTGTTCGTATGTCCGTCTGTCCGTCTGTCTGTCTGTCCGTCTGTCTGTCTCTCTGTCTGTCATCGGGGTGTATCTCATGAACCGTGATAGCTAAGCAGCTGAAATTTTCACAGATGATGTATTTCTGTAGCCGCTATACAAATACTAAAAATAGAATAAAATAAATATTTAAGGAGGGCTCCCATAAAACAAACGTGATTTTTAGGAGTTATTTTGCTCACTATTAATAACGGCAAGAGGAATATTATCCCATACGGTACGGAACCCTTCGTGCGCGAGTCCGACTCGCACTTGGCCGATTATTTTAATTTTATTTGTGGTTTTCTCAGTGAATTACAAATTCACAAACTAACCACATCAATTTTATGGGATTTCAATAAATTCCAATCATGGAACTTGTTGTAAATAAAGCGATTAAAATTTTGTTATTGTAATAAATTAATTATTCATTTTCTTATAGGCCGAATGAAGCTTCTTGGCCTCTGTGTGAATGTAAGTTAGTTATTACGCAGTAGCAAATTCGTTAAAGCCGATTCACACAGAGGCGGGAAGTGCGGGAAAGTGATCGCGATCCGGGACGGGAATTTTTTGTGATATTCGAATTTGTATGCAACCTGACACATAACAAGCGGGTGCGATCTGGCGCTATTGCTTTGCACTGGACCGCTATCGGATCGCTTTCTCGCGGCTCCCGCCTCTGTGTGATCCGGCCTTTATGTTAGCTATAGCTGCGTGAGAAGCGAGAATGTACGCGGCTTGTAGCTAACTTCACATATGCCAAACTTTATTCGGCCTATACCCCATATTTTGTTAACATTCATATTAAAGTAACATATTTTATTTCTCCAGTAACACAGTCATGTCAAAAATAATACAAAATTATGATGTTAAATATTCCCTAACAAATCAAATATACCGCCCCTGATGGTTCCTGTTGCAAAAGAAAAATGCTGCTCATAATGCTAGCAGTATTACCGCGCCGAATAGCAATTATACATCGAAGAACCACCTCAAGTGGGAGTCATCTCCTCTGTCTCTTTTCCTCCGCCCAATTTTACGAGCAAAAGCCTTGGCTTTAGCCCCCCAACCAACTGGCCTCCACTGCAATGGGCACAAAGTCATAGAGCGTTTCCATCGCTGCATACTTGCCCCACTTTCAATCCACAGCTTCCTCCGCTGCAACTGCCGGGCTCTGGACGGTACGACTTCGAGGGGTTAAATTGAAACTACAGCCGTTTCCGTATGGCTCTATACATTTTTGTACAGAGCCCTTTGGCGGAAACGAGGAAGAACTAACCAAAAGGTTTGGAGCCACATGCGAACGCGAAAGTTTAAGTAAACTATGCAAAACCTGGACTAAGGGATCTGGTGCGTGGAAAAGTATTAGCTATTAGGTTCCAAAAGCATTATAGGTGTAAAATTGATGATCTTACGTTGTGAAAAGCAAAAATAATATGATTGTATTACTTATTCAATTTTCGTTATTTTTATTTTTGCTTATTGTGAGGATATTTTGAAATTGAAATTTGGGCACCCTGATGCTCACGATGCGAAAAGCGTAAAATCGTCAATATAAAATTAACATACACGTTTTGACTACTCTAAAACCGTAACTCTTCTGTAAATTAATAAAATGCAAAATCCTTGAGTTAAATACTATCGTTCTACACGCTATTTGTTAGTTTTAATGTTAACCGTGCTCATTGAAAACTAACCCAAAAATGGCAAGGTCGCCAAAGGATGATCCTCGATACAATGAAATGCAACACAATAAATGGAATTACTGCGCGGAAGCAGCAGAAAATTGTGCACCTGGCGCTCTGAATGACAGGAATCAGCCACCAGTAACTGCTGGCTCTAACATACTGCCTGAGAACATGTACGTTAACGCAAACTTCGGCGACGATGTTTATTTAAATAAGCATCCGTTTAACGTGCCGACAGGCGAAGCCGCAGTCAATATGGATGATAAGATTCCGTTCAGCAATGTGCCCCGTCCAAGCCAGAACTACGGAAACGCGATGCTGAAGCTTGGTAATGGACAAGTGGTTCGCGTTTTCATTGACGAAAACCATCTTATCTTTCCAACGTCTGGTCAGTATGAACTCTTCAACCCTTCCCAAGGAGTGCTCGATTCCCCATTGCAGGCGTCCCAACAATCGCGCCTATTCCCCAACCAAGAATATACTAACAACAATGTACACATGCCACCATCTGCTGTACCAATTAGCAGTTTTCAAGACAACATGAATGCTCAACCTCAGAGACCACCTTCATCTAATTTCCTGAATGAGTTGCTGGGTAACTTGGAGCCGACCAGCACTGGCACCTACTCGCCTTTTGGACAGAATTACCCTCTCAACCACCCAGATCTTACAAATCTCAATCTTTTACAAAACAACTCAGTTCATGATGTGAAAAACTTGCCTATGAAGCCGGAGAACTCACCAAAGAGGAATGAGAACAGCCCTCTCGCTGACACCAGTACCAAAAAGCGTATTGTCGCTGAGGTGAAACCCATGCGACCATCGTACTCAGATGTTCTTGCTAAAAATACAAAAAATACCCAACAGGCTGACGTCACACGTAAAACAAAACCACAGAATATTGAAACAAAGCCATCAAGCAAATTAAACACTAAACCAGACAAACTGGCCTCTAATGCCAAACATGACGATCATAAACATAAAACTGATAAGAAACAAAGTAATACTATATCGTCCGGTAGTGAGTCTGGAGATATAAACACAGATGACAATGAGAAGCGTCAGAAACCCGGCAAAAAGTCTAAAAATAAACGAAGCAACATGTCTCGCAAATGGTCCTCTCTGGACGATATTACAAATGAAGAAGACTACACCCAGAACAATGGAAGCCAGTTTGTCTTCATTGAAAACCAGGATAAGCCAAAAAAAGAAAAGAAGCCAGAGAATAAGTCCAAAAGTTTTGACAAAAGCACTCTACTAGAAGATGATGATAAATTTGATGAGGAAGATAACTCTTCGTTTTATCCGGAAAATCAAGAATCTGGAAAGTTGAAAAAGAAGAAAGATGCACGCGGCTACCACAAAGCTGCCAAACCTGTGCTGGATAAGAAAAAGACGACCCAGACTAAAGTTAGAAGGCACAAGCCTGGCTATTTGGGAATGGCTCAAAACTACTTGGAACATTGGGGCGGGGCATCTTGGAAGGCTCTAGTGTGGTTCTTTTATCTGTTATCGGATATATGCGGCATGAGCCTGCATCTGTTATTTGATCTGTAAGTATTATTTATTATATCACTAAAATTCATCCTTCATTGGATAAGTTGAATGCTAGCCAAATGTTCAAATTCAGATACTTTCATCAGCTTAAATTCTACATAACAAACTTCTGAATCTATTAACAATTAAAGTATAATCATTTACTAATTTAATCTATTGTGTGTAGTAAATTTCATACAAATGCCTAACTAATCTCATTATATTGAGATAAAAGTCATATTAGGTACATAATTAATTTCATCTAATATCCATGTTTAAAACTATAGGTAAGGTACCTGCAAGAAAACTTATGAGTAATCAAATTAAATATTTTAGCTGTAATAGGAATCTTGCATTGGAAAAGGGCATAGGTATTCAAGCATTAACTGATTATTGGTAAGGTGTTTTGTACAGTAGCATACATGTTTCTCTAGAGTAGACAATTGATATATTCTAGAAGAAAATTCATGCAAAACATGTAAAGATGTTATTATATTATTTCAGAGATAATACCATATTAAAAGTATCAATTAATCAAAAGCTGACTACAATGTTGTCCTGGGATAATTGAACAATATGCCCATCATGTAGCGAAACCTCATATTTGTCTGTCTGTAGTTTCTTTTTGCAGAACCTTCCACATATCCTCATAATACATCCTCTGCAATAGAGTTGTCTACAATTGGAATAGGTTGTCTGAGGATGTAATCTCAGCAAAAACTATAAACACATTTAAGAATAGACTGGACCTTTGGATAAATAAGGAAAACATTTCCTTGATATACTAATTTTATTCGACGCTACATGATATTAGGCACATCAGTATACACTGCTCACCTATAAACAAATATATAAATAACTAACGACCCGCCCTGGATTCGCACAGGTGTATTATACATATAAACCATCCTCTTGAATCACTATCGATTAAAAAACACCGCATCAAAATCCGTTGCGTAGTTTTAAAGATATAATGGGGACAGACAGCGGGAAGCGACTTTGTTTTGTTGATATAAATCTATCTTATATTTCAGCTGCACCTCAGTATTCACCCAAACATATGTGAGCTCGCAGGCTGTATGGCGTAGTAGCAAGGACTGGTTTGCTAAGATGGGAGAAAACAAGTACTTGATGTACATCGACAGAAAGCTGGGACACACGCGCTTTGGCTTCTGGAGGAAGTTGAAATGGTTTAAAAAAGGTAAGTGTGGAGAACTGACCGATAAAAGATTGGAGGGACATGCTGGAGTGAGATTAATTATTTGTTTGACAAAACCTGGGACACACGCGCTTTGGCTTCTGGAGGAAGTTGAAATGGTTTAAAAAAGGTAAGAGTGGAGAACTGACCGATAAAAGATTGGAGGGACATGCTGGAGTGAGATTAATTATTTGTTTGACAAAACCTGGCTGCATTGCTGCGCCTAATTTTATAATGTTTTGTAATGACAGACAGACAGACACACATACACACGCACACAGGCTTTCAGAATTAAAAATATAATAGGAAATTATTTTATCTCTTTATACTGATAATCCATTTTGGTAAGCACTCGAACCCCTAGAAACAAGCCTTGAGCTTAGTTTGAGGTTCATCGTCTAAGTTTATCTTGTTTAGTACAATAGTTTTTGTGAGGTTAATAATTTTTTTAGTTTAAAGGTTTCAATATTGTTTTCGAAGTTGATGGTACAGATAAGATAAGATAATATTTATTGTCTTTAAGTAAATCTCTTATTACATAATTAAATATAATAACAATTGCTATAATGTACTCGTCAGTTAATACATTTGAGAAAATACTAAATCTAGTAACTTTATAGAAATGTAATGAATAATATATATTCCCGTGCATCATTTTGTAAGCTCCTCAATGTCTATGAACAATAAATATTAAAATTGAATCAATAATAATTTCACAGTAAATTCTTCACAATATAATTCAATTAATTAGTAAAAAGCTGTAAAGTGGCTTAAATAAATTAATAATGAGAAGACAAAAATAATAATAATTCGCTGTAAAGGGGCTTCGTCAAAAATATTTTTAGCTTTCATTGTCATTGTCAGAGAGTATCCATCAAACGAATTTTATTAAGCTTATATTTTCTGACTTCCGACTATGTACATTTCTAGTAAATATAAATATTTGTATTGATTTTATTATTTGTAAGCTTGTATAGACTGGATGGTTAGCCCTGTTGTCAGATTTTGCAAGCGGCTTTGATATGGTTAAAACAACCATTTTCCACAATTTAAGCTTTGTTCAAACCACGGCGGAGCTCAGTAGTAAATGCTACCCGAGGTCACCCATCTGAAGACTCAATGCTTTTTGATAAAGATTTATCAATTAATGTTTGTACCAAATGTTGTTGTGCTTAATCAAAGACACAAAAAGTAAAAATAAAAAGTAAAACTTACATCTAAAGGTTAAAATAATATTACACACATTGATTTAGAGTTATTAGACAACTAAAAATAAACGTATATGTACTTAAAGGTAAAACCCAAACAATAAATATTAATTTATTATTTTGGTAAAAAAAGTAAGTTCGTATAGGCCGGGTGGCTAGCCCTGGTGTCATAGTTTTTAGGCCGCCTGTAGGCCTCTGACATGTCTAAACGGTTAAAACAACCGGGGCCTACAATTTAACGTGTCATCCGAGCCACGGTAGCGCTCAGTTGGAAAATGCCACCCGCGGTCACCCATCCAAGTACTGACCGTGCAGAACGTTGCTTAATTTCGGTGACCGCTGACAATCACCTAGTCAAACTACGCTACGAGCGCTACATTTTGGTAAATTTTCCTCATCATCATCTTGCCCTTATCCCACTAGGTGGGGTCGGCACAGCATGTTTCCTTTCGCCACTTCACTCTATCATTCGTCAGCTCATCATCAACTCCTTTCTCTCGCATATCATCTTTCACACAATTCATCCACACTTTTCTTGGTTTTCATTTTGGTAAATTTTCCTATTATGGGTTATTCATGCTAGGATTTCCTATATGGGTTAGTCATGCTAGGATTTTCACCAGTTGATTCTTGAATCTTAAAATACTTTTTCATTACTTAGGGCCCTGATTGTCTCCTAATTATCATTAGAATTCAGTTTTTACTTACCACTACATAGTATATAATTATTTTTCGCAAAAAACAGCATGACTTCACCCGTGTACAGAATTCGCGAATATTTCGCACGGTTCGATGTTACATTTGTTACATTATTGTTGATTTATCAAAAATGGCTCAGCCGATTTTAATAAAATTTTAATGGGACCAATTTCGAAGTACATCCTTTCCAATAAAAAAAGAATTATCAAAATCGGCCAATTACGTAAAAAGTTATGCGTGATTATACATTAAAAAAAAAATACGCGTCGAATTGAGTACCTCCTCCGGTTGGTTCGTCGGTCAAAAACAAAGTCGCTTCCCTGTCTGTCTGTCCCTATGTATACTTATATCTTTAAAACTACGCAACGGATTTTGATGCGTTTTTTTTTTAAATATATAGAGTGATTTAAGAAGAAGGTTTAGATGTATAATACAGCCGGGGCGGGTCGCTAGTGTATTATAAATCCGAACATGTGTTTGTTAGTTTATTACTTTTGAACCAGCAAAATAGCAACATATAGACGTTATTTTTGGTTTAGATATTGTTCAAAGGTTGGAAAGTGACATCGCCTACTTTTTAGCTCGGAAATAAAAAAATTGCACGCGAGAGAAGCCGTGACCTTTAGTTTAGTTTGTGGATACTGATTAAATTTTTCCCTGATGTTGTGTATGAAGAGGTAATAGTGATGGGTCCAGTATATTCAACCAACTATTAGAGGCAATCTATAGAATAAATTTGATCGCGTAAGTGAATCCATCAACCCGCACTGGGCGAGCTTGTTAGTTATAGTAGTCGCTCTTCGCGGGCCTATGGTCAGTAGTGTTCAGTTAATAGAATAATAGAAATAATAATATATATTTTTAAAGTGCATATTTAACTAAATATTCTGTGAATATTTCATGCATGTACCTGTTACCACTATTATTAATATAGAGCGAAAAATGACTAAAAATTCATGTTTGCTGTATGGGAGCCCCACTTAAATATTTATTTTATTCTGTTTTTAGTATCTGTTGATATAGCGGCAACAGAAATACATCACCTGTGAAATTTTTTAGCTCAGCTAGCTATCACGGTTCATGAGATATAGCCTGGTGACAGACAGACAGACGGACGCACAGCGGAGTCTTAGTAAAAGGGTCCCGTTTTTACTCTTTGGGTAGGGAACCCTAAAAAGGCCGGTATGGTATGATAGGGTATATTACAGTCAGTACTCATGATTCGTGATAGGAAGTGATTTTCATTACATTGTTTATACTACCTAAGTTGAAAGCATTCATTCACTACATTATCTAACTGTGCCAAACATAATTTGAACAATACATATTGTTCATTAAATTATCTGTACCTATGCTGTTTTCTAGAAGGGTGAAACAGTCTAGTTATTTAGTTATTACATTATTATATACTGTAGTTAATTCATGTACAACATGTGTAGGTAGGTACACGTAATACAGGTGTATTATGTTTACTTTACCATGTTCTTAAAAATAAAGAATGTGAATATTAATGTTAATCAATTTGTTATTTTTTTAACGATAATATTGATCTCAAATAAATAACTTGTGATAGTTTTAATGTAATCCCTGATGGATTTTTTGTATCTCCATCTGTAATGTGATTGATTGTACTTATAATAAAGTGTTATTGTTTGTTTGATGACTTCTTACAATAGGCATAATGACTAAAAAAATATAGTTAGTCCACCAAATAGACTATCGAAAAATATAATTAGTCCGCCAGATAGACTATCGAAAAATATTAGACTCGTATTTTTTCTTTTGTCAACTAAACATAAATTGATGAAGATATAGCCCGTCAAAGTTCCGCGTGACGTCACAAGCGCCATACAAATGTATAGACTTCTGTAAGAGGCCCACTCACGATCCCCACTCCCAAACTTTGACAAGTTTTTTCGTTTTTAGTTTGAATGACAAAACAAAAAACACGTGTCCAATATTTTCTGATTGTCTAACTCGCAGACTAATTATAAAATAGTACGTTGTACACCGAGGGGAGAAAACGATCTATTTCTGTTCGAGAGTATGTTTAAGCCCGACGCGCAGCGGAGGACTTAAAGGAAACTCGAGAACAGAACCGAGTGATACATAGTGCTTTATACTACACCTACGAGGAAAATAAAAATCATTATAAATTTGGTCGTATTTAGCTCGAGACTTCTCAGGAAGTAAGTTATTTATGACTTCTTGGGCTGTATTTTTTATTTCTGGTGGCGTCATCATTACAATATCGTCACTTTCATTATCTAATGACATTTTGAAAAATTATTTAGAAAATTAAATGCTAGGTACTGTTAAATTATCAATTTAGTTAAAAACAAAATTTAACGCAACGAAATAAATTGCCGCGCTTTTTTTTTCGCATTGCAGAATGTTCGCTGCTAAAAAACAAAAGAAAGCTAGCCGGGCAGTAATGGATTTTCATACAACATTCCTTGCCCTGCTTCGGAGGGCAGTAATGAAATTCCTAAGAAACTTTCCGAGTGGGTGTGGTATAAATGTTTTTTTTACCTAGTCATCATGCCTGTTGTAATCATTTGTGTCAAAATCAGGGGTATTTCCAGTATTATGACTGTCAGCGACAAAATAGCTTTTATTGATTCCAGATGAAGATTCAGATTCGAGTGGCAATGGCGACAAACTGGATTCTAACATACCGCTCCCGGCGACTGGAGAAGAGGCTATGAAACGGTTACTGGCTTGCAAGGGAAAGGATCCTTACAGGTAAGTGAATGAGTCCATTAAAAATCGGCCAAGTACGAGTTGGACTCGCGCATAAAGGGTTCCTTGCCGTATGGGAGCCCCTCGGCAAAGATAAACACGTTTGTGGTATGGCTAAATACTGACATTTCAAGGCATTTAAAAAGCTACTTGTTCCTAGTGCTGCAAATAATAGCAAAATCTGCGGTTACTAGGCACAGCACTACAAGGCCGCCGTGGATTACTCAATGAATATCCAGAACCAAGTATTTGGTCATACATGGCCTTCTATTAGGTATAATTATAGCAGTTTGCACTGGCACAGCGAGGCTTAAGTCCGAACCTATTGTCTACTGTTATCAGTTACTGACACTGATAGCTGCTGATGCTATTAAAACTAAAGGCGTTATCGGTATTACTGGCACTATTCTGCGTTACTAGAGCTACTGACACTACTGATTACTGCTAAGCTTAGGGCGAATGGCACGATTTCAGCTACTAACATGATCACGGCTCATGAAAAATAGGGGTAATGTCATTATATCTGCATGGGCTAAAAACACATGAGCCTTATGACACTCGAGGTCAATATTACAAGAGGGCTAACAACATTTGTACATATAGGGACTAATCATACAATATGGGCTCACAACACTATCGGGCTATTGTCTGTCTTTTGGCTGGCATTATTAAGGTTGCTTGCTTTTATTAAGGCTACTTGCGTCGTCAAAGTTCCTTGTATCGTCAAGGCTCCTAGCGTCGTCAAGGTTCCTTGTGTTAACAAGGCTCCTTGCGTCGTCAAGGCTCCTTACATAATCAGGATATTTTGCACCGTCAAGAGCACTCGCATTAACAAGCTATAATAATTATCGATCAAGGCTTTCCTGCAATGTTCGCAGCTTCAACACAACAATCTCAGCTTCGGCACAATTGTCATAACTTTGGCACTCTTGGCTTTGGCATAAATTAGGCTAGATGGTTTGGCTGGCTGTATCAACCGGTTCCCGGTTGGTCGGTCATCACTAAAGAGTATTTGCACAAGATACGCTTGGTTTAGTTAAACGAGACTAAATGGCTAAAGGCTATCTGTACAACAATGGCAACACTGTAAGCAGGGTTTTAAATATACGAGTATCTAGGCTGATAGTCCCTTTGACATTAAGATTATGAATTAAGGCTTAGCACGGTCCACATCATTTGCCCTAAATATACTATTAATCCTTTTCAAAGGCATTTAATATACGCACTATATAGACTTGAGACTAACATAGACAATGAACTATCAAGACTGCGCTTTCTTTAAACTACAAGCTCTAACATAAATGGGGCACTGGCGTTAAATTTATTTTACGTACCATCTTGTAAGCGTTTCCTCCCATTGCTGTAAAAATTAACGGCACCCTACAATACGTTTACTATTTAAGCTACCGCTGAAAGCAACTGGTTTATAACATTCAGTAACTTTGTTATTATAAGAGCCCCGAAATATTGCATAAACATGAATTGTTAATAAAATACAAAAATAATGCTTCCATTTTGGCATACTGAAAGACTTGCTTACTGCCGTTTAAATACTAGATTATCTTACGGTCAAATGGGTCACAAATTTACTGCGAGTACGTAGGTAGTTGCTTACTTAAATATTTTAAAAGATCGGCGTTTCAGCGGCCAAATTGTGAAAACCAAATATGATGCGGCTGTTAAAAATCTGAAAAGTTCCGTGAATACGTTTGCTATAATCTGATAGACCTGATAAATGACAGGAAAAACGTAAGTAACTGTGTAATGCATCTATAGTTTGGCATTATCTTAAACAAATGCTACTCACAACAAATATCGGCTTTGAAAATTACGATCTTCGATTCTGATGCAAGTCACGAAACACGTATGTTAGTACCGTGCTTACAGTATCATTATAGCTAGCTACAACAAATCGCGAAATGAGCTAAAAAAGAATAGCAGAACACAACTAAAACAACACGATAGTCTATCAACGAACGCTCAAGTACCGTTATCACAAAAATGCATACTAAACGAACAGTTTTGCTATACTCGAGAAATGTCTATTGTTGAACATGCATTGCCGACAATGCTTGCATTAGTTATGATTAGCAATACTGATTTTTCCATCTACCCGCGAACTAAACACTAAAGATTTCAGACTTGTTTCCTATTACAACGAATTGCGGGACGTGCAACTACCCACAAATAAAAATATGTTCACAATTACAACCAAATTTATGTTTGTTTCGTAATTCTGTTATCTGAATGCTGCAGTTTTGAAACTAAAATAAGTAAGCTTGTATAGGCCGGGCGGCTAGCCCAGGTGTCAGAGTTTATAAGCTGCCTGAAGGCCTCTAACATGCTAGCTAATCGGTTAATACAACCAAGGCCTATAATTTATTTTGTCTTCCGAGCCACGGTAGCGCTCAGTTGTAAATGCTGCTTGCGGTCACATATCCGAAGACCGTGTCGAACGTTGCTCAACTAAAATGAAGGTATGCAAAAGTGTACGTATTTCGTTTTCATTTGCTCCTGATTAAAATTATGTTGATCTAAATGTGACAATGTATGCGGTGCGATTATTTTTGGACTTCTTACGCAAAATATAGATGATAGCAGACAAATAATGACTATTCAGATTATCGATCTGTTTGACCTAAATGCTACGCCGATGCACCAAAGACTGATTAATTTGCTTCTGCTCTTTTCTTCCAACCCTTTCAAAACAGTGGCACCGAAATTCATAAATAGGCTTATCGTAGGGAAAAACAATGACAGATAGAAACGAACACACCTGGTTAATTGGCTGGCTGAGGCTCCTTGCTGACGCACGCTGGTGGCGGTAGCGTAGACGGGCCGACGGGTAGGCTGCTATGCAGGCAGGTGCGCAGGCCGGCAGGCGGGCAGGCAGGCAGGCAGGCGGGCGGGCGGGCAGGCAGGCAGGTAGGCAGGCAGACCAGCAGGCGGGCAGACAGGTCAGCTTACCGAACACCATGAAGCGTCATGAACACCATGAAGCGTCATTACGTAGGGTAGTTGTAGATTCTTGTTTTGCTCATCGCGTGGTTGTGTTCAACAGGTGGATTCTGGCAATAGTATTCGACTTAGTAGCGTTCGTTACACGTGCTGTTAGGGCTTCACTTTGCTGGCGGTTGTTTTAAAATGGTGAATACGTTTTCTTGCTGTTCAATATGTCGCCGATGCAATCGTCTTCTAAAAGTAGCTTCATCGATGTCATGGAATGTCGATGTCCTATTCGTCTTCTTTGTAGATCATCTTGAACTTGCACCGCTTTTAACCTCATTATTTCTCGCACCGCTCTGCACTTGCTGAATGTTACTTCAAAATAGCAGCGTGGCTTTTTTGTCTTGATGCTTATTTCTTCCGTGGATTCTTCTAAAGCAGGTCTCGCAGGCGGCGTAGTGATTTTGTCTTCTTCGATGGTCAGGGCTTCATGTAGGCCGAAATTTTCATAATTTGCTGATTTTGACGCTGTGCACGTGGGTTTAGACGATGTAGAAGTATTTTTCAAGACATACCACTTCTGAGTATAACGCAATGAAACACGAAACACTCAGAGTAGCAACAGCTTGTTTATTCAGGAACGGTTCGGGGACGAATAGGGCGCAAAAATAGCTGAACACGGCTTAAATAACTTTCCCCTCCTTTGTCTCTTGAGTTTCAACATGGCGGCTGGCAACAGCATGGCGCGAAGGGGCGTGGCGACTGCAGTTGACGTCAGTTCCGTTTCAATATTCTTTATTGTTAACATCAAGAGCACAAATAACAGAGATAACAAAAACATTAAAGCTATAGCGTGTAACAAGAGGCGGCCTTATCGCTAAAAGCGATCCCTGCCATGCCTGCACCTTTGGATGGAATAGGAATATAGAACAAGTATAGTGTATTATTCTGGTTTCAGTATTTGTTGTTATAGCGGCAATCGAAATACATCATCTATGAACAACTCTCTTGTTATTACGGTTCATGATAAACAGCCTGGTGACAGACAGACGGACAGTGGGATTTTGATTTTAGTAATAGGGTCCCGTTTTTACCCTTTGGGTACGTAACCCTAAAAAAAGTTAAAAAAGAGAGTTGTCTGTAAAGTCGATTTACGGACGATAATTTTCTTAATTTTCATAAGGAAACACTGTTGAATCAAAAACTGAAACAAGCCAAAGCAGATCGTGTGTCTCTATCGCTTGTTTCGCGCTCTCGGTTACACACTCGGCTCAGGCGGTACGTGACACTTTCGTGCGTGTACCCGGCGTTCGTCGATTTATAAGACGTGCAAAAAAAAAGATAATTTAAAAAAAAACCGTGAAAAGGAGTCCCTCCGCGTGAAGGAACTTCGACGCAACAGTGCTTTCATACCCTCTCCATGGTAGCGTTAAACGTTTAACGCAACCTTGTTGGAAGTCGCATTAGAAGTTTCACTTCAATAATAGAATATATTTATTCACAGAAATCACCATTATATTACAAAGAATTTGATAGATAAGAAAACAAGAGTGAGATAAATATTTGATAAGAAAACAAGAATTCTTAGATATTAATGTGGAACATTAGTTTTACAACTCAGTTTAAACTCCAATTCAAAGTATTACAAAAGTTATTTTTGCAAAAAATGGCATAGGTAACTAACTATATGTGGATTTCAACCTTGTGTACAAGTAGCGGCACGTAAGTCTAGCGCTAAGGGTACTTTGGAGGGGATGGCTGCGCATGTTGACTGCCATACTAAACTCATACGCAGCCATCCCCTCCACACTTCGCTCAACGCTAGACTTATATCAAAGAATATATAATAATACCACGTATAGAACGGCCACTCGTAACCCCCCTCCCGTTTGAGTCTTCCTCACTTCCACCCCGCGTCCACGGACAGAACCTGCATTCTGCGCGCGGGCAGCACTGGCCGGTGGATTTTCTAATAAAAACTACCTAGACTGTGACAATAGGAAATACTTGTACTGTGTATGGTTGAATATCAATGATACGCATAACAAAACAATAAATATTAATGTTTCCCTGAGGATAAATAATAGGAACTTATTTTACATTATTTGGTAACTTCCCCTTGATATTTTCTTTCAAATGAAGTAGATCGGTTACTTTTTGTTAAAATGTTTCCAAATTAAGTAATTGTTATACTTTTTAAGCACTAGATTTCATATTCATTTTTGCAAATTGAGCACGCAACTGTCTCACTCACGCGGCATGACGTCACGTTGTAGTGATCGCTGACAGCCATAGACGTTCCGCACACAAATGCACGTGTAGTGTACATGTGTGTGTATGTGTGTTGTCTGTGATTAAGTACTGTGTAGTGTGCGTAAGACAGCAGATTTCGTATGAAAAATCGCGGAGTGTCCGGGCTGTGCTTTTATATGCCGCGACCTGTAGAATTCAAATTCGCACGGATCAATCTATCATCTAAGTAGTAATTTTCACATTATTGTTCATTTTTCAAAAATGACTCAACCGATTTCGATTTTTTATTTTAATTTATTAATTATTTTTGAAAGGAATATACCACTTAATATTTGAAGCATCTTCCTGTTATTAATATCGAGCAAAAAAATCACGTTACTTGTATGGGAGCCTTCTTAAATGTTAATTTTTATTGTTTTTTATTTTTAAAGTGCGTATTTAACCAAATATTCTATGAATATTTCAAGCATCTACCTGTCACCGTTATTAATATCGAGCGAAAAACGTCTAAGAATTCAGGTTTGTTGTATGGTAGCCCCCCTTAAATATTAATTTTATTCTGTTTTTAGTATTAGTTGTTCTAGCGGCACTAGAAATACATCATCTGTTAAAATTTCAGCTTTCTAGCTATAACGGTTCATGAGATACAGCCTGGTGACAGACAGACGGACAGCGGAATCTTGATAATAGGGTCCTGTTTTATATATGCATTGCCGCTCAAATGCTGTTCCACTTTTGAAATCCTAATTTAATATTATAATTCCGAAAGCGTGTCTGTTGCTTTAAAGTAATGAACCTATAAATAAACCATTACTTTGATTTCGTTACTCAACGGAGAGTTACATGGATGTACTTTAAAGATCATAGGCTCCTTTTTATACAGAAAAAAATAACATGTTCCTATAGGATGTCACAAAAAGGACGCTCGCGAAGTCGCGGGTAAAATCTAGTAAAAGATAAAATAAAATATTTATTTCAGGTTTAAGATACAATATTTTAGTCAAGTTTCGCTTTTTTGTTTCAGTATCCTGGGCGTCAGCGTGACTTGTTCCGATGAAGAGATAAAGCGTTACTACAGACGACAAGCATTTCTTGTACATCCGGACAAGAACCAGCAGCCGGGCGCAGAAGAGGCTTTCAAAATATTACAGCACGCGTTCGACCTTATCGGCGAGCCGGTAAGTTCAAAGTGCTTTGACAAAGAAACTGTTTCAGTATCCTAGGCGTCAGTGTGACTTGTTCCGACGAAGAGATAATGCGTTTATACAGAAGGCAAGGTTTACCCGTACATCCGGATAAGAACCAGCAGCCCGGCGCAGAAGAGGCTTTCAAAATATTACAGCACGCGTTCGATCTTATCGGCGAGCCGGTAAGTTCAAAGTGCTTTGACAAAGAAACTGTTTCAGTATCCTAGGCGTCAGTGTGACTTGTTCCGACGAAGAGATAATGCGTCCATACAGAAGGCAAGGTTTACCCGTACATCCGGATAAGAACGAGCAGTAAGGGCAGAAGAGGCTTTCTAAATATTACAGCACGCTTTCGATCTTATCGGCGAGCCGGTAAATTCAAATTGCTTTGACAAGAAAACCTGTTTTGCCGATCCCACTTCTTATAAATTATTTTTTTATCAATAGTATTATATCATTGAATCCAGCGCGATACTGCGGTCTTGCGAGGTCATATGTCCACCTGGTGAGTGCACGTCTGTACGCAGCGCTTGCCGGTTACACGCGCGTCTTTACTTTTCCTAAGCGCCACACAAATCGGCGGATGGGAAGTTATGCACAGAACGCTGCGCAAAAGCCGAAATATAGGTATGCGTGGGAGCCAGAGAGACGAGACGCCGGGGCACACCTGCCCGCCAACCTCATGCCTCGCGCGCGCTCTCTACGCCCGAGCTCAACACCACGCCACGCGGTTTCGGTATTGTGCACACATGCGCAATAATTAGCGAATCACGGCGAAGTGTCATCTGCTTCTCATCCGCCGATTTGTGTGGTGCTTAGTATACTTTTCAACCACATCGGTCATCAGTCATCCGTGCTATGTGCACTGCCCACAGCAATATCAACGTGCCAATCCTCTCGATTATGACGGTAAATTTGGTTCCTCTACGGCTCTCCTCATATCTTATTCTTATTCGATCTAGCAGAGATACTTGGAGCTTATTCTTAAGGCCCGTACTAACAATACCGTAGATGCCCCGTTTCACCGCGTCAAGTTGTCGCACTTTAATTTCTTAGTCACTGGCAAGCTTCACATATTTTTAATATCCCATCTTTACAATACAAAATAATCGGCCAAGTACGAGTCGGACTCGCGCACGGAGGGTTCCGTACTGTATGGGAGCCCCCCTTAAATATTTATTTGATTTCAATTTTATTATTTATAATTGAAGTGAATATAAAACTAAATATTCTGTGAAAATTTCAAGCATCTACCTGTTACCATTATTAACATAGAGCGAAAAACGTCTAAAAAATCAGGTTTGTTTGTATGGGAGCCCCCCTCAAATATTTATTTTATTTTCTTTTTAGTATTTGTTGTTATAGCGGCAACAGAAATAAATCATCTGTGAAAATTTCAGCTGCCTAGCTATCATGGTTCATGAGATACAGCCCGGTGACAGACAGACAGACAGACGGACATCGAAGTCTTAGTAATAGGGTCCCGTTTTTCCCTTTGGGTACGGAACCCTAAAAATGGGGTGTAATTGTCTCATGAACACGACCGTGTGTTGTACGAGAATACGGATACGGAAGCAAAATGACCTCAAAATGGCGGCGCTTCCCCCTCTGCCCCGCGCGATGATTCACAGTCCTCATTTGGCGTAATTAATTCTTTGACCTTTAGCTATCCAATGGTGTAATTGAATTTAGGATGGAGATGATAGATTTTGTTGTCATTCGTTTTATTTACTTACCCACTTCGAGCAAATATCTACAGAGCCACAGTCCCTAAGTGAAAGTAGTAAAAAAATGTCCGAGCGCTGTCATACATACCGACTTAGATATTTACATGAAATAATTCGCAATGACCAGTTTTCTCGCATCTCGACGTTTTGTCATCTAATTAGTGCTTGTAACCGAGCAATTTGGAATCGCGCGGCGTTGTAGTCGGCTTGCAATCGCCTTACGACTAACAAAAAAGCATGCCCACTACGTAGCGTGGGCAGAGTTTTGGCTCGGACAATTTTTTTGCACGATTGTGACTCTAAAAGATAATTGCTCGATGCTTACTCACTATGGAAGCAATTATAAAGACGTATTCACATAAAAAAATGTCCTATCTATTTATGTCTTGTTTTAGGAGCGTCGTGCAGAATACGCGCGTCGCGCGCTGGAGTCCCGACACGCGGAAGCGGCGTGGGGCGAGCTCAGCGACCTGCTGGCACAGCTGCACGACAAAATGGAGTTCGCTGCCAACACTATAAGGTGCAATATCCCGTGTTACATACATCTTGTTATAATTATAGAGTCGCTGCACGACAAAATGGAGTTCGCTGCCTACACTATAAGGTGCAATATCCCATTTAATCTTGAAGGATTTAGCTACTGGAGAAGAATTCAGCGCGCGTACCCCTCTGTCATGGTTTAAGAAACATTGTACCTACATCACAGCCCGGACACTCTGCGATTTTTCATACAAAATCTGCTGTCTTACGCACACCTACACAGTACTTACTCACAGACAACACACACGCACGGTCGCTACACGCGCATTTGTGTGCGGAACGTCTATGGCTGTCAGCGATCACCACAACGTGACGACATGCCGCGTGAGTGAGACAGTTGCGTACTTAATTTGCAAGAATGCATATAAATCTAGTGCTTAAAAAAGTATAACAATTACTTAATTTGGAAACATTTTAACAAAAAGTAACCGATCTACTTCTTTTGTAAGATAATATCAAGAGGAAGTTACCAAATAATGTAAAATAAGTTCCGATTATTTATCCTTAGGGAAACATTAAAATTTCTTGTTTTGTTACGTATCATTGATATTTAACCATACACAGTACAAGTCTTCCCTATTGTCACAGTCTAGGTAGTTTTTATTAGAAAATCCACCGGCCAGTGCAGCCCGCGCGCAGAGTGCACGATATGGTACGTAGACGCGGGGTGGAAGTGAGGAAGACTCAAACGGGTGGGGGTTAACGAGTGGCCGTTCTATACGTAGTATTATTATATATTCTTTGCCTACATGTAAACGATACACCAGACATTTCATTGCACAATTTTAGACTTAAGCATCTAAGCAACTAAGACGAAAATGGATTATCAGCAACTGGGCTGTATTGTTCTCCTTCGCTCCGCTCCATAAACCCGTCAACCGTCAAAATTTCGAATTTATCCCCATATGTTTTAGGTCGAAACTTCAGTGAACACCTCCTCCCCTGCGCCTCATGTAAAGCTGACAGAATGTAGTGATTGCAAACCGTAGTGAGTTTCTAGTCCGGAGATAAAACGTCCCTGCAACACAATGTAACTTACTAGCCCCGCAAGTTGATATTGCGACGGAACCTTGTCACAATAACAGCTGCGTGACTTCATCCGTCGCAAAAAAGTACAGATAAATTATACATTTAAATACAAATATCCAATAACCCTAGCTTATTTACTTTTTATTACATTTTTTGCGAGGCTAGTACAGGAGAGTTACGGGTAAACTCGCGGCGCTTGTTTGCGCAGCTGACAAAACGTGGCTTACTCACAATACCGGTACAATATGTCATGAACAACAATATCAATAAAATATTGAAGAGGTGACTTTAAACATATACTTGGACTTTAGGCAATTTTCTTTTCTACGCAGATCTCTTTTCTAGAGACATCATAATATCATAGCAGCCATGAAATGATTTTTAATTTTATAGTGCATCCCACACTAGGTTTATCTCAAAGAGTTACTTTTTATGATATTTTTTGTGAATTTTTGAAATGTTTATCATAAAAAGTTACTCTTTGAGATAAACCTAGTGTGGGATGCACTTTAAAATTAAAAATCATTTCATGGATTTAGCAGTGCGTTATCTCTCGTCAATATTCAGAAGTTCTTATAACTTCAATTGAGTGATAACCGTTTTAGACAATACGGGTATCACAGGTGGCGCCGCCAACGCTATAAGTTGGTTAAAATGATAAACACTTCACAAAATTCGCCGCGGGGTCAGTATAGCGGGTTAGCTCAGTGGTCAGAGCGTCGGGCTAGTGATCCGAAGACGCAAGGTTCGAATCCTGCATCCGCGACGAATTTTTGAAATGTTTATCATAAAAAGTAACTCTTTGATCATAGCAGCCGTTGGATGTTCGGATGAACATATGCTTTTACTTTTAATAAAACCCGTTGTAAGCAGCAGCAAATTCATCTTGTTGTTATATTTTATCACTTTTCTATACAGAAAAATGACAATATTTTTTTTTATTAATATTAGGGGGCATCTTACACACGGTCTCTGACCCCAAACTAAGCAAATCATGTGATATGGCTGCCAGAGACTGATATACTACATACACATATTTTTAAATACATACATAAATAAATAGCATATAAATAACACCCAGACACAGAGCAAACACCTATGTTCATTACATAAATGCTTGCCCTGGGTGGGGATCGAACCTACGCCTCTTTTATTCAGAAGTCAGGGTCACTAACCACTGAGCCACCGAAGCAGTCAATAATTTTCTTAACTTTACTTAAAGGTATCTCTACTCTCGCAGGCTCCAGTTTTAAATTCGATTTTGGTGTGGACTATTCACATTTTGTCCGTCAGATGCACGAACTGCGGGCGGCGCCACAAGCGCGTTCTCACGGATCGGCCGTGCTACGCGGCGCGCTACTGCGCGCAGTGCAAGATACGACACTCCGCTAAAGAGGTAATTAAATAACTCTATTTGTCTTAATACATGCAAGTTAAAATTGTATCTCAGTTTGCCAATGATTTCTCCCGACATACATTTTGTTATTTGTTATTTACTATTTCAACTAGCTCAGCTCTTATAACTTACTCAGTCTTTAAGTATTTTTTCTTACACCTCACGGGTTGTCTCGGATCTTTGAAAGGCATTGGTGGGACCGAAACCAACACCAAGAGGCCCTTTTACAATCGTTAAGTAATTTATCTACACTAATGTTGTAACATTCTACTTATGTTTCCAATACTTGACTTATAATGACTACTGTTGTAGCGCAGACAACAAAACACTCAATTTAAGCAATTTCACATGATGTTATAATATCCACATCGATATCGTAAAATCTCATTATAACATCGCGCGCTCGCTCCTGATTGGCCCTGCGCGAGATTTTAGAATGGCCTTAGATATTTTTTTTTATTAGTGAAGATAAAGTAGTGTATGCAACTGCATATAACACGGGTATTAAAACACTCGTTACTATTATGAAACTCGCTGCGCTCGTTTCATAAACTCACACTCGTGTTTTAATACCTTTCATTATATGACAGTTGCATAAACTACTATTATCTCTTTCTCTATTATATAAAATGAATCGTGGTTGTTAGTCTCGCTAAAACTCGAGAACGGCTGGACCGATTGGGCTAATTTTGGTCTTGAAATATCCGTGGAAGCTAAGGGAAGGTTTAAACGGTGAGAAAATATAAAAATATAGTGAGTAAAATAATAAAGACATTCATTGAATTTTCCCAGACAAAATGTTCCTGCATGTAAAAGTTGTCATTGACAGTTGACAGATGAGATGAAGTTCACCGGGCAGCTAGTAAAATAATATTTATTTAGGGTGATAGGAAGAGGGAAACTATTGTTAAGACGGTGAATAGTTACAGTTCTTGGTCTATTATTATAATCGGCCAAGCACGAGTCGGACTCGCGCACGGAGGGTTCCGTACTGTATGGGAGCCCCCCCTTAAATATTTACTTTATTTTAATTTAAAACTTATTATTGAAGTGAATATACAACTAAATATTTTGTGAAAATTTCAAGCATCTACATGTTACCATTATTAATATAGAGCGAAGAACTGCTAAAAAATCAGGTTTGTTGTATGGGAGCCCCCCTTAATTATTAATTTTATTCTGTTTTTAGTTTTGTATTTGTTGTTATAGCGGCAACAGAAATACATCATCTGTGAAAATTTCAGCTTTCTAGCTATAACGGTTTATGAGATACAGCCTGGAGACGGACAGATAGACAGACGGACAGCGGAGTCTTAGTAATAGGGTCCCGTTTTTACCCTTACTACCCTAATAAATTACCCGTTTCTACCCGTTAGTACCCGTTTCTACCCTAATAAATTATTACGTGATTATAAGCTGGTCTATGGAATGAGATGCGGCACCCGCAAAGTAATGCCTCATTTCAAAATATTTAGGCGGGTGGTGACTTGCCATCCACTAAGTAAGCATCCCCCATAAAGGCTACCTTAAGTTGGCGCCGGAGGGGCAACATTGGTGTGGACGGCTTAGGGTGTCGAGAGGTGTGTTGTGCTTTCACTAGACGCTACTCGCGGCGTTATGCCCTAACACTTAACCGGTTAACCTAACACCGGTTAAGGCAAGAGAGGCGTCAGGGGTCTCATTTAGCCCCAGGGAATCAGGGTTCGCGGTGTCGCCACTCACCGACGGCTCGCCACAAAGCCGCCCCTGCGATTTTATCATTATTTTAGCCGTTATCGTCCCACTTCAGGGCAAAGACCTCCCTTCCCTCTTTCCATTTATCTCAGTCGAGATCTTTGGTGTTCCATCCACTGCAGTGAAAATTTAGCTCGTCTCGCTATCTTTTTTGGGCCTGGTCTTAGTTAAGCCTTTAAATAGTGAAATTGCTCCACAGTTTGAAAATTGAACCAATAAATAGTAGAACAATTTCTCTGCGTAGTTACAAATTAATGATTTTTTTTAAGTCGTCAAGAAATAAATAAATTACTAAATATTTGGGGACATCGTACACACGGTCTCTGAACCCAAACTAAGCAAAGCTGTGATATGGCTGGCAGAGACTGATATACTACTTAAACATATTTTAAATACATACATACTTATATAGATAATACCTAAATAACACCCAGACACAAAGCAAACACCTATGTTCATTACATAAATGCTTGCCCTGGGTGAGGATCGAACCCACGCCTTTTTGACCCAGCAGTCAGGGTTACTAACCACTGAGCCACCGAGGCAGTCAATCAAATTGAAATCATAAAATTGAATATAGGCTACGTGTGGGTATCCCAAAGTCCGGCTTCGAAGCGAGACGGTTTCAGGAGCATCTCAAAGTTCTGAATCCACCAAAAATGCCCAACGTATTTCCCATGTATAAAAGTAATAGTTTACAGACGTTTCACATTAAAACCATCGGCCTTGTTAGCCCGGGAGGTAAGCGCAAAATTTTTAGTAATTTTTCCACCCGTACACCAATTTCAGCTTTAAAAAGTAGTTGCAAGATACTCATTTTTTTAAATTTAAACTAGTATCCCCACTAAACACTAAGCATCCCAGTTGACTGAATCCGGGGTATTGTTGTACACCACCATGATAACGTAATACCAAATAATTCAGCTTAAAGAAAGTACATAGTTGCTGTTTTTTGCGCTTACCTCCCGGGCTATGTGTCGCGACACACCCCACCATATTTTTTCACACATTTAATCGATTTTCAGGGAGATATCTGGGCAGAATCGAGTATGCTGGGCCTGCTGGTGATGTACTACGCCTGCATGGACGGAGCAGTATATCAGATCACGCAGTGGGCCAGCTGCCAGGTAAAAAGATCGCGAGATATACATCCGCGTTTTTATACGTATTTTTGGAGACTCAAACTGGCCCTTCACGATTGCCACTATTTGAAGCATTGTCGAATAATTTAATGGTCGAATAATTGATAATAAAAACGTACCCCATTCAAAATGGTTATTGCAAATTCTATATTGTGTTGATTTCCAGAAAAAGAATTTGAAGCAACTGAGGCCGGATTGCCACGCGGTGCAGTACCGCATCGTGCTGGGAAATAAGGCGGCCGCGTCCGAACTCAACCAGCGACCCTCCACTGGGTGAGTATACTCATATATTACATCTGTATATTATGGTTTTTGCACACTGATGCTTATGCTTGAATGGTACTTAAATTGATTTTAGTTTCAGTTGTTGTTATTCTAGGTGTGCGAATTGTTTTTGTTTTTATTTTATTTAGACTAGGTATAGTTTATTATTATGTGATTAATGAGTAGCGAGTGGTGAATAAAGGTACCGAGACAAGGTTTTTTGGTACTGTAAAAAAAAAAAAAAAAAAAAATAAAAAAAAAATAAAAAAAAAAAAAAAAAAAAAAAAAAAAAAAAAAAAAAAAAAACGCTATACCGTATAGCTAGGTAACAATACATGTAACTGCCATTTAATTTTTTGCGTTATATTCCGTACTAGCGACGCGCCCCGTCTTCGCACAGGTGAGGTGTATTATACATATAAATTTTCCGCATCAAAATCCGTTGCATAGTTTTAAAGATTTAAACATACGAGTACATAGGGACAGACAGAGCGGGAAGCGACTTTGTTTTATATGTAGTGATAGTACCAAAAAAACATAACTAAATATGTTTCGTATACGAGTAGGTACATAATTTATTTTTGTTTCCTTTCAATACGATGTTTCATCTCAATGCCTTCTTTGTTCGATTCGTTTCCCGTATTTAATTAGCTTCACATATTACTTGCAAATTCGTTGTCTTTGCTTAGTTTGCTCTATTGTTTTTATTTTCGTTCAATTTGAGACAGATAGAGACAGATACAGAGTCTTTGGCAGATATAATTATTATACTTTTAAAAAAAAAAATGAAAAGTCATGGTCACAAACATGTTGGGCGGGTGCAACTTAGCAAAAGAAGACGCGAAGAGTAAACAGAAATGAGTTGTAGTGTGTTTTCCTACCCATATAATTATTACATTGACATTTTAGCGTGACATACCGGACCAATTGTTTTTATAGCTCTATTGCAATACGGCACAGAGTTGTATGGCAGGGCCGCTGAGTGGAAAAGAGTGTTCACACTTCAAAAGCGTGCTATTCGTGCCATTGCGAGAATTCCACGTGACGTTACCGCACGCCCGCATTTTAGGAAATATGGGATATAATGACACTGCCGTCGGTCTTAGTATATCAGGTGGCGGTATATGTCAAATTAAATTTGTCCTCATACAAGACGCTCAAAAGCAGTCGGCTCAAGGACCGACTTGCTGAGGTGCCGCATGTCCTAGAAAAGACTGCCAAGTCCACACACGTGATGGGCCCGTCAGTTTATAATAAACTACCAAAGCACATCAGGGAGGCACTGACCTTGAGCTTTAAATCAAAGCTGAAACACTGGCTTATCGAGCAGACGTTCTACAGCTATAATGAATTTATAACATTCAAATCATAGATTTCACTTATACATACATACCTATTGACATTGATTATTTATTTTATAATTTTAATTGTGATTATTTTTTGGAGAATGATGTATATGTTATTTTTATATAATGTCCAATTATCACAATAATTATTATAGGTACAATACCGTACCTTTTTTATGTTTTTAAATTGGAAATTTATAATAATGTATTAACACCATATTTTTGACTTGTAACATTGTTATCAATAAATTGATTATGATTATATTTCTGTCCATGTTTACCTGTCGCATTTATTTACCAACTACCCAATAATTAAATATCAGCCCATTAAACCATTCACCTGATCTTATTAGCTTCCCAAATATTCAAGAAACAGCCCAAAAAATACTTCTCATTTTGCATTGCAGTCACGAGCCAAACCTGGAAGAGTTCCTGAACAACCTGTACAGCAAGTCTGGCGGGCCGCCCGCGCCGCCCGACCCCGCCGACCGCAAGCGACGCGCCAAGAAACACAAACAGTAATCTGACTCTATACCGCTACCCTACTCTGGCTGCGATTCATCACATGGGGACTTGTAGTCTACTAGTCTTGTAGATTTTAGACTTCTTTATTTTGGCGTCGCATGGTTTATGCATTTGCCAGTGTCAAGTACAAGCATTTATGATATTTTATCAATATAGTCGTAGTCACGTAGTCCAAAAAAGGTCGCGGTCAAGTCCAATCTTTGTCCAAGTCATACCTCAGTAAAGCAGTGGAAATTTTTCTAAATTCCTTCTGCCTTCTGTCACATTAGGCGATTTATAAATGCACCGCGTGTCAGTGAAATATTAAGATATTCACATAAGAGTTTTTGCAAAAGTTCGGATTTCGAAAGGGCAGTTCGACAGCGCTAGCATGTTTTAACTTGGTCAAAATTGTCGTAGAAAGTCTTAATAATAGAAATCAAATAGCTTCTGTCTTTCTCGATATGAGCAAAGCATTTGACTTTGTGAACCATCAACGTCTCCTAAATAAATTAGAGAAATATGGCATACGAGGGAATGCCCTAGAATGGATCAGAAGTTACCTGAAAGACAGAAAACAATGTACTGAGATAGCCCGGCTTGAAAAAAACGTAAGACGTACATATAGATCAGACTACATACAAAATGAAACAGGTGTTCCACAGGGTAGCATACTAGGACCTCTTCTCTTTATATTATATATAAATGATTTACCCGATGCTACTTCCAACAAATGTATCTTGTTTGCCGATGACACCACAGTATTAATAAAATGTCGGGATACGGCAAATTTTGAAACAGATGTAAATGATACAATAACTGACATCGTCAATTGGCTCAATAATAATGGCTTGAATATCAATATCAGTAAAACGAATTTAATACAATTTAAAACTTTAATAACACTAATTAAATTTTAATTCAAATAACACTAATCTAAATATACACAACAACAATAATCAAATCAATAATGTTAAATATACAAAATTCCTAGGCATTCATATTGACGAGTATCTGAACTGGAAGATTCACTGTGCCAACGTTTGTGATAAATTAAATAGGTTTGTCTTTGCTCTCAAAAGACTTAGACAAGTTGCTTCCGAAACTGCCTCTTTATGCGCTTATCACGGATACGTGTCATCTGTACTAAATTATGGAATAATAATGTACGGCAATTCTGTAGATATTAAGAAAGTTTTTAGAGTGTAGAAAAAATGTATACGGGCCATTTGCGGAGCTCGCTTTCGCGCCCATTGTAAGCCACTCTTTAAAAGGTTGAAAGTTCTGCCACTCGCCTGCATGTATATTAAAGAAATGTGCTTATTTGTTGTAAGGAACAGGCAACTTTTTGAAAAATGTTTATCTACCAGACATGATAAGTTAAAACTGCCGAAAAGGATCAAGTTAGAGCTTTCTTTGCGTAATGCATACTGTATGGCAATCAAAATTTATAATAAATTGCCTGAAAATATAAAAAAGTTACCATATTTCAAGTTTAAGCAAACTTTAACGAACTACTTATTGCATCACTGCTTTTACGAAGTATCTGACTTTCTAAATTACAGAAAACCGTTCAATGCCCCTGGTAACTTTTGAGTATTTGTTTGCATATCAATTTAATCTACAATATTAAAAACATGACTTCGAAAGTCTAATTTAGTTGGTATTTTTTGTTTTGTAAAACTTTCGATCACTACTTATCTTTTATTTATTTCATTCGTTATTTTTTATATTTGTACGCCACACTCGGCAAGGACATGAGCGACTTTAGATATGTAATAATTCCAACTTGTATGCTAAGTATTTTGTATGAAGTGTACTTACCATGTTCTGACAAATAAAGAATCTGAATCTGAAAAAAAAAAAAAACGACAGCTCCTAGAAGAATCTTGCAATAAATGTGTAAATCTAATTTATAAGAAAAATGTCACATGGGAGGTTTTAAATTTGCAACGACGCTATAAAATGTAATAAAAAAACCCAAAATGTTACGAATCGCACGCCAGACATTCAACTCTGTGAGAAAACATGCCTTTTCAATAGCAATACTAAATAGGAATATTATATTCAGACAAGTTATAGAAGAAAAAAATACATGGAACCGCTTCACCCGCGAAGATAACGTTCGAATAAAAAAAAAATTAGGTAAATCGCTGACGTACCTATTAGGTTAAATTGATTAAAAAATTGAAAAGTAATACTTAGATATACCTATAATATTAAGTTTGAGTCTTTTGTTTAACATTTGTGATATTTAGATGAGATTTACACACAAAAATGTTCATGGAGAAAATATGTTAGGGTTTCGTTTTTGGACCAAAGCGTCCCAAATGTCGAATTTCCGGTTGTATGGAATACATAATTACGTTTTGCAGTTTTACTTTTTGCTGAAGAGAATTTTACGAATTTGTTTGCTAGTTGTTCAATAGAATTTAGTTATAGCAAGACAACGTTTCTACTGGGTTATCAGCATACCCCTTGCTAAGTCAAAAAGAAGTCATTGTACTCTTTATTATGGACTAGTTTTTGCCCGCGGCTTCGCCCGCATGATATTTCGAGGCCCTACCTTAATAAACCACCCGTAATAAAGGAACTGGAATATTAAAAAAATAACTATTTGAAATTTGTTCGATTCGACAGTTCTTTTTTGACATTTCTTGGAGCGCACGCTATAATAGCTCGCAGATGGCAGATTTTTTCCTACTTAACACTTACTGTTATAATATGGAAAATTTACGCAAAATCATTATAATTTATAGCCTATATGTTATTCTTGTATAATAACATAAGCCAGATAATTGCAAAGTTTCATCTCAATCCGTTCAGTAGTTTTTGCGTGAAAAAGTAACAAACATCCATTCATCCTTACAAACTTTCACGTTTATAATATTAGTAGGAAGTAGGTTTTTTTTACTATGGGACCAATCTTGGAATCCCGATAAAGTCAGCTGTTCCATACAAAACATTAATTGACTTTTAAAAATTGTTACGGAGATGCTGATTTATGTTGTCTCATTGTCATGGTTGGTCCTATAGTAAAAGTGGTTTATAATGATGAGTACAACAGCGTCTTGACTTAGTACAGGGCAGCTCATACCCTGTTATGTGTTATAACATTCAGATTAATTTTCATTTATAAGGACGACGTCTGATTGCTGTAACTAAACTCTATTGTATAAATATTTGCGTCAGTAAAATTGCATACATATTATTACATAATATATGATTTTTGAATCATATTTTTAGTCATGCTAAAGTGCTTGTGATTTTTTCGTTTGGACATCATACAAACGCCGTACATTTTTCGAAGCGTGTATATACAGGGTTATTCCTAATCAATTAGCATCCTTTTAGGGACTTATTCTATACATCAAAGTACCAACTTGTGTTCTGCGATTTTTGTCAAAACTTTAAAAAAATGTTCCATAGAAAAATATAGTTCACATGCGACAAAATGTATGTCAAAGGTGTTTATTTTTATTTTGACAAAAATCGCAGAACAAAAGTTGATAGTTTTGATTTACAGAATAAGCCCCTAAAAGGATGCTAATTGATTAGGAATAATCCTGTATATCTACATGACTTACTAAGGTTCCCTTTTTTATATCTTAAAGGTGATATATTGAGACTTTATTTTTATTGACTTTAGGAAAAAGTCCTATTGTGCAAAATAATAAAGTCAAAAATCATATAAAATATTACTTCGTTTGTTTGATACCAAAATATTCTATTTTTCTTGTAATACACAGCGTATCCGTGAAACCATTTGAATCTTTAATGAAAATGTTTTTGTCTTGATATTTTTAAAATCTTGTTCACCGAAAAGTACAATGTTTGTGTGCATTCTTGTATAATAAAGAAATTAGGTATGACTGCATGTATCTTGCAAGGAGTTTACCTTTCTGATGCCTGTTTTATTACGATACGCACATATGACTAGTCTCGGAGGCCAGTCGCTAGTGTGTCACATACATTTACCGCTATCGTAGTGTATGGGTCATGCTTGCTACATATATTCGGGCCAGCCTTGATCGGCACTGTCGGGCGGTAAAATTGAATGTGTATAGATTAATATTCGGAAGTAAAAGCCGATCCAAAGCGATTGACTTTCGCTAGGCCGGGCGGCCGTGAGCCGGCACGATCGGCAAAGCCGAATGTATGGGGGTGAATGCATCGAGACGCTTGGAAAAATGCGTGACGGCCGAATCAAAACCGAATAGACCTGAAAGAACCACCCAGAACCGTATTGTGTACATGTTCTAAAGTTCGGTTTCGCTTTTTCTCATGCTATCTATCATATGGCTTTTTGAGCTTCAGCTCAGGGCCCCATGGATTCCCCCAGCTAAGTCAAGTCAAATTAAAAAATAGACAATTATGCGACAAAATCTATAATTTACTAAATTAAACAGATCGTAAGGTTTGCAGCCCTGCGACTCTCCTGCGAATCCTGTAATTAATCAAAATTAATTGCAGGATTCGCAGGAAGACCTGGTACACTTAAGTTGAATGGGTTTGCTAATTCAATTCAAGTCTGTCAGGGTGTTGGTACTTCTAACAGTTAAAATGTTCGGCAGCCATTACACATTCATTCGATCTCGATCGTGCTCCGCTGTTTGCCTCTCAGACTCAGTCTCTTTCTATCTTGTTATCCTATACTTTGAGTAATTAGGTGGGCCCCTAAGTAGTATTAGCCCAGGGCCCCCTAAACTGACGGTCCGGCCCTGGGCGCTACGAGAGCGAGCGGGAGGAAAAGCGAAGCCGAATGTCAGGACGCGTACGCAAATACGGCCGCCGATCAACACAAGCCGACTGATGTCAAACGTATATAGTAGCTGCTTCGGGTCGGCTTTGTCGTATCTTGGCTTTGTCTGTCCCATATACATACGTGTAGATTTAAATGTGTGGATACTCAGCAGCTACTATTCTCCAAGACTAAAGACGCGTGTGCGTATCGGAATAAAATACGGCCTAAGTCGTATTTTGTTTATATTCTAACACATTGTGAGAAACGATATTTTGTGTTCTGTTTTGTGAATTCGTCTGATGTTTTATTTTTTATGTTTTCTGTTGATTTCATCGTGTGGGAACTTATCGCCGATTAGCTAACGTTTAAAATCATGTCTTTTATTTCAGAGTATCTAGATTAGATACAATTTTTTTAATAATGTTCGTGAATCGCGAAGATCTATGCAACTCGTTTCAATATGACGAAAAATTACAAAGACATTTATTTATGTTTGTATAATAGTTAGTTATGTATGATCTTGGTTATAAGCACGGATAGCTTGAAAATATTTTAAGTTCTTTAAAACTGTGAGTGAAAAACAAAAAAACTGATCTCACAAAGAGGATCTCCACTCATAAGACGCTTTTATTATTTTCATAATATGTATGTTTGTTTATAACCGACTTCTTGGAATTCAATACAATGGCTTGATGACTGAGTAAAAAAAATCATTATTATAATTAGTCTAGAGTTAGATTATATTATCAAAAAATATTGGACACGTATTTTTTCTTTTGTAAATCAAACAACAAATGACATAGATAAACCTTGTCAAAGTTTGGGAGTGAGGAGTGACGTCACCTCTCTTACAGAAGTCTACATATACATTTGTATGACACTTGTGACGTCACGCGGAACTTTGATGGACTATATCTTCATCAATTTTTGTTTAATTGACAAAAGAAAAAACACGTGTCTAATATTTTTTGATAGTCTAACGGACTAATTATATTTTTTTAATCACCATGCCTATGCATAGGTTAGGAATTGCGAAGTGTTCATACTACAATAATAAACAATTTTGTAGCAAGTTGGCGGTGGGTTCCCATACGATAAGTTTTAATACCCTGCACTATTTCACTGCCTTTACCAGAGATTATTGTTAGGCTATAAGTGCAGACGCTAAGTCCTAAGGTTTGCATTGCGTAGACTTCGCGCTTCATGTGTCAATAAATGATGTGGAAATATACGTTTTTTGTTTGATTTCATCATTAAAACAAGTATTATATTTTTTTAAAAACCTTTTTTAATTTTTTTAAGCTTTTACTGAACAAGTACTCGTCAAGACGAATTAAACGAGCCGTAACTCGATAGGGTTGCGTCATTTCATTACAGAGTTTCTATAACCACCTTCCAGCTCCATCATCAGACCCTGGTTACCATTGAGTGACAAATTACTCGCCAAGACCATTCAAATTCTTCTAGGTCTGCGTGCTTCATCTTCGACCACAACGTCGCTTACCATCAGGCGAGTTGGTGGTCAAACGCGGGCTTATTTGCGTTAAAAAAATGAACCCAAACTCGGTGAGGTTGTGTCGTTTCATTATTAAGTTCCTTTGGCCACCTTCCAGCTCCATCATCAGATCAGCATCATGTGATCATAATATTGCATTGTCACGCAATTTACACATGTATGCAAAAAGAGATAATGCAAAATGGGCTCAGACTAGGTACAGTAGCTCAAAAAATCCGTTAAACTATGATAAATAAATGCGCAGAGTAAAACAACCGCGTCAAATGCTTAATTTATGAGTAATTTCACATTTTCCAATTTGATTTTTGTTCAGTGATTGAATTACTGTCATTTTGGTCACATGTAACTTTAATACCCGAATACACGAAATTACTTTTAATGGACACTGTTATTGTAAAAAATAACGGGAAAATAATTTTCCGAAAGAAACAAAGCAAATTATGATATACTGTACCCTTTAGTGGCCCAATTTCTATGCATATTTGCAATATCTCCTTTCAGCTCAATCGGTAACCGGGAAGTGGATCAAAAACTTGGAAGATTTGATTACAGAACGAAAGACAACGGGACAGGTGAAACTAAATAAAACCTTGTAATATAGTTGGAGTATGTGAGCACGAGGAGTCGTTGTTCATTAAGAAATTCATAAGACAGCGGCGACCAGGAGTGGGGATTTATGCAGCTTGTAGCTGACTTAGACAAGATATAATTTTTTATTGCAAAAACTTACACCAGGTACACAATTTTAAGTAGTTCTGCCTTTTGCGTTGGTTTAAAACTGTGTTGCAAAAGGCAGTGTCTTCCAGATGGAGCAGGTGATTTTGCAAGTACAAACAAACCAAGAAGTCGCTATACAATACAAAAATGAGCATTTGCGTTAGTGGTGTGTGTGTGTGTGCATATACTTACGTGCGGTGAGCATGAAACACTGCATACTCAGACGCCATAAAGTTTGATTCGGCCTATACTTGCTTTATATTTAAGTTTTTTGTGGCTCTCTTGTACAGTAATAGCGAATAAAGGATATCGAGATATCGGCCATTGTAAACAGATTGGCTTGTAACGGCTATGTAGAGCGTTTATCCGTATCCGTACCATATTTCTCTATGGTTTCACGAATGTCAATGTTCATAATTTATTCGCGCTTACTGTTTGTATTGAACAATTTGTTTGTATTTGAGCTTAGAGAGGGTTACTAACAATCGAATACTACTTTTAGATACGAAGGCAAGATTATATATCTATGTTAAGGTAAGGCCGCATTTGAGCAGTGTTACATATCTAAATATTCTCATAAGCCCCTTATCGTCTTACAAAATAAAAAGTTTTCTCTGTGGTATGACGGTATAACCACAGAGAAAACTAAAACCGCGGTTTTATTTTGTACGTCGATCTGCTTTACAGACAACAATTTGCGGCAGTATCTTACAATATTCTTAAGGTGGTTGCTTTAGGTCAGCACGCGAAGTCGCGCACCGCCGCTTAAATCAATAGAACAAAAAACAAATATTGACAATAAACATTTTATTTTCATTCCATAGCATCGTCTTTGGTCGGTGTAGTGACGATACAGTTCTCGTACGTCCACTTGGGGAACATCCGTTTGTAAAGGTTCAGCAGCACCGTGTCCTGGGATTTGAGCTGGCCGTCGAATACGCACTTCATGTGGCCGTGGGTACCTGGAATAAATAGGGAAAGACATAAATACCTAACACAAATAATCGGCCAAGTGCTAGTAGGACTCGCGCACGAAAGGTTCCATACCCTATGGGAATCCCCTTCCCCATTTCAAGCGTCTATAGGCGGACCGTTTACGGTGCGGGCGGCGGCAGGGACCCGCCGCCCGCACCGGTCTCAGTCCCCTGTGTCGTCTCCCCCGGCGCCCCTGTACCGCGCAGGCGACGTCTCAGATAAACGGTCCGCCTATACCTGTTGCCGTTATTAAAATGGAGCAAAAAAATAACGTTTGTTGTATGGGAGCCTCTCATTTTTATTTTATTCTGTTTTTAGTATTTGTTGTTATAGCGGCAACAAAAATACATCATCTGTGAAAATTTCAGCTGCCTAGCTATTACGGTTCATGAGATACAGCCTGGTGACAGACAGACATACGGACAGCGGAGTCTTAGTAATAGGGTCCCGTTTATCCTTTGGGTACGCCTACGGAACCCTAAAAAGCAGGATTGTTCATTCATTAATTCATTTCGTGTCAATGGCTAGACTTTTTTTTAGAAAAGCAGGGTTGTGTATTAGATATTTTGTCTAAATCATCAACAAGATATTAGCCGTAGGATGTCCACTGCTGAACATAGGCGTTGTGAATTTTCAAGAAGACCGTTTGGAAGTGGCTTCCTGCGATATTCTTCTGACCATACACTTTTAATCCGCGCCACACAAGTCGGCGGATGGGAAGTTATGCGCAGAACGCTGCGCAAACGGCAAAATATAGATATGCGCGGGAGCAAGAGAGACTCGCGCCGGGACACACCCGCCCGCCAACCTCATGCCTCCCGCGCACTCCCTATGCCCGTGCTCACTACTTCGCCACTTGTGTAGGCATTGTGCACACATGCGCAATAATTCGCTAATTACGGCGAAGTGTCATCTGCGGCTCACTTCCCATCCGCCGACATGAGTGGCGATACCTATAAATACATTGTCCTTTTCGGCCATATTTTTTTATTTTCTCCCAAAAAGAAGATGTTCTAAATGATTCTATTTCAAATCTTGTCTTATTGTTACTCCAAAACTGCAGAAAACTCACCTAAAGGTTCCTTGATATGTCCCGTGCGTCTATACTTAGTCCTCAGCTTGCAAGGTTTGAAGTAAACCATGTCACCTCTATTGAAGAACATGAACCGTATTACAGCTGACCGCTTGTGTACTTTTACGCTCGAAGCTACATACCTCCTGTAGCTTGCTGTTTTCCTGGTACTTCTGATTTTTCAAATGACTCTCAAAAAGAAAAAGTTCTCAATTTGACAGTTTTTAGGGTTCCGTACCCAAAGGGAAAAACGGGACCCTATTACTAAGACTTCGATGTTCGTCTGTGTCTGTCTGTCTGTCCGTCTGTCACCGGGCTGTATTTCAAGAACCATGATAGCTAGGCAGCTGAAATTTTCACAGATGATGTATTTCGGTTGCCGCTATAACAACAAATACTAAAAACAAAATAAAATAAATATTTAAGGGGGGCTCCCATACAACAAACCTGAATTTTTAGACGTTTTTCGCTCTATATTAATAATGGTACCAGGTAGATGCTTGAAATTTTCACAGAATATTTAGTTTTATATATTACCTTCAATAGTAAATATTAAAATTAAAATAAAATAAATATTTAAGGGGGGCTCCCATACAGTACGGAACCCTCCGTGCGCGAGTCCGAGTCTTCCAAAATGTTCGAATGTGACAATTGTCGACCATGAATCTTTCCCAGAGCTGCCTGTAGACCCTCAAGAGCTGTAGTAAAACTTACCTAAAGGTTCCTTGATATGACCCGTGCGTCCGTACTTAGTCCTAAGCTTGCAAGGCTTGAAGTAAACCACGTCGTCTCTATTGAAGAACATGAACCGTATCACAGCTGACCGCTTGTGCACTTTATACGGATGTCCGGATAGAATGATCCGTTTGACGATCAGTCTGTCGGGGTTGCAAGATAGGAGCACGCCTGATGCTACCAATTGTAGCTTTGTGTTCTTTTTCTCCTGAAAAATTATGATAAATTAAGTAGTTAGGGTAATAATTTACACTATTTGGTACAAGTTATATTATAATTATCTTTTATACTACACCTGCTCGGAAAGTACCTTGATACTTTATAAAATTTACGGTAGAAAGTACGTCATTGCATATCGAACAAATATGCGGGGAGAAAACGCATCTGAGCGGGAGAGAAAAGTGTATGAAAATCCATTTCTTACGTGGTTTTTCTTTTTTAATTTTGGGTAAGACTATGCGCTGGTAACCTAAATATCAAAAGCCAAAAAGTTTTTACAGTGAGTTTCTCCAAGTTCGCAAAATGACACTGGCCACTAGCTGTGTGTTGGATGGTGTCAAACAATTTGAAAAAAGAACATGTGAAAATTGCAGACGCCATTGGCGCCATTTTCAAGTGTTACATTAAGCTTCACTAACTGCAACAATTTCAATATAAATTTCAATTAGAAAAGATTTAGTTTTTTATTTTCCTCGTAGGTGTAGTATAAAGCACTATGTATCACTCGAGAGAAAGTGCAATTCCCGATCTCGGGTGATTTAAAACGACACCCTCGACGGTAATCGGTCACTTTCTCCTCTCGGTGAACAATGTACTATTACAGTTTACACAGCCCATTCTCTTTATTTTAAGAGCGATGTTTAAACCTAGGTAGAGGCCGAATCAAACATCTTGGCGGCTGTTAAGTTAGCTACGAACTGCGCAAAATCCAATCCTGACTGAAGCTCACTTATCAGCCGCGCGACGATTGGGTTTCGCGTAGATTGTAGCTAACATCACAACCGCCGAGAAATTCTATTCAGCCTACATTATCGTGATCTTTGGCAGTTTTTTTTTTTTTTTTTTTTTTTTTTTTTTTTTTTTTTTTTTTTTTTTTTTTTTAAATTTAAATCAATGATCCACAGACTCCAGGGTCTGTGCCCTTTGTTAACTAAGTTACAATTTATAGAATGCGACTGTACAATAGAGATGGGTTAGTTTAAATCTTAGTCTAAGTTAGTAGTTTCAGTGCATTGCGTAAATGCCGCGAGCAAACCGGCGACCCGCATGCAGCACTCCTCGACCATATTTGGCAGTTTAGATACTGTTGTATATCAATCTTAGCACCCCTTTAAAATTTTCCTGTACATGTACCAGCCTGTTTAATAGTCCACTGCAGAATGTAGGCCTACCCACGAAGGGTGATTGGGCCGTATCCACCACGCTGGCCCAGTGCGGGTTAGTGGATTCACATAAGCCATCGAATTTCTTCTACGGACATATGCAGGTTTCCTCGCGATGTTTCCCTTCACCAAAAAGCCAGTGGTGTGAATGTCCGTACATAAATTCCAAAGAACTCATTGGTACGGGACCAGGATTTGAACCCACGACCTCACGATTGTAAGGCGGGTGTCAGTACTACTAGCCACCATAGCTTCCGAAAAAATAATTGAAATTTAAAATTTTCCGAATGGCCATAATCTAAACAAAATAAATTACAAATAATCGGCCAAGTACGAGTCAGACTCGTGCACGGAGGGTTCCGTACTGTATGGGAGCCCCCCTTAAATATTTATTTTATTTTAATTTTATTATTTATTATTGAAGTGAATATAAAACTAACTATTCTGTGAACATTTCAAGCACCTACCTGTTACTATTATTTATATAGAGCGAAAAACGTCTAAAAATTCAGGTTTGTTGTATGGAAGCCCCCCTTAAATATTTATTTAATTCTCTTTTTAGTATTTGTTGTTATAGCGGCAACAGAAATACATCATCTGTGAAAAATTCAGCTGCTTAGCTATCATGGTTCATGAGATACAGCCCGGTGACAGACGGACATCGAAGTCTTAGTAATAGGGTCCCGTTTTTCCCTTTGGGTACGGAACCCTAAAAACTAAGTTTATGGGACAGAAAAGCAAAGCTGTCAAGTCAAGAGATTTCAATAAGATTGCAATTACATATTATAGAAGTTCTAAATACAAAATACATGCATGTCTATCTTGAGTTATTAACTCAAACATAATAAAACATAGCTACCAGTACCTCTCTACAAAAATATGTAAAAGACTATAAAAAGATTCAAAGTTGCAATCAAATCTTGAAACATGAGATGGCTAATTCACGGTAATGGTATCTAACAGTACTGTGACTCGGGCCTGTCCTTGAGATATATATCTACAGCGCCACGTGGGCACGCAGAACGTATCCCGCGCTAGGGCTGCCCGCCTTCAGTATTTTAATTTCATCTAATTACTCTTTACCTACTTGAGTTTATACCTACAGCGCCACGTGGGCACGCAGAACGTATCCCGCGCTAGGGCTGCCCGCCTTCAGTATTTTAATTTCATCTAATTACTCTTTACCTACTTGAGTTTATACCTACAGCGCCACGTGGGCACGCAGAACGTATCCCGCGCTAGGGCTGCCCGCCTTCAGTATTTTAATTTCATCTAATTACTCTTTACCTACTTGAGTTTATACCTACAGCGCCACGTGGGCACGCAGAACGTATCCCGCGCTAGGGCTGCCCGCCTTCAGTATTTTAATTTCATCTAATTACTCTTTACCTACTTGAGTTTCTTTCTAGTTCCTATCAATTATGATGTAATAGTACATTATGATATAAGTGCGGTAAGTTCCTCTAAGCCTCTGCTTCCTTACAGCCCTCGCCTACGGCTCGGGCTAGCAATATTGCCTCGGCTGTGATTTTCAAAGCGCACGTATGTCATACGACGTTTTATAACATATTTGCGAGGAAATTAATAAAACTCTGACTTTGAGTGAAAGTCGTGCATCAGTCGAAGCATCGGCATCGTGCGTTTTACATTACATTACCGCACAAGTGCCGTAATGTCCCTCACTCTCTTGAGTGAAAGTAGGAGAAACGAGACCACAGAGTTCTGCAGTCAGTGGCGGCGTGCGTTTTACATCACAATAATGCACAAGTGCGTAATGAAATGCATTACGATATTGAAATTGGTGTAATTACAGCCACTTCACGAGCAAATATGTTATAAAATTATCATTTTTATTACAAAAAAGAAATTCGTTGTGAATGAACAAGGAATCCAATAAAATTACATATTGGGTTTTTCGATGTTTTTAGGGTTCCGTCGTTAGTAAAACGAGGACAAAAACATAGATCAAACGTTTATTAGTTACAAACCCACACGTTTATTCATCACTAACGGCGCGCCGCGGCTGACTAGCATACCAAGAGTATACCCCGCTCCGAGGCGCGTAGGTATGATTCGCGTCCCGACCGTTTGTATGAGGACGGAATACTGTTAGATATCATTACCGTGGCTAATTGGAACATATTCTCATATGAAATTACTTAGTAAAGGGAAGAAATAGTTAATTTCCATACTCACTTTGAAACACAGCACTGATGAAGGGCTGAACTGAATGGGCGCGTAGAAAGTCGCCACACAGGTCGACGCCGGCTGGAAAAACCTTTCATACTGAAAATAACAAAACATCATGTGATATCTCTGTCAAAATAAAATAAAACTTAGAATAACAATCAGCCATGGCCATGGGTGATAAGGCGGCCAATTTATAATCATGTTTAGTCCTTAGTGTGTACATATTGTTTAATTATTGTTTGTGGTTATGAATAAAGAGTAGCGCTCGTAGCGTAGTTTGACTAGGTGATTGTCAGCGATCACCGAAATTAAGCAACGTTCCGCACGGTCAGTACTTGGATGGGTGACCGCGGGTGGCATTTTCCAACTGAGCGCTACCGTGGCTCGGATGACACGTTAAATTGTAGGCCCCGGTTGTTTTAACCGTTTAGCCATGTCAGAGGCCTTCAGGCGGCCTGAAAACTGACACCAGGGCTAGCCACCCGGCCTATACGAACTTACTTACTTAATAAAGAGTTTTGTCTGTCTGTCTGTCAGCCCAGTGCAAGTATTTTATTTAATTACATATTTATTGTTAAAGTGAAATAAATCTACCTTACTTACTACCTATACGAACTTACTTACTTAATAAAGAGTTTTGTCTGTCTGTCTGTCAGCCCAGTGCAAGTATTTTATTTAATTACATATTTATTGTTAAAGTGAAATAAATCTACCTTACTTACTACCTATACGAACTTACTTACTTAATAAAGAGTTTTGTCTGTCTGTCTGTCAGCCCAGTGCAAGTATTTTATTTAATTACATATTTATTGTTAAAGTGAAATAAATCTACCTTACTTACTAAGCATCTACCTGTCACCGTTATTAATATCAACCGGAAAAACGGCTAAAAATTCAGGTTTGTATGTGAGCCCCCTTTAAATATTAATTTTATTCTGTTTTTAGTATTTGTTGTAATAGCGGCAACAGAAATACATCATCTGGGAAAAATTAAACTCTTTAGTTATCACAGTTCATGAGTTACAGGCTGGTGACAGACAGACAGACAGACGGCGGAGTCTTAGTAAAAGGGTCTTGTTTTTATCCTATGGGTACGGAACCCTAAAAAACTAGAAAAAGTGATTCTCATCATTATTCCAAAGTATTGGTTATACTTATTTTAAATATAACCACTGGCTGTTAAATAAAATTACTGGTTTTATGGTTGTTTGTTGCAATAAAAAATAATTCTATTGCACTTTCGAATTTCGAAAAACAGCCTTGATTTCCAAAGTCTAATCAAATAACGATCTATGGAGAGGGCTATGCTCGGAGTCTCTCTGCGAGATCAAATCAGGAATGAGATTCGCAGAAGAACCAAAGTTACCGATAGCCCAGCGGATTGGCAAGTTAAAATGGCAATGGGCAGGGCACATAGCGCGGAGGACTGATGACCGATGGGTCGAAAAGTTCTCGAGTGGAGACCACGTACCGGCAAACGCAGCGTAGGACGTCCACCCACAAGGTGGACGGATGACCTTATTAAGACCGCAGGATCACGCTGGATGCAAGCCGCTACCAACCGATCTTATTGGAGAATTGGAGATCCATAGGGGAGGCCTATGTGCAGCAGTGGACGTCCTATGGCTGATGGATGGATGGAATCAAATATCGATCATAGTTTCGACCGCATTTGGAGGCCTTGATAACTTGATATCGACGAGTATTATACGCTCAAGGACTCGTCTCGCTTAGCTCTGATGCTGTTTTCTCCACTACAATAATAAATTATTTTCTAACCACTGTACAAACATATTCTTACCTTATGCTTACTGCCATTAGTATGCTGACTGAATATAGGGTTCACAATGAACCTCCTATATCCCACTTGGAAGATGAGCCGCTCCTTGCTTTTAATGGGTTCGTCGCTGGCCCCGGTGCGTTTCAGCACCACGTTCATGACGGACATCTTCTGTTCATGAGGCAGTAGACCGAACACTGAGATTGGGGCGTTGGCGTTGGAGGTTTGGAAGGCTTGCCAGAGGTCTTTCCGGACGTCTTTCACGTGGATTGTGATGTAGAAACCGTACTGAAATGTTTGTAAAAAGATTGATTAAGGTTTCTGGGTAAAACAATGTAAGGCTATAGTTAGGCCGTTCAGAGAATGCGTTCCTGACACGTCATCTTGAAAAAATGTTTTTGGCCGATATCGCGGAATCTATGTTATTACTTAAAGGCAAAAAACATTAAGATCATTATTGTAGAAAATAAAATTTCGCATCTTTTGTTTCCATCAAACTTTTTTGTAAAACTTACCGTTTACGATTTATGGACCATTTAATGTTTTAAGGTCCATTTAATGAAATTTCATTAAATGGTCCATAAATCGTAAACGGTAAGTTTTACAAAAAAGTTTGATGGAAACAAAAGATGCGAAATTTTATTTTCTACAATAATGATCTTAATGTTTTTTGCCCTTAAGTACATAGATTCCGCGATATCGGCCAAAAACATTTTTCCAAGATGATGTGTCAGGAACGCATTCTCTGAACGGCCGGACTACAATAAACTTTGAGCTTCTGAGTTTTTAACACTTCTAAATATTTCAATCATTTAAAAAATAGACAATGATTGAAATATTAAGTGTTAAAAACTCAGAAGCTCAAAGTTTATTAGCCCTACATTGTTTTACCCAGAAACAATGTATACTCGTATGTACATTGTACATAGCTGTTCACCATGTTGTGTGCTCATTTTTTTGTACCACATATTATTATATCAAGTGTTTTCTGTAGTCTGTTTTGAGTCCCTTATAAATAAAATAAAATAAAAATAGACGCAAAAATTTTTAGATGGCGCATATAAACGTCTCATCTATTAAATTTTACATAACTGAGTTACAAAATGAGCAGAATTTAGCAAAATGTAAAAATCTACTCTACTGTAAAACATCACACATATCCATAACATGTCAGCGTTATCCAACATTTTACCACAGTAGATGTATAGGTAGAAGCTTCATAATTTTATTGGGCCTAATATCTGTTAATAATCGGCCAAGTGCGAGTTGGACACGCGCACGAAGGGTTCCGCTACACATGAATACACGACTGTTAGTATATGAGTATGTAGATAACAGGCAGAAGTTAAGTATTTATAAATAATTAACCCTACCACTAAAAAAACATTAAAAATTCTCACCATATTAACTAAACTATCCTCCAGCTCCTTGAACACGCGTCGCCGCGTCCGGTCGTAGTTCTCGAACTGGAAGATCCTGGCGAAGTCTTCGGGCAGGTTCTCCTTGGGGTCCCAAGCTGAGGTGCGGAACGATTCTAACCCTCGGTACCGCATGAACCTCTCTCTGGCTGGCACCTCTTGAGGCGTATCCACCTAAAAAATAGGATTAGTAAAGATTACCAAGCAGGAACCCAATTTTTTAAGCATTGCCATTCAGTGTGGCAATGCAGGGCACGCTACCAACTGGCAGTGGGCTTGAGCATTTGGATTATCTTTAGACCTTCAAAGGTCTGTGGATGATCCGATGCTATTTATGTAGTAGTAGTGTAGTTTTGTTGTAGTAAATAAAGGCACTTTTGCCCAGTAAAAAAATAATTTGAAATGTTAGAATCATTTCTAACGTTTGCAAGGGATCGCAGGTATTGTCCTCTCGCTCGTACGAGCATACATTTACAAATGCTCGCTGCCTCTCCCACTCGGTCTCGTGACTATCTACGAATACGTTTAGCTGTTCTAATAATTCAATCATAGAGCTCCAGCACTGAGACACTGTTTAATATAGAACCCATGACGACGACAAACAACTATAGTCTATAAGGATGCAGTAAGATATAAGCACAATTTAAATTAGTCTATATTATATTTTATTACATAGACTTTTTATTTACGTATAATGGATGTGTCGACCAATAATTTACTACTATTTTATTGACGTGTACTAAACAGTATGAATAAATGAATATGTATATGATAGAAATCGCGTAAACTTGATAGCGGATGTAAATTGCGCTTCAATATATATACAGAACCCCCTTTCGCCCTCACAGACCCATTTTGCTACTGCGCTCAGACTGGTCTTGTGTTCCAAGCCGCCATTAACTTTGAATCGTATTACAGGAGTATAGGAATATACTCGTTGCTAGCTACCTGCCAGCCTAGGATGCGCTCCACGTAATATTTATTTCGAGGTGTCAGAACTAGACAGCGTTGTGGCAAAGTATGTATCTGGCACTTTTTCACATGTCATAAAGAGTTATTTTCGTGGTCGCATGCTGGACTAGCAGGTCAATAGAATTCTGGTAATGCTACAGTCTACCTAATGACAACGGTACTCATTGCACTGCAACCGCAGTAATGTAAAGGCTAAGATTACATTTTCAACAAACCTCATCAGGAAACTGCTGGTCTTCCCTTGCAGCTGCGATCTTCTTCAGCTCCTCGTGTTCTTTGAAAGCGTCATAGTCGTTGTCATATTTCTCGTCTTTTATTGGTATCTCTGACGTCACTGTTTCTGTGTCGTTCATTTCTTCATTGCCATCATCTTCCTCTGATTCATCCTGAAAAATATTTTGTTTTTTAAATATCTATAGATTAATAATTTTGTAAGCTACTTCACCATGGCTTGAGAACGAGAGTCAGGAATAAGAGTTTAAATTAAATTTTAAAGCAAAAACTACCAATTTTCGTATGATAGAAGAAATGCCTTTTCCATAGATTAATTTCTTAACATTCTCTTATTTCAACCCAAGCAATTTGACAATGAAAAGTGAACAATATATTGTTACAACTAAAGTGTATATCTACTTCTTATTACTAAAGTTTAGTTTAAGTAATATAAATTATTGACATTTAAAATCTGGGAGTACATTATCTCTCAGTAATAGTGATTCAGTGATGGTCTAAAAATATATCCTGAACAACTGAAAAGAAAAGTACAGTAAACAGAATAATTAAATAACCTACCTCATCTTCACAAGACATGAACTTCTCATCCTGACTGTCATCGTCATCTGATTCACCATCCTCAGCGTCTGACTCGACGATCCAAGCCGCCTGGTAGTCCGACCAGCCTTTGGGGACCTTCTTTACTTTCTTCTTTGTCTGTAACATAGCAAACCAATGTTATAAATAGAACAAAAATCTTAAGAGGCAAACTTTTTTTTTGTTCTGCATAGGTTTGCGTTTGACCACATACTGCCTGATATAATGTAATGTGGAACCTATTTGTAAAATTATAAAAACAATACACAGGGTTATCCAAAACTGGTGTATCAACCTTTACTATGGGTCCAATCCGTAATTCGAGAAATAAAAATCTGCTGATTTAATCTTTGTCAATTTCGAGTTGCACTTTTGTATGGAATAGCTAATTTTTTTTCTGGAATTCTGTGTTGGCCACATAGTAAAAAAAATCGGCCAAGTGTGAGTTGGACTCGCGCACGAAGAGTTCCGTACCGTATGGGAGCCCCATTTCGCGAGCAAAAGGCTCCTAAAAATCATGTTTGTTGTATTGGAGCCCCCCTTAAATATTTATTTTATTCTGTTTTTAGTATTTGTTGTTATAGCGGCAACAGAAATACATCTGTGAAAATTTCAGCTGCCTAGCTATCATGGTTCATGAGATACAGCCCGGTGACAGACAGACGGACATCGAAGTCTTAGTAATAGGGTCCCGTTTTTACCCTTTGGGTACGGAACCCTAAAAATTGTTCATAATGACAACCTTAACCACCCCCTGTGAGGTTAGTACCGGGCAAGCAGATAACCCTGTATATATAACTTCATTTACATACATAAAGAAACATATTTCAGAGAACTCTTGAGTAAACCATGAAGTGTTGTGAATGAGGAAGATGGTGCATTACAAACAAGACTTCACAGTGTATTCCTATTTATGTATCAAAATCTGATCTTTTCTTATTTTCATGGTCTCTAATTTACCTAAAACAACTATCACTTAAAAACACCTTTATCTGATATGAAAATAAAATTCAAGTTTCATTACTTCGATTCTAGTTTCTAATATGCATGACTATCTGTATCATAACTTATCTATAAACTTCTTTGCTTAAAAAAAAAAAAATCAAACCTCTGCATTAGCTTGCTCAATCTCTTCTTCAGTGGGCCAAGTCTGTTCTGCGTCCATAGGATCCGGTACATTCTCCGTAACAAGACTCTCTTGCTTACTCTGATCTGCTACTTGCAATACTGATACTTTAGTCACCTCCGCTTCCATCGTATCTGGTTTAGTATTTTCTTTGCCCAATGTCAACGGATGTGGGTCATCAAGACCGTCAATCCTCGCCATTTGGAAGTCTCCCAAGCCAGTTATATGAACTAAACCGTTGACATTCAGTGGCATGCCTCGTAAATAGCCACTGATTTTCAAAGTACCGTTGTCACCTTCATTGTCTGGTGTAAATTCTACCTCCTCAGCTAACATATAAGGCCTCTTTTCTCTATGATGTAATACGTTTAGTTTTTGGTTGCCGATTCTACGTAATAGATTCAAGCCATCGGATGTCTTGTCTAGTTGCATGACTTTTTCCTCTGGTAGCCATTTTGAAATAAGCTTTTGTACGTTTTGCTTCTCTGTGGTCCTTTTTTTGGGGTGTATTCCTTCTATGTCCATTGTGACGACTACTGGGGTAGGTATGCCTTGTGCCATGGCTAAAGCAAGGGCTTTCTCACCCCATTCGTCCATGGGGTCTAGGGCTGAGCATACGAAGAGAACTGTGTCTGCTATCTTGAGAGCGTCAAGTAGAGCAAATTCATTGTCAATTTCAGGGCAGACGAATGAGAATCTCTGCTTGAAATTTGGTAGGCTGAAAGCAATGCAAAAGAATAAAATTAGAGCTAAATCATATTATCACTTCACTAGATAGTATAAAACAAAGTCGCTTCCCGCTGTCTATCCCCATGTATGCTTATATCTTTAAAACTACACAACGGATTTTGATGTGGTTCTTTTAAATAGATAGAGTGGCACCACTGTTTAGCAACACCACACTTTTTGTAAATGTAAAGTTGTCTAAGTTACAGTATAGGCCTAATCATACAATTTGGCAGCTATGATGATGATGAGCTATGACTTAACTACAAGTTGCAGATAGCTCAATCCTGACTGAAGCTCACTTAACATCTGCGCAAGGATTGGTTTATCTGCAGCTTGTAGCTAATATCACAGCAAGTTGTATGATTCGACCTGTGATAACAAAATAAACATACTAACCCAATATGCAAGATGCCATTTGGAGTTTCAGTAATAACAGCACCTTCAGAGCAGGTCTTCAAAATGGCCAAAGCCGTCTTTACATCTAATTGCGCATGTAGAGGCACTACACAGACAAGAAAGGGGGGATTCCTCGTGCCTCCGAGAGCCCTTTTTTTGGCCAATACTTCTTCGCGCTTGTTCTTACGAATCTGCAATGCTTGGTGGCGACGCTCATCTTTCTTCAGTATATGACGGTTGCGTCGCACAAACTCTTTAACGTTTACTTTACCTGAAAATGTTTTTTACAGACAGTTAATCAGCTGTGCTAAATGGGTTAACGCAGTGCATGTGTATTAGTAATACATACCTACAGAAATATTTATAAGCAGCGATCAGCAAAAGTATGATAAATTTAGGTCAATTTAAGTAACTATATGAGCCAAGATAGTGTAGAAAATAATTAAAAACAGGCAAGAATCCGGTGTTCGTCTAACCTTTGACGGCAGCTGATACGCCTCGTTTCGAGCGATGACGAGACTTGTGAGACTTGTTGCTCTGTTTGAGGTTTCCGGCACGATGAGCTTGTTGCATTTTGATGCTTAATAGATATAATACTCATGAAAAATCGAATTATTTACTAATTTAGGCACATGGCGAAATGTTCCATGTTTTGACTATTTTGAGTGAACGTCAAAGTCTATTTTGAGTGGACGACAAATGTCATTGTCAACGTTAGAAAAAAATTGATTTTGACTTTTATAAAGACTTGATCAAAAGGAGAATATCAGTGGCTGACTGATGAAAACTTGATCGTGTAGAGTAACCATTTCGAATAGTTTGTGTCTGTATCCTATTTAAGTATTACCAGTAGCTTGGATTAAAATCGTACTAAATTTAGTTTAAGACTTCACGAATTACTTATACAGTGGTTATTTTCGTATAAATGAACCTTATTGTTGTATGCATATTTTGTTCCTGTCACAATTGCTACAGTATTCAGCATTTTCTCAACTCATGTCAAATGAAATTATCTGTTGTAAATCTACTTTTTTAGAGTTTTTATGTATCAAGTGGCAGCATTCTACACGCCAACATCACAGGTCACGTGACATGACGTTGTGGACGTGTCATTCGCAGACAGCTCGTTGGCGGCGTTGCGCAGGCTCTTTCTCGCGAAAAGTCCTATTGGAGTGTTACTAATGAACAAAAGTTGAATGGTTTTGGCTGAAATAAGCAGTTAATGTTATAGTTAGGATAGTTAAATTGCAATAAATCAAAATGGGAAGTGAGTATTCATCATATATTTCGTTTTGTCAGTGATTTATAGTGGACACGTAAAATTCCTTTTTCTCATGATTTTTGCATGTAGTTTGGTTTTAGTGCGTGGAATCTGTAACTAAAGCTTGTATTTCATGTGTTTGCAGTCAAATTCCTTGAAGTTATAAAGCCGTTCTGCAGTATATTGCCGGAGATCGCGAAACCAGAAAGAAAGGTCAGTCTTGGTTATATCTCCGTTTTTTGCCCCGTCTCTCACTGTAATGTTACCATTAATGCATTAATTAAAGTATAATAAGCATCTATTGTATGTAAATAATTGTTAAAAGTAAAATCCTAGCTTAAATATGTAAGTGAAAGTGCATACCTAACCCTCAAATTGTATGTAGACTGTGTAACTGTAAATTCGAGGCGTTTTTGAAAGGTGTATTAGAAGCGATTTCTAACTGAACTTATTGTATTTCAGATCCAATTCCGCGAGAAAGTATTATGGACAGCAATCACACTATTTATTTTCTTAGTATGCTGCCAGGTAAGTTGATGTTTTTTTACCTAAATTAAGACTCCCATATGTTCCAATGAGAAACTTCCTGTTTCCAATTTAAGTATAATTATTGTACTGTTACAATAACATAATGTAGTTTACACTTTATGAGTTTGTAATTAATGTATTAGTGAGTCAATTTCAATGAAAACTTAAACTAGGTCAAGTTAGATTTCAAGATCTTCATGAGTAAAAGTATCCTTATAGATTTTTTTTGAATAGAGAACCACAAAACAAAAGTAACTGTTGGCAAGATCTTGTAAGAAAATTATGTATCCTCACTTAACAATATCTTGAGTTCATTTGCAAAGCTTTCGGCTATCTTAAATCTTAATAAATAGGCTTCATAATGACTCTTAATCACCATATATTAGGAGTGGTCATTCTCTTATGCTAATATCCAAAACCTGAATGTCAAGGTTATTTATTTTGTAAAGAAAAAACTGATGATGTGTCAATACATAACTGTTATCAGCATATTGGTGTTATATCATTTATCAGGGTTTGATTTGTGGAACAACAGTAGCGGACATGATTATGTTTTACATGTGTATAGAACTATACTTTTTAGTGACAAAGTTATTTGACTTTCTCTTTTAAGATTCTTGCACTATCATTGAATGTTTTGTACATTTTGCTCTGCCATTACTTACTAGCCAACCTAGCTCCTTGCAGTAGTGAGGCTCTTTTTTTATACATTACAAGAGTATAAATAATGGAAAAACATCAAGTTTTAACTTTTACTTTAATAGAAAGTAAGTTTATTTCGTGACATTATTTACATATGTACACTTACAAATAATAAGGAAAAGGTAGGATTTTAATATATGTATTGTTATATATAAATTACAGCTACCTGCCACAAATGCATATAGGTATGTAATTGGCCTCTGCCTATAAAAGTAACATACATACAAAAAAATGACAGTCAAATTGAAAACTTCCTTTTTTGAAGTCATTAAACAACATAATTATTTTTTGCAAAAAATAGCATGCCTGACGTCAACCGTGTACAGAATTCACAATATTTCGCTCGGATCGATGTAATATTTTTCACATTATTGTTGATTTATCAAAAATGGCTCAGCCGATTTCGATAAAATTTAAATGGGACCAATTTCAAAGTATACACATTCCAATAAAAAAGAATTATCAAAATCGGACCACTACGTAAAAAGTTATGCATGGTTATACATAAAAAAAAAACATATGCGTCGAATTGAGCACCTCCTCCGTTTCGTCGGTCAAAAAATCAATAACCACCGTTTTTTGCAGATTCCCCTGTTCGGTATAATGTCATCAGACAGCGCGGATCCGTTTTACTGGATCCGTGTGATCCTCGCGTCGAACAGAGGCACACTCATGGAGCTCGGCATCTCTCCCATCGTCACTTCTGGTCTTATCATGCAGCTGCTCGCTGGAGCCAAGATCATTGAAGTTGGTGACACACCTAAGGACAGGGCACTGTTCAACGGTGCTCAGAAATGTAAGTATGAACTCTAGAACTTGGCAAAACAAGTCCTACAGAACTTATTTTATTATTTGAACCACTATTATTCCGATTGATTTGAAATATAATTCTTTGTTAGACAACCACATTTGAAAATACAAACAAATGACAAGGGTAAAAAGACAGTAAGTGGGCGGTGTATTTAATATCATTTGAGCCGCTGTACTGTATATTTGTATCTCTGCTTACAGAAAATTTACTTTTAAAAAATCATGACCATAATTTTGGGTAAAATACACAGAAAATATATTTTTAATTTTTAAAATTACAATATAATATTAAATTATGTACATTAATAACCGAGAATCTAACCGAGATACGCCCCACGCTCAGCATCTCTACGCCCAAACGTGCCCATTATGCTGGCAGCGTTTCCGCGCTGAATAGCCAGTGAGATATTTTGGACCAAGTAATCCCCGGAACGCGGGTCACGCCCCCTCTCTCTCAGACGACGGCCGAGATCCGAGATGAATTTTTTTGCCTCTTCGCCCCACGGGCCCGCCGTCTCGACGGCAAATGGGATAAACTCGTACGCTGATTCCAGGGCAGAGTATTTAAGGCGCTTGCCTTTTGCCGCCGTTTCTGCCCCTGCACCGGCGGTCCGCTGCGTGGCTGAAAGGTGGCACAATTTCTCTTACACTTGTTCCTGATTTGGCAGACAGCCAGTTTATATTTGATACCAAAAGGAAAGCTTTCTAGTCAGGTTTTTATAAGACTATCACCTGAGATACCAATAAGGGATCATAATATTCTGTACTATATTATACAGGCTCATAGGTATTAAACGCAAAACCTTTTAAGGGCGGGTCTAGTACATCTGTAGACAAACAACATTTGTTCTAGGACTTTTGTAAAATCACGAAGAAAAAATCAGCTTTTTCACTTTTTCATACAAAAAGTTCGTCAACGCGCGGCAAAATGTATGGAGAAGCGAATTTTTTGCAGCGAATTTTCAAGTCGTAGTTCAAAAATGGTTTGTCTAGATGTACTAGTCCCGCCCTTAAAAGGTTTTGCTTATAATACCTATGACCCATATTTATTTTTATTAAATAATGAATTAAGACTATTCTATAGATTATATCTGGAAATATCTTACAAGCTGTCTATAATATCCAAACTGTATTATTACCACCATCCTAGGCCCACCATGGCATATTATGCAGGCTTTCATCATCATCATGGTCTCTATTAATGTTAAGTATTCTGATGCACACCTCTACTTGAAAAAAAATTGGTTTCAGCAATATGGTCACCAAAATATAATTAAGCCGCCAGATAGAATATCAAAAAATATTAGACTCGTATTTTTACAAAAATTGGCGAAGATATAGTCTGTCAAAGTTCCGCGTGACGTCACAAGTGCTATACAAATGTATAGACTTCTGTACGAGAGGTGACGTCACGACCCCCACTCCCAAACTTTGACATGGTAATTCTTTGTTATATTTTGTTTGATTGACAAAAGAAAAAATATGTGTTCAATATTTTTTTGATGATTAACTCACGGACTAATTATAATAATGATTTTATTACCCAGTTATCATGCCTAATAGGCATGCATAGTAACATCAACTAAATCTCTCTATTGTACTTATTATTATTATAATAAATACAAATGTTGAAACTTGTACGGACCCAACAATAATATTGAAACAAAACATACACTTTGAAACTTTTATTGGATAGTAATAGATCACAAAAACAAGAATCAGTATAATCACAGTAGCGCTCGTAGCGTAGTTTGACTCGGTGATTGTGAGCGATCACCGAAATTAAGCAACGTTCCGCACGGACAGTACTTGTATGGGTGACCGTGGGTAGCATTTTCCAACTGAGCGCTACCGTGGCTCGGATGACACGTTAAATTGTAGGCCCCGGTTGTTTTAACCGTTTAGCCATGTCAGAGGCCTTCAGGCGGCCTAAAAAACTCTGACGCCTAAACGAACTTATCAACGAATCACAAATCACAGACCATGGAATCACACTTAAAAGAAAATAATGAGCTGTTTTTCTCGTACCAATATTAAGAAAAAAAATGGAAATAAAAGCCAAGAGAACCAACCGTCTCCTCTCTTCCAGTGTTCGGCATGGTGATAACAGTGGGCCAGGCCATCGTGTACGTGATGACCGGCATGTACGGCGAGCCGTCTGAGATCGGCGCCGGGGTGTGCCTGCTCATCATCATCCAGCTCTTCGTCGCCGGGTTGATTGTGCTGCTGCTTGACGAACTTCTGCAAAAAGGTTTGTTTTCCTAAAATCACCTTAGAAACTTCTTTACTTTAAAAAATGAAATTCAATACATTCTATTCTCCCTATTACTTATGTAAGTTGTAAAATAGGTGTAAGTATTTAGAAATAAGTTTATCTTGCATAATAAAGATTTTTTTTTTCTGTACAGGGCAAAAGTAGGCAGCTGCCCCTTTCTAGCTCTGACAATGATTTTATTAAATTTTATGGGTATCTTTTGATACTATAGGTTTTTTTATGGATATTATGTTAAAATTCATGATTATCTATTTTATCTGATAGCAATTAATTTGTTGATAGAATTTTTTTCTGCCCCTTTCTAGCTCTGACAATGATTTTATTAAATTTTATGGGTATCTTTTGATACTATAGGTTTTTTTATGGATATTATGTTAAAATTCATGATTATCTATTTTATCTGATAGCAATTAATTTGTTGATAGAATTTTTTTCTGCCCCTTTCTAGCTCTGACAATGATTTTATTAAATTTTATGGGTATCTTTTGATACTATAGGTTTTTTATGGATATTATGTTAAAATTCATGATTATCTATTTTATCTGATAGCAATTAATTTGTTGATAGAATTTTTTTCTGCCCCTTTCTAGCTCTGACAATGATTTTATTAAATTTTATGGGTATCTTTTGATACTATAGGTTTTTTATGGATATTATGTTAAACATGAATTTTAATTTAATTTTATCTATTTTATCTGATAGCAATCAATTTGTTGATATTTTTTTTTTAGTTTATTTTGGAGCTTAACCATACAGTTAATTTTCAATGTAAGTCACTTACCGCCTTACCACAAAAGATTTAAACACTGTCTAAATACTATTTAACCGTGCAATTTGTACTGTTAAACATTGACAAAAACGTGTTTAGTCAATGTTTAACTTTTATAACTAAACACACTAAAACACTTTTATACTATATAAAAAAAAATTTGGTTGCCTGTAAAGTCGGTATACGGGCGAAAGTTTTACGTGACAACGACTTTGAGACGAATGAGACGAATGAGAGCGAGTGAGAGGCACGTAAGTGCGCTTCATGCGCTCTCATTGTGAGCGCATGAAGTGTGAGCGGAGCGTAACGCAGTTTCTTGAAGTGTCACCCGGCAAACCAATTTATAAGACGTTGTCACGTCAATAAATAATAATTTTATTTGTTCCATAACTTACTTAGGCTACTTAGGTGTTAGTAATTATTATTGACAATAACTGATTAAATCTTAAGTAGGGGGTAGTTCGAGAAAAGTGTGAGCGGAGCGTAACGCAGTTTCTTGAAGTGTCACCCGGCAAACCAATTTATAAGACGTTGTCACGTCAAAAATAAGTAAGAACTGCAATATTTTAAGTTGCTATTAGGTTTACAACTTTTTACTTATGTTTCAAGGTTTCCTATTGAATGAGGAAATAAATGTTTAAATTTGTATTTCCTTGTACAATAGACAATCATAAACTTTAACAATAAAAGTATTTTCTTACTGTGTTATGCAAGTTTTTAACCCCCGACGAAAAAGAGGGGTGTTATAAGTTTGACGTGACTGTTTGTCTGTGTGTCTGTCTGTCTGTCTGTGGCATCATAGCGCCCGAACCACTGAACCGATTTCAGTTTAGTTTTTTTTGGATGAAAGGAGACTTAATCGAGAGTGTTCTTAGCTATGTTTTATAAAAATCGATTGAGCCGTTTAAGAGTTATGGTGGGTTATGGAAGAACCAAAATTCTACAAATGTGCCCAAAATGGTTGTCAATTGAAAGTTTGTTGTCAAATATTTTTGTGTCGGGGGTTTTTTAATTAGGTATATTATTGCTGATGTACTTAGTGTAGGTGGACTGATTAATAAAGAAAAATGCGATGGCAACTTAAATATCTTCACGGCATCAAGATCTAGTATTCCTGTTATTTAGTCTAAGATTGTCATAACGTAACGAGTATATGATGAATGATTTTGGTTCTTATTTGTTACAGGATACGGTCTCGGCTCTGGTATCTCGCTGTTCATTGCCACTAACATTTGTGAAACTATTGTATGGAAGGCATTCTCCCCGGCTACCGTCAACACTGGTAAGATTAAATTTTATTATCTAACTATTGTTATATTTTATATTTTTTTAAAGTAGCGCTCATAGCGTAGTTTGACTAGGTGTTTGTCAGCAATCACCAAAGTTATGCAACATTCGGCCCGGTCAGTCTTCAGATTGGTGACCGTAGGTGGCAATTCCAACAGAGCGATACCGTATCTCGGATGACACATTAAATTGTAGGTTGTTTTAACCATGTCAGAGGCCTTTCGGCGGGTTTAAAACTCTGACACCAGGACTAGCCACCAGACTTTTACAAACTTACTTTTAATGATTGTTATATTTCCGAGTTGAATTTTAACTATACATCATGTAAAACAGTCTATTTTAGGTTCTAGAGGAAGCACTTATATTATGTGGTTTAGATCGATGAGGTTATAAGTTTCAGTAGTTATTATTTTATTGCCATTTTAATATACAGGTATTTACCTGTAGTAATTTGCTTTGTTATGCTTACGTGGGTACTAAAATGGCTTCATTTAAAACCTATTGCACTCGAGTTTGTAGAAATGACTAAGACTATATTAAAAAAATATTATGTTTTAAAATCGAATATCACATGAGAGTGTCACAAATTATTATTTATTTATTATTATTAAATGTTTAAATGGTGTATTTCTACAAAATGTATGATTGAAGGCTCTTAAAATGCCCAGCAGACAGTAAATGTTAGCAAAGAACTCTGAAAATCCAACACAACTTTTCAAAGAGCAACAATGCAATGTAACATATTGTATTATGAAGCGTGTTTTTCCGTTATTAAAATACAAGCTAGTCAAGTCTTACCTATAAAATACATGAATATCTGATGTTTTTTGTTTTCCCTTAAATCCTACAGCATTTTAAACATGTCTGTCGTACCCAGGTCGCGGCACGGAGTTCGAAGGCGCAGTGATAGCGTTGTTCCACCTGCTGGCCACCAGACCCGACAAGGTGCGCGCGCTGCGTGAAGCCTTCTACCGCCAGAACCTGCCCAACTTGATGAACCTCCTCGCTACAGTCCTCGTCTTCGCTATAGTCATATACTTCCAGGTAAGAATTTCTATTTTGCCACACCAAGCTGCCCCATTGGTGGGGCATAGTGATTCTGCTATGCCTCACCAGTGGTGCCACATTTTTGGAATATGCCCCATCCGTTACATTTTGGTGAGGAAAATATTAGCCATGAAACAATAGAAAATATTAGACATAATCATTTAGATCGGTGGTATCAGCCATTAAACGTCTTAAGTAAACAAATATTACAGGACCCCAGTGAAGGAGTGACATTAGGAAATTGTTGTTTATATGATGTTTACTGTACTGTATTAGCCTTTTAATAGTCCACTGCAGGACGTAGGCCTACCCATGAAGGGTGATGTTTATCTGTTCAAAATTCTGTATAGTATAAACCTGTCATGGACAATCGTAACACTTTAACTTTATGCGGACGTATACGCAACTGCTGATCAAATGTCATATTGGCGTCTCAGCAATATAACGGACATACATGAAAAACGTTGAATGTGGGGCTTATATTTTCAGTCTTATAATAGTAATAGTGCCATCTCAATAACCGACTTCCAAAAAGGAGGAGGTTCTATGTTCGTGTGTATGTTTTTTTTTTGTGTATGTTCATCGATAATTTCGCCAATTGTGAACCGAATCGAAAAACTATTTTTAGTTCGAAAGGGTATACTTCCGAGGTGGTACCATTTAAATTTTACAGAAATCGGCTGAGCCGTTTTTGAAAAAACCAACTATAATGTAAGCAATTCGAGCGAAATATCCGAATTTTGTACACGATGGACATCGATAATTTCGCCAATTGGTAACCGAATCGAAAAATTCTTCTTTAGTTCGAAAGGGTATACTCCCAATTAAATTTTACAGAAATCGGCTGAGCCGTTTTTGATAAATCAACAATAATGTAAAAAATTCGAATTTAGTACACGATGGAAGGCGGTTTTTCCATTTTTTGCGAAAAATAATTATTTTTGACACCCGGTCCACATAGTACTTTTGCGATATGAACGATAAAATTCAAATTAATATTCAAATTACAATTCAAATGAATGTAGCTAACCTATTAAGTTTTCGTCCAGGGCTTCCGCGTGGATCTGCCGATCAAGTCTGCGCGCTACCGCGGCCAGTACTCCTCCTACCCCATCAAGCTGTTCTACACGTCCAACATCCCCATCATTCTGCAGTCGGCTCTCGTCTCCAACTTATATGTTATCTCACAGGTACGTACTTTACACGTTATTCCTATTGTAGCACAGAAAACTAGCTCCCTAAAGAGAAGTTGAATTGTGGAATCGTCAATCCTTAGATTCCTTGGAATATAGATTACTTAATTAGTGTTATTTGCGCATTGACGTAACTAGGGTTTTTCTTTAGGGGGGCTATTTTTACCTGTCGCAAAAAATATAATGTATTGACTTTTAATTTTCTACTAATTTGTTTTACAATATGAGGTGTTTCACAAAGTGCATCTATAGACTTACAGAGGTGCATACATATACAAAGTGTTGCTTTTCAAAATGCAGATATACCCATCATTATGAACAATTTTTAGTATGGGTCCTACCCTGAAATCGCATAGTCTGCTTATCCATACATGCACATTTTCAATATAGAGCATGGAATAGTTGTTTTATATGATCAGAGATGGTTCTATAGTAAAACTTGTTCATAATGTTGAGTATAATAAAACTTGTGTATTTCACTTCTGAAATTTTGTGAACTTTGCAAAGTATCACCTTAATTAATTATTCAATTTCATATTTATTTGTGAATATTTTAGATATAGTATCTACTGTTTTTATTTATTTGTTTTTGTTATATTGTAATTAATTTTTCATTTCACCCTGTAAGAAAATTATGTTTTTTTTTTATTACATTTATGTAATATTTTTTAAAACGTGTAAATTGTAATTTTTACCGACTTCCAAAAAGGAAGGGGGTTCTATGTTCGCCTGTATGTATTTTTTTTTGTGTAAGTTCATCGATATTTTCGCCAATTGCGAACCGATTTAAAAAATCCTTTTTATTTTAAAAGAGTAGGCATATGTACTTCCGAGGTGTTCCCATTTAAATTTTATCTAAATCGGCTGAACCGTTTTTGATAAATCAACAGAAATGTACAAGGATGTCGCATCGATTCGTGCAAATTATTCGAACTCTACACGGTATATTAATAAATAACGTATGATTTACTAGCGACCCGCCCCGGCTTCGTACAGGTGTATTATACTTATAACCTTCCTCTTGAATCCTTCTATCTATCAAACAAAACCGCATCAAAATCCGTTGTGTAGTTTTAAAGATATAAGCATACATGGGGACAGACGCGAGAAGCGACTTTGTTTTATACTATGTAGTGAAGTGATGTGGAATCAAAGCAGATGCGATCCAAACAGCCATGAAATCAATGGATAAAACAGGCACATGTTTGGAGATGCGCCAAACACCACCAAAGGACGGGCTAGACGTGCTACGAAGCGACCAAAATTGTACGCCGCTGTTTTATGTTATCCTAGTACATACTCGTAACTCGTAAGGGAGGGAACGTCCATAAATCACGTGGTGTGTTTAGGAACTTTTAAACCAAGAGTTTTTAGGTGCGAAATAAAATACATAAAACTTTGTTTTATGAAGAATGTGGAATCAAAGCAGATGCAATCCAAATAGCCATGGAGTCAATGGATAAAACAGGCACAATACATGTTTGGAGATTCGCCAAACACCTCTTAACACCTTTTTAAATTTAAGAGAACTTTAATAGACTAACTGTTAAGAAACTGTTTTTAAAGTGTTAAGGAATATCAAGATTCAGCTAAATAATAAGTAATTTTACTATATTTATAAATTAATATATTTATTAACTAATATTTGCACGTCTGCTTGCAGACTGAATGCAATGTAGATATAAGACCAACCATCATTGTATTATACATGTATTCTTAGCAATTAAACGGTTTGATTGATTGATGTAAAGCCCCGCATCAAAGCATCAATACGGCCAAACTAAAGCATCGATTCCGTTGCAGATGTTGGCCGTGAAGTTCAGCGGCAACTTCCTGGTGAACCTGCTGGGCGTGTGGGCGGACGTGGGCGGCGGCGGGCCGGCGCGCGCCTACCCGGTGGGCGGCCTCTGCTACTACTTCAGCCCGCCCGAGTCGCTCGCGCACATCGCGCAGGACCCCGTGCACGCCGTGCTCTACATCTTCTTCATGCTCGGCTCCTGCGCCTTCTTCTCCAAGACCTGGATCGACGTCTCCGGGTCCTCCGCCAAGGATGTGAGTACATTCTTCAAACAGAACGAGTCAGGAAGTTTCTAAAGGAAGTCAGCGTTAATGCCGATTGTAGATAAGTAGTTTTGTGACAGTAAAGGTAACCAGAAAGAATGATATCTTCGAGGTATATGTAGTCAAGAGTCCGATCCGACAGCTCCCTGCAACAGGAAGTATTCCGTATTTGATATAGGCGCTTATTAACAAATACACACAGACATACACACCGACTTTGCCGACTTTGCGCTAGTCTCCCTATAACCTATTCTTAGGGCTCAACCTCCTTCTGCGCTCGCCCATGCCCGGTAAGCTGTAGAGGCCTCAGTGGCCAACAGCTTTAAGTCATTCAAAAAAAAAAATTGGTCAAGTGTGAATGAGATCGGTGCAGGGAAAGTTAACGATTCTTCTGATATGTTCTGTATTCTATAGTAGTAAGAATGTTGAGATGATAAGATAAAATGACTGGTCACCAAATCAAATAGAGGTCAATACGTTTTATTAGTAGCTCACAACGAGCACATATGGGCAATCATAATGTTCCATTATCCATTCGATGATACACCCCCAAGTTGGTGGATGTGAAGTTAGCCACAAGCTGCGCAATAGCTAATCAACGCGCGGCTTTATTTGAGCTTCAGTCAGGATTGGATATTGCGCAATTTGTAGCTAACTTCACATCCGCCAACTAGTGTGGCGCTGCCTATACCTCCCCTAAGAAATGTGTACAAACAGGTCCTGTACGTAATAAGTAAAGACCACAGTTTAAAATGATCACTCAAATTTGTACTATCGTCGATCAAATTGAAAGTATGCAAATAAATTGCTCTCGATTTCGGCCCACTTTTAGTGAAAGTTACCTAATGGATATCGTCATAAATTTCGTAACGCCGCCCACCTTTACATTTTGAAATACGCGCTCTGCCTAAACCTGGACCTAATCGACCGACGTCTATGTTCATCTAATCTTCATCATCATCTCAGCCGTAGTATATTCCTGGTGAACAAAACCCTACAGATCCTTTTCAAAGTTAATATAGGGTACATCCGTACATGAGGTTAACTGTCAAAGAAGGATTAATCCGCCGTAAAAATTATAGTTTTCTTGACGACATTGGCAAATAGAAACGATTTTACTTTTGGAAAAATACGTAAAATAGGCAACGATTTCCGTTTCATTTATCTTTTACAAGTGAACTAAAATTTTCAAAGAAAGAAATCGACAAACGATTGACTTAGACCCAAGTTCACCAACGCTTGATTAAGTTAAACGTGTGATTACAGTATTTACACAACGATTAATCTCGGGTTTTAGACCCTAGTTCACCAACAGATGTTTAATTTATCAACCGTTGGTTAAATCTTACACAGATTTTTAACGAAATTTTGCTGTTCAGCAAGCAAAAACCGTTGGTTAAATACAGTAATCACACGTTTAACTTAAACAAGCGTTTGTGAACTCGGGGCTAACTACTCCAAAGTAACTCTCCGTTTATTTAACAAGGCGGTTTATCTTTTTATTCCAATCTGTATAATCATCGTAACTTTCACATTCTTACATCTATTTCAACAAAATCAATATGTAATTTCCTCCCCGCAGGTCGCCAAGCAACTGAAAGAGCAACAGATGGTGATGCGCGGCCACCGCGACAACTCCATGATCCACGAACTGAACAGATACATCCCGACCGCCGCCGCTTTCGGAGGCCTTTGCATCGGAGCCCTCTCCGTCTTAGCCGATTTCCTCGGAGCCATCGGCTCAGGCACCGGTATCCTGCTAGCCGTCACCATCATCTACCAGTACTTCGAAATCTTCGTCAAAGAACAAGCAGAAATGGGCGGCATGAGTACACTACTCTTCTAAATCTAACTTTCTTAGCTTCGGAAGAATCTTCTAGAAGATGCTCCGAGTGACTGTCAGTGTGTGCGCGCGTGTGGGATATGTGCTATTTATATTAAAGTGAACTTTATAATAAAAGAATAATACAAGTACAGTGTGTTTTTGTAAGGTACCCGCGCATTGTAAATCTTCATTATCAATTTGTCATTCGAGATTTATTATATATTTTTTTATTTATCTGTTCATGGATGTCGACTCGGTTATGTTAGAACATGGTGTATAATAGTTTGAATATCTTTTGTTGTGAATATTGTTGATGCAAGTGTTGTTCACGATCAGATTAATTATTATGTGATAGTTAGTACGTTTTTACACTTACAGAATCGGTAAATTAAAGGTTTTCGAAAAAATGTGTATTGATTTTAATGATAAGACCATTTTAAGTCACGTCTTACAGTTAGGTTGTTGCGTATTTGATTTGCATAAGTACGTGGAACGGTAAAGTTGGCTAACGGGTATTGGACCACGCCTGTTGATGGCAAACGTCACTACTTTATCACTATCTTTTATAAATTTTGTCATCATCATATTAGCCATGGGTCATCCACTGTTTAAGCTTGCTTCATATCAGTTAGGATTGGAAAGGGGTATGCATCCAGCGCGATACTGCGTGGTGGGCTGCCTACACTGCTCTTACTTGTGCTACAAAAGGAGGCTTTTAGGCGACTTTAAAACTCCAGGGCTAGCCATCCGGCTTATACAAAAATACTTTTTTATATGCTACAATTAAGGTCTACCTTCATATAAAATTATGCGTAATCCATAATCACTTGTCTAATGTCTGAAAGCGGAGAAGGTATTTGGTTGAATCTATAGCAATATTAACATAGCACGTGGCATTTACCCTATTCAGAGTCCGTTATTAGGTTTGGGCCAGCTTGGTAGATATGGCCCAATCACCCTTCCTGGGTATGGTGGCCTATGTTCAGCAGTGGACTGTTAAAAAGACTAGTACAGTAAAAAATAGTACCTATCTCCTATTCTCAAGTTTTGAGAAATCAGTTGCCTTGGAAGCTACAGGCGGACGATTGGGAGAAGACAACGCTATAATTATTATAGACCGGGGTCAATGACGTTCTCTAGCGTCAAAGACTCACTTCGCTGCCATGGCCGTTGCTAGGTCCTTGCCCATCCCAGAAAGTCAATACATTCCATTATTCTGGGGTAAAAGTAGGCAGCTGCGCCTCTAAATCTTTTGTGACGCCAGAAAAGCAAATAAGTTGTTTTGGGACTCGTTTGTGCTTATGAAGCTGAAGCTAGGGTCAAAGTCCACAGTGAAACGCCCTATTATGCAGTTTCACACTTCTGATATTACAAAGTTAATAAAAATACGTAAACATGAGCGGGGACTCGCTGAGGCGTGACTCGGCAGGCACGTCATGCACGCTTGGCAAAATAAAAAAAGTGATTGCAAAGCGATTACGATAAACACCACATTATGCGCTAGCTAGAGGAAATATAGAACTACATATTTACATAGAGCAATAAGTGCGGTTAAGATTGGATATAGATATGGAATTGGCGAAAGTGAAGCCGCTACATTCCAACTAGTCATTGAAGAATTAAACGACGTTTGTTCGGTTTAAAGGTTTATTATTGACTACTTGCATATTCGATACAAAGAGAGTTTAGTACCTTAAAACTACTTCATACTACAATACGACTTCTTCATACTACAGTACTGCTTCACCTCCGGGGGTGAAAGAGAAAATGTTCTTAATCTACACACAAAATTCTACAAACTTATTCTTATTCTACAAACTTAAACTAGTTACGAAACATCTTTGTTCTATCTTTATGAACTATATCTACCTTTCCGTTTCGTTCAATCTTCACATTAATATCTAAATCTTCTAACACTTTAAAAGGACCATTATAAACATAATCTAATTTACGCGCACATTCATTCTTAACTAAAATTAAATCGTTCATGTTATAAGATATAGGGTTACTATTCCTATCATAATTTTGTTTTCGTTTTTCCTTACACGCTAACAGATTTTTTCTGGCATCACTTAAGGCTACTTGCATTTTATATTTTAGTTCTGCACAATAATCATCAAGGTTATACAATGGTTCTACATTTTCTTCTATACGGTTTGATATTTTACATTGTCTTCCGAATACAAGTTCATAAGGCGTATATTTAGTTTGAGTGTTTACACAAGTATTATAACTAAAACACCAATAAGGTATCCAGTGGGACCAAGAAAAATGTTTATTTGTACAATAAGTTCTTAAAAATGCACCCAAATGCTTATGAGCTATTTCTAACGAACCAATTGATTGATGGTGGTATGCGGTCGATATTAATTTCTCAATTTCTAGTAATTTACACACTTGCTCCATAACTTGAGAGATAAATTCAGTTCCTCTATCCGTAGCTATAGTTTTCGGAATACCAAAACGCAAAATAAAATTATTTACGAAGGCTTTGGCTACACTAACTGCTTCTTTGTTGGGTAAGGGATAAGCTTCTATAAACTTCGTTAACTCACATTGAAGAGTTAGTATATAACAGTTTCCATGCTCATCCTTTTCCAAGGGACCAACCAAATCAAGAAAGATTTTTTCAAAAGCGGTCGAAGCTGTGGTAGTTATAGTCATTGGTTGCTTAGTATACTTACCTTGTTTCATCTTCTGACACATTTCGCATTTACTAATATATCTTCGAATATCCGAATCTAGACCTGGCCAGTAGTATTTTTTTTTTAATATTATTCGTCATTCTATTTATCCCTACATGTCCACTCGTGGGCAATAAGTGATAATCATTTAAAATAAATTGCTTTTCTTTTTCATCGTATATTCTTTTTATACCTCTAAGAACACATATACGGGGACCTTTCCATTCTTTTAATGATTTAATTACACTACATAAACCCTTTATAAATTCATTATTCTTTTCATCTTTGACTATGCATAGTTCCTTTATCTTTATTCTGTTGCAAAATTCCCCAAGCTTTGTTGCAAATTCGTCTCGCGAAAAATGCATTTTGAAGCTTAAATTAACACATAATAACATACTACTTGGTACATACACAAAACATTCCTTTTCTTCCATTCTTACGTTTTTCTTTTTTAATTTACTTATGACTTCATTTTCTACTAACTTCATTTCAATAGAATCACTCGGCTGTTTTAATAATTCCACGACACGTGGGTGATCAGGCCACTTGTCTTGGTTTCCATTAAACTCAGCTTGTACTTCTTCCCCATGTTTCTTTCGGTCTTCTTCTTCCATCCTTCTCTTTTGAGCTCTAGTTGTTACAGCTAAAACTTGTTCTTTCATCCCTTTTAATTCATTTGATGTTATATAAACTCTAGATAATGCATCTGCGACTGAATTATCTTTACCTTTTATGTACACTATTTTGAAATCATATTCTTCGAGAATCAACCGATATTTTATTAACCTACTTGACGGATCTTTCATACCGAATAAATAAATTAAAGGTTTGTGATCTGTCATAATTGTAAAAGTTCTGCCAAAAACATAGGGTCTAAAATACTTGACTGCCCAAACTATTGCGGTGATTTCCTTCTCGATAACTGGGTAATTTTTCTCCGCTTTATTTAACGGTCTGCTGGCGTAAGCTATGGGTTTCATATTTTTGTTACATAATACAAATCCTACGGCTAGATCAGAAGCATCCGTTTGGATTACGAACTCATTTGTTTCAGAAAAATCTGGATATTGCAATATCGGAGACGTCATTAACTTTGTTTTAAGAAAATCAAAAGCCTCTTGGCATTTGGCATCCCATCGAAATGGAACGTCTTTCTTCAGTAAATTATTTAAAGGCATGGTAATAGTTGCAAAAGATGGTACAAATTTTCTATAATAGTTACAAAAGGCGACAAAACGTCTTGTTTCGTCCGAATTTTGTGGAATAGGGTATTGTTCCAAAACTCTTGTTTTTTCAGGATCAGGTGAGACACCCTCAGCAGATACTAAGTGTCCAAGATATAGTATTTCCTTTTTTAAGAATTGACATTTTGCTGGATTTAGTTTTAAATTCACTTTTCTCAATCTTTCAAACACATCCATCAAATTTTGATTGTGAATAGTCAGATTTCGTCCAAAAATGATGAGATCATCTAAATAGATAAAACACTTTTCGAAAGCTAATCCAGACATTGCAATTGACATAACTCTGCTAAATGCACTACAAGAAGTTTTTAAACCCATTGGCAATCGTTTAAGTTGATAATGTCCCGTGCTTGTTGAAAATGCTGTATACTTTCTACTTTCTGGGGTCAATAAGACTTGATAATACCCTTGTTGAAGGTCAAGATGAGTAAAATAGACTGAGCCAGATAACGAGTCGAGAATATCAGTTATATTTGGTAATGGGAATTTGTCATCAACAATATTTTCATTTAATTTTCGAAAATCTACCACCAATCGCCATTTTTGGGATCCTTCAGATTTTTTGGGAACTAATAATATGGGGCTGGACCACTCACTTGAAGATTCTTCTATTATTTCATCCTCGAGCATTTTCACTATTTGTCTATTAACTTCCGGTTTTAAAGCTTGCGGTAGCCTATAGGGCTTGACGTAAATGGGATTTACATTAGATTTTAATGTTATAGATTGCTCACAGATATTTGTGGTTTCTAGCTTATCACCGGGTAAAAAGAAAATATCCGAATATTTTGATGAAATTTTCTCAATTGATTCCTTTTCTTCTTTATTTAAATGTTGTAATTCTAACAATGGTAATAAAGTTTCAGCTCTTTTAGCATTACTTTCACAACGTCCAAATTTGAAAATATTATAATCATTTAAGAGTTCTGCGTTCAAAACAAAATTGTCTAATTTGACCTCTTCATCGCGTGTATTGAGAATTTTAATCGGTACTCTTTTATTTGTCGGCCTAACAATAGTTCCAGCTAAAAACACATCCTTTTCAATCTCTCTCGCACAAACAATGCAATCACCTTCCACATCTTTGTCTAAATAAACGTAGTGAATTGACTCACTTCGAGGTGGGATTATCAGCGTGTTACTGTAATCTGGTTTGTCACAAATTGGTAACGTGATATACTCACTTCCATTCTGCAGCGTTAGTAAATTATTACCTAAATCTATATTAGCTTTATACTTACTTAAAAAGTTATTTCCTAATATTCCATCAACTAAAATGGGAAAATTCTTAAAAATATGAAACTTATTTTGAAAACTACGATTTCTATCGACATTTAAATCTAACACTACAAATCCAGTAGATCTAATTTTACCACCTATACCGTTGACTTCTAAGTTATCGTATGAGACAACACATTTTTTCGGAAGCTCTTCTTCCTTAATAACTGAGATAGAAGCGCCTGTATCCAATAGTAGTACTAATTTCTTACCATTAATATAAAAATTAACGAATTTAGAGTTTCCTCTGCAAGCGTAAATAAAATCAGTTATCTCGAAAAAACTGGTTAGTATCTCCTTCGTTACGCTTCTGGTCTATATCAGCAGTGCTTACTTGCACATCCTGGTTTATCGGAATTGCCATTACGTTGTTATTATAATAATAACCCTGTCTGCCACGTCCATCGAAAAATCGCCTGTTATACTGACCTCTTCCACGTGGGGCGTTCTGGTATGGTCTAGTAGGACCCTGGTATCTAGGCTGATAATTTCTGTAATTGTTATTATTATTTTGAAATCGGAGCCTTCTGTTGTTGTAAAAGTTTTGATTTCCACCGCGGCGTCTGTTTTGTCCTCTAAATCTGGGAAAACGATGAGGAGACTTACCACGGGATGATGCATCCATTCTCCATACTTCGGCTTGCCTTGAAGTAGACGCTATTGAAGTCTCGTCCTTAGCCGCCTGGATCGCCTCTTTAAGAGTCGAGTAGTTGCGAGCGGCAACGATGGTACTCAGCTTCTCGTCCTTAAGTCCACCTGTAAACTTTTTAATAACCATCTTCTCATTTATAGGTTTTAAAATAGCGTATTTAACTGTATCTCCATCAGACTGTGAGATATTCAGCTCTGTCATCAGTTTTTCTAATTGTAAACCATATTCGTCTATGGACCTATGACCTTGATTTAATGATAAAATCTGGTTCTGAATTGCTGTAAAAGATTTTTTAATTAGTAGTACCCTTTTGAAATCTTGAATCATTTCGTTGACCGTACTATAGGTTTCACGAACACGTAATTTTGCGTTTTCGGTAAGTCTACTTTTTAAAACAAAAACGATTAGCGTTTTTTTTCCAATCTCATTCAACATTTCCGCATACATCTCCACCGTGTCAATTAATCGTTTCGTAGTACATTCTTTATCGTCTAATATAGGTATTAGGTTACATGCCGTTTTGATATCAAAATCCATTGTTACAGATTGTACGTCTAAAGACGGTGTGCACAAATCAACAATTTCCTTAAATAATATACAATTTCTTTCGTACGTTGCAATGGCTAATTCTAAATCTACTTTAGATTCATCTTCATCGGAATTTAACACAGAAAACAATTGTTCATTTAATTCGATAAAATGATTCGCTTCTTGCAATTTACTCGGCGTTACTGAACACTTAAATCTACTCTGGCCTTTCTTTACCAGATATTTCTTTATCTCTGACAATTTTTTATTTATATCGCACAGAGTTTTTGCAGCTTGCTCCATACTAATTCATAAATCATTCAATGATGTTTTATAAAAAGATCTGCTGACTCAAATAACTGCGTTGCTAGGCATGGCGACACATGCATGTCTGTATAACCGTCCGAATATCTTTGGTAGGTAATCAAAGAATCATATCTCTATCCCTGTTACACTAGTTGCTAAGGTGCGGCAAGACGTTGAATAAGACAGAAATAGCAACATTTTACAATTTCGTCTGATAATACCTACTTAGGGTGGAAGCTCATTAGATTGAAAATTTCCCCAAAATGTTACGATTCCTTCTCAATGTCAGTGATGCAAACCGATATTTATAATAATCAACATTTTAGTAATACCGAATGAATTTGAGTCATAATAAATAAAACATGATGTAAAATATACACATATTATAAATAAAATTGGAGTGTCTTTGTAATATTGAAATTACCGTTTTTTACTACATGTATATGACTATAATATATCCGGTACATACACCAAAATAACATTTTTTACAATTTTTGTCTGTCTGTCTGTTTGTTTAATTATTCTGGAACAGTTGGAGTAAATAATTACAAATGTAACAGGCTATTATAGTTCGGCCGTTCAAAGAATGCGTTCCTGACATGTCATCATGAAAAAATGTTTTTGGCCGATATCTCGGAAACTATGTACCTATAGGCAAAAAACATTAAGATCATTATTGTAGAAAATAAAATTTCGTATCTTTTGTTTCCAGACAAAAACAAAAAAGCAAAATATGCGAAATTTTATTTTCTACAATAGTGATCTTAATGTGTTTTTTGCCCTTAAGTACATAGTTTCCGAGATATCGGCCAAATACATTTTTTCATGATGACGTGTCAGGAACGCATTCCTATTAAAAAAAAATATTTTTTTAAATACATATTTTTATTATTATTATCTCAGGTGTTTTTTTATTATCATCTTTTTTATTATCAATTTATCATCTTAGATTAGATTCTTACAATATTTTATAAAAACAATATAAAAACTTACTAGGTTGCCGCCGGCAGCGGGGCGAGGCCCAAGCTACCGGTGGTTGGGGCTACAGGCTGAGGAACCGCCTGACAATGTGCGCCGTGTCCATGATCACTGCCTTATGAATATGGCCCTTGACCCAACCGTCTAGCGAGAGCCTCTTGAGGTTTATTATTATTATTATTACCTGTTTAAAATCGCTGTACATAGACGTTAATGCCGCCCATTAATCTAGGTACCGGATTTGTTATTTTTGTTTTCTTGTATTTTTGGTATTCAATAAAGTTAGTTGTTAACAATTGTAAATTTATTTTTTACATCCTTTTATTTAGCATTTTTAGTTGTAAATGACCCACTTCCAAATAGTTTATGATACTTATGTATCTTCGCTGACAATACAATGGTATGGTGCCACGAAGCTGATCTGATGATGGAGACGGAACATGACCTTAAGAACTTTTAAACTGAACTAAATAAACCCATCGAGTTTGGGCCCTATTGACTCCATGTTGAATATTTAGATCTAGATGATATCCAAGGTCTAATGATGAACCTGGAAGGTGGCCACAGGACCTCTGTGATAAAGCAACTTAACCTCGCCGAGTTTTGAATCTATCAGCTTCCCGAAGTTGAGATAAAAATATAATTTAAAAAAAATAGGCAAATTAAAAAAAACTGCTTTTTCCAGCCCCGAACTGAGAAAGACATACCTACTTACATACTTGGTACGGAGGTTTTTGAAGCAAACTGAAAAAGAAACATTTCTTTTTCAGTTGGAATACAAAGGTACACCTTTTTATATATTATTATTTTATTAGAATAGTGTTATGTTCATCGTTATTATTATCAGAAATAAAATAAAAAAACCTCAAGCACTGGAACCGCTTTCTGAGATAAATAGTTAATGCCACGATTAGTTTCTACATCTTCTTTATGAAAATGTTTCGTGCATATGGTGGTATACTTGGTAGGTATCCAGTCAGATTCTTTTCTCAATATTCGAATGGCTTTTACCCATTTATCGCGGCGTATTTCGTCTGCGGGTATCCTATAATATCAAAAAAGTAATTATTGATCAGTCGAAATCTCCCATAATTATGGGGAAACAAAATCATGTTTTACCTGACAGCACCAACTGTAAAACTATTCATTTTTAAAATCATGATTCATGATATTAGTGATAGTGGTAGCAATTCGGCGACACGCATTATAGTTAAGTTCTCTCTAAAATAGGTTTAGTCCTGTCAAACTAGGCTTTGGTATTCGGATGTCTACACGATTAAACTATTTTTAGGTCGAGTCGACTAAATCGATTTTAGTTACTCAATTTGGTCGAAATGCATTCGGCGGCCCACATTTTAGAGTGATTTACGTCTAAAATTTAGTTGTCAAATGTCAAACTAGTCGTCATTAAAAACATGGCGATTAAAACTAGCTTGGAGAATTTGATGTGTTTTATCGAGGTTTTATTGTCGAATTAATCCTGAAATATGGAATATTTCATTGTGGCAGCAACTGTTGATCTATTGGAAGGGTAAGTAAAAAGCCAAAAACCTGTTTTTGCTTGATTCACTAAACAAGTGAGAGTTCATGTGTGGTTCATCTAGTTCCAAATTATTGCAGCGTTTGAATTCGAATTATAATATTAGGGACGTTTCAGACCCTTTTCAGATAGAAGAGGAAAAATTTAGAAATCTGTAGGTATCTATAGAGTTCCAAAGTCTGGAGCTCAACAGTTAATAAGTGATCTTAGGTAATTTGAGAAAGCACATCTCTATAAGATATCCCAAAACATATAGAGGTTGTATGCTATGGTCTTCCATTCAGCATGTGGCCAAAACAATTTCTTGGGCTTAAGCCAGCCAACCGTCAGCAGATGTCTTGACGCCACAGTCAAGTCTCACAACTGGGCCCTAAAATCATCAAATTCCCAATGACGCCAGCTGACAAACAAACCGCATTTACAGAGAACTTTAATTATTCAAAGCAATTAAACTCCTTAATTAATTATCCAACAGTTAGATACTTACAATAAGAAACTCATAGATGAAGGATTGGTCTTCGCTCCGCTAGCAGAGCCATCCTTCATCTATGAGAAAAGATAAGAGACCTATAAAGATTGATATCTGTTTAATTATATTATTCTATATCACATTGCAGATAACAATGAGGTACTGAAGACAAACTGCAACAATTAATTCTTGGTGCGATAGAAGTGTGACTGATATGATGAAGATAAAGATTTCCGGTCAGAAGCGAGATTGATATGCCAAAATTGAAGTAAGTTCTAGATTTTTTTATTAATAAAAACATCAAAATAAAATAATCGGCCAAGTACGAGTTGGACTCGCGCACAGAGGGTTCCGTACTGTATGGGAGCCCCCCTTAAATATTTATTTAATTTTAATTTATCATTTAATTGTATCACAACTAAACATTCTGTGAATATTTAGGCATCTATCTGTTACTATTATTAATATCGAGCGAAAAAATGGCTAAATTATTAATTTTATTCTGTTTTTAGTATTTGTTGTTATAGCGGCGACAGAAATACATCATCTGTGAAAATTTCAGCTTTCTAGCATAATGGTTCATGAGATACAGCCTGGAGACAGACGGACAGCGGAGTCTTAGTAATAGGGTCCCGTTTTTACCCTTTGGGTACGAAACGCTAAAAATGTACTTACATGGTTTATTATTTGTTCCAACAAAAATTAATAAAATGAAAAAAAATAGCCTTTATTCTCTAGTATATTAAATCCTTATGAAACATTTTTCTTATTTCTACATATTTCACTAGGTTGTCCACCCTGGACATAGGCCTCTAGAAGTTGCCAGTGCTCCCTATCTCTGGCTTTCCTACGCGTTTTCCTACAAACAAACAGTAATTATTGTATATATCATGTTGCAGATAACAATGAGGATGGCACTCTTGGTGGAACAGAAGAGACAGAATAGAATGAAGATCAAGATTTCCCATCGCAAGCGAGATACGCCCAAATTTAATTACTATATTTTTTAATAATAAAATCATAAAAATATACATAAATCGTTTATTATTTGTTTCAACAAAAATTAATCAGTAATATTATTCTAAATAAAAATAATTTGACGAATTCCACTCTGCTCAACAAGCCCTTTCATTTGATTGAGGCTGCATTTGTTCTTGGCCAACTGGATCTATGACGACGAGGCAGAGGCTGCCTTCCACTTGGTTGAGGCAGATCAGAATGCAGGCACGCTGTGGGCTGGCTTTGTGCAGACTGGTACGCTGTGGGCTGGCTTTGTGCTGACTGACACGCTGTGGGCTGGCTTTGTGCGGACTGACATGCTATAGGCTGGCTTGTTGTTGAATGCGGAAGTGCAGGTTGGCTTGCTGATGGAGGTTGTATGGGTACCTCGATATAATATATTTCTGGGAATTCATCCTAGAAAGATCCCACAATCCCTGCTTTGTCTGCTCAGATGGTAATGGCAGTATACCCTGTAAAACAAAATATTTTTTACAAAATTAAATTTAAATAGTACAGAATACAGAATTTTTTATTTGCAACAAAAATAAGAGGTACAATACATAATGACAAAACAAATGATAAAACACAAAAAACAACAGTATTTTACCTAGTACTTTTAAATAGCAGTAGTATACCTACTCGTATACCTACATAGTACATAAGTATTAATTTTAGTAGTTAACATATTTCTTTTATTAATAAGGATTATTCAAGTTACTTGCTTTATTTATTGACTGTAAAAAATATTAGTGAAGGTAAAAATAAATTACCAGTTCTATGCTGTCGTGGCCAAATACCAATGAAGACCCGACTTCTTCCAAAATCTTTGTTTCTGTATCGTCTAGGTCTGCGTCTCATCCAGTAGTATGTATAGACCGTCTGATCTTTCTCGCTTTCATTTTTGTCTAGGTCATACCCATACATTCCAAACCTATTGGACAATTTTTATCAAATTAAGACCTTATCATGATATTCATTTAGTTGGTACCTACACAAGAGTTACAAGAATTGTTTTTGAAGATATCACAAGACAAGCAAAGGAGGTACAAGTAGCGGCCAGGACATTGAGTTCACTGGCCAGATTTTCGGAACACGACAGCTTGAGTACCTGACTCCTAGTACCTAGTTGCTTGATTTATCAAAAAGAGATCTACTTACAAGACAATTAGAATTGCTTACCTTTCACATAATGTACTCTTGCCTCTCAGTATCGTGATGTTGGCGTGGAGAGGACATCTCCCTTTGCTTTTTATTGGCATTATTCATTGTAAAAGTCTAGAGATAATAGTAGTACCTAGTGATATTTATAGCAAAGATTTACGAAGTTTTTGTGAAATGTGAACTGACTGAAAAAAATGTAAACAAAAGTGTTGCCAAAGTAATTTAGCTAAAGTTACGATAAAAGCCAACGAGTTGTATTTTACCTCCAACCTTTTAATCAAATCATAGATATAAAAGCTAGTGCATTCCACGGAAAAAAATAATGTAAAAGTCTTATTCCAAAATAAAGCGCGTTGCACCGTTTTTGGAGTAAAATCGATTGTGATAATCCGTAACAGATATAGTAAGTATTTCTTGAGACTTAAAATAGAAAAGAACATAATTGTAACTATGTTATTGATATGGTAACAAATTGGGAACAGCCCGAGGATTTTCTATGTTTAGGTAATATATCCATGGATCAGCCACAGATAAAAATAACAACCATAATTAATATTTGTGCCATCTAGTGGGCTTTTTCGAACTAATTTGCTACTCACCACTAGATGGCGTAAGTGGCGTTACTCAATTTAATTCTTCATGGCGGACGACTAAAATAGCTTTAAATTTAGTTCGAAGCAAACACCGAATAGCCTTTCGCTAGTTTTGCACTAAACTAAAATTTTTAGTGCGACTAGTTATAGTTTAATGCGAATGTCGCCGAATTGCTACCAGTTTCAAGTTATTCGAATAGTGTAAAACGTATTTACCTGTGGAAAGAAATTCCGGAATCTTTATGGTGAAATTGGGAACGGGATTTGCACGTTTTTACCACACATTTCCACATTTTTATATTTTTAAATAATATTTTGACCCCTCATATGCTCCACCATTTTGTTTACTCGCAACTGCGGCCGGTCGGCGCGCGTCGCCGGCCCCGGCCGGCGGTTGGCTGACGCCGTCTTAGACAAGAATTTTGTATTCTAGTGTATTCTAGTTCAATGAAATCATTATGAAATATATAATGCATCGTGCGCATATATTTTACAAATCATTAAATTAACTCAAGCCCATACCATATCATAGTAAAATTACATACCCATTATTCATTTATACTAACACTAATTTTATTGTTCAAATGATTTTGTTTTTCGTAAGATTTAATTTTTATTTTATTTATTTTTCACCTCACTTCACTTATTTTTTTTTTTATATCGTCTTGATTTATTTTATTTGTATATTTCCACTCACGGTATTATTCACTTCACTTAGGTATCCACGAATTTCTTGACGAATTTGACGAAATTCGAAGAAATGGAGATCTCTTTAATTAATTATCGCCGTCCGTTGCTCTCCTTCGGAAAGTTTCTAATTCTTTCCAATGTTCCTCTCGCGGCCTGCGAGTCTATCCATCTTACATGCATATTCTTGTATTTTCTTGCCAGATAAAATAGTGAAAATAACATTATGATGGCCAGTACCACAATCAGCAGTATGTAAATATTCTGAAGTTGACCTTTCATATTACTATAGTTCTCTTCGTTTCCTCCGTTCGAAGTTTGTGATATAAAAACGTCTTCTTTTTCCACTTTCGATTGACACATTTTTATAGAAATAACTTCTTCTTCGGTAAAAAAGTTCTAACTTGAGCACCGAGGCACACAGGAATTCGCGCACATCAGCGGTTTTCGCCGGGCTCGCCGGGGCCGCGCCGGCCGGTGACGGTGCTATCGCGTTACATTTCACAGAACTGGCAGGGTCGCCATGAAGAATTAAACGACGTTTGTTCGGTTTAAAGGTTTATTATTGACTACTTGCATATTCGATACAAAGAGAGTTTAGTACCTTAAAACTACTTCATACTACAATACGACTTCTTCATACTACAGTACTGCTTCATCATATTGGAGATCCCTAGGCGAGGCTTATGTCCTATGTCTATGGCTGAAACGACGGCGACGACGAAGCTAATGCCCTGCAGAGGGCTGAGGCTGCCTATAATGATGATAGGCACAGAAAAGCAGATTTCCTTCTCTTTCTTCTGTGATGATAGGTATATTGACCAACTACATGAAAGTAGTAGGATATAAACGAATATGAGGCATGAAATGGATAAGGTTGATGATGATTCCTTTCAAAATACTACAAATTAGAAGACCATATATTTGCAAACCGACGTTTATTTAGTTTTTGAAGATTGGGCGTCCGTGTACTATAGAAAAATAATTTCAACTAGGACTTTATACATCAAAAATTAGGTAGCTCTGTTTAAAACATTGGGTACATAGTATTCACAGCTTATGAAAAACATCTAAACAATTTCCAAGCAATTTAGTAATAATATTTATGAATAAACAGACATATAATAAAGAAGCTGTTACAATTTATAATAGCATAATAATTATATACAAAGCTATTTGTATATTTAGTCTAGGACTTCTATTTATACTGTATGTATACTTCTGAACTGGTATTGGTAGTAATTTTATGTAAATACTGATATTAGTTGTGCTTGATTAATCGATTTTAGTATCGTAAAAAATAATAATTCAAAAACTAAACAAAAATATCAGTTAATGCAGAAACGTTTTATTGTCTTTAACAACGAATCTGTGTAAGGAGAGAAAAAAGAAAACAGAAAAAAATAACTACAAGAATAACAGTGCCAATTAATACTAAAAAAGAGATAAATTTACTTGACTTATTTTAAGAAGAAACAATTCAAAGGTGTCGAGGAACACCTAAAGTAAACCCCAAATCAACCCTGAATATCAACAGTTACTTTTAATTATACTACGTAGATAACTCGACTGAAACCAATATAATAAAATATTATCTAAAAAATAACAACAAATCAATTCAAGCCGCGCCAGAACCTTACATTAGTCTAAACTAGGTGTCACTACATCAATCTTGTATCATTTGTACATGCGTATGTATAATAGCACTTAAAGATTAGGGCTACAATCCAAACTTTAAAACGATAATTTAGAATATAAATCGTCACACCTGGCGCATCATCAACGACATCATACCGAAAGCTTTTCATTTCATCAATACGCGGCAACTGTGCATTATGGCTACCACACTCGACAGACTTCGATAGTCGATACCTGAAATCGCTATATTTAAATACTCCTCGTCAACTTAAAGTGGAGATATAAAGTTTGTTTATTAGCACAAATCTATAGATACAGATGTTTGTGTCATCTCACTTGATATTCCATGGATACAAAACAAGCATGCCAAAAAGTCCCTTGTATCGCGACTGAATTGCGCTTCCGTTATTTTGACCAATGGTATACCTGCAATATACAGTACATATTTCTATTTTGAAGACTACACACAAAAGGTCCGTCATGTGCGCGGCCATTAACAGAAACAGAAAAGAAAGAGATCACTGTCAAAGTAGAGAGTTTTCAGTAAAAATCGAGAGTCGTTAGACAATAAACATTAGCATAAATTCACATTTTGTGAGACATCGTCAGAAATTCGTAATGAAAGCTTTAGGTACGAAAGTAGCCCGGGGGCACCGTTAACTGTTATCACTCGTAAAATTTGGTGTCCACTTTACTCATCAATCAATTTTTCTTTAGACATCACTTAGGCTCGGGTCTCGATTTCCTCTGGTATAGCGGGCTCAGGGGAGGGTATCTTCGGAGGTGATTTCGTATACGGCACGGTTTTCAGCTTTCTGGCCTCGCGTCTTTGCTTCTTTTGCTGCATCACGAGCCTGAGCTGTTCGAGTTTGCACTTGGTCTTGGAATTTTCTAAGGCTAGCGCTTTGGCGGTGTCGCATTTTTTGCACAGGCTTTCTTCGGCTCCGCGCGTGGCGCAGGAGGCGCAGGGCTCCACGCGCGCGCAGCGGCACTCCGCCCCGCAGCCGCACGCCTCCGCGCCCGGACCGCAGCCCGAGCACTTGGAGTCCGGGGAAGTGCCGGCTGTGCACGTGTGCTTTGTCTCCTTCTGCAATATACATACCAATTGTTTCTAAGAATCCTTACTAATCACAAACCAACACTGCACACCACATCCTATGCAATAGAGTTGTCTACCATTGGAATAGGTTGCCTGAGGATGTAATCTCAGCAAGAACTATAAACACATTTAAGAATAGACTGGACCTTTGAATAAAGAAGGAAAAATTTTCTTTGACAGATAAATACAAATTTTATTCGACTCTGCTTGATATAGGCAAATCAGTATACACTGCTCGCCTATAAACAAATAAATAAATAATTTGACTATTGAAACTAACGTAGTTTTCACATATTTATACTAATTCAAATACAGCACAGGTGTTACTCACATAATTCAAAGTAACATTTACTCGAGTTTCGACTGCATTTGGAGATCTTTTTCAATACTTAAGTACTAGCACGTGGTACAAGTACTTGGTGGTACTCAAGTCTAGGAAAAAGATGCGGTTGAAACTCGAGTAGATATTACTCAGGAATATGTGAGTAACACATGTGTAACATTTTAATTAGAATCCTAATTAATATTATAAATCCCAAAGTGTTCGTTGGATTGTTTGTTACTCTTGCATACAGCGACAGAAGGAGGGATCGCCTTCGAATTTTTGCATGGATATATTTGAAAGGTTGGGAAGTGTCATAAGACTACTATTTACCCCAGGAAAATAAATGGTTTCTATGGGATGGTAACCCAAAGTGCATAGCTTCTATCGCGGGCCTTGAGCGCGGGGACCGAATCCAGAAATTCCGTAACGAAAAAAGTGAATAAACCTCACGCTCCCCACTCCGACGGGCAAGGAGGTGTGGCTTGAAGGCCGTGCATCGTCTAACGTCGTTTCAGTTCGGCAGTCTTCGACACGGCGTTGTGTGCGATTAGACGTATTGTACGACTCTACGAAACTCGCACGAATCGAGACGAGCTGCTCCGAAATATGCTATGCAATAGCTTTACCGCAGCAGTCCCCGAGTGCCACACGTCTTTTTTTTATAATGGAATGTTTCTGACGAATTTTTTGTTTGGGAATTTTATGACACATTTTATTAGATAAGTAGTAGTATATAATATAGGCATTCAAAATGAATTTAACAAGTAACAGAACCTAATAAAAACAGAAAAAAGATTGAAATCAATGAGTTCTAGCAAAGTGCTTATCATATCACAAAATGTGTGAAAAATTAGTTATAACCAAATACATGGCAATAATTTAGAGACTGCCTTGGTGGCTCAGTGGTTAGGGACCCAAACTTCTGGTCAAAGAGGCATGGGTTCGATCCCCACCCAGGGCAAGTATTTATGTGATGAACATAGGTGTTTGCTATGTCTGGGTATTATTTAGTTACTATCTATATAAGTATGTATACATATATATGTAGTATATCAGTCTCTGGCGGCCATAACACAAGCTTTTCTTAGTTTGGGGTCAGAGTCCATGTGTAAGATGTCCCCAAATATTTAATTATTAATTTAAATTAAAAAAAAAAACAATAAGCGGGCTTAAAACAACTCAATACGGGATTTGTAAGTATACTTCATATTTACTTATATAAATTTAGAAACAATGCAGGAGAATAGCCAAAGAAATTTAGATAACATGGAAAATAAATTTAATGCAGCTACAATCAAAGAAAAATAATTAAGAAAAATTATGAGATTTCTATTCTTAATTAAAAATAATGAAGAAATAGGAAGGTTCTTTCTTACCGATGACAAGGCGATCGAGGGCGGCGCGGCGCACAGCAGATCATTCAGAATGTGGATTATAGTGGAAATATCCCTCTTTGGTCGACCAAATCTGAAACACACAAATATTCACATTACACATGGCACATTGTACTATTCTCTATAAATGATACCCTATCTCAACAAAATGTTGATAGATTAGTCATTATTCTATTTTTCTGGTAAGTACAATTCATGTTGATAACAATATACGTATGTAGAGTTTGAAATCTGTTATCTTTACTGTTACTTTATGTTGTTTACTCAGTTGATCCTATCATAAAAACATCTGTTTGAATTACCTGTCTTGTAGGGCTGGGTTCAATGTTCCCGAAAAGGTTCCTGAATAAATCCCTTTCCCATGATGCTTCATGGATTCTATCACAGCTCCGGACCCAACCTTCGAGCGCGCCGACTCCTCGGGAGCTCTGAGATCAATCTTATTTGTTAACACTTCCTTTGATAATTTCTTCAGCTTTTGGGTTAAATTCTTTGAAGCTTCAAACAAAGCTTTAGTATTCACTGTGGGGGTGGGAGATGCCCTCGCCGGTTTCTTGGGAGCCTCGGGAGATCTAAACTGACGCTGCTTAGATGTAGACGGTGTAGGATTATCTTCTGTTTGGGAACTACTCGGCTGCAAAATCAGTTTCCGAGAATTCGTAATGTAAGGCTCTGTTCTAGAGGTAGACGGTTGTGCCAAATTTTCCTGACGATTTTGCATTCTCTTCTTATGCTTCTGGACAACTGACTGCATGAAAGCCTTTTGCTTATTCTGCCCTATAGGATGCTTGAATTTTGACGTTTTATGCAGTAGATACTGGAAACGTTTATTTTTTAATGGCTCATTTATGCTTTGGAACGATGGGAGGGTCGTGTTAGACTCTTGGCTGCCGTGACTAGTTGTAGCCAAGTTCGATATTTCCCGATCCATCATTGTTTCTTCTTGGTCCTCGAAAAGACCTTTGTCTACTGCACTGTTGAATAAATTCTCCATAGGGTATTCGTCTATGGTGCTTTCTGCAAGGAAGGAGCTTTGGTCTGTGAAGTTATCTCCGCTATCATCACTGAGGGAGCTGTCTGGAGTTTGGGAAGATGTCGCTGGACATGGCTTGTCGCTCATGGCACTTGTGGAAGGTATTGATGGTATTGTAATGTCAGCTAACTTATTTTGTTTTAGGAAATCTATCAAATCATTTTTCACCGTGTTTACAAGAGCCGCCTGTTGCTGCCTTTCAGCAGCCGTGTTGATTGGACTGGACACTAGATTAGAAAGAGATTTGATGGGCGACTGATCATTTTCTGCAGTTGTATCTGATAAATCATTTGAAGTATCTGCTGTATCATCTTTTTCATCCTCATCTTCAGACATATTACCCGAAAATGTCCTGTACAATTCAAAAGCGTTTTGTATCATTTCTAACTCTTTTTTGGCCAGAATATGTGCTGGTTTGGTATCTTTATTGGGTTTATCTGCAGATTCTTCATTGTTGGAGGATTTCTGAGGAGTTTCCTGAGGACTGGGTGTATCCTTGGTTTCACTTTTTGTCTGTATTGATGTGGTTTTGGTGGGGGTGGAAGTTCTCAAGGACCGGGAGCCGGTCGAAGAACCATTGAGTGTAGACAGCTGGAGCTGGATAAGCATCATGTGATCTCCGAGCCTCATGGTGAGGTTGAGAGGTGATTTCCCACTAAGAAAATCATTGACTTGGGAATCATTAAGGGATTCGAGTGCTTGCATTACCGAATTATCGGGCCTCTGACTCTGCAAAGTAAGGAAACCTTATGTTAATGATTTCATTCCTAATTAGCTAATAACAAGATCATTCTGATAAATAACTATTGATTAATTTCATGCAGTTGTGAAACACGTGATAAAGATGAGAATAGATGTCGAAATAACTCACCAGCAGGCCCGTTTCGACGCTCGGCAGGAGTATGACGCGCGAGCCATCCAGTAGGCCATTGTCTTCCAGGGTTCCTTCTCTCAGTTGTCTGCAAAGATAAAACTCGAGTCAATACGCTACTCGATAAACTCTGATGCGTCATCGTATCGACATATTTCCGTGATTATGTTTGACAATAGAAGCTTGGCGTCCTAAACTTTGCACTCACCTTTCGCGATGTAGCAGACATATTCGGTCCTTGGGCACCTTCAACTTTTTAGAAACTAGCTTTTTGAGGTGGTCCACGGTATTTTGACCGTTCAAACTGATAGAGAAATTACCACCCGTGGTGGTTTGTATATTCAGCGTTATGTCCGTGGTTTGGGACGAGCCACACCCGTACACTTCGGTCCCTGTAGCGCGTTCCATGGTTTGCACATAAAATTCACTGTATTTTTCTATAGAACACTGTTTTAACTGTATAAGAAATATCTTAGATTACACAGCTTTTTTATTGCTGAATAGAAATAACAGGGTCACGCCAGACCCCCAGTTTTTTGATGTGGCCGTCGGTGTGACCAGTTACATTCGAGATATCCCGTTAATATTTTTTTTTACAACAGCTGATGCGGGGCACCATTGTTGACGTTTCGTTTATCGTAAACATACACGTTTTTTGGCCTTTTAAGTATTTTCTGGAGTAAATATTAGTTAAACTGCAACGAGAGCAAATATTATATAGATAGATTTATTTTTGTAGTTGCTTTGTACTCAATTAAAAGTACTTTAGATTTTATTCTCAATTAGTGTTTAAAACTTATACTGTATGTTCTGCCTAAAATGGAACGTGTATGTCAAATAGCGTAAAAACGTCATATGACGTCATACGACGCCCACCAAATTGTGCGGGTACTTTGAAATGTTGTCGGGGTTTACATAGAGGAATTAATCACTACGTTACGTGGGGGTTACACCAGTTCGTAGCTATGAATTTTATTCAATATCTTTCATATTATGATATATAGGTATACACTTGTTAATTTTGACGAAATTATGATAACTTCTTAATTCCTTATTATATTACAAAAGTTTCTTCAGTAAACAGTTTAACTAGTGGCGTCATAACTGAAAGTAGGCAGTTTACTTCCAAAGTTATCTTTCGCCCTTGAACTAAAATTTTATCAGCCAATCTAACGCCAATTCAAGTGGCAAACGTGTGTTATTGTAAGTAAACTAAATAGGTGACCTGTAATATTTCTGTGTACTCTTGTTTTCTTTAGTACGTACCTACCTGTACCGATACTACTTAATTTTTTCAATGTTATAGGTATATAACCGAAACTTAGTTTTATCTTGAACATAGGCCTATCCTCTACATAACAAATTCGAGACCGGTGCGTTTTCAGCATATATTATGTTAACCTGGAAGGTCATACGATCATCTGTCTGTACATGTCTCTTTTCTATATCGTACGCTGCACCATAGATTACTGAAAATAAAGATGACAGGAAAAGTAAATAGGGATATAGAGATAGAAAGGAAAAAAAACACGAGATCATTCCTCAACCTGTTTATTAACCCAGCACCCGACACTATCATCACACCTATCACAGCATCATTCGTGTAGAAATATTTTCTCATTCGATACTTTAAAACTTGGCCTAAAATGCAACCACCCGATATGAGCCGAATCAATAGAATCATACTTCTTGAACCCAATCCAGCCCCCCGACCGCCTAAGCAATAGCAATCGTAATAGCAATCGTTTATGACTTCATTTTAGACATTTGGCACCGCCTATGTGACGTTAGCCATCAATTGCTTTGCGCGGATTGCGAAAGCAATCGTTGAATGAACAATTTTGATGGCTAACGTCACATAGGCGGTGCCAAATGTCTAAAATGAAGTCATAAACGATTGCTATTACGATTGCTATTGCTTAGGCGGTCGGGGGGCAGATGAGCTGCAGCCCAATGGCAATTAGCTGGAATGGATTATCCGCAGGTTGTAGCTAACATCACAACTGCCAAGAATTTTTATTCGGCTATAATTCGGTTATAATATATTGTCTAAACCAAGAAACCAATTTACGGCATAATGGATGTCTCATCTCATTGGGATCATTACCACGAAAGTTGCGGCAATTTAGCCTGTCTCGTTTTCTTTCAAGTGAAACGAAAGAGACGCAAATGAGCCGCCGTGTGGTCGTTTCCTTGGTCAGCGCCTTACGGGTGATTTATATTAGACCGGGCCGGATCCAATCCCGGACACGGCCCGTTTAGATATAAATCATCCTTTACTATGACTGCATCCGTACCACTGAATAATTTTTTAATAAGTATGAAAATTATTTATTTCGAATGAATTTAATAAAGTTATGATTAATTCATTGGATAGCTTATAATTATGTTTATAATTTCTAGATGTATTTGATATGTTTAATTGGGTAAAAGTGTTCATGGTTTGGTATGTCACGGCACAGTAATGCGTGCATAGAAAAATAATATATTTACGTCACACTTTCATCCTTACAACACAAATTAACAAGAAAAAATAAATAGGTGCATTCATATACATGTTAAAGAATTTGTACTACAGTACAAGGCATTTCTTTTTTTTTTTTACAAAAATATGCATTTTACTACCATGTAAAATTTCAACATCAAGTAACTTGATCATTAAAATTGAGATGATTACATTCATTAAGATTGTCATAAAATTACACTTCACGATGACCTAAAATAAAAAATGATGTCCAAAGATCTTTAAAACTAAAGATTCAACACTCAACAACAGTTGTCATAATAAGTAAAGATAAAATGTTTGGTATAAATCATTAACACAGGGGGTACCTACCTATTGGTGTATAAGGATACCTCACGCTCATAAAATAACTGACCCAAAAATTTTCAGATTAGGCACGAAACGGATCAGTGGTGTTCCTCCAAGTCAATTTTAGAGTCTCGGTCGTATGTCAACCTCAAAAAAGCCGTATTTGAGTGAAAATATTATGGGGTTTGATCTTCGAGTAAATATCTATCAATGGAGTCACAATCGTGCAAAAAAGTGTCCGAGACAAAACTCTGCCCAAGCTACGTAGTGGTCAGGCTTTTTGAGTTAGTCGTAAGGCGATTGCACGCTGACTACAACGCCGCGCGATGCCAAAGTGCTCGGTTACAAGCACTAATTAGGTGACATAACGTCGAGATTCGAGAAAACGGGTCATTGTGAATTATTTGATGTAAATATCTAAGTCGGTATGTATGACGGCGCTCGGACATCTTTTTACTACTTTCACTTAGGGACTATGGCTCTGTAGATATTTGCTCGAAGGGTTTGATAGAAAGGAATCGCAATTTTCATACAAATATTTGTATGAAAATACGGCTTTAAAATGGCAGCCGCAAAACATATTTTGTATTATTTTGGGTTTCTAGAGGGCTGGAAAGCCGTATAATACGGCAAAAGTCGTATCAGGAATATCACTGAAACGGACTAAATTCCTAGTATACAGGGTCATTCAGAAACGGTTACGCCGAAAGGGGGTGATACAGATGATGTGGAATCTTTAGTCATAAAGATCTTTGAATCTGAGTATGAGCTAAGTTGGTAAGTAATGAAAATAGATACATTCCTATTACTCATTTTTTTTCCTTAGACATGACGAATTGAGGTATATTTCATTAAAACCATAGAAATGTATGATTTAAGTCGTCAAATTATTTTAGTGAAGTGTCAGAAACGATGCCAATATAATTCTTCTCACATCTCATTTCACTTTAGATAATGTTATGTAATTATTTAAAAAATGCATCCTTAATTTAACATACTATATTTAAGTAAATTAAAAAATCTATCTAGCATAAGAATAACAAAATTGATTTAATAATAGAAACTTACGTGATTTTCGCATATTTACTTTAAAAATAGTACTAAGACTTTAAATACTAAATTATTGATTTCCCATTTATATTTAAAATAAAATGAACCAAATCGATTTACATTTTGTGATAGAATACTTAAAAATATTGGTATTGGTAACTTGTCGATATTTGTCTATTTTTTTAAAAATTAATAACGATTATTATTATCACAAGATACATCACAAGGAACAGCAAAGTCATACAATGTTTTATTACATTTACTTTATTGAGTTTATTTCATTATATTATAGGAATTATAAAAGTGACTATACATATAGTTTAAGTCGTTTTCTTTACTTTTAGATCTAGTGAAATATTATTAAGCGTCCCGCAGACAATTGCAGTCTGCAATTGTGAATTATTTAATGTACATATCTAAGTCGGTATGTATGACGGCGCTCGGACATTTTTTACTACTTTCACTTAGGGACTGTGGCTCTGTAGATATTTGCTCGAAGGCGGGACGCCTTAAAAGTGTTATGAATTATTATTATATAAAGATATTATAATGCAGTATGGTTTAACCACAAGTTTAATATTTGAACATCACATTCATAAAAATTTAGATTTGACCACAGACAAAGAAAAATGTAACTATACGCGTTAGTTAGGTAGGTATTGAAGTAATAGCTTATTAGAATTCCAAGTTGATAATTTCTTATCTTGTTGTGGTAAGTTGACATCATCTGATTCCTATAAATCTGCGGTCACAATAAATAAACTAGAATATAAAAACATTACAAAAATTTACATTCATAAAAACTAGCATAAATTGTAAATTACAATTATTATTTATAGAACTTTCAACTAATTTTATATGCACCCTGCACAGTATAAAGATAATAGAAGGAATAATAGAAATAGAACATAATATTTTTATTTAAGGTATACAGAGTTTGGCAAAAACTTGATTAAAAACTGCCTTAGTGCATATCCATGCGAAAATATTTACAGTAAAAGTTTATTTAATATCCAAAATGTTATATTCAGGATCTCCTACCATTAACCTTCTGACCGCAACGCCTCAATTTTCTTTACATATTATGTACTATGGGGCCGGTTATTTGACGATTATAGGAATTGTAAAGATGACTTTGGCGTTCAAAACGGTAAAACTGTTACCCTGTCATACATTTTATATTTGTTTATTAGACAAGTTATTTGCCAGGCTCTGTACTTCCTCGGGATTTAATTAATAAAATTCTGGTGTTTATTTGGCTCAACGTATAAGCATTGCCATTCAGCGAGGCAATGCTGCCAGCATGCTGGGCATTCTGCCAACTGGCAGTGGGCGCCAACATTTGGATTATCTTTAGACCTTCAAGGGTCTGTGGATGATGCAATTGCTTTTTATGTAGTAGTAGTGTATGTAGTTTTAACTTATTAAGTAGTATTGTATTTTGTTGTTGTTAATAAAGGCACATTTGCCCGTTAGAAAAAAAAAACGTACTCGTTTGTGAACATTTAAAATTATTCTTACATTACTTGGCCTTACAGCGCTTTTTTTATGAACTCTTTGAACAAGTACTAATTTTTTGACACAATAATATTCATCATATTGATAGACGGCATTTGATTGTGACCAGTAAAATTAATTGTTCTTTTATTAGTTTTATTTCAACTTCTTTAACATTTTGACCGCTACGACTCAATTTTTTTTTGCTTCATGTTAATTATTATGGATACAGATTTTTTTGTTCACTACAAAACATAGTATCCGGAAGTATCGGTCATAATATAGGTGACTTTGGGGAAAAGGTTAAACCTTTTTTCTATGTCGCAATTTATTTTTGCGCTCTCGTGATCTAAGCTCGATTTCCATTGTCAATTTTTTAAAGAAAACGTTTGGTTTTATGAGCTTTTACCTCTTCCCTCAGTTTATTTACCGTGCAAAATTTATCGTTTTGTTGTGCTCGTGCGTAGTAGATCAGGATCCGAACTCTAGCGTTTCGTTGTCGATTTCACCGAAAACGTACCCGCCGCGGCCGTCCATTTGCAAGTAGTGGTCGTGGTGCTTCCATAGAGACTTCCGGTGCGACACCGTGAACAGTGAAATACCCATCTGTGAAAGTGAAATAAATTAAAGCCGCGTTTTCACAGTACGAAAAAGTATTATAACCTCATTTGTATTATATTCTTATCTTATATTTTGGTTAGGCACTGTTTTTGTTACTAAGCATATTGTTACAGGGTTGTTATTTTTATCTGTTTGATATTTATGCCTACACTTGAATAAAGGGGGGTCACCAGAATATAAATAAATAAATATTAGGGGAGATCTTACACACGGTTTCTAACCCCAAACTAAGCAAAGCTTGTGATATGGCTGCCAGAGACTGATATACTACTTAAACATATTTTTAAATACATACTTATATAGATAGTACCTAAATAACACCCAGACACAGAGTAAACACCTATGTTCATCACACATATGTTTGCCCTGGGTGGGGATCGGGAACCCACGCCTCTTTGATCCAGAAGTCAAGGTCACCAACCACTGAGCCACCGAGGCAGACAATATATCAGCGTTGAGTGTTGGGACCTCTCAGCACTCAACATTTATTGCTAAGTTGTGAGTCCCTTTCGACAATTTGTTTTTCCTTTATAATATGAGGTTTTTATGTATGTGTCTTGTTTCTTGTTATGTGTTTTAACTTAATTCATATTTTATTTATTTATTTCCAATTAGTACATAATTAACAGCATAGACCAAATCACTACATACTATAATTTAGATGAGCAAGAATTATATTATTAAAACTGCCCAAGCTATCACAAAAAATGTCCAGATCAGGTTGTTGAGATAAAATGTTATTAATGAGCACAATGAATCGTGAAGTAGGTGCGTTATAGGCACGAGCGGTGTGCAGCCCGGGCGGCAGCGCCAGCAGTTTTGTTAGCAGTGTTGTTTTCTTTGTATTTATAAGACATGTTTTACCTCTCTACAGTACTGGTACATCTGTCCCTCGACGTCGACAGAGACGGCGCTCGTGCATTCGTCCAAAATGGCGAACTGTGGCTCGTGGTAGAACAGACGCGCCATCTATAACGAAAACATATTGAAATAATTGACATGATGACCAGGTTAAAAAATCATCATTACAGAGAGATAATTGTTAATGTTAATCGTTCACGAGTAGATTATCAAAAGATATTGGACACGGTATTTCTTCTTTTGTCAATCAAACAACAAATGACAAATATAAACCTTGTCAAAGTTCGGGAGATGGAGTCGTGACGTCATCTCACTCACAGAAGTCTACATTTGTATAAAAGTCACGCGGAACTTTAACGGGCTATATCGTCATAAATTTTAGTATAATTGACAAAACAAAAAATACGTGTCTAATATTTTTTGTTACACTATCTGACGGACTAATTAGGTATACATATATATTTTTTGTTACTGTGCGTATTATCCACTGGTAACATAATTAACTCAAGGGTAAGGTCTCCTGATTTCGATGTCGATTAGACGGATTGACCCTAATATTATACTAGCGGCCCAGTTTTTTTTTTTTTTTAATGACTTATAGCTGTTGGCCACTGTGGCTTCTACAGCTTACCGGACATGGGCGAGCGCGGAAGGCGGCTGAGCCCTAAGATTAAGTTATAGGGTGACTAGCGCAAGGGCACCTGAGAAGGTACGGACCTCGGCTTGGGCCGTCACCCGGCAAAGCGGCCCAGAGCCACGCTCCGTTATTTTAAGGAGCTGAGCTGGCTCGGGTAGACGTTGTAATGCACAAAACACCCCATGCGGGACGTCAGTGCAGGACTTATCGCCCCCACATCGAATAAGAATAAGAATATTTTTTTGTTACTGTGCGTATTATCCACTGGTAACATAATTTTCTCAAGGGTAGACACTCCTGATTTCGATTACGGATTAGACGAATTGACCCTAATTATACTAGTGATGTGGTTCAATTGGCCGGGGCTACGTCCAGTAGTCGATATCAGATAATGTCGCTTTCCGGCCAGTTGGACTATCTCCTGAAACCGGTTCAACTGTTCGACCATTTTTTGACGATTTTACTTACATCACCAAAATGAAACGACGGTCACGGTCAGTCTTCGGATGGGTGACCGGTATTTGCCACCGAAGCTCGGAAGACACGTTAAATTGCAGTTCACTGTTGTTTAGCCAAGCCAAGAAGTCTTTGGACGGCTTAAAAACTGACACCAGAGCTAGCCTACTACAGGTGCGTTCGGTTTGGGCTCGATGGCATTTTTAGCATTTGCAAAATTAGCGTTGATGTAAACCGTTCGGTTTGGTAATTTCGCCTATTTCGCTAATAACTCTACTTTTGCTCACTACCCAAAACGAACGCTAAAACGTCAAACTCAAACGATCATAAAGGACCCACCTCCGCAGGGGGGTCAAAATTGGCAGTTCACGATGGCATTTTTAACTGTTTTTGAGCTATCCAAATAACTGTTAATTTTGCCATTAGTAGGCTATCCGAACGCACCTTACATACAAACTTCAAACCAAGTTATCAAAAATACAATTCAGACCCATCCCGGTTATACGCCCACGTACAATTGTTTTAGCTGCAAACCTTCACGTTGAAACATTCTAAGGGTGTTTTTAATGTCGTGCGGATTTAATCACGCAAGCGGGATTGCCCCGCATGCGGAAAATTTCACGCAAGCACCGAATCTAGTTTTCTGCGGGCTGCTATGCGTGTGGTTGTGTACAATGAACGACATTTTCAGAAAAGTATTGATCTTGTACTTAATTAACAAAAGACTGAAGAATAAATGATCACAGTATGGCTTGTTATTTGAAAAAAGGATTCTTGCTGGAACATTTGTCACACACTATGGCAAAATACGAATGAGTGAATAGAAATTTAAGTCAATCGTGAGCTTGGCCATACAAAAACAATAAGCTGTTATCTACCTCTAAATATTGTTTATCAAAAATGTACCGAACATTTTCTAGATGTTCTACAGAAAACGCGAAAACAGTGGTCGGTTCACGATCATTTTATGAGTTGTTTTCGAATGTCGATTTGTACTTATGATGATGTCTGTACTACGCGCGCGTGCACCCCGCATGACAGTAAAATGTACACTGGATTTCATAGAAGTGCACACGCACGCGGGGTCCCCGCAGCGGGAAGTCTTGTCTCGCGTCCCGCGTGCGTATTCCACGCACTATAGCAAATACTTGTATGAAAAAGTCTTTTGCGGGTGTCACGCATGCGGGGCAATCCCGCGTACGTGATAAAATCCGCACGATATTAATAACACCCTAAAAGATAGTGAAAACCGCATTGAAATCTGTTGTGTAGTTTGGAAGACATAAGCGAATACACAGACACAGAAATAGCGAATTTGCTTTATGATATGTAGTGGTATAAGACTCACAGCGATCCTCTGCTTCTCCCCTCCAGATAGGACGTCCATCCAGTCTTCCACGGCGTCCCACCCCCCTTCTCTTCCAGTAAGGTAAGACAGTTGAACTATCTCCAGGAATCGGTTCAACTGTTCGTCCGTGCGCCCGCGCCGGACCATCTCTTCGCGAGTTTGGGGGTAGATCACCTGACGAAATAACAAATTTAGTCATTTCTTGAACAATTACATTGTTATGCATCTTTGATAGAAGTCACGAAACCCGAATGATTTGGTAAAGTATATTGATATAAACATTCATTACTAACATTCTACATTACTAAGCGAACAACCGTGAAATCTTCACCAAAGAAATATTACTGATGTTCGATACTGAACAGCAGATTTATTTGCGATTTCAGAGTTTATTACGATCTCTTCTATTTATACTAAGCGCCACACAAATCGACGGATGGGAAGATAGCCGCAGATGACACTTCGCCGTGATTCGCTAATTATTGCGCATGTGTGCACAATGCCGACGCCGCGTGGCGTAGTGTTGAGCACGGGTGTAAGGAGCGCGCGGGAGGCATGAGGTTGGCGGGCGGGTGTGCCCCGGCGCGAGTCTCTCTGACTCCCGCGCATGCCTATATTTCGGCTTTTGCGTAGCGTTTTCTGTGCATAACTTCCTATTCGCCGATTTGTGTAGCGCTTAGTATAAAGTATATTGATATGAACATTTACTAAGTGAACAACCGTGAAATCGTCAAATATTAAAGAGATATTACTGATTTTCGATACTGAACAGAGCAGATTTTTTTGCGATTTCAGAGTTCATTACGATCACTTCTACTCGTATCGTATCATAGAACACCAAAACAATTGATGCTTGACGGAATATCGTGTACGGTTTACGGTTTTTGCTTGCTAAACAGCAAAATTTCGTTAAAAAACTGCTTTTTGAGATTGACCAACGGTTGATAAATTAAACATCTGTTGGTGAACTAAGGTCTAAAACCCGAGTTTAATCGTTGTTCAAATACAGTAATCACACGTTTAACTTAATCAAGTGTTGGTGAACTTGGGTCTAAGTCCCTTTTGTCAAGGTACCGCCGATTATGAGCCACACCTTATGAGTGTGTGTTTGTGCGTGTTTAAGGTATGTATAGACATCCTTAGGATAGTACAAAATCATCTTACCTGATCTCTAAGAGTGCCAAGCGTCATATAAGGCCGCTGCGGTACGTAGAACAGCTTCCCTTTCGGCGGCTTAGTCAAAGTTCCGCCGAATATGGGCCACAACTCTCCGAGCTGACGGAATAACGAGGACTTGCCGCAACCGTTGGGCCCGCACACTAGCACGTTTATACCCGATCTGGGGACAAATATGCAAATTAGCAAATTGTTGTAGCAGTGGACAGGGTACACAGTAAGTAGAACCGATGACCGATGGGGCCGAGAGCAACGTACACACAAAAAAATGGGGCGTGGTTGTGTTATGGACACGACCTTGTGTTGTAAGTGAATACATTTACGTATCCAAAATGTGACCTCAAAATGGCGGCGCGCGTGCAATGTACACACAAAGACGTAGGGTGTAGTTGTATCACGGTGTTGAACGTGAATCCGTTTACGTAAGCATACTGTGAATTCAAAATAACGGAGTTTCAACGATTCCTTGAGTCCTCACTTGGAGTAATGAATTCTTAGATCCTTGAGCTATTCAACGATGTAATTGAATTTAGGAAGGAGATGATAGATATTAAAACTGCAACATCAGAATGTATCCCTCGATTTAGGTATTGTTCGTTTTTTCGCTCGCATTCTATTTAGGTAGCAATTTTAGAGACGTATTACATAAAAAAAAGTTACCTCTGCACTTTATTTAATCAAACTGCATTACTAAACATGCGGCGTTCCATATTGAAAGTTCAACGGTTCCGCAAAATTATTAAGAAGTAAAGATTATCTCATACGGCATACCTCAAGTTAATGAACGGGTATCTGTATCAGCCTTTTCAATAGTCCACTGCAGGACGTAGGCCTACCCACGAAGGGTGATTGGGCCATATCCACCACGCTGGCCCAGTGCGGGTTGGTGGATTCACATACGCCATCGAATTTCTTCTGCGGACGTATGCAGGTTGCACGATGTTTTCCTTCACCGAAAAGCCAGTGGTGTGAAATTCCGTAGATAAATTCCAAGGAATTCATTGGTACGGGACCGGGATATGAACCCACGACCTCACGATTGTAAGGCGGGTGTCATTACCACTAGACCACCATGGCTCTTGAATGTTTGGGTGCCGAGTTTTCAAGCTGGAGTTCAAAATTATTGGTGTGTAAGTGTAAACATGCGGTTGAAAAGAGGGTGAAGAAAAATAAACTAACTTGACTTCAAAGCTGAGCTCCTGTATGAGGATGTCTCCGTTGGGCGTGACGAGCGGCACCTTGTCGAACTTGATGACCTTGTCTTGGTACACGATGCGGCCCGCGCCCGGGGTCAGCGCCAGCGCCGGACCTGGGCAAATCATTCTTAAATTAAGAGCATAGCCTAGTGACAAAGAAATTGAGAAATAGGTATTTGGACTAAACTATTGCTGTCGCGATGCGCCCAAACCAGGGAGCTTCAATGTGTGTGGTGATGCAATTGTATTTGTGTGCGTACTGCGCTCGAACTGTCCGTGTGTGTGTCGCACCCCACCCGCGCCCCAAAGAACCAGCGTGGTCGACCGATATTTTATTTTGAATTGTAGCAAAGTATGATATTACGTAGAGTGCGCACAAGATAACTCTGCGCGCTATTTGATTTCTGTAGGCGTTGCAGTTTACATTGTATATTTTGACTGAAATAACTTCTTTCTAATTTTAAGTTAATTATTTTTATGGAAATATTTTATATAGTTCTTCAGACTAAAATAAATATGGACTCGCGCTTGAAAGGGTTCGTACCTTATGGGAGCCAATTATGTATTTCAATTCAATTATTTGTTTATTAAATTGAAATATTATATTACTAAATACTCTAAAAATATTTCAAGCGGTAGACGCTTTTGTTGTGATTATTAATAATTATTGTGCAAAAACTCACATCTGTTGTATGGTATGAACAAATATTTATTTTATTCTATTTTTTGACCGATGAAACGGAGGAGGTACGCAATTCGACGCGTATATTTTTTTTATTGGAAAGGGTATACGTCAAAGTTGGTCCCATTTAAATTTTATTGAAATCGGCTGAGCCATTTTTCATAAATCAGCAATAATGTGAAAAATGCTACATCGATCCGCGCAAATTCTGTACACAGTTGAAGTCGATATTTATTTCATTCTATTTTTAGTAAGTTTTTGTTGTTATAATGGAAACAGAAATATATCATCTGTGCAAATTTTAACTGTTTAGCTATTACGGTTCATGAGATAAGTACAGACTAGTGACCAACAGACAGACGGACAGAGGAGTCTTAGTAATAGGGTCTCGTTATATTACTGTATACATGCACATCTTAAACTTCTTGCCTTTTATATGGTACCTACCATATTTTCATTCCGCTATTAGTCCCATAGTATAAAAATTATAGAGGATTCAATAAAACAGATGCGAGGTTTACTGTTTAGAGAACTGCTTGTCATACCTTGAACACGTTTAAAAATTGAAACAATTAGCAAATTAAAGCAGCAGTGGGTAGGACATACACCATAGTAGGTAATACAGGATAGAACATCTACCAAGTAGGTAGATATGAACTGATTAAAGCATTTAAAGCACTTCTAATTGAACTTTTCAGCTCTCTCTAAACTCAGTGGATTGGCAAGTTAAAATGACACAGGGCAAGGCACATAGTTCAATGAACGAATAGCCAATGGGGCTGTTTTTTTGAATGAATCTCACGTATAATCCGCGCCACACAAGTCGGCGGATGGAAAGTTAGGCGCAGAACGCTGCGCAAAAGGCAAATTATAGGTATGCGCGGGAGCCAGAAAGGGGCACACCCGCCCGCCAAACTCATGCCTCCCGCGCGCTCCCTGCGCCCGTGCACTGCACTAGGCCACGCGGCGTCGGCATGGTGCACATATGCACAATAATTAGCGCATCACAGTAAAGTGTGCCTCGCATCTGTTTAATTGAATTGAGAATTCAATTAAACAGATCAGATGCTAGGCTTACTGTTTGGAGAACTGCTTGTCATACTTTGGTTCTACGAGTACTTTCAATCCTTACGTTTAAAAAAAGTTAAAACAATTAGCAAGTTAAAGCAGCAATGGGTAGGACACACCATAGAAATACAGGATAGAATATCCACAAAATAGGTAGAGACAAACTGATTGAAACACTTCTAAGTAATTGAACTTTTCAGCAAAACTCAGTGGATTGGCAAGTTAAAATGACAGAGGGCAAGACACATATGGAATCGGCAGATGGAAAGTTAGGCGCAGAATGCTGTGCAAAAGGCAAAATATAGGTATGCGCAGGGGCCAGAGAGAACAATGCACAGTTCTAGCCCAAATTCTATGGCTATAAAAATATTTAATAAATTGCCGTCGGCATTGTGCACTCATGCGCAATAATTAGCGAATTACGGCGAAGTTTCATCTGCAGCTAACATCTCATCCGCCGACTTGAGTGGCGCTACCTTTACTGGCAAGCGCAACATAGAACTTATTTATTTTATTAGATCTAGATTTATTTATTTTGTTGTGTTTGTAATGTGACTGATTATGTGTTTTTTTAATTATTTAATGTCGAGTCTTTGATACTTGAATAATTTAATAGAACGTTTTTCACTAAGGTAGGTGGACTAAAAGCCCGATTACAGAGGCGCCATCGTAATTATATTAGCTAAATAGCATAGTTCTGTTTCTTTTTCACTTTAGGCATTCGATAGAGAGAACGCTTTTTACGTTGCTATAAAATTTACGCTGGCGGCTCTATAATCGGGCTTTAAGGATAATTATATTTATACGATACAGTTATTACACGATTTTAGAGAGCATGTGATTTTCCTGATTAGAATCAATATTTCGCTTTAGGCGCAGGATTCTAATAATGGCACATAGTTCTAAGAAAGCTCCATTTTAAGAATGCCCAATTTTCACAATGGCCAGGTCTAACAATGCTCAATTCTCAAAATGGCAAAATAATTAATAATAAGGTGATTTTTTAAAATGAAAATGTGCGTTTTCTATTTGAAATTATTTTGCCATTTTGAGAATTGAGCATTCTGTGCTTTAATTAAAGCACCACCTCTTTAGGGCAAAGTTAATAGGTTTAAAAAGAACAACTTTTACTATGGGAACAACTAACTCCGAATTGGCGATAAAAACCAGCTGTTCCATACACTTTGTCCATTATCAACAGACTTTTTCTATGGTATAGTTGATATTTCTCGCGGATTCGGCTCTGGTCGGTCCATAGTAAAATTTATGATGTACCTAACTAGCCAAAGCCTGTTGTTTTAGGTACCGGTAAGCCCTTATATGTATTTAAAATGTGTGATTTTATTTGAAAATTCCTAATCAAAATTATGTTGCCATTTTGAGAATTGGACCTTCATATAATTATGCTTTCGTAGAATTGAGCATTCCCGGATTACTTGGGCACTATGCGAATTGGTTATTCTGCGCCTAACTCATTTAGATGCCTGCGGATACCACACACGATATTCTGTATAATCGCTGCAATATGTCGCAGCAACTAAACGCCTATATTCCATTCATAAAATCTTTTCTTCAAAAGTAACAAACATACAACGGTCAAATCACAAGATTGGAAAAAATAACTAATATTTTTAATAAACATCGATATCGATGGACATCACTAGAGCATCGACATAAATATCGACTATTACTACATCCCTAGTGCTTGTGTACGTATAGGTTTGAACCTCCCTTACCTCAACCCTACCCCCGCATCGTGCGATAGGGACAATTGCAGCTCAGAGCGATTTATACCTACAAAAAACTTGGCGAGACAACGTTTCGTATTACGCAGTTTTCTTCTTCAAAAACTTTTTCAATCAAGTATTTTTTTATGTCAAAATTTAAAAAAAATGTGTGCTCATGATTCTGTCATTTTATATTTTGTTAGATATTATTTTGTCTTTTCTGGTAGGTCTCTAAAGACGTCGGTAATAATGGTGAATATTTTTGTGATTTTGAAGGGTCATAGTTTGCCTCATAATTAATTTATTAAGAAAAAGAAAAGACAGCGTAGTCTAAACAGCTAAATTTAATTTTATGACAAAAAATTGAAGCTCTACAAGTATTTTTCAGGAAGAAAACAGCGTAATACGTTTGTATGGAAAATTACAGATCACCGGGGCTCTTAATACAAATTTATGAAAATTTATGGAATAGTTGCGTTACAGATTAAATATAGCATGAAAATTGTTTTCAGTTTTCCTTATTTCAACTTCATTATAAACGAACTCTTACTTAACAGAATAATTTTGGAAGCGTCATAAATTACTCTGATGAACATAACATTCTTATACACAAACTTGGCAGAAAATGAGTGTGCAGTTATTCGTATTGTTGGGTTTTGGGCAAAAATTGCATATTTTAAATAATGTGCGGTTTTTGAACGGACACGATAGTTCGAGGGTAGTGGTCAACCACAGACTTTTAAAAAGTAAATGCAACAGGAAACGAGTTGTGGGTGGCTATTACTGTGGAAGTCGTAAGAATTAATTAGTAAATTTAAAAAGAATTCATGGTCAGAGACTAGCAGGGGTTTTGAAGACCATTCTGGTCGAGCCGTCGGAGCGAAGAACAAGTCTAAATTAATTATTTGTAAAGCTTAAGGAAGACTGTGATGGAAGAAATAAATCTACAAAGTATTATTTTAATAATGGTGTTTCTACTGCATCGAATCCTCGGTTCTCCTAACAGTATGTATGAGCTATCGGCATCCTTCTTTCATTTTTCTCATGTAATATTAGAAATACGTAATGCCTATATGGAGGTCTTCGGCGGTTCGCACCGCGGTACGAAAGGCCCTAGTCAAAACGAGGACTTGGGCGATTCACCCCGCTCAACTCTTTATATAGGGTCATAAGTAATTATTAGTAGTTCTCTGAACAGTATGTACAGTAGACTTTGCATCTGTCAACTGAATCTAAATGACTTCAAGAAATAGGCTATTAAAACACAAATATCTACAAAAATATTTTTAGTAACAATAATAGCCACGCATTTCATAAGTTGGCAACCCTTTGTTGATGTCTTCTAGAACAATCCAGCGACTTTCTTCCTGGTAATCCGATCAGTTTACTGAGCACCCTATACAATAACACTAATCTACGGAGTTATCTACTTACTAGACTAAGGTAGATAATTTTTGGAACCAAAAAAAAAAAAATTTTATACTACACCTGCTCGGAAAGTACCTTGATACTTTATCAAATTTACGGTAGAAAGTACGTCATTGCATATCGAACAAATATGCGGGGAGAAAACGCACCTGAGCGGGAGAGAAAAGTGTATGAAAATCCATTTCTTACGTGGTTTTTCTTTTTTAATTTTGGGTAAGACTATGCGCTGGTAACCTAAATATCAAAAGCCAAAAAGTTTTTACAGTGAGTTTTTATCTCCAAGTTCGCAAAATGACACTGGCCACTAGCTGTGTGTTGGATGGTGTCAAACAATTTGAAAAAAGAACATGTGAAAATTGCAGACGCCATTGGCGCCATTTTCAAGTGTTACATTAAGCTTCACTAACTGCAACAATTTCAATATAAATTTCAATTAGTAAAGATTTAGTTTTTTATTTTCCTCGTAGGTGTAGTATAAAGCACTATGTATCACTCGAGAGAAAGTGCGATTCCCGATCTCGGGTGTTTTCTCTCGGAACGACACCCTCGACGGTAATCGGTCACTTTCTCCTCTCGGTGAACAATGTACTATAGTAGCATGATACCCATTAGAAAAGTAAGAGAATATAACAAAGATGATAGGAAAAATAAATGACGAGCGATGAGGTCGGGAGGGGCGAATTAAAGGTTAAAAAACGGTTTATCTCGATTTCCGGCAAAACTACAGGTCCTATGTATATATATATCTTATTATGTATAATTTGTCATTTGTTCATTGTTTAGACTTTGTTTGTTTCTTTTCTTTGTTCTGTTTGTTATTTTTTTTTATTTCTGTCCACGCATTTTTATCGGTCGTAATGTCACTTGCTGGTTCCAACAGAATATCAGCGCTGGTTGCTCGTAAGCGCAACCAGCATTACGCTGAGTTGGGACCAGTTTTGTGACAGAAATACTAGGTAAAATACTGTTGTTTTTTTGTGTTTTATCATTTGTTTTGTCGTTATGTATTGTACCTCTTATTTTTGTTGCAAATAAAAATTCTGTATTCTGTATTCTATGGAAATACATTTATTTTACTTTTTACCATTTTAAGGCTTCTACACTGATCCCTGTACTAAGCCGAGAGGGGGTGATTAAGACCATCTTTATGAACAAATTTTACTGTAAGACCAACTCAAAATTTGAGAAAAAAAATCAGCTGTTCCATAATTATATAATTGCAACTCGGAATCGGCAACTTGTATGAAAAAGCTGATTATTTTCTCGACATCCGGATATTGGCCTCATGGAAAAAGTTGTTCGTAATGATGGTCTGAATCAACTTACCGTTTCCATTGGGTACGGGTCTATCAACCATGGTCCTCTCGTAGTTCCCCTTGTTGATGTCTTCCAGCACGGTCCTGAGCTGCGTCATCCTGGCAGTGAGGCCGGCCAGCTTGCTGAGCTCGCGGCCCGACAGCACCAACCGACCGATGCCTTCCGCCATCTTCACTAACATACGACCGTAGTTGTAGTAGTGCTGAAAAGATGAAAATAATCTACAATTAAATCCATTAATACAGTGAATAAACTAGCACAAAACAGCGCAGTAAAGTACATGGATGATAATATACTATGGGTGTGTACTTGAAAATTAAATAATCGGCCAAGTACGAGTCGGACTCGCGCACGGAGGGTTCCATACTGTATGGGAAAATATTTATTTTATTTTAATTTTATTATTTAATATTGAAGGGAATATAAAACTAAATATTCTGTGAAATTTCAAGCCTGGTACCTGGTACTATTATTAACATAGAGCGAAAAACGTCTAAAAATTCAGGTTTGTTGTATGGGAGCCCCCCTTAAATTTTTATTTTATTTTGTTTTTAGTATTTGTTGTTATAGCGGCAACCGAAATACATCATCTGTGAAAATTTCAGCTGCGTAGCTATTATGGTTCATGAGATACAGCCCGGTGACAGACAGACGGACAGATGGAGAGACGAACAGACGGACATCGAAGTCTTAGTAATAGGGTCCCGTTTTTCCCTTTGGGTACGGAACCCTAAAAACTATTATGAAATAAAAAATTAAAGCGTGGTGGTCAAAAGGTTAAATAGGCTCAATAGGTAAAAAAATATAATTAGTCCGTCAGATAGACTATATAAAAATATTAGGCACGTATTTTTGAAGTGAAACTTCTAATGCGACTTCCAACAACTTAAACGTTTAACCATGGAGGGGGTATAAAAGTACTGTTGCGTCGAATTTTCAATTCTTCCGCGCGGAGGGACTCCACTTGCATTTTTTTCTTCTGCCAATTAAACATAATTGATGAAGATATAGTCCGTTAAAGTTTTGCGTGACGTCACAAGTGCCACACAAATGTATAGACTTCTGTAAGAGAGGTGACGTCACGACCCCCACTCTCAAACTTTGACAAGGTTTATCTTTGTCATTTGTTGTTTGATTAACAAAAGAAAAAATACGTGTCCAATATTTTTTGATAATCTAACTGACGGACTAATTATAATAATGTTTATTTTACCCAGTCATCGTGTCTATTATAACGCCTATTCATTATAAACAACAATAGAAAAACTATATCTAGATTAGACTATATTGTAGATTAGAAGGCGGACCTTCATTAATGTGGTTCCATCAATTACTGAGATCTGTCCCCGTATTCGTATGACGTTCGGCTTCGCTTTCCCTCCCATTCGCTCTTGTGGCGACAGTAACTGGCGCGGGCAGGAGAAAAAGCTAAACCGAACGTCAGAATCAGAACGCGTACAAAGTATGGCCGCTGGTCAATTATTGTTTGTGAGGATTTAGGGCTTCGAGCAAATATCTACAGAGCCACAGTCCCTAAGTGAAAGTAGTAAAAAAATGTCCGAGCGCCGTCATAATTAGATATTTACATTAAATAATTCACAATGACCCGATTTCTCGAAGTTTGACGTTATGTCACCTAATTAGTGCTTGTAACTGAGCACTTTGGCATCGCGCGGCGTTGTAATCGGCTTGCTGTGGCCTTACGATACGACTAACTAAAAAGCCTGCCCACTATATAGCTTGGGCAGAGTATTAGCTCTTAACACTTTTTTTACACGATTGTGACTCTATAGATATTTGCTCGAAGGTTTAGGGTGACATTTTGGGGTGGAAACTTACCTTAAACCTGTCATTTTCCGTGCCAGTGGTGAGCAGGTTGTGATCGAGAGCAAAGAATGGCCGCGATACCGCGTAGAATCCCACCGTAATGGCAAAATCTGCACACAAACAATATAGGTACATTAAACTTTGCAGAAACTTAGTCAAAATTATTTTAAAAAACATCAATCAGATTCAACAGTAGCTCTTATCATCAGAGACCCCAGACCAAATAAAAAAATCAAGACAATATTGTGAACAAACAAATGAGGCCAGCAAAACTACGCCTCGTCGTGTACAAACACACACACACGTACAAAGAAACTACGCCTTGGCTTATCAGTCGAACTATGGCGGCGCAACCCTGACGCACTCACCACATGTATAAAAAACCGGCCTCACATGACTGTTCAACGATGATCTGTCTTGATTTTTTATTTGGTCTGAGTTAGAGACTTAAAAGACCGGTCTATATGCCATATAAATTTGTTTTTACAAAATAAAGTTGGTTTACATTATCTTGGAATATTTTATGTTAAGTCATCATTTCATTGTCAGCAATAATTTCCGCATTGTATTTTGAATTCTATTTTTGTGCTCTGTGAATTACCTACTGAAATTTAAATAGTTGATCTGCACATTTAATTTGATTTAAATTGTATATCAACACCGATTATGAAATCGCGGAGATGAATAATTTGAAAAACGAATATAGTTTATAAGTAAGTAGTAGTGCCAAATTAAGGTAATTGATCAGAAGTTATTGGAGTTACAACGTTCCGTGGTTCAACTTAAATTGGTGTTTTCTTCATGGAGTATTTTCCGACCCATGCACTCTTATTATTTATTACCATAAAAACATACCGAAAAAATGTGTACATAATTGCATAGTAGAAGTTCACAAAATAATCAGTAGGTCGATAGGATCAATAATCGGCCAAGTACGAGTCGGACTCGCGCATGGAGGGTTCCGTACTTTATGGGAGCCCCCCTTAAATATTTATTTTATTTTATTTATTATTGAAGGGAATATAAAACTAAATATTCTGTGAAAATTTCAAGCATCTACCTGGTACCATTATTAATATAGAGCGAAAAACGTCTAAAAATTCAGGTTTGTTGTATGGGAGCCCCCCTTAAATATTCATTTTATTATGTTTTTAGTATTTGTTGTTTTAGCGGCAACCGAAATACATCATCTGTGAAAATTTCAGCTGCCTAGCTATCATGGTTCATGAGATACAGCCCGGTGACAGACGGACAGACAGACAGACGGACATCGAAGTCTTAGTAATAGGGTCCCGTTTTTCCCTTTGGGTACGGAACCCTAATAAAAAATAAACACCGTTTACGACGCTGCCAGGATTGTCAGCCAGTCTATGTGATTGATAAGGCCGAATCACACAAGTCGGATGAGAAGTTAGCTACAAGCTGCGCAATATCCAATTCTGACTGAAGCTCACATAAAGCTGCGCGTTGATAGGGTTTCCCGCAGGTTGTAGCTAGCTTCACACCGAGACTTTTATGATTAGGCCTATACTAGAGTTGCCACGATTGCTACCGAAATTACTGTGTTATAAAACTTTCTGATAAAAAAATCACAAAATCTATAAAACTCAACATGCCGGGGCACTAGAATACGGCATCGGTATCACCTGCCTGTAGTAAGAGCCTACTCAAAGGGAACCCCTGGGCTCGTGGGTGGTCAGAGTTGGGGCTCTGGCCATCCACTCAAGCGGGCCCGAGGAGGACGGCAGCGTGTGTGGCAACGCTGTCGTAGAGGACCGGAGCCTGGTTAGGACCAGACCAGACTACTCGCCTGGTACTAGGGTACCAGGCGAGTAGTCAAACAAAGTGCTGGGAGCACCGGTGCGTTCCTTTTGGAGATCCCGGAACTCCCAAGTGGGCACAAAGGCTGGCCACCGAGGGGGTTTTAGTGGGTAAAATCCTACATAACCCAACTGCACCCCAAAGCAGACGGACATCTTTCGAAGATTTCCCCCTCGCAAAAAAGGGCCATTTCTACGGCTTTTAGTACATTTGCTACGGTCGTGGCCCAAGTAATTTTAATGTATGGTTCGACCGTGAATACCGACAGACTGTAGGCCTCTTTCCTTGTGAACATGGCTTTGCCCTGCCTGCCCTGCATTTATCGTAAATGCAGGGCCGCCCTAAAATTTTCATTGGCAACACTGCATTATGGGTACTCACATTTAGCAATGATGTTGTCGATGAAGCCCATTCCGACGCGGAAATTGAGGAAGTTCCTCAGATGACGCGTCAGCTTGTAGAAGCTGGCCAGGATTGTCAGCTGTTCCCTGTGATTGCCCTGAAAGCAGAAAACATGCATTAAAAATATCATAAGCAATTGTTTTGTCGTGTGTCGATCATTCCTTTTATGGTGGACATTCCGCATGTCAGAAAGAAGCATTTCGAATCTACATTCCTCAAACGAACAGCCAGAATGTGGATCGCTTTGCCTGAGTCTGTCTTTCCACTACTGTACAACATAGAGCGATTTCAAATATCTATTCGATATTAACAGATATCTTCTAGGTAAGCGTGCTACAATCTAGACCGCACATCTGCTTATAGTGTCTTCTATAAAGTTAGCTCCAAGCAGTAGCGGCGCTAGGGTAGGGCGCGGTTGGGCGACCGCCCAGGGGCGCGAGACATAAAGGGGCGCTGCCGGCGCATGTGGCGCCCCTTTATGTCTCGCGCGTCAACATTTCACGTGGAACCAAGGTTAAAATAAAATTTGACTGAAAAAAAAACCGGAAAATTTTCGCGCTCGCTTCACTAGCGCTTTATCGAGCTAGACTGGTTTTGCTTACTTGCCGTTCCAGACATAGAATTTGATCTTTAAGCAAAAGCCGCCACTGTGACTATGTTAAAAAAATCCTGCCTATATAGAATGATTAATTATTTTAAACGTTGACAAACTACTCCGGATACCTATTCTAACAAAATGTCGCGCTCGCTGCTCTTGCGCTTATTAGTCATATTTATCATGTATTTTTTCACTGTTTTGTTTGCTCACTCTTTATATTGAATTAAATAAAATGTAAGCTCTACTGAAGGATAAAATCAAAAAATTTCTCGCTTGCTGTGCTTGAGCTTTGAAGCACTATAGTGAATGATCCTTTGCTCACACCACTGTGGGTATACTCGTACCTATTGTATTAAAATATCAGCTCTATTGAAAGACAAAATCTAAAAATTTAATGCTCGCTGCACTCGTGTTTAGTAACTACAATCGTAGTTTGATCAAAGGACTGTCGAACCACTGTAGTTTTACTACTTGTTATTTGAGTTCAAATTTCAGTTAGGGGCGCCGTATAAATCTCGCCCAGGGCGCTGGTAGAGCTAAAACCGGCACTGGCTCCAAGTTAAACAAAAGCCCATTTCTCACCCCCGCTGATATAAGAATTTGCTAGTTCGCAACGATTCGGCTCGTGTACACAGACGCCATAAAGTTTGAATCGTACTATATGAATATATAGCCCGAGAGGTACGCGCAAAAAATGCAACTACTTTCTAGAAGCTGAATTTTTGTTATTAGGTAGTCATGGTGGTGTACAACAATATCCCGGATTCAGTCAGCTGAGATGCTAAGCGTTTGGTGGGGGATACCAGTTTGATTTTTTTTTAATTAAGAGAGTTTAACTACAGCCTATCACCCAAAACATACAACAGAGCTTTTCAGCCGGGCTTTAAAGCGGCGCCATTTTAAAACCTGACTAACAGGCCTTTGTTACTTATTTCAGGTAATTTGCTGCGGTTAAACATTTTTTAGTTATTTTCCTACCCGCACGCCAATTTTCAGCTTTTAAAAGGAGTTGCAAGATACTAATTTAATGGTTTAAAAAATTAAACTGGTATCCCCACCAAACGCTAAGCATCCCAGCTGACTGAATCCGGGTATTATTGTACACCACCATGACTACCTAATACCAAAAAATCAGCTTTTAGAAAGTAGTTGCATTTTTTGCGCTTACCTCCCGGGCTAACATAGTTTACATTCAGCTCTGTTGACAGGGAAGAGAGCAAGAAACTGGATTTCGCGATGGTACTTCAAGAGGTCGCTAGATTCAAACAGCGAAGGAAAGTAATTGACTCGCGTGACTATTTAGCAACGGCTCAACCGCAGAAATCGTGAACTCATAATTAGTTTAATAGAAAACATCGTCTGAAAACCGGCATGTCTAAAGGGGTGACTTATCTTTTCAAACATATGATTTGTAACTAGTATTTTCTAACTAGTATACTAATCGCCACACAAATCGGCGGATGAGAAGTTAGCCGCACATGACACTTCGCCGTGATACGCTAATTATTGCGCATGTGTGCACGGTCGTAGGGAGCGCGCGGGAGGCATGAGGTTGGCGGGCGGGTGTGTCCCGGCGCGAGTCTCTCTGGCTCCCGCGCATACCTATATTTCGGCTGATGCGCGGCGCTCTGCGCATAACTTCCCATCCGCCGATTTGTGTGGCGAAATGGACTAAGACCTTTCCCGTAACCTTTCTCCTATCTATCTAATGTCTGACGTCGTATCATGAATTACATAAGTCATAACCAATGTATCCTTATAAAAATATTTGTCATACTTTTATTAGCTGATTCGGCGAACTTTGTATCACCTAAGAATAGCTAAGCTATGTAATATTTGATTTGAATAACCTAAGTTGTGCAATGTATTTGATTGATAAAGATTAAAATTCACACTCCAAAGTACAATGGAAATTTTATATCGGTGTATCGTTGACTCTCAAGTGGAAATAATTTTTACAACATGTGTTCACTTGGGTTTTAATTTATTTTTTATTAGCTTTTACCCGCGGCATCGCCCGCGCTATGTTAAGAAAAAACAGACCCTATGGACTATGGACACTCTCCGACTTTTAAACTAGGTGCATATCCGTCGCTTCGGTTCTACGTAAAAGAGTAATAATCGGCCAAGTACGAGTCAGACTCGCGCACTGAGGGTTCCGTACTGTATGGGAGGCCCCCCTTAAATATTTATTTTATTTAATTTTATTATTTATTATTGAAGTGAATATACAACTAAATATTCTGTGAAAATTTTAAGCATATACCTGTTTACCATTATTAACATAGAGCAAAAAACGGCTAAAAATCAGGTTTGTTGTATGGGAGCCCCCATTAATTAATATTTTTATTCTGTTTTTAGTATTTTGTTATAGCGGCAACAGAAATACATTATCTGTGAAAATTTCAGCTTCCTAGATATAGTGGTTCATGAGATACAGCCTGGAGACAGACTGACAAACGGACAGACGGACAGCGGAGTCTTAGTAATAGGTTCCTGTTTTTACCCTTTGGGTACGGAACCCTAATTACACACTATAAAATAGCTAGACAGCTGATGTATTTCTGTTGCCGCTATAGCAACAAATACTAAAAACTAAATAAATTAAATATTTAAGGGGGGCTCCCATACAACAAACGTGATTTTAGGAGTTTTTTTGCTCGCTATTAATAATGGCAAGAGGGATGGGGCTCAGGGGGTTCCAACACGGTACGGAACCCTTCGTGCGCGAGTCCGACTCGCACTTGACCGATTTTTTTTGTTACCTAAAAAAAAAGTATAAATAATATCAGTGTCTGGCAGCCATATTACAAGCTTTGCTTAGTTTAGGGTCAGACACCGTGTGTTGGATGTCCCTTAATATTTATTTTTTATTTTATTTACAAACCGACAAACTCACTTTCGGATTTATAAAAACAGTAGGTAAGGATTCCTTAAACCCTCGCGAATTACTACAAGTAATGTACGGGGGTAATTACCAGAGCGGTGTTTTAATTTTAACGCGGGTGGCAATAACAACTTTCAAATTAATGCTAAAGTGGTTTCACTGGGTCATCGCGCGACATTTTTTTTGTTTCCTTTTGGCATTTATATCCAAGGCCAAGGCATACCCAAGGCCTTCAGACAACTCTTCTTCTTCTACGTGTCAATGATTTAAATATTTAAGTGAAAAGAGTTGGAATCCTTAAAAAAATCCTAGCCTATAGGAACTCACTTATACAGTTAGTTTCTCTCATTTTTCGAGATAGGTAACATATACTTACTTGGTAGAAAGCGATCTCCTCAGAGTTGGTGATGAGCCTCGAATTCACGTATCTGAACTCTCCTTCCAGCTTCTGCTCATGTACCGTCATTCTTGCTGAAATGTACAACGATGATGTTATTTTAAACTTTCGCGATTTGAGCACATTATTCTTGTACTACACTAGCGACCCGCCCCGGCTTCACAACGGTGTATTATACATATAAACCTTCCTCTTGAATCACTCAAAAAAACCGTATCAAAATCCGTTGTGTAGTTTTAAAGATATAAGCATACATGGGTACAGACAGCGGGAAGCGTCTTTGTTTTATAGTATGTAATGATACAGTCGGATAGAGAACCTCCTTTTTTGAAGTCGGTTAAAATAGGGTCCTAATTTTAGCCTCGCTCATTGGATATTGCTTTACATCATTCTTATACTACGGGATTTATCGCGCAATAGAATCACTACATAGTATACAACAAAGTCGCTTCCTGTCTGTCTGTCCCTGTGTATGCTTATATCTTTAAAACTACGCAACGGATTTTGATGTGGTTTTATTTTATAGATAGAGTGATTTAAGAGGAATGTTTATATGTATAATACTCGTACAACTGTGCGAAGCCGAGGCGATCGCTAGTATTAATATAAATTTATTTTTACACCGCATATACATCCGTGGATATGTGTGTATATTACATCCACGAAAACTTAAAAAAAAAAAACAGTTTGGCACGCTGATCGAGGCTTTGTTTATTAAGGATTAATTAAAAATATTTAATTCTTTCCTAATTATGTTTAATTAAGCTTTATTATGTAATTTTCACTATATCGCAGCTCCAAACTGAAAATATTGCAAGATTTTTCTTAACAAAAATTCTAAGCAATCTTTACTATTAATACCATGAAATGTTATTATTTCGTTTCATTCGGCGATATAAAAATAAACTTTAGCATATCATTGTATTTAAATTGAGGCCAAAAGGTGGAAATTGGAATGGGTTAGTGGACTTTCGTACTGAATAGCGTTGAGTTTTATGGACAGGTTCTATATAATAGACATTCTTAAATTCTTGTACATGGTTAGTCAGAAACGGCGTACTCGTACAAGTAAAAGGAGGTAGAATTCGTCCATTGGCGTAGCTAGAGATTTTCTCTATTTAAATTTCGATATTTTAATAGATAACTGCTATTCTTGGAATAGACCAATCCAAAAAACCAAAGATCATCATAATCGGTACAGCCATTCTCGAGTCATAAATGGGGTAACTAGCCCGACTTTGTGTTATGTATTTCTATTTATGTAGGTATAAGTACTTATACAGGGTTATTTCTAATCAATTAGCATCCTTTTAGGAGCTTATTCAGTACATCAAAACTAACAACTTTTGTCCTACGACTTTTATTAATTCTCCAAAAAAAGCTGTTGTTCCATAGAAAAATATCGTTCAACCTCGACAAAAGGTATGGAACAGCTGATTCTTTTTTTGAGTTTTGACAAAATTAGCAGAACAAAAGTTGTTAGTTTTGATGTGCAGAATCAGCCCCTAAAAGGATGCTAATTGATTAGAAATAATCCTGTATAGAGATAACAATAACAAAAATATATGCAATATAATTCAGTTTAAAGATGAAAACACAAACCTGTGGGCTTCCTGAGGTAGGTCAGGAATACTCCAGATACTAACAGGTACGCCATCATAATACCCGGTGTCTGAAAATAAAATAAAAGAGATTTGACAACAGTTATACATATTATTTTAACTTAAAACTATCACGGGTACGAATGGAAATCCATAGTTTTACATGGCGCTACAAGGAATTTACGATCTATAAAAGTTGTTCGCATTTACTATGGGACCAACCTCAAAATCGGTTCATAAATACATATAAGCTCCGGTTCATAATTATGAATTCCGGTTCATAACTATAAGCTCCGGTTTATAACTATTAGCTTCGGTTCACAACTATAAGCTCTGGTTTATAACTATAAGCTCCGGTTCATAACTATAAGGTCCGGTTTATAACTATCAGCTCCGGTTTATAACTATAAGCTCCGGTTCATAACTATAAACTCCGATTCATAACTATAATCTCCGGTTTATGACCTTCCTGTGACCATCAGACGTGCACAGAGCGTTGAATCTTTCAAGGCCCAGGTTCAGCAACATTACGAGTATCTCTCAAAGCTCTCTCTGACTGATACTCATATCACTCCTCGTCATTAATTTATTTGTAATATATTTATGCATCTAAGTATGTTTATTTTTATTGTATGTATTATTATAAGTATTTATGTATGGCTATTATTTTGTAGTTTATTTTATTGTTGATTAGGAATTTGTAGTAACTTTCTTCATTATTTTACTTTTTTTTTACGTTTACACCGTCCTTGTCGTCTTTATGTTTCCTTGCATCCAAGAGAGGTTGTCTGGAAGAAATCGCTTTTAGCGATAAGACCGCCTTTTGTGCCTTTTCTGTCTTTGTTTCTTTTGTTATGTTTTCTTGTTGGTGTCAATAAAGTGTTGTTGTATTGTATTGTATTGTTTATAACTATAAGCTCCGGTTTATAACTGTAAGCTCCGGTTCATAACTTCAATTTTAAAATAGGCGGAGTTATCGCACGTTCAAAAAAAACATACAGTCGAATTAAAACCTCCTTTTTTGAAGTCGGATAAAAGATTTGGGCGCGGTCTACGATTGGCTAAAATTTAAGCAATTTTTGAATAATGACTTCAAAAAGTCAATGTTTCCAGCCAGGTCATTGGACATTAGACTCAGTCGATACGAGATTGAGTACAAAGTACAATGTCCAAGACGGTGCGTTCAAATAAACAAACATTTTTCAATCGCCCACAGCTATGTCACTTACACATTTGAAAGTTTGAGTAAACAGACATTCACTTTCCTAATCGCTTGACGCATCTGATTTATAATACTATAATAAGTATACTAAGCGCCACACAAATCGGCGGATGAGAAGTTAGCCGCAGAAGACACTTCGCCGTGATTCGCTAATTATTGCGCATGTGTGCACGGGCGTAGGCAGCGCGCGGGTGGCATGAGGTTGGCGGGCGGGTGTGCCCCGTCGTCTCGTCTCTCTGGTTCCAGCGCATACCTATATTTGGGCTTTTGCGCAGCGTTCCGCGCATAACTTCCCATCCGCCGAGTCTAGTGGATTTTAATATGAAATCCCTTTATTGGCTTTTTCCCTTAAACAGTAATTAATTAATAGCCAGCTGTTTTCACGCGTGGCTATAAAAATATGTACATTCTTCGTATTAAAATTCGCCTTATTCTGGTAGTAAGATCTGTACACCTAATTTAAATAAAACCAAAATAAAGTGCGTGTCAGGTTCGCACAACGAGGGTTCCGTACAAATCCTGAAAATTGCACAAAATTGGGAACAATCGATATAAGGGAATTTTCCTAACTTTCATGTCATACATCGAAAATCAACGGTATCCGTACACTTAGCAAACTTTCTTTCAAAAACTGGCATGTGATACAGTTTTCACATTGATTCCTATAATATGTACATTAATACAATACTTTTTGCTAAATTGCATAGTTCTAGGTCAACGGGAAGTACCCTATAGGTTTTGATTCCCTTGTGAGTGTCAAAATATGCGGTTTTTACGTTTTAATTTCAACTTGTTAACTTAACGCGGTTTTGAGATAAAAGGTTTTGACACACAGACGGACAGACGGACAACAAAGTGATCCTATAAGGGTTCCGTTTTTTCCTTTTGAGTTACGGAACCCTAAAAATAATAAAACCTTATTACGTTTAAAGTTAAATAATTCAATAAACGTGGTGTTCGGTAGGCCAGTGATTATATTGAAAAATAATGAAATAACTAAAATATTGACGCCTGTTTAAATTAAATTGTTTGCAATTATTTAATGTATGAAGATACATGTATAATTATGAAAATAGTTGTAAAGTGATTTCACACTAAATATGTACAAGAATACTTCGTTATAAAGCCCGATTACAGAGGCGCCAGGGTAAATTTAATAGCAACGTAAAAAGCGTTCTCTCTATCGAATGCTTAAAGTGAAAAAGACACAGAACTATAGGTATGCTATTTAGCTAATATAATGACGATGGCGCCTCTGTTATCGGCCTTATAGACAAATTAAAAAAATGTCGTGGATTGGTAAACAGTCGGAACGGAAATCAGCAGGTTCAAATTCTACGGTCACGACAATTGTTTAAAATATTCATACCTGCTAACTACCTGCAATAAATATTCTACAAGTCTTAAAACTAAAATCACTTCAGTCATAACTACGTTTTCAGCTAAATGATTTTAATATTCCTGATAATCCTTTATTTATAAGTCTAATGAACTTCATCTTTTAGCCTTGGACAATGCAAATTAAAAATCTGGAAGGTAAGACGCATTTTAAGCCAGTTTTGTCTTGGCAATATGGACAAATAAGGCTTGAAACCTGCAATTATTGTTATTTTTATTCAAAACAGGTTGCGTCAGGACACCTAGTAGGTATTATTCGCTGTTGCAACTAATAGTTCGAGAGGTAAGCGCAAACAATGCAACTACTTTCTAAAAGTTGAATTTTCGGTATCACGTCATGTATTGTACAACAATACCCTGGAGTCAGTCAGCTGGGATGCTTAGCGTTCAGAGGGGGTTACCCGTTTGAATTTAAAAAAAAAATAGTATCTTGCAACTACATACTTCTAAAAGCTGATAATTGGTGTACGGGTAGATAAAGTTGAACAGCCCATCACCTAAAACATGTAACAGAGCCTGTTAATCATGCTTTATAGTGGCGCTACTGAGTGACAGGCCTTGTTACTTGTTTCAGGTAATTTGCTGAGGTTAAACATTTTTTTAAATTATTTTTCTACCTTCCAATTTTCAGTTTTTAGAAGTATTTGCAACATAATCATTTATTTTAAAAAATCTAATGCGTATCGCCTCTAAACGCTAAGCATCCCAGAATCCCAGCTGACTGACTCCAGGGTATTGTACACCACCATGACAACGTAATACCAAAAATTCAGCTTTTAAAAAGTAGTTGCATTTATTGAGCTTACCTCCCGGGCTATAACTTCACTGCACAGCTCTAAAGCTAGATTACCTAGTAGGTAACTTGATCTGTCTAGATTTAAACGTGCAGAAGGGAAACAAACTCAGTGAGAGCGTTTGACGCTATCGTAATTATGCCTCTATAGAGTGTTTCTCTATGCGAAGGATATATTTTAGGAATTATTCTTGTAGTGAATATTAAACAATCTAATTTTGTCGTGGAATATATAATTCGCGCATTGTCCGGTGGTATTTCATTATGAGCGAATTCGCAAATTATTATTTTATTAGGTTATTTTTTATTATTTCGTATAGGTTTGCGTTTGACTACATACTGCCTGATGTTAAGCAGATATGCGGTCTAGGATGTAACACGCTTACCTAGAAGATACCTATTTAAGACACCTACATTGTACTTTAGCGGGAAGACAGACTCAGGCAAAGCGTTCCACATTCTGGCAGTTCGTATGAGGTTTATAGGTTCGAATGCACATGTTGCTATACTGGCTCTAATTTTGAAATTCGGTTGACTATTACAATTTTTTGGTGACAGTCAATAGTTAAAATGCCTTAGTATTGTGTAATAACGAACTTGAAAGTAAAGTTCGCGCAGGTGAAGGGGAGTCCTGCGCTGAGCCAGCCAGCCGACGCCAACGCACCTCCAGCGAAAGTATTACGTACTCATATTACCACAAGTATTAATTACAAAGTAACTATAAAATAATCTGTGGTTTTACGTCGTTTCATACGAAGTACTGCCTTTATGCCTGAATATTTCCTACGCTGTTTTTTTTTTCATTTATTAAAATGTAGCGACGCGCCCGGCTTCGCACAAGTGAAAAAAAATAATACGTACATAAAAACCTTGCGGTCCTGAATCACTATCTACTTAAAAAAACCGCATCAAAATCCGTTGTGTAGTTTTAAAGATATAAGCATACATGGGGACAGACAGCGGGAAGCGACTTTGTTTTATACTATGTAGTGATTGGTTTATATGCCTTCATGCCAAGGCCAACATGTGAATTATGTAAAAGGGCTATTTGAACGAGGATCGCACTGTATGCAAACCGCTTTCAATCGGTCTTAATGGAGATCTATTAGGGAGGCCTATGTCCATCAATGGAAGTATAGCTAAAACGACGACGACGATTCTTGCATTTGCTTATCTTAAAATTACACGTTTTGTAGTATGTTACGTTATCCTCTAACCTTCTAATAAAACCACTTCAAGTCATTTAACTTTTGCAAATTCAGTAATAAATTACGATTATTATTAGATAACAAACTTGGGAAATATTTTTACCTGTCCAACCTTGTAATTTTATCTTATTATATTAAAACACCAACGTTACGTGGTAAAATCGAAACAATAACACAGTAAAAAAGTAAGTATTATGTACTTGAAAACAGAAAATATACTTGAACTAACATGATTTTTTGTCAAAAATCATTTTTACAAGCTTTTATTTAGTTTTACCTGTCCTGTTATCTGTCTGTAATCAAATTTGACCCAATTCCCGTTTACCGATTGAGCTGAAATTTTGCATACATGGGTAAATCGCGTGACGAAGCCATATTATGATAACATGGTGCTGATCTGATGCTGGAAACTGGTCAAAAGAACTTAGCAATGAAACGACACAACCTCATCAAGTTTGGGTTCATTTGAATGGTCTTGGCGAGTAGTCTTTCAATGGTAACCAGGGTCTGATGATGGAGCTGGAAGGTGGTCATAGGAACTCTGTAATGAAACGACGCAACCCTATCGAGTTTCGGCTCGTTTGATTCGTTTTGGCAAGTAATTATTCAGTAAAAGCTTGTTTTAAAAAATAGGTTTTTTAATATAATCCTTGTTAATAATTTATATTGGACTACTTTACCACCACTTCAATCGCTACTACCGTAAGCACAGACTACGTCAAAAATGACAAAATAAGCGTATAATATGGCTGCAAAAAGTAAATAATCGTAATAAATTACTCGTATTACGTCGCTTACGTATTATTTGAACTGTTCCATAAGAATTGTTTCTGATTTTGTAGTTTGTTTATTTGTTTTTATGATTACATTTTCTTTTCTTTAATATTCAGAGTTGCAACGAGTTTGTGTAGAAGTTTTAAATGTTGGTCCCATTCATGTAAAATCTCTTTGTTATTTAGATTTTAGACTATCTATAAGACATTTGCATGCCGAAAGGCAGAATACGGAGATCTATTTATATTGTCCCATCCACACTCTCCACGAGTCTTCACACGTGGGAACGCGAGCACGAGAGTGTGGACGGGGCGCTCGTGTCACCTTTTCTTCGCGTCCGTCGTCGCTAGGGTTGCCAACATTTTTTACAAGAAATAAAGTATATTTAGGTCTATGAAGAATATTAAAAAGTATTTAAGAAAAATGAACAGTTTTGTATTTATTTATTGTTAAGTTGTAAAACAAAAACAAGGTCCACGCGAAAAAAGGTTACGTTCTGAGAACGCACACACTCGCATGTCTGTCAGTGAGTGACAGTCTTGAATATTTGACATTGACAGATTTGTTCAGAAACTCAGTGTGATTTGTTTGTGGCTGCGCTGCGCTGAGCAGTGAGCGCCCTCTGACTAAGTGTGAGCGTCTAAGTATAACACATAATAATGTGTTTACTTGCATTTTGATGCTGAAAACAGTATTTTGTATACTTTATTTTTGTTCAACAGTAAAAAGTGTTATTATTATTAGCCTTTATTCTGAGTGAGTTTTGGAAAAATGTATTGTGGTTAATATTGCTATAAAATGTCTCTCAGCTCAGTGTGCCTTTTGGCATAGGCCTCCTCCAACTGTCTCCACTGTGGTCTGTCTTCAGCGACTCTTGTCCAGTACGGTCCCAAGGTTAGTCTGATATCATCGTCCCATCTTCGGATTGGACGTCCTTGTCTTCTAGTGCCATCTCTCGGGTACCATAGTGTGACCAGTTTACTCCATTTATTTGCTTTGCAACGCAACATGTGTCCTGTCCAGCCCCATTTCTGATGATCTATACGAGCAAGTATATCTGCGACTTTGGTTTTTTGTCTTATGGTTGAGCTTGGAATTTTATCTTTTAAGTTTATTCCCAACATGCTCCTTTCCATTGCTCGTTCGCACTTGGCTAGTTTTTGCCTGTGATTTTCCGTAAGTGACCAAGTTTCGCAACCATATGTTATGCATGGTAGGATACAGGTGTTAAAAGTTTTCCTTTTAATATTTATACCTAATTTCTTACTCTTTATAATTTCTTTATGAAGAAATTATGAAGTAAAACGTATAATTTAGTGAAAAACAGCATACCTAATACTGTTTAAAACAGTATAGTTGTCAACCCTAGTCGTCGCCTCGCCTCACGCGAGGGCCTCGCCGAGGCGCTCGCGAGAGTGTAGAAGGGGCATATCATTATTAATTCCAACCTAACCCTTTACAACCGGCTCAATATAGGCATAAAATCATCAAAAAAAAATTGACGGGAAAACCATGGTGATTTTGTGAACGCAACCGGTTTCATACGATCGTGCGGTTTTCTGCTCATCCCGCACGAACGTATGAGACCGGTTGTGTTTACAAAATCAATATGGTTTTTGTGCCAATTTTTTTATCGATCCTCACGATTGTATTGAGCCGGTTGTAAAGGGCTAATGTACCCATATCTGCAAATAAAATGAACATGAATCATACTTACAGAAGCGCCCAAGTTCACTGTCAGCCTGTACAGATATATGCTGATGTCCAGCAGTGGTTTGCTGATGTTCCCGTACAGGTCGACGACGGTCTCGCAGAATTTATCGATGTCTGTGGTCAGCAGCTGGTCCGCGTTCGATATCCGGTTGTCTAGATTCGTCACTTTGTAGTAGGTGAAGCCTCTGGAACAAAAGAAAATCATTAATGAGTTTTCATTGCCATACAGGGTTATTTCTAATCAATTAGCATCCTTTTAGGGGCTTATTCTGTACATCAAAACTAACAACTTTTGTTCTGCGACTTTTGTCAAAACTCAAAAAAAAAATTTGTTGTTCCATTGAAAAATTTCGCTCACCCGCGACAAAATGTATGGAACAGCTGATTTTTTTTGAGTTCTCACAAAAGTCGCAGAACAAACATTGTTAGTTTTGATGAACAGAATAAGCCCCTAAAAGGATGCTAATTGATTAGAAATAACCCTGTATATTTATCATACACTAGACTGTAAAGAAAGTTTAGGCCATATTATCACGCTGGCCCATCGCAATGGCCCAATACGGCCACTGTGGTGGATATGGCCCCATCGCCCGTCGCTATGTCCAATAATGGAGATGAAAACGGCTGGTACAGTAGGTATAACATTGATACTGTACGTATAAATGTTATACCTACTGTACCATTCATATTAACATTTCTGTAGTTCTAAATTTTTTTTGGAATACCAATTCAAGCATAATTATGTACATATAGTACAGTAGGCTAAATATTCTCAAGGACTATTTATTACAACACTTTACGATTGTTAGGCGGGAGTTACTCTAGACTAGATCATCATGGTTTACTTTTTTTGGTTGTTGTTGTTGCTTACTATTTTTTTTTTTACGTAATCAAATATGTAGCGGAAGTTCATATCACTACATAGTATTAAACAAAGTCGCTTCCCGCTGTCTGTCTGTCCCTATGTATGCTTCTTTAAAACTACGCAACGGATTTTGATGCGGTTTTTTTAATACATATAGTTATTCAAGAGGAAGGTTTATATGTATAATACACCTGTGCGAAGACGGAGCAGGTCGCTAGTTGATAAATAATGGAGATTTTCCATTCAACGTCATGAGTACCTAACTTTATCATACTCAATTCAGCAAGAAAACTTACTGTACCTGTAACAATTTCTAATAGTGTCGAAGCCAGAATTCATTATACTTCAGGAAAATGTGTACTTATAACTAGCTGCGCCCCGCGGTGTTACCCGCGTTAGCCCGAGATAAAAAGTAGCCTATGTGTTAATCCAAGGTCTAAGCTACCTTCATACCGAATTCCATCCAAATTGGTTCAGCCGTTTGTGCGTGAAAGAGTAACAAACATCCATCCATCCTTACAAACTTTCGCGTTTACAATATTAGTAGGATAATACAATAATTTCATATTAATTAGTATCACAGACCATTCAGAATATCTTTAGTTGAATCATCGAATAAGACTAGTTTCAAACCAGTTCTGTTTCGTCATCCGATGACTGGTATAAAACATTAGTTAGAACAGACGAATACATGAATAGCTCGGGGTGGATGTTCTATTGGAGCGGGTAGGTCAATTGATAGGTCGTAGTATAACAATGGAGTTGAAGGCAAAAGTGCTTAGTTGTAGTTGGAAAATAAGTTTCGACTTAACGGTACTAAAATTTTCGAATTTTGTTATGATGACTTATGATGTGTATTTAATTTTGTATTTTTTGATTGACGAACCAAACCGGAAAAGGTACTCAATTCGACGCGTATATACTTTTTTTATGTATAACCACGCATAACTTTTTTGTAACAGTCCGATTTCAATAATTCTTTATTTGTTGGAGAGTATACTTCGAAATTGGTCCCATTAAAATTTTATTGAAATCGGCTAAGCTATTATTGATAAATCAACAATAATGTGATAAATGTAACATCGATTCGTGTGAAATATTCGCGAATTCTGTACACGGGTGAAGTCGGTCATGCTATTTTTTGCGAAAAAGAATTATGCTAATATGGGCTCTACATGCCTGAAATAAATGATTTATTTTTTATTTATTTTTATTTATATGTTTAAGCTCCTGATCGACGTACAAAATAAAACCGCGGTTTTAAAGTTTTCTCTGTGTTTATACCGTTATACCTTCATACCGTCATACTAAACCTTATCACAGAGAAAACTTTAAAACCGTGGTTTTATTTTGTACGTCGATCAGGAGCTTAAACCAATCCTCGCGCAGCTGTTAAGGTGGATTCACTAAGTCAACTGGCGAGTTTTTTTTTTGGTATTTACAGATTAACTGCTCATTGTTATTTTTAAAAACTCATTTAACGGCCATGAATAGACCTGACCACTAATTCGGTTTTTAGGGTTCCGTACCCAAAGGGAAAAACGGGACCCTATTACTAAGACTTCGATGTCCGTCTGTCTGTCTGTCTGTCACCGGGCTGTATCTCATGAACCGTGATAGCTAGGCAGCTGAAATTTGCACAGATGATGTATTTCTGTTGCCGCTATAACAACAAATACTAAAAATAAAATAAATATTTGAGGGGGGCTCCCATACAACAAACGTGATTTTTTGCAGTTTTTGCTCGCTATTAATAACGGCAAGAGGATTAGGGCTCCCGTATGGTACGGAACCCTTCGTGCGCGGGTCCAACTCGCACTTGGCCGATTTTATTAAATGTATGTAAGTACCTCGTAGAAGCTACCTTTTCATGGCAGCTAAATAGATACGTTTTGGTAAACTTATAATTATTTTTCGCAATAATTGGCAAAACCGCATTCCATCGTGTATAAAATTCGAATTCGATTGTTTACATTTTTGTTGATTTTTCAAAAACGGCTCTGCTGATTTCTGTAAAATTTAAATGGGACCACCTCGGGAGTATACCCTTTCAAATTAAAAAATAACTTTTGGATTCGGTTCAGAATTAGCGAAAATATCGATGAACATAGACAAAAAAAAAACATACAAACGAACATAGTATCTCCTTTTTGGAAGTCGGTAAAAACGCTGAAAGATGAACCCTCTGTCAACCCATAGTCCAAAGTTTAGACTATCATTGGTGACTTATTGATAACAAACGCACGTTATTATGCTCATTACAGACAGATAAGATTACGACGTTTATCCGGATACTTATTGCAGTTTATAAATCCTCGAGGTTATGAGTACAAAAATAAATTGTCCCCCACTTTGCTACATTTAATTATTTCCCTCAAGTTACGAGTATTATTAACTTTTCAACGCCGACCTAAGGCGGATCTTATGCCTTTAAACTAGGAAATCGTGTAATTTTTAGGGTTCCGTACCCAAAGGGTAAAAACGGGACCCTATTACTAAGACTCCGGTGACAGTCTGTCTGTCACCAGACTGTATCTCGAAACCGTTATAGCTAGAAAGCCGAAATTTTAACAGATGATGTATTTCTGTTGCCGCTATAACAACAAATACTAAAAACAGAATAAAATGAATATTTAAGGGGGGCTCCCATACAACAAATCTGAATTTTTAAACGTTTTTCGTTCGGTATTAATAATGGTAACAGGTAGATGCTTGAAATATTCACGGAATGTTTAGTTGTAGATACAATTCAATATTAAATACATAAATTAAAATAAATTAAATATTTAAGGGGGGCTTCCATACAGTACGGAACCCTGCGTGCGCGAGTCCTACTCATACTTGGCCGATTATTATATAAGGTGTAATAACCCTGCATCGTCATTTTATTGCCCTTATTCCACTAGGTGGGATCGGCACAGCACGTTTCCTTTCACTCTATAATACGTCATCTCATCATCAACTCCTTTCTCTCGCATATTATCTGTTAACATAACATTCTATCGTAAATTAAAACAACGGATAACAATAAGGAGATATTCTTTGTAATCATCATTATGACCAACTTTTACTATATAACCAACCCTAGAATTGCAAAACTAAATTAGCTGTTCCATACATTTTGCCGAAGTTCCGGTGCTCTTAGCACCTTCTTAGCGGTGCTTTATATGACGACTCGAGCCTACCTAAGGCTTGTACGGTCCTCTACGATAACGGTGCCACACACGTTGTCGTCCTCCCCGGGCCCGTTTGAGTGAATGGCAAGAGCCTCATCTGTAACCATTCACGAGCCCAGAGGACCCTTTAGCTCTTACTACAGGCAGGGGATACCGAAGCCGTATTCTATTGCCCTGGCATCAGGGCCTAGGTTGTCTCCGTCGTCTAGGTATATTAACGCTTTTTTCATTTAAACGACTAACGATTTTGATGTTTAGGTAATGCGTTTCTTCATAAGTTTATCTGTATAGTATTACGGGCTCAGATTCCCTGAATCGAGTGGTGGCGGCGCGAACCTGGCAACCCTGCGCGCCGCGAGAACGAGACAACAAGAGACGCTACGCTAGAGTGACGCGCAATGACGCGGCCGTGTATTTACTCGTATTTACTATTTCTAATAATATTGATAACATTATGAATACAGTTCTAAGTGATGATACAATAGTACTCGTATCCTTTCTAGCCGCACGTCTTGACGTGGAGGCAGCCTTCGAGCTTGCCTCTAACAATAGGCAGTATTTCCGAGAAATTCAATTTGAAAAATCGAAACTCGTAACGTGGAGTTTCGATTTTTCAAATTGAATAATTTTTGGACTAATTTTGGTCGCTCTCTGAAATCTTCAGAATATGAAAAATTGCAAATGACTTCCTGCAAACATATTAAGTAATCTGACTTTTGCAAAATATGTTTATCAATACACGTGAAATATAATCTCACACAAAAATAATACAGTATTAGACATGTGTAATTAAGATTATGTTTTGTTTATCTGCAGTGTACTAGATTAACATAATATCGCGTGGTTTTCTAATTAAATCATAGTCCAATATAATTGCTCTGGTTGCCAATTTAATGAAATATCCAGTAATAGGATAGTACAGACGAACATAGAACCTTCCCCTTTTTGGAATTCGGTTAAAAGTTTCAGAATGTCGATATATTCTAAACGTTATATCGATATATTCGTCCATATTTAGTGAAGTGCTAGTGTGAGATTGTTAGTGACTTACTTGAGGTAGTGATTGTAGAAATACAGGGAGAGATTGGTCCGTATCCTCAGCTTTGCCTCTCCTATGCTCCATTTCAGGACGTTGTTTACTAAGGAGATCTGAAAAATATATTTTAGTTACATTTTTGAACTATAAATAAATAGCTATACTTATTCATCCATACATCCATCAGCCATAGGAGGTCTACTGCTGGACTTAGGCCTCCCCTATAGTTCTCCAATAAGACCGGTTGGTAGCGCCTTGCATCCAGCGCGATCCTGCGGTCTTAATGAGGTCATTTGTCCACCTTGTGGGTGGACGTCCTACGCTGCGCGTGCCGGTGCGTGGTCTCCACTCGAGAACTTTTCGACCCCATCGGTCATCAGTCCTCCGCGCTATGTGCCCTGCCCATTGCCACTTTAACTTGCCAATCCGCTGATAGTTATAGCATTATACATATTTGTATAATTTACTTGTGACAAAAAATGGTTGTCTAAAGTTGGTTTAAGGATGATAAATGTAAGTGATAACATCATAACAAAATATGGAAGAAGGATAGATGCGTCACAAGCTGAACGCTTAGGCCGATCGTGCCTCTTCATCGCTTGTTCCGCGCTCTCGCTTGCACGCTCGGCTCAGGCGGATCGTAACATTAGTTCGTGCGTGCAGCCGGCGTTTAACAATTTATAAGACGTTATCACGGTAAAAAATACTATTATATTAGACAATTAATACAATTATTATTGCAATGAAATGTATTGACTTGATTTGTAACAAATTGTGTAATTAATAAATTATTATTTGGTTTGCTATCACTATAGACTGAATCATACAAGTCAGCGGATGTGACGTTAGCTACAAGCTGCGCAATATCCAATCCGGACTGACGCTCACATAACGCCGCGCGTTGATTGGCTATTGCGCAGCTTGGTGCTAACTTCACATCCGCCGACTAGTATGATTCGGCCCATACTGCATTTTCGGTAAAGCATCACATCGTAATGCAACCTACAATGGCCTACATAGTACATCTGGGGAAGAAAATTGACAGCGTGTAAACGTATATTCAACAGTACACTAATACAGGGTTATCCAGAACTGGTTACCATGATTTTATTAGTAAAAGTTGTTCATAATCAAGGTTTTAATCACCCCCGTTTGGCTTAGTACAGGGTAAGCAGATAACCCTGTATGGATATTAAAATTAACAAAAAAAAATATCATTGAGAATTTTCGCATACATTTTAAAGTGGGCGTTTTAAGTTGAATTATTATTCAACTACTACTCGTATTCTATACTATTGTATAGAATAAATAAAATTTTTCAAGGTGAATTAATAATATTGGCGTTATTGTATGTAAATTAGTTTTCATACCTCAAGCTCGAAATTGACCAATTAAATATCCATTACTATCTTAACACAGTCTCGATAGCTATGGCAGGGCAATAATATTGTATGAAACTCCCTAGGGAGTAAAGTGAATTTGAAACGTCTAATTCGTATAAAAAGGACACGTCCACAAAATATTTGGAGGCTGGTATAATACTCGTTACATATCGAGAAAGCACGTGTTATTCTGAATCTTTACAGAAGTAAACATCAAAAAGAGCCCTCCGAGATTTTTAAAAATAATTTTGAATTTCTTAGGGTAAATAAATATATTTGGCACAATAGGCAGATTATTTCTGGCAACTCTGATTAACCAGCCTCCAATTCAAAGCGTTTTATCTATTATACCCAACTCTTAATGATTTTCTTGAAATACATATTGTTCTAACTGTGCACACTAACATTTTATTCCATAATTTTAGCACAGTCAGTCTACATAAAAAGGTTAAATCAAGCAAAATTATCACTTATGTGACACTTTTAGCAAAACTAAATCAAATCTATTGGCCGACCGTTTAACTCGCGTATCGCCTGCGCGGTAAGAAGGGAGCAGGGAGAGATGTGACCGGGTGGGTGAGAGGGGTGAGACGTGAGCTCTCTGCTCCGCGTACCCCTCCCCCGCTCCCTTCTTACCGCGCAGGCGATACGCGAGTTAAGCCGTCGGCCTATTGTATCATATTGTATCTCAAGTACCTCAATATTGTCTTACAATTAAGTTACAATGTAGATGTTAACAGAACAATAGTATTTCAAATATTCTACCTTTACAGGTGTACAAATATTTTATATAACATAATTATTATTTAATTTAACATTTAGAAAATTAAAATTTATTAATAGCGTGGTAACACTTGTATTGACAAGGGACTTATGTAATTAGTGTCTTAAGGGTGATTGATAGTCTCGGTGAGCGCGCAAAATTAATTGTTTTATGGGTTTTTTGCCTTTTTAATAAATAAATAACATCTTATACACGGTCTCTGACTCCAAACAAAGCAAAGCTTGTGATATAGCTGCCAGAGACTGATATACTACACACATATTTTAAACATAAATTTTTCACGACATAGTATAAAACAAAGTCGCTTCCCGCTGTCTGTCTGTCCCTACGTATGTTTATATCTTTAAAACTACCCAACGATTTTTGATGCGGTTTTTCAATAGATAAGAATGATTCAAGAGGAAGGTATGTATGACACACCTGTGCGGAGCCGGGGCGGGTCGCTAGTATATAGATAATACTTAAATAACACCCAGACACAGAGCAAACACCTACACATTAACACCTACCTTTCACAGACAAACTACTCATTTTAGGTTTACGAACTCATTTAGCGACCATGAATAGGTAGTGTTTACGAGTTAAATAGGTACACTTAAAAACCAAATTAGTGGTCAACAGAATAGATGATATATTATATCACATAATAATGGAGTGTGCACAGAACGAAACTACGCAGAAATAGTTTTTCTAAAATACAATATGTGTATAACATAGGACACTGCAATAGCATTCTGGTTGAACCGCTGTCGGACTCGGCCAGCATGCTGTTCAAACTAATTCATAGAGTATAAATTGTAAGTAGCACATGTAATCAGAGCGACTTATTCGTTCAAGAAAACCAAAAAGCTCTTTAAAATAGATTTAAAAAAAACATTTTTGTGGTCAGTTTATGCACGAAATTGCATCAACTGATTTTCACCTTAGTTTTTAGTAAGTGGACTCTTGTGCATAAACTGGCCACTATTTTGGTTTCTAGGTGTATACAGGGTTATTTTAGTTTTGACAAAAGTTGCAGAACATAAGTTGTTAGTTTTGATGTACATAATAAGCCCCTAAAAGGATGCTAATTGATTAGGAATAACACTTATACACCCAGAAACCAATATAGTGGCCAGTTTATGCACAAGAGTCTACTAAGTAAAAAAAAGACGATAGATATTTGCTCGAAGGGTCTAGACCTAAAAAAATAAAATAAAATTGAGTAATTTATACTTACCACTGGCATAGCAGTGAAGAACTGCAAAAGAAGCCGTTTAAAGTCCTTGTGGTTCATTGTTATTATTGACCTGTGAAGGACACATTATTCGTCAATCAGCACCATCTCAGCATTAACATGAGTTTAATGGGACCAAAAGGCATGATGACTAAAAAATATAATTAGTTCGTCAGATAGATTATTAAAAAATATTAGACACGTATTTTTTATTTTGTCAATTAACAAAAATGTATGAAGATATAGCCCGTTACAATTCCGCGTGACGTCACGAGTGCCCTACAAATGTATAGACTTTAGTTAGAAACGTGACGTCATGACCCCTACTCCCAAACTATGACAAGGTTTATCTTTGCCATTTGTTGTTTTATTGACAAAAGAAAAATTACGTGGCCAATATTTTTTGATCGGATTTATTTTACTAATGATTTTATTACCCAGTCATAATGCCTATCGTAAGCGGCTTGTGTGCGGTACTCGCTTGTAGTCTATGTATCTTATGAGTTATCGCCCTACGCTACGCTTGTCGCAACATGGTCTCCATTCGAGAACTTTGCAATCTTATTATTTTATATTATGTAATTAACGTTCTACGTAGCTGATTACTGATACAAACAATTGTGAATATTTAATTTAGTGATAGAAAAATCATTATATTTTCGAGCCAGTGAAATAAAAACATGTCAAATAGTGAATTATGTGCTGGTGGAATGAGTTGAATAGTTAATTAAGTACATGCTTATTTTCATAAGCATGAACTTTTTATCTCAGAATGATTGCTCAATCTTAGTTAGTAAGGTTTTGTTAAACGCATTTCTTGCGGAAATAATTACAGCATAGGTAAAATACATTTAATTATAAACCACTATTATGTTGATTATAGAATATTTAATTTTATATATTTTTTTTTTTTTTTTTTTTATTGATCCACAGACTCCAGGGTCTGTGCCCTTTATTGAGTAGTTACATTTTAAAGAATTCGACTGTACAATAGAGAGAGGTTAGTTTAAATCTTAGTCTAAGTTAGTAGTTCCAGTGCTTTGCGTGAATGCCGCGAGCAAACCGGCGACCCGCATGCAGCACCCGATCACGAGTGTGACGCATGTGCCAGCCATCGCTCTCCTCGACCATATTTGAGGGAAGAGAACGACCCGACACACGACGCCGCCGCAAGAAGGAGCCTTCGATGGCGAGCATGAATGCTCAGGGCATGCACACAATGCACACAATTTATACAATTTTATAAATTTCAATAGTTATAGTTTTAATTCCTACATCAGCAAAAAAGTCAGAAACATGAGAAAGAATTCTGTAATTTTATACACACACAATGCATGATGAATGAATTGAATAATTATTTTTCGCAAAAAATGGTAAAACCGTCTTCCATTGTGTACAAAATTCGGGAACCACTGCTATAGATTATTTTAGACATTTTGGCATTTACCTTATTATGTGTATGAGAACATACACTACATTTCTAGATATAAAATTACTAGACTGAATAAATGTATTAATTGACATGTATATTACAGTAATCGTTACTATATTTAACTACTTATGTATTAAGAGATTCACTTAATGACAACAAACATTATCTTATATTATAGTTCCCACAATAATATGTATGTTCAGGGCCGGACTTAGAGGTGTAAAGACCTCAGGCAACAAAGGAGTGGTGGCCCCTGGTGACAAATAGAGGGATAAGTTGTTAAGTGTATAAACCTCTACAGGTAGAGTACTTTACATGTACACCTGCATTTTACTTAGTTTCATAGACACATAAATTCATTCATTCAAGTTTAGTACTCCTTCAAGATGGGTAGAAAATTCTAAGTACATACTATACAATTATCAGGACGATTTGGAGTTTGATGTTTTACTGATTGCCTGATCATTATAGTGAACAAATATGTAGATTAATCATAGCCAATACATATTCAAGAATAAAAATAATTAATTATTTTTTACAAAATACTGTAGGTAAAAGTAAAACAGCAAAAAAATATCGAAAAAAAAGTTGTTTACTCGTAAACTTTGTTTTTGTTTAATTTTTTTATTTTGGAGGCTATTAGGCAGTTGCCCTGGTTGCCCTCCCCTAAATCCGGCCCAGTCAGTATGTTAAAACTTACCCTTCTATCAAAGTGGTGTGCTGAATGAGCCAGAGATCGCACATAGACCTTGATATCAGAGACAGGGCGATGAGCACCAAGAACCCACTCTCTTTGGTCCATAATCCTGGCACCATAATCTTCCATAGCTGCTTGAATTCAGCTAAGAATCTCGCGTCAACTTGAGCTTTGGGACTTTTTTTGTCTCTCTCTTTTATCATGTATTGTATCTGCTCTTCCGGTGACAGCCTGCCTGGTTTTTTTGCCACATGTTTGCTGCGGCTTTTGCTGTAAATAAATGAAATTTAAGTTGGAAAAAGTTATAAGCACGCTTGACACACTATTGAAAAGAACAAATTGCACTGTTAGATTATTTCTAAAGTGTTCAATCTTATGTGGTAAGGTGGATTGTTTTTTAGTATTAAATCTGTTCCCACAATGTTATTACATAGGTTCTTAACTTGAGGGTCCCTAATTAGCATTGTTTTTACTAAATTTGTATATTTTTCATAAATGATTCTCCTAGAAAAGTCCTTAGTCATTTTTAAGTAAGAAACATTAAACAGGTTTGAAATCAATAACCATTTTCCATTAAAATAATGTCACCTTTATTTCATATCAAGTTCATAGGTCTTCTTACTGAATGCTTTCAATAATTAGTTGCCCTCCAATATTTGTACAAATTGATTTGAGACCAGTTTTTAGGGTTCCGTACCTGTAGTTGTAAATTCTCTTTAATAATAAAATTAAAATAAAATAAAAATTTAAGGGGGGCTCCTATACGGTAAGGAACCCTCCGTGCGCGAGTCAGACTCGTACTGGGCCGATTATTTATTTACTGATGTTGTTATAGCTTGACGAGTGCTACTGCTAGACAAAGGCTTGTCCTTAACACTTCCAAGAGGTAAATAAATTTTCCAGGTTTGATATTTACACTGATATTGTAAGTGCATCATAGGTGATACACAAAGCGTGATTCATGGGAATTTTAGGAAATTCTATAGTTCAATTAATTATTTATTTATTTGTTTATAGGCGAGCAGTGTATACTGATGTGCCTATATCAAGCAGAGCCGAATAATATTAGTATTTATCTGTCAAGGAAATTTTTTCCTTCTTTATCCAAAGGTCCAGTCTATTCTTAAATGTGTTTATAGTTCTTGCTGAGATTACATCCTCAGGCAACCTATTCCAATTGTAGACAACTCTATTGCAGAGAATGTGGTGTGCAGTGTTGGTTTGTGATGGTGTAGGCTGTAAGAGGAATTTATGGCGTCTGCTATCGCGCATATTTTCCTTCAAGGTGTATATGTCGTGAATATTCGAAAGATTATAGAAGCCATTAAGAATATTGAAGGTTTAAAAAAAAATTAATTGCATAAAAATATATTTTTATGCAATTATAACCACATGAATTAAGGTACGTTTGTGTTGGGCTCAATGGCGTTTTTGGCATTTGCATAATTAGCGCTAAAGTAAACCGTTCGGAATTTCGCTAACTTTTGTTTTGTAACTTTTGCTCACTACCCAAAACAAACGCTAAACGTCAAACTCTATTTGTCAGAAAACAATTACAATGAACCCACCTCTACAGGTGGGTCAAAAGTGGCAGTTCACAATGGCATTTTAGCTGTTTTTGAACTATCCGAATGGTGAATAAAAACAGTTAAAAATGCAACTTTTGTTCTCACATTCCCAAAACGAATGCTGAATGTGATCGTTATTGGCATTTCTAACTCTTAATTTTGCCATCAGTAAGGTACCAAAATGCACCTTTAGTAGTGGTTCATTTTTGGACTAGATCTCAGGTTAGAATCTTAATGTGTGCCTTACAAAGTTAAGTAGGTAAGCGTTACTAATTGCCTCTAGCTTTAAACAATGAAGGATACATCATAGAGAAACTACATGTCTATCTATGAGTAATTTATTTACATTTAAAAACATACATAGAGAACATAATAGTCTATGTAGGACTAATACGGAAAACAAATAACCTTACTTTTTATGAAAAGAGAGGAGGTAAAAACTTTTTCAGGCTACTCAGCAATAAAACAATATACCTAAATAATAAAAAACTACGAACCCATTGTAGTTGATTATGGTCTGGTTTGCGAACACACTTGCAAAAGTAAGAGTAAACAGATACTGTGTAACAATTATTAGCAAATGTTAACATACCACAAGGTCCGTAGTCCATGTTATCATACAACCAGGTGCGTGATGACCATTTGAACTTTGATTTTTAAATGCCACCACTATTACACAAGACCTTTCGCATTAAAACTTAGTATGAGAAAATGGAATATTTTTCTGCCCATTACAGAAAATCGATAGAATAATTTGTACTCACCTTGAGTTAAAAGAATTCCGTATCGCCCAAGCACTTAGCGCTGCGGAAACAGCAAGTGCTACTCTAACGTCAGTCCGCTCTGTTAATTTACTAAAACTCGGCGCCATAACTATTAAATTAATGTATTTACATTTAAGTCTGAAAAAGTCTAAGCGTAAACCACACGACGCGAGTAGTGTTCTTCACGATCACGACACCACTCACTTCATTGTCGCTGACGATAAGTAGATAAAAATCGTAATTTTATCAAATTAATCTGAATCAACTACTCGCGATCGTCGTCGGCGCTCGCTCGGCAGGTGACTTGACGTTGACTCGTTAGTAGCTAGTGATGGTCAAGTTCATATACTTATCAAACATCGATGTTATAATTGTTTTTTATTCAATTCATCAACATTGATTCAATTCGTTTTTGAAGAATCAGCAGAATAGATTTTTTTGTAGCGAAAACTTATTATGCGGTAATGTACAATTTTAGGATAAGTACGAGTAAAATTGCTAAACTCTCGTCCTGATCGGACACGTGACCTGATCGAAAAATTTTCACTTCTGCCAGCACACCCGGAGTGCAACCCATTGTTTTTTGCTATGGACAACAATCACAACAAAGAGCGTTTTGCGCGCTCTCGCTTGTATGCTCGGCTCAGGCAGAATGTGACAATGCGTCACGCTCTTTCGTGCGTGCAGCCCGCGTTCATCAATTTATAAGGCGTTATCACATCAAAAATGTAGGTATTAAAGAACGTTGTTTTTATCTCTAAGGGACGAATGACATATTAAGGAATAGTACTCGTATCACTGTACTTATCATTATGATCAACTTTTATAACGGGATCAACGTGAAAATTATAAGAAAAAAAAATTGGTTGCCTGTAAAGTCGGTATACGGGCGAAAGTTTTACGTGACAACGACTTTATGTCTGTCTCTCTCGCTCTTAGGCGGGCTAACCATGCCCGAGTGGAAGGGACGCGTGCCTCTCACTCGCTCTCATTGTGAGCGCATAACGTGAGCGGAGCGTAACGCAGTTTCTTGAAGTGTCACCCGGCAAACCAATTTATAAGACGTTGTCACGTCAAAAAGATCAACAATTCCGAATGAATTGTTTAATAACCTTCGACAAAGGATTCATATGTCTTCTACGGACGTAACGCTCCACGGTGTTTTCCTTTACCTAAAAGACAGTGGTGCGGAATTACTCGTACGTACATAAATTCCAAAGAATTCAAAAGGTTGAAATTCTAATTTCACCATAATCCCGTACAAGCATAAGTTTAATATTGCACAATCAAATTACTGCGTGTCTTATTTCCGCCTGAAATTTGTTTATTTGATACTAACACAGGAGTACAAGCATTTAGGGCTTGTAACTTATATAAACTCCCCTTAAGGAAAGAAAAGAAAGAGCTTCTTGTTGTTCTTGAAGTTAAAGAGCCTTGCTCTTGAACTATTTTTCCTTACTTTTTCACCTAATAGGTAATATTTTTTCAGAGTTTTATTTTAGAAGAAAAATATTGGGTTTCCCATAAGTTTAGGAATATTTAAAATATTATTTGTAATAATCAGCCAAGTGTAAGTTGGGCTCGTGCACCAAGGGTCCCGTTCCGTATGGAAGCCCCCATAATATACTTTACTATAGTTATTTATTTTTGAAGGAACATACAACTTAATATTCTGTGCATATTTCAAGCATTTTCACCTGCCGTTATTAATATCGAGCAAAAAAACACTTTACTTGTATGGGAGCCCCCCTAAAATATACCAAATATTTTCTATTTTTAGTATTTGTTGTTATAGCGGCAACAGAAGTACATCATCTGTGAAAATTTTAACGTTTTTGCTGTCACGGTTCACGAGATACAGCCTGGTGATAGACAGACAGCGGAGTCTTGTTAATAGTGTCCCGTTTTAACCCTTTGGGTACGGAACCCTATAAATGAGGTGATTGATCAAATATTTATGTTTATTTTACTTGCTATGCTAATATTTGAATATAAAATATTATTATTTTATTTCAAAAAGTTATCTTTGTGTTAAACATTTCATAAATCGGGAGCGAACGCAGAATTTGAACCTGCCCCTTCGTATCACTAGCCTGACGCTCTACCAACTGAGCCAGCCCGCCTCCTACGCAAGCGCCAAATTGTGAAGTGCTTATCATTACCACCAGCTTATAACGTTGGCGGCGCGCCTATGATACCCGCATTAGATAGGTTATTACTCAACTAGAAGTTATTAGAACTTTTGAAGATTGATGAGAGATGGCGCACTGCTAAATATATGATATGATTTTATTTAGAGTGCTTTCCACACTAGATTTTTATCTCAAAGAGTTATCTTTGTGTTAAGCATTTCAAAAATCTGAAGCAAACGCAGGATTTGAACCTGCCCCTGCGGATCACGAGCCCGACGCTCTTTTGTGCAAAAAACTTTTACTTTACTTTACTTTACCAACTGAGCCAGCCCAAACACAAAGATAACTCTTTGATATAAAAATCTAGTGTGGAAAGCACTCAAAATAAAATCATATTATTCTATAATTATTTAAGTATTGTCTATTTGGATGTGTCCTTGACGGTAACAGTAATTACAGGTTATCATAATACAGCATTATTAATCGGAATATTAATCGAAAAAAATATCGATAAATCTTTAGCGTGCACATCCCTACCACATTGCCGCTCACAACGTTACAGTTGACAGTACAAATTAAAGTGACAGAATGACACTGACAACGTTGCCAGTGATAATCAGTAACAAATACCGTCACATTTTTTGTTTTTATGACTGCATACCGCAACGTTTAGCTGTCTATCGGGTGAATTTTACCGTAAAAATGGTTTCGGAACTAGGCTCTAGCGGGTGAAAGTAAAGGTACTCGCGTCTACCAAGTAAAGGTATTAGTCTCTACCGTGGCTGCTGGCAAATGAAATACCTTTAAATAAATGATTAAATTCTTATTGTTAGTTCACCGTAACGCAAACGAGATGGTTCTCTTTTTAACCGACTTCCAAAAAGGAGGAGGTTCTATGTTTGTGTGTACTTAAGTCTTTTTTTTGTGTATGTTCATCGATAATTTCGCCAATTGTAAACCGAATCAAAAAATTATTTTTTAGTTTGAAAGGGTAGGTATACTCCCAAGGTGGTCCCATTTAAATTTTACAGAAATCGGCTGAGCCGTTTTTGATAAATCAACTACATATAATGTAAACAATTCGAGCGAATTATTCGAATTTCGTACACGATGGAAGGCGGTTTTGCCATTTTTTGCGAAAAATAATTATTATTTATTGCACATAGGTGACGCTGGTAATTCAATTCAATTATTGTTTTGTGGCTTATATCTATATCTATCTTTACAGTGTTATTTGCTTACCCTGTACTAAGCCGAAAGGAGGTGATTCAGACCATCATTACAAACAAATGTTACTATGGGGCCAACCCAAATTCCAGGAAACAAAAATTAGCTAAATTGAAAAATTTTCATACAAAATTGCAACTCGGTATCGACAAAATGTATGAAACAGATGATTTTTTTTCTTCTTTTTTTTTGCTGGCCCCATAGTAAACGTTGTTTGTAATGATGGTCTAAATCACCCCATTTCGGCAGTTAGTACACGGTAAGAAAATAACCATGTACCTACTTATTATTTTCATTGTTGATTGATTAAAAATATCTATAAAATTATGTCACTTGAGTTCGCGCAAGATAACTCTGCCACGGCAATGATAATTACCGTGACTCTGCGCACGGCCAAAAACAGGAATTAGTAATTAATTTAATGCTACCATTGATTTTTAATATGCCACGAGTTAGAAAGAGACAAGTATATTATCTCGATTTATTGAAATCGGCTGAGCCATTTTTGAAAAAATCAATAAAAATGTACGTAAAAATTGTAAACATCTATTTTAGCGAACTTTTCGAATTTTGTACACGATCGAAGTCGGTTGAACATGACATTTTTTGCCAAAAATATATTTTTCATTCTTCTTCGCCTCTACGAGATAAAATATAATACACTATAGTTCGGCCGTTCAGAGAATGCGTTCCTGACACGTCATCTTGAAAAAATGTTTTTGGCCGATATCTCGGAAACTATGTACTTAAGGGCAACAAACATTAAGATCAGTTTTGTAGAAAACAAAATTATATATTTTTATAATTATAATTAATTTTTATAATTAAATACTATGTAGTGATTTGCAATAAGACGGGTTGGAAATGGCTTGAATAGGTACATATGTAGGTCCCCCCCCGAGTGGGTTCCCGCCTTGTCGTGGCGGGGGGGCTTAGTAGCCAGGTCTCGCCAGCCTGGTGAACCAAGAGGAACCCGAGGTGGAGCTGGCCTCTCCGGGTCTTGGGCCTCGACAAGCCCGTGCGGAGGCTGGCCAGTAGGTCGCAAGTCGACTGAGGTGGACTGCGGTGTCGCGCTCGTCGCGATACCGCGGCCGAGCCCATCGAGGCGGGGGCGGCGACGGGATGGACATGCGGCGAGTGTGCCGCTGTCTATCCGTCCTGCCAGCGCGGCCCTAACGGGTGCCGCCAACGTGTACCATTTTGGTCACATATAACCTTTTTTATATAACCTACATAGAATTAATAGCCTACATGTAAAAATGCACTAAAGAGTTTAGTTTTGTTAGCAAAACTTCTCAGACGTTAATGATACATCAAATTGATACGTTTATAGGTAGGTACTTTATACTCTGAGTTTATACTTCGATCAAGACTTTACGTTTCTTTTGTTTCATTATGGGACCAACAGCAATCTTCAGTTGTTCATAATAACGTAGGTACTAAGTACATATAAGTGGTTTCAGTACTATTAGATCTCTGAGAGACACACGGTACACTCTAAAAAAATTCTAGACGCGGTGACAAAAATCCCTTATCAAATGGGAGATTACTAAGGAAACTGAACACAGCGACTGCACAAATTTAGACGCTTGAAAATATCAATGACAAAGGAACTTATACACATTTTTTGTTGCCCCGTGTTAGCCCCCTTTGAGGTTTGAAACTATCACAAACATTGTAGATATGACAACGCTAACTGTCCCTATGATAAGTCGCTATTACAAAAGTACTTTCACACTACGTTTTTGGCATGTTGTCATTTTGACCACTTTGCTTTGACCCAACGTTAAGGCACTGTTACTTTTATAATATAAAATGTCACCTTGTTCAATGGTAAATTGTTTATTTGTCAACGTTGCGTTGTCACTGTGACAGAGTATGCTGTCTCACGTCAAGGCAGTGTCATTTTGGACAATACAACTTTGTCCCCATATTTAAAGAATATTGTTAGTTTGTCTACTGTATGATGTCCCTTCATCTTCTGGGTATTATCACAGCGACAGTGTATGCTGTTCCAACGTCTACGACGTGTTGTCACTGTGACAGTGTTTAACTGTCCTTACGTCCACTGGATGTTGACGCTGTGACAATTTATGCTATCCCTACGTCTACGGTGTGTTGTCCCTGTGACAGTGTTTTACTGTCCCTATGCCTACTGGGCGTTGTCGCTTTGACAATGTATGCTGTCCCTACGTCTACGGTGTATTGTCCCTGTGACAGTGTTTTGCTGTCCCTATGCCTACTGGGCGTTGTCGCTGTGACAATGTATGCTGTCCCTACGTCTACGGTGTATTGTCCCTGTGACAGTGTTTTGCTGTCCCTATGCCAAGCAAAACACTGTCACAGTGACAATACACCGTAGACGTTGGAAGAACTTACACTGCCGCAGTGACAACACCCAGTGTACGTAGAGGCAGCAACACCCAGTCTCCTTAGACGATGGCACCTACGATAACCCTCTCGACTTGGATTTGGACAGCTTCATAGAGGAGTATGTGGCTTCGCATCTGAAAATCCCAGGATGCCATCATCATGGTAACTTTGTGGAATGTCAAAACTAGAAAAGAAATTAAAATCAGCAAAACGATTAAGATAGTTTTATTACAAATACAAATTAACGAAAGATAGAGTAATTGGTCTTACTTATATAGGATTATACGTAATGGCTATGCTAAGCTGAAAGGGGCTCAAAGTACTAATCATTATAAACAACTTTTAAAAATTACATGTTGAAAGTAGTATACCATTTTCATCGTGCGCGAAAACTTAAAAAAATAGCGGGCGGATATGCCAGCTTCCATAGAAAAATCTTCGAGCCCCATAGTCTTATCAAGGATCATATGAAGAGAGGATTGACAATGGCCATACAAAAGTGTGTATCTGGCGCTGTTCATAGCATTTTTTTTTTTTGCCGAAAACGTAAGTTTATACTAGTCCATTACGATACACGCTCTATTGTATAGCTATTGTCTATCCTCCCATTATAAGATTCTTGGTCTTATTTTAATGATTATTTAAATATAAAAACAGATAGACAGACACACACAGAGACACACTGAATTGATCTAGCACAAACAAAAACTGTCGAAATCGCCTTACAACACAGTTGCGTTTGCGCCGCGGCCGGACCGGAGAAAAATGGCAGATTGATTGGCAGAGCCAGTGTTGCCTAAGACTAATTTTTGACTGCCGTGTTTGGTAAGGGAAATTGCCGTGTTTGTAAAGAAAAGCTATCTTCGGCTGCCGTAGCAAATAAATAAAATAAAACATGTTTATTTTTAATTTTTATTATCATTATAATTAACCAAAAAAATCACAAAAATCAACAAAAAAAAATTACCTTATTTACCCAAATACATTTCTGATAGTCTCTACATACATAATCAATTTTAATTTTTATTCAGTTAGTATTTTTTTATCTTTTATTTTAGCGATTATTTCTTCGGTTGGAACAACAATAGTCAAAAGTCTATGTTTTTAGTATTATTTATTAACGGCAGCGAGAAGGAACTTTCGAAATTCAGTACAAATAACTTGATACTAGCGGTTAAAGTCCTAAGCTAAAGTATCTGTCATAAAACCAACCAATGATTCCCATGTCTGAGATTGCGCATTTTATTTTTAAAATTTTTGGCTTTGGCACTTTGCAAAGGCGATCTTTGCAAATTGCCGTAGATTTTGGTACGGCAGTAGATTGGGGTTAAAGGTTTAGGGTTACATAATTTTTTTGGATAAAAACAAGTTAATATAAACCATGAAATACCTATGATTATCACTGTTTTTTTTTTTTTTTTATTTAAATGTATACTTTTCTTAGTTAGAAATGCAACAAACTGCAAAAAAGGTAACGTCCTGTCCCCTTTTAATTCCAAAGCTTACGATGAAAAATTTAAGTAAGTTATGTAATTGCAATAGTATACTAAAGTACACAATGAAAAACACTTTCAAAACTATATTTATGTCAGATTCGTGGCGAACTACTAGTAAAATACATTACAACAAAACAATAAATTTACTTTTATTTACAATCACTTTACTGCAAAAAATTGTTTACTTATGATCGTGTAATTTTAAGTTAACAAGTATCATAGTATTTATTCAGGATCCAATCGATTTTGTTTAATCAAGTCGTCATTTCTCCTTAGAAAGAGAGGAAGTTGGCCATAATGGCAACATTGCAAAACACAAGCGGCCTCTGGCGACGGCATTTTTTAAGGGCCAATGACGTATTCACTTCGGAGCGTTGACAGAAGCACAAAGGCCTTAGTGAAAATATATTTTCTAATTATCCATAGGTATTTAAGCATTGCTTATGCTTCTAGAACTTTTTCAAGTTTCTATAGGTACATTTAAGCTATGGTATGACCATACCGACTTATTTTTTAAAGGCTTCTGTTAAATCACAGAATAACGAATACTTTGTAGGTGCTCCATACAATGAATCCTTAGTTTCTCGCCCCAGCGCGTAGGTACGGTAAACGCTACACTAACAGTTGAGAATATTGAAATATGCATAGATTGTTATATGCTAATTGCCAATAGCTAGGTAACCGTCAAGATTATGTAAATTTTAGAGAGAAACTAAGTTGTTGTTACATTTATCAGCATTTAAATGACATACATTTTTGTCAATAATAGCCCATACACTAAAATTATTATGTAGTACTAATAGTTACTGAATTATAATAAATTTCGACGCGATCCCGTTAGCTGATTTTGTCGTAGAGGCTTACCGGCTAAATCGTAGTGACTAAATCAAAATAAAACTTGACGCCACGTTCAGTTGTAAAAACTATTCTGTCATTTTGTTCAAGTTGCTTGTGAACCAGCGTATAAGCTCATATTCTACCGTTAGTGAATTATGTCGTCGTAACTACCTTCATATGTTGTAGGAAATGAGCTAAAATAAAATTTGACGCTACGTACAAAAATGACAGTATTGTTGAAAAAAATATTCTGTGATTTTGTTAAAGTTGCTAGTGAACCAGCGTTCAAGCTCACATTTTACCGTTAGCGAATTTTGTCATGTCAACTAACCTAGTTTGTCATATCATCTAAAACGAAACAAAACTTGACGCCACGTACATGTCAAATATGAAAATAACTTTGTAAAAAAAGACTCTGTCACTATGTCAAAGCTGCTTGTGAACCAGCGTTCAAACTCACATTTTACCTTTAAGAAACTCTGTCATGGTGACTACCTCCTATAGCGTAGTGACAAACTACTTTGTCGTAGCGACAAAATAAAAATAATCATAGACGCCACCTGCTCGGGAACCTAGTCGTAGTGACAAAAAACCGTTCGACAAAAAAGATTCTAATGCGGCGTTTAGGTTTATTAGAACGTACCGTTCAAAAGCTACGTCAGGAGCACAAAAAAAAAACGCCAAAGGAATTTAGCACCTTAGACGACCGATTTTTTTTTGAGTGTATATGTATGTATCTACCTTTCATGTATCTGTAATTTTTAAAAGTATACTGCTGAACATAGGCTAGGCCTACGAGTCATATCCACTGCGCTGGCCCTGAGGAGGATTAAGTAGTCGCGGGTCACCGAGAAAGTCGAAGGCAAACGTGTAAGAGGTTTGTTTTTATTTTCCTGTTTATCGTAAATAATCAAGAACATTTTGTCGTTATATTAATTTTGTAAAACCATCATTAATAGTGTGATGAGTGTAATGTTGTTTATATTCTCTTAAAAGTATTATACTCGTATTATATCATATTTCTGTATAAATGGATCTAAACAACTGTGAATTTTTTCGAAGTAACTTGCCCCGCATTCACATTGCTGTATTCTTATAATGGTGTATGAAGATCACGTAGCACATAGAAACCTCTTTAGTAATCAAACTCACGGGACATGTTAGATCTATATATTTAAAAAAAAGGAGAATGAAGGATGAATACCTACTTACTTTTTGGCGGGAAAGAAACTAAGGAGGATCAATTATGTGAAAATGGAGCGAAGAATAAAAAATGTTTGTAACCATATATTTCTAAGATCGGAGAATGCTGAATAAAATATTTTGACTACGAGGTGTTTAAATCTTGTAATAGTTAACAATAAAAAATCATCCAACGAATTGCAATGAAACGTGTTCTTTTCGTTGTTATAAGAATCCAGGATAATATAGAAATCGGTTTTAAACAGGCCTTTAGCCTATTTTTGTTATTTGTGACATTTTTTTAATGTTTCAAGTCGAGTATGGCCGGGTGGTTTCTGGCGGGAACGGGGAAAAATCATGTCGCCGCATTTTTATTATTTTGTGAAATATTTTTCTATCAGTGATAATTAGTTTGCCGATGCTTTACTGAGGTCTAACTTGACCGCGACTTTTTCGGACTATGATGTGACTTAGACTGTAACTTAACTATTTTGATAAAATACAAAAAAAGGTTCAATACTTATAGGTAAAACTAGCAAATGCATAAACCATGCGACACCAAAATATAAAAGAAGAAGAGTATGGCTGCCTTATTTTTAAACAATGTCAATGTAATTTTCAATCCGAATACATGAAATTACTTTTAATGGACACTGTTATTGTAAAAAATAACGGGAAAATAATTATCCGAAAGAAACGAAGCAAATTATGAAATACTGTACCCTTTGGTGTGGCCCAATTTCTATATATTTTGCAATATCTCCTTTCATTAATCATTTAATGAAACCCGGGAATCAAACCTCTATCCCCGATTAATTTTGTTTAATTTCTCTTAGAAAAGTGGTTAAACCCTGTGACTTGATATGATAATAAAAAATGTATTAAAGCTTACAGAATTAAAGAGTACCTACTCGTAGTACCTACCTACTTAACTGTAGGTAACTAACTGACTATGGGTATCGGGTAAAATTAAACCAAGAAAATAAAATTATACTTTTTTTATTTTTGTCTTTGATCACAATGTCGGAAAACAAAATAAATAACTTACTAACTAAAATTACTACTAAATTATTGAGATCGACTAACTATTTACAATGTTTGATCATTTTGTCGGAAACGATATAAATGCAAAATAAATTAAAATAATTTATTACACTAGTGAGGAACTAATACTTAATTATTTACAGAGGGTCAGAGGGACTAGAAAAGTCGACGTATGTTAGGACGAGTTTAGTCAACTTCTTCAACTGTTGGTCCGGAGTTAGGTTGCTGCTGATGGCCAGGGTTCGCGCCCGCTCCCGCTCCGTGCATTTTGCTCATAACTGGAGAGCATACCCTCTGAAGTTCCTTTAATTTATGCTCGTATTCTTCTTTCTCTGCTAGGGTGTTGTTGTCGATCCATTTTAACGCTTCGTCGCATTCTCTTCGCGTGTTCTCTTTGTCCTGGTCGCTTAGTTTATCGCCGGCATCATCCAATGCTTGCTTGACGCCGAAGACATAAGTTTCGAGTTGGTTGCGCACTGAAACACGCTCCCGCTGGCGCTCGTCTTCCTCTTTGTATTTTTCTGCATCAGCGAGCATTCTGTCGATTTCCGCCTGCGATAGTCGACCTTTGTCGTTCTTGATAACGATGTTCTTGCTGCGACCCGTGCTGTTTTCCTTGGCAGACACGTTGAGAATGCCGTTAGCGTCCAGATCGAAGGTGACGTCGATCTTGGGAACACCGCGCGGTGCCGGAGGAATTCCCGTCAAGTCGAAGCGACCGAGGAGATTGTTGTCCTTGGTCATCGCTCGTTCGCCCTCGTACACTTGTATGGTGACAGCTGGCTGATTGTCAGAGTAGGTGGTGAACGTTTGAGACTGCTTGCAAGGTATTTTAGCGTTCCTTTCGATGATCTTGGTCATGACTCCTCCGGCAGTTTCGATGCCTAGTGATAGAGGAGCAACATCGACTAAGAGGACATCTTGGATTTTGCTGTGTTGCTCGCCGCTCAAGATGGCAGCTTGTACTGCGGCGCCATATGCGACTGCCTCATCCGGGTTGATGGAAAGGTTGAGCTGCTTGCCGCAGAAGAAGTTTTGAAGCATGCTTTGGATCTTCGGGATGCGAGTCGATCCTCCCACTAAGACTACATCGTGAATTGAGCTCTTGTCTAGCTTAGCATCTTTCAGTGCCTTCTCCACAGGCTCCAGAGTTCCTCGGAAGAGGTCAGAGTTGAGTTCTTCGAACCGAGCCCGGGACACTCTAGTGTAGAAGTCGATGCCATCATGTAGCGCGTCGATTTCAATTGATGCTTCCGTGCTCGAAGATAATGTACGTTTGGCTCTTTCTGCAGCAGTTCGTAGTCTTCTCAGAGCACGCGCGTTCCCTTTGATGTCTTTTTTGTATTTGCGCTTAAATTCGTCTGCAAGATGATTAACGAGCCTGTTGTCAAAGTCTTCTCCACCAAGATGAGTATCGCCGGCCGTCGCCTTTACTTCGAATAGAGATCCTTCGTCGATTGTCAAAATGGAGACATCAAACGTCCCGCCGCCGAGATCGAAAATAAGTACATTTCGTTCGCCTTTCAAGTTTTTGTCAAGGCCGTATGCGAGTGCGGCAGCCGTAGGTTCGTTGATGATTCGCAGGACGTTGAGGCCAGCGATAGCTCCTGCGTCCTTGGTAGCTTGACGCTGAGAGTCGTTGAAGTAAGCCGGCACTGTGATGACTGCGTCTCTTACTGAGTTTCCCAAATACGCTTCAGCGGTTTCCTTCATCTTCGTCAAAACCATGCTGCTGATTTCTTCAGGGGCAAATCTTTTGTTTTCTCCTTTGAATTCGACTTGGATTTTGGGTTTTCCGCAGTCGTTGACAACTTTGAAAGGCCAGTGTTTCATGTCATCTTGGATTTTCGAATCGTCGAATTTGCGTCCGATGAGTCGTTTGGCGTCGAAAACTGTGTTGGTAGGGTTGAGGGCGACCTGGTTCTTTGCAGCATCTCCAATAAGTCTCTCTGTGTCCGTGAACGCGACGTATGACGGTGTTGTCCTGTTTCCTTGGTCGTTGGCGATGATTTCCACGTTTCCATGTTGCCATACTCCTACACAGGAGTAGGTGGTTCCGAGATCAATTCCAACTGCTGGCATTTTCACAGAATAATTTCTTCTTTTTCAAATAGACAGTAAAATTCACTATAATTTCTTTGCTTGATTAATCGCTTGTCGAGTGTTCTTGTTTGATCGCTTGTTGAGTGTTTACACCGTATCACTTCTCTCTTCGTGTTTATCTTGCTTTGTGTTTTCAAATACTGAATGCTTTGGCGCGCTCCACGAGCCTTTATATACCCCTCTACTCCTGGCCAATAGCCATCGAGAAACTTCTAGAAACGTCTCAATCCGTCCAATCAGAAATCGTAAAGGGTAGAAGGTTCTGGAAAAAGTAATTTTTCTAGCCAATAGTAGCTAAAGGTCGTGCATGATAAGGACAGAATGATACATGTTGGAAAGAGCGCGAAACACAACAATATACCATTTAAGAAATCTACCCGAAACTTGTGGGAAATTTTGTTGAGTGTGAAATGTGAATGCTACTTTATTTATATTAGTTTAATGATACAATTTCTCTCAATAAATCTGTAAAAAACGCTTTGAAAAAAATTTTGGATTTTTTTAAATTCATTAAAATTTGACTTAATTGAAATTGAGTTGGTTAAAATTATAGTGCCATAATATTTCAAATTTTTAGGCCATTTTATTCGAAATGGAGCGAATAATGTGCCTAGTTATTATTTTCATATTAATTAAAGACCTACCTATTTCTATGTTAAGTAGGTACCTATAACATGAAGATAAGTTAAGATAACGAAACCACTACTTTCATAATAATTATCGATCATTACTGCGTTTCCTAAATTATTTAAAATTTTGTCTTTTTATATTTATTCGTAATTAAAATACGTATTTTCAAAATTATCATAACTTTCCCGAGCTGTATGTAAGATCATGATAATTACTTATACTATTTGATAATTTCAGTTGCGAAAATTAGGTACGTATTTACATTGCACAATTTTGCTAAATAGGTACGCACTTAGATGGGCCTACAAGTCCGAACTGAAATGTGTGTAGTATTATTTATCGGGTTTACCTAACTTTCCCGAAAAAAATAAATGGGTAATTTTACTGAAAGAATGGTATCCCTATTTTAAATTTATTATCGTCTAGAAACTTCGATAATAAAGTTGTCTGTTTCATTTCTTTATCGTGCTGTCTCTTTTACCCTCGAAAGGTCATTCATGACAAGGAAAGAGAATACGAGTCAAAAAGAGAGCGCAGCATAATAGAATGCCATAGCAAAATAACACCCCGACTAAGGGGAGTTTTTACAGTGCGTGTGCAGATTTCCATACACGATGCACTTTATGATAAAAATAAAAAGCCATCGTTAATAGCTAGCTGATGCAATGTAAATTATGTAGCTAGATATATTTTAGAAGTTAGTTAAACCTTTAAATCTCAGAATAATCAAAATAATTCCAATAACTCATCAACATCATCATGATGATGATTTTGATGAGTTAATCTTATGCTTACTTATAAGGGAATGTAATTTCACCTGTGCTTGCTTATAATGGTAATTCATCATCTTTAATCAATTAAGATATATTCTGATGTTATTTTCTGCATTCATTTATTATTTATGATAAATATATTTCATTACCAATTTACCTACCAATTATTTATCGAAAACTAAACTTTATTTATACTTATAATTAACCAAACAAATTGCGGAGCCATTCGCCTTATTAGAAAAGTAAGGAACATTACTTTTCTGCATCTTCATAAAATTAAATGCAATAGGAACGGAGAAGTCCAATTTCTGAAAATGATTTGTTTAAGTTTTACCATTCTCTTTTTGGAAATATATTTTCTTAACCTGGTATCCCTTTTACTTATTTATAGCTTCTAGAATATTCGGCAATAATATTGCTGTTTCATGAATTAATAGTTCTTTCTCTGTCACTCTTCAAAACAATTGAACAGGGCCCTATTTTATAAAGCTACAAGTCTTGTACTTGTAGTAAAAACTGGTAACACCGCGAAAAATAATTAAGTACGCTGTTAAGTGCTTACAAGTAAAGACGAAATCAAAACTAGCTACAAAAACAACATAATTACAATGTATAGGGATTTTTCGGATTCTGACGACGAAAATTTGCTTGCGCCGAGGCTGCAACGACCAAGGATTTAAATTAAATATAGACGTCTCGAATTCCCGATCCTGACATTTCAGGAGGATGATGATATGCGGTTTTTTCGAAATCCGTTATGACCTTATGACTATCGTCAAAAATTTCGAATTTCTCACAGAACGATAATAGACGCGTCTGCATTGCCTTTTCGAAAATTTTTAAAGAGATAGGCAAGAGAGCTATTGGTCTGTAGTTGCAGGGTTCTAGTTTTGAAGATTTTTTTATATATCGGTTTAACTAGGGATTTTTTCAGATGGTCAGGGAATATACCCTCTATGAACGACTGGTTTATTAGTAAGAAGGACGGAAGAGTTAGTTCTTCTGCGCAGAACTTAATGACAACAGGGGGTAATTCATCAATGCCGTAGCTAAGTGTATTTCCCATTCAGTCTTTTTATTATCAAATAAACTTCGCGCGGCTGAACTGGACATAAAAACATCGATTTATCAGTACGCTCTGCAGCACGGGCCGGCCGCATGAGACGCATACTTGTAATTTATACTTATAATTGATAATACTTGTAATTATTACATAACACCTTTGTAGTTATTACAGCATGTTTATAAAACACCTGCGGGGCAATTCTGTTTGCCGATCTCTTCACTGAAGTGATACGTTCTTGAACCTCTACCTATCGTTTTTCTGACAGTTCCGACAGCTCAAAACTGTCAGAAAAACGAGACAGGTTCAAGAACGTCGAGATCAGTTGACAGAACAATTGCCCCGCTGACTGGTAACTTATTGATATTTGTACAATTGTAAGCTTGTACTTGTAGCTTTATGAAATAGGGCCCTTGTGTGTCTAGAACATTCTATTTATCTTTTGCTCTGTCCTTTTCTTTCACGTAGGTTTCTCTCGCTTATGCGGTAATGGAACATTCTAGAACGTATAGCGTGGCCATATTTCGACGTTGCCTTTTATGTTAATATTTGGAAGAGACGTGTAGCTTTTTAATTTAGTCGTGCTATATTATACGAGTACTGCGCAAAATGTGATGGCGAGGATATAAAAGAGAGATATTTGGAACCCATCCCCGCTATTTGAATTTGAAGTCGAGTGGTGAGGTTCGGTACAAAGTAGAATAGAACAAGAAGTAATATTATCAAAAGTAATATTTGAACCAAAATGTAGGATGAATTGGAGTCAAAATAATTATAAGATGTATCAAAAACATCGCAAGAACAAGAATATGAGTCCCGTTATCAAATAAAATGGCGACAACTTCACCCGGTTAAAGACGTAGATCCTTAAAAATGTATTAAGGCAAAGAAAGAACGTTTAAGGACTAAATATGTGAGGTACGTACAGAATTTTGTGTAATTTTGACTATTTATCATTGATTTCGACCAGGATTGTAGGATTTGTGCTGTTTTGTTATGTTCAGTGGAGGCCATTATAGGCTAAGATGAGCTATGTTTGCCAGCGTCAATATGACGTAGATGCTGCAAAAAAGTGTTTTATAGGCTTTTGAGTACTAACTTTACTAACAGGGGTTAATATATACCAAGGAGATCAAACGTTATGCTAATGGTATCTTTAATTTACGCAATAATCGGCAAAAATAATAATTTTTTGCCACACCGGCAAGTGGGCTCGATCAAGGTCAAGTCGGATATCCATGTTTGTTTACTGTTTATAATCTGGTGAATGCATGCAATTGTATATTCCAATAAAAAACTGACTTTCGTAAAACAACTTGTTCAGGTTCAATTGGAGAAATAATTTAGTCCAAATAGGTAGTCAGTAGAAATAGACATTTTTACAATTGTTGCTAGTAAAGGTATTATAGTAAGTAGTACAGGATTCAAAAAACTATAATATTCCTAGAGTAAGAATTTAATACTTTTCTGCAAATAGGTGATAACTAAGTAGTTACGGGTGCTTTATTTTCTAAGAGACATAAATTATTAGCTATCCTTTATAAACCGAATAGGTATGGTAAAAATATAAACCATGGTAAAAGAAATAGTTTTTTTTACCTAAATTGAATTCGTTAGTTCTCTTATCTTAAGAGAATTTGCAATTTGTTGATTAAATAAGTCATATAATTATAATGACTGGTTTTTGCCACCTGAATTGCGCATTAAAAAGAGCCTTGAAATATACTAGTTTAAATGAAATAAAACTTCTGTCACCGAGTTTATTAATACCAGAGCTACTAAAACTAGACCCATTGAATAAAATGTCATCCAGTCATCATTATACGTAGGTATCGATCTTTATAGGACCTAGGTATATAATTATCTACTTATTAGGTAAACGTATTTTTGAATTTTCCTTGTATTGTAAATTCGTCTAGGTCGAAATAGGGTTATATTTATCGCGATTCGTCTGTGATTTAAAAAGTAACTATTACAATTATCTTAATAGAATAGATCAATACGTTATCGTTGCTCAGATAGCGTAGGTAATAAAATAATTACTATTGTAGGTTTGGATTTCCCGAGGACCAAAATGAGACGCATTTAACTATAGGAGTTAAAATATCTAAATTGTGTGTAGTTTTGCCTTACGTTTGTATTACTTTGGGATATATTACGATTTTATATATTTTTTTGCAAGTAGGTACTGAGATTTGTCTATGAATACTAGACGATGACCGTAAACCTACTAAAACTACCAAAAGGCTAAGAACTAAAATATACATCTACCTACTATAGTACAAGTCTAAATAGGTGAGATACGAGTAAATAGAAGGATCAACGGAAAATCAAGGATACAAAAAATGCACGTAGTGTCTCAGATTTTAACTCGTTTGGTTACCTTGCTTGCAATTAATGTAGGTATAAGTAGGATATAAGATGTCAAGATGAGTCTAGGTACTAAGGGTAACAAAATATCTCATAATTCAACATTTTTACTATCCAGTACCCTGTGTGTTGAGTATTATTTTGCGTAGTCTTTCTGGTTGAATGGAATTTGCCGTTGTGTTATTTGCATCATCCTGCTCATTTGATTTCGTGATGCGTCATTGCGTGACCATCAATCTGTTTAAATTTTTCGTTTGTGGTAATCCTTCAATTTAGTTTGCTAATTATGTTTACAAATTCTACCTTATATCATGCTCTGGTGTTAACAAAAGCTAATTAGCATGTTGCTTATTGTTTGTCTTTGAAAGGAAATATATCGTGCCATCATTTTCTTGTACATAAAGTTTCCGCAATGTATTCTGGTATTTTAAAACTAAACTTTTTAGCATGTTGCGCAAACCACGTATACTTACAGTACCTATTATTAATTGATAAAAAAGAGATCAGAATAACACAAAGACATTTTGTATAGGCTATACTTCAATATCGTCTAATTTTTGCATCTTTTTCCATACTTGGTTAGGGTCTTTTAATTTTTTTACACACTTTTTTGTATTACATAGTAATAATACTTACAGGTACTCTTCTGAAGCTAGGTATTTAATTTCGGTTTTACGAGATTAAGGGGTAATGTTAGTGCGTTGTTATTACCACAATTTATATATTGATAAATGATCAACGAACGAACCTAGTTTATAAAATATATCATTTGCTTGTGAAGCTATAACGTATACGTAAGCATGCAGGTTATTGTTTAAAATATTATTTGAAATAACGTCAAATTATTTTTAGTTTAAATTTCCATTAGGCATACCTTACGAATAATTATTCTTTAATGTTATATTAAATTTTTTTAAGGCAAAGAATAATAGAAATCCGGAAAAAGTTATAAAAATGAAAAATATAATTATACATAAATATCTGATAAAAATTTTGCTAAACAAAATCATATTTTACATATTTTTTTGGCATATTCGTGAAAACGACAACGTGTAAGTTAAGTATTCGAAGAATTGTTATTCATTTACACAATTGATAATGTGTTATTGGTATTTTTAAATGCATAAATAATATTTGTGTATATATATAAAAGTTCTTTTGAAAAGAGTTTTTCTAGAATACGTCAATCTATTGTTATATGTATTTAAGTTATTGTGTGTTAGTAGATGCGAGGATAAAGAGATATTTTGTACAATAGAATAATACCATGAACTTGCCTATTGAAATCTACTTGAGAACATCTAAGTACACATTGTTGCTATGAATAATGAGTAGGTATGTTATAAATTGTCTAGAACGACCACAAAGAAAATCCATCGAGCTCGACTTATCGTAAAATGGCTAAATAAAATAAGTATCCACAGAAGTCTGTATTATGCATAATATAGAGATTTGAATAACTTATACTTTTTGTAACAAGGATTCCAAAACTATAATACAACACTGAATTAAAAAAAAGTTTGTGAAAGTAGCATACAAAGCGGTGATTGCAACGTAAACAAACAAGAGAAAGAGACCTAAGCTAAAGCCATCTTGAAACTAGGAGAATAAATATTAGGTAATAATACCTTACATTAACAAGCTATATCTATACCACTATAGAGCTTTGTAAAGAACAACGACGCATATCTAGATCGATGATATTGAAAGAACTTTTAACTCCACCTTTGAACTACATAGATACAAAGCTAACGGATACTCATATCTACAAAAATAAACATTAGGTTTGAATTTCGAGAAATACAAAAATTACAAACAGGAATATGACAAAAACAAAAAAGCATGTAAATCGCTGTAGGTACTACAAAGGTATTTTCATATTAAATTAACATGAAAATGAAATGTTGGAATTGTTCAATGATGAAAAAACTTAACAATTGATTGCGTATGATAACAAATCAAACCATACACCTAACCTAAGTATAACATTAGGTAAAAGGAAAATAGCTTAGTAAGAGCAATTAACGGACAATCATATTTAACGAAAACGATCATAGTTACTTATCTAACGCAAACACCAACCGGATAAAAGCTCTTCAAATTAAAAAATAATGATTACGTCTTATGACGAAACATTATGACGTCACTTTCAAGATCCAGGAATATAAATGAGAAAATAATGCGTGCTAGAAATAAAAAAAATTGCCAAGCTAAAATTCGTCTAAAATTGAATATTACATAATCTGGTGTAAAGAACATTTGAGAACTAAGATATTTCTAGTTGAATTTTGAATATTAAATATGTATTTTACCTAATTTGTTGTATATACAACTAATTTCATGAATACATACATCTATTTTTAGAACTTTTCGGACTTTTGTACATTAAAATTTTATGACTAAAAATCATAAGGATTTATGAGAAAATAAAATTATCATACTGATTGTACGTCGAAATAAATTATATTGACGCATATAATTATGCTAAGAAGCTAAGATATACAATTATTATGATCGAAAACAGTTTCTTTGAAATTAATTGAAATTTTCATAATATAATGAAACAGGCAAGTTATATAGTTTCTGAAGCTATGAATGCGCCATATGATGATACGTGTCTTCTTTTAATATGAAATTTGAAATGGTTACGTACTGACTAAGATTGAATGAAATGCTCGCATCGATTATGACTAAGGCTTAAGTTTTCAAAATATTATGAAACAAGCGAAGTAAGTAAGTAAAACAGTATTATAACTAAGTGTTTGAGAGAACGATTTCGCCATACTATGAAATATTTTTCGTCACTAATAAAGGCGTATGCGGAAATATTGCCTGATTTTATGACTGGGTTTTCAAAATATTACGAAACCTTATAATAACACAAGGAAAATAATTAACACTTTTATAATCATAGTAACTGATGGTAGATTACACCATATCACGAAACTTGGTAGTCTGTGTAACGAAAGTAAGTAATTATCACGTCACATTGAATTGACATTGCGGACAAAGCTTGCTGAATGCGATACTTACTTGAAATTATTTGTATAGGTAGAATTACAAATACTTTAATATAAGCAAATAATACGCAAAGAAAGCAGATGTGTAAAATAACTTTTTGCTGAAAGTAGGAGATTTTAAAGTTGCACCATTTCCTTTAAAACTGTATATTTTACTAATGATTAAAATTTTGTATGTGAAGCATGTGAAAAAAGTATTAATATAGATAGGTACCTACCAAATATAAAAGACCAAAGTAAATAGATAACACTAGTGGCTTAAAAATAACGATAATTTTTGAGAGATTTGTTAATTTGGAAGTTACTTATGAAAATAGTTTTTAAAGCGATGATTGCCCGATGAAACGAAGAATGATGCAAAGCAAATATCTGAATATTTAATACTGAAAATAGCTAAAAGTGACGATAAACGAAATAATGCTCAAGGATTTTATGAAAACGGTAACATAGGTAACAAACCTACTTTCAACAGTATAGTGATTGAAGATAACTTATATTGCCTATGTCAATTCCATTATAATATGAATAAAAAATAAGAAGGCCATACACCTAGTTCATTAAGAGTTATTCACAATTATGGATGAATGAAAATCCGATCTATAACAGGCATTAGATATATGATTTGATGCAATGATAGAAGATGCATAATTTAATGAAATAAAGAATCTTATTTATACATGACTTAATAACGACAGGACTTCCCAACATTTTGAATAAAAACAAAAATGCCTTACAGGCGCATTATAAACAAACACTGTTAAGATAAGCTTTGTGATTATTGAAAAAAAAACCACAAGTAATGATGCTGATACATCAAATGTAATGGAGATAGAAAAATATGACATTACTTTCAAAGATTTATAAAAATTAACAACGTAATTTTCTGTGCTACTACTACTACTTTGATAATAACAAGGAAAGAAAATAATACCTATGATTATGTATTTATACATATACCATTACTATTAAAATAGGTAAAAAATAATTATTGTGATTATACTCGTAGATAGCTCACTTAGAGCAATGCTTAGTAACATAATAACGAAACAAAAGAAGCTAGTTAAAGGTATTATTAATCTTAAAAAGATTATAGCTATGTTACTCAATATCCAGAATAATAGAGATCTGACCTTAGACGCAGAAATTAGTTGAAACAAATTGATTATGATCATAATTACAACTTGCCAGTTGGATTTGAACCGAGATCGTGAGACAATTTAATAGGTACCTTCTTTGTATTTTTAACAACATTATAAACTAAACGTTATTATAGGTGTACTATCTCAATGTTATAAATTAGAGAATACAACTTTTTGTCTAAGTTTAGAAAACATTAGAGCATTAGATAGCATATAGAGAAATGCTCAAATTAAGCTACTTATTTAATATTGGCATTTATTTTTTCCGGTAACTTTTTTTTTGGTAACATGCAATCAAATCTACGAGTATCTGTGGTTTCGTTGCTGCGCGAAAGAGTAATCAACCAAACTATTTAACACACTTTCAGATTTATAATATTAGGATAGATAATAATCTAGAGATAAAAAACAAATCACACATACATAGGTATTTATATTGTATCCATATAACTGGATTACAAGTGATAAGTCAGATTGGAGATAGGTATTTGCAATAAATTGAAAATGAAAATGAAATTTATTGACTTTAACAAACGTTTCTTATCAATAATATTAACACTAGTCATGAACACAGTAGGTAATTTTGCAAGTTGAGAAACATTGCCATCCTAGCTAGGAACTAACCTGTGATTTGGAATAGCAATTGGTATAAGACATTTATGTGCTAAGTTAAGTTAGCTAGGTTAAGTCTTAAGTTGCTTCCCGCTAAGCAAGCAAAAGTTGCAATAACATTACTGAAAGTAACATCGACGAGCTTGAAACTTACAAATATAAGGTTGCAACGTTCATGCAAGCTTACAGCGAGCTTGAAACGGAGCCCTAACGGCCGCGCTGTAGATAAACCCTGTAACTTGCCCAGAGCTGATCATCAAAACTTTTTATAACTTTAAAACGTGAAGTTGCAGTAACATTACACAAGAAACATGTCTGAAAGTTGTAAAATAAACTTTCCGCAAGTATGACTAACATTTCCACAACTTAAAATTTGAAAGGTAATAGTAACTTGTCTCAACTATCGTGCTTTAAGGTTACAAATGAAACTTGCACGTGCATTGCATTTATTTAGTGGTTGCAAAGTTACATATCTGTAAGTTTTCAGTTCCAGGTTCTAAAAAAACCGTTTTTTATATAAATTTTTTGAGTTCATAGCACAAGTCCGAGGGACGTGTTTGTGTCAGGAAGAATGAAAGATTTTATTTCTCTATCTGCAATAAGGAACATTTTAATCAAATTTACAAATGGGCATACATTTCTACAAACACAACGTCATCGTGATGCAGAAAATCAATGTGCGATGCTAACGCCTTCTAAGTAGTTTTTCAATGTTAACTAAGACATTCTACAACTTTCAAAAATTAACTTCCAGCAACATTACATAGATAATGTAAATAACGAGCCCAATTCGTAATGTTGTAGGAAAGTAGAAAAAATATTATAACAAAAGACATATTGTCACGATGTTACAGTATAACATTTCAGTAACTTTTATTTGTAAGGTACAGGCAATGCCAAACATTGAAGTTAGTAAAATTATATTATTGCTGCAAAGTTTTATTTCTAACGTTCCAAATACATTTTTGCCACAATGTTAATTACTTACGTTTAGGTATGTTTGGGAGGCTATATCCCTGCAAAGTTGAAATATAAAGTTTCATGCGAAATATAACAGTAACATAACTAAATAACTTTTAATAAGTTTCAACCTAACAATAAGATCTATGTAACTGACATGTTCCTGCAACATGATGTTTGAAATTTACAAATGTGCCATATACAAACTTACTACAACTTATTGCAAGTTTCATGCTTAGTGGGTTACTGTTTCATTATTATAGACATCGACTTTTTTTACATATTGATGACTTAATTTTGAATATTGATGATTAGTAATTACAGAAAAAGACAACTAATTAAACTATCAGATGCTATAAGACTATTAACACAATAGTAATATTAACAATGGCTTTAAAGCTTTTAAGCTTTACTCAAGAAAAATAACAGTATTTATTTGGCACTTGCTTAAATCTTTACTTGATCATTAGATTGCTGTAATCCTAAACATATTATAAATACAAAATATGATTGTAAGTGAATTGCTTGTCAGGGGTCAATTATAATCAATAACAGTATTTCCAAAATATACAGTTGAATTTAGAGCTACAACATGATTATACAATATTCAATTAGATATCAGTTTACTATTAAAACATTTAGGTAAATGTATATAAAATGCGCCGATACTGTTTGAATATAAATAATATTAATAGCTTTGCTTTATTTGTTGCTATAGCAACTGCATTATCTTTTCATTATGATCAAAATAATTTTCTGAGATACTCAAAAGAGTTATGTCATCTAATGATATTAACTCAAAAACCTAACTAGAATTCTAATAAAATCAATTTGTACTTCAAGTTCTTATGAAATAATTGAAATCCGTCGGCCTCGTGCTGAAACCAGATGCCTTAATGAAATGATTGCAAAAATTGCACAATTTCATGAAATCTTGAGACTAGCATAACTTATCATTACGTTTGTATTAGTTTATTATTAATTTAATTTCACTACGGTGAACGGCCAAATTGACATTGAAAACGATATTGAAATAAACAATTCTTTTAAAGAGTTACTCGTGGTAGGTACCTACACTACTTGTCAGAAACTACTACGATCGATACTAGAGAACGTACTACGATCACTTTTATGAGATATAATATCAAAGGAAGGAGTAGCTTGTTACTTGAATAGATTTTGAGCAGAAATTAAGTTACCTGCTATGCTATTTCTATTTTACATAGGTAGTTATTTTTGGACGTTTTAAAAATATGAGTATGAGTCAAGTGGGTTCTCTAACGTGTTAAAAAAAAAACTACTTATTATATATTTTGAAATTATTCATTCATGTAAGAATATAACCAAGACATACACAAATAATAGAAAGTTTTAATTAATGGTAATAATTTAGGTACCTACTTCTGAGTTGGTAGGCAATCGTTCAATTGAAAACAATATTACACTGAAAATCGTTTTTTTTTCGGTAGGTACTTTAAGCTAGTAGGCATACTATAATAATATCATATTCTAATAATTTATAACAATCCCAAATTGGAATAATTGCTTAGCTATTCTAAATTGGTAAAGTATTGTCACATAGTAACTTAGAATACTATTATAAATATTAAAGTAAGTAATATTTAATGTTTTTACACGACAGTCAGATATAGGTAGAGACACTCACATAAATAAATATATATTTTCTGTACAGAATTTGATAAAACTACACTATATTATAATATAAATAATCATAAAATGAAGTACATTTAATCAAAATACTAAACTTGCTTATTTTACAGTAAGTAATTCTGTAAGTTTAAAATAATATTTTGTATGAATAAATAATTCTCCTTACCTTATCATTGTAAGTACACAAGAAATATAGTAGCTTAATAGGGAATCGTACCATAATAGTGTAAAGTAATATTATTTTGAAGTAAATAATAAATTCGCCCGATTTAACGTTTCTAAGAAATTTCCGTCTAGCAGTGTAAAATGACTTTACTTGAAAATTCATTATTCGCCTAGGAATTCTAATTTGATAGGAATCGTTATTTAATAAGTTGAAATAATATTATATTGAAACAAGTACTCTTAAGTAGGTAGGGAAATGTGCCATATTAGCTTTTAGTAAAAAAATAATAAGAACAAATAATCTTCCAAAATAGTCTAAGCTAGAAGTAATTTGTGAGACGGTAACTGAAAATAAGATATATCGAAATAACGTCCGGATTCGCCTACGTTCAGTTAGTAAAACTCACTACATAATAACTCCAAGTCCAAGTACCTATGTAGGAGATGCTGCTATAGTAACCTAAAATAATAATGCGTTGAAATAAAAAATACCTAAAAAGCACAGGAACTCTAAAGTTGGTATACATGGTTGTAAATATTAGGTACTTCGAAATAATTCCCCTAGGAACTATAAGCTGACAGAATGTAGTCTAGAAAAATATTTTTTGTATTAAATAGTTGGCCTAAGAATAATCAATTGGTACAGAATCCTGTTAATGTTACCTTAACTTAGTCAGTCTTAAATTAATCAGTCTTAACTTAATCAGTCACTTAATCAGTCTTAACTTAATCAGTCTTAACTTAATCAGTCTTAACTTAGTCAGTCTTAACTTAATCAGTCTTAACTTAATCAGTCTTAACTTAATCAGTCTTAACTTAATCAGTCTTAACTTAATCAGTCTTAACTTAATCAGTCTTAACTTAATCAGTCTTAACTTAATCAGTCTTAACTTAATCAGTCTTAACTTAATCAGTCTTAACTTAGTCAGTCTTAACTTAATCAGTCTTAACTTAATCAGTCTTAACTTAGTCAGTCTTAACTTAATCAGTCTTAACTTAATCAGTCTTAACTTAGTCAGTCTTAACTTAATCAGTCTTAACTTAATCAGTCTTAACTTAGTCAGTCTTAACTTAATCAGTCTTAACTTAATCAGTCTTAACTTAGTCAGTCTTAACTTAATCAGTCTTAACTTAATCAGTCTTAACTTAATCAGTCTTAACTTAGTCAGTCTTAACTTAATCAGTCTTAACTTAATCAGTCTTAACTTAATCAGTCTTAACTTAATCAGTCTTAACTTAGTCAGTCTTAACTTAATCAGTCTTAACTTAGTCAGTCTTAACTTAATCAGTCTTAACTTAATCAGTCTTAACTTAATCAGTCTTAACTTAATCAGTCTTAACTTAATCAGTCTTAACTTAATCAGTCTTAACTTAATCAGTCTTAACTTAATCAGTCTTAACTTAGTCAGTCTTAACTTAATCAGTCTTAACTTAGTCAGTCTTAACTTAATCAGTCTTAACTTAATCAGTCTTAACTTAGTCAGTCTTAACTTAATCAGTCTTAACTTAGTCAGTCTTAACTTAATCAGTCTTAACTTAATCAGTCTTAGTGCGATTGAAGCATAAAAATATTAGTTAGGTACTTAGAAATAAATAATTCACCTGAGAACTATCAAATGGTAGAGATCGTCGTATTCCTAGAAAAAAATATCTGTAGTGAATTCACCTAGAATTAACCAGTTGGCATACAATAGAGTTGATGCTACCTCACCCCAATCAGTCTTTGAGTGATAGAAGTCTAAAAATATACATACTTCGAAATAAATCGCCTAGAAACTATAAGTTGATCCGGACCGTTGTAGTCTAGAAAAATATACTCGTATCTTCGTATTAAATAGTTGCCTAAGGATAATCAATTGGTACAGAATCGTGTTAATTCGAAGTATTTGGTAATAGGTCTAGGTTCATAAGTCATCGTTGCACAGTAGTTTGATATCAATTAATTCTTATAAATAATCGAGGAAAATCGAGTTATCCGAATCGAGTAGAATGTACCTTCTTCTGTCTTCGATCTATAGAAGCTTAGAAATATTAGGTACTCCGAAATAAATAATTCACCTAGGAACTATAACTTGGTAGGGACCGTCGAAGGCTAAAAAAAATTTCTTCGTATTGCGTAGTTTGCCTAGGAAAATCTCATTTAGGAAATATAATTTGGTAGAGTATTAAATACTTCCTTAGTTACCTTAATCTAATCAGCCCTTGTGTGATAGAAGGCTAAAAATGTTTGAATCAGAATTGATCATTGAAATAAAAAAAAACCTAAAAAGCTCAGGAACTTTTAAGTTGGTATCCATGATCATTTAAACTTAAGGCGTAAAAATGTTTGGTACTTCGAAATAAATAATTCACCTAGGAACTAAAAGTTGGTAGGTATCGTCGTAGTCTAAAAAATATTTCTTCGTATAACAATAGTTTAGGAATAAAAAGTTGATACAGAATCGAGTTAATGTTAACTTGACCTAAGCAGTCTTCGTGCAGATAACATTAAAATATTAGATACTTCGAAACAAATAATTCACCTAGGAACTATAGGTTGATAGAGATCGTCGTAGTCTAGAAAAATTTTTTTCGTAATTAATAGCTCTCCCAGAAAATAATGATCAGTTGGTATAGAATCGAGTTAGTTACCTTAATCTAATCAGTTTTTGTGCGATAGAAAGCTAAAAATATTCGGTACGTTATCCATGGTTGTATAGGTACCTAGTTATTTTTGGATGTTTTAAAAATATGAGTAGGTATGAGTCAAGTAGGTTCTCTAACATTTTAGAAAAAACTATTATGTACATATTTTGAAATTATTCATTAATGTAAGAATAACCTAGACGTACACAAATAACAGAAAGTTTTGATTAACAGTAATATGTAGGTACTTTTGAGTTGGTAGACAATCGTTCTATTGAAAACAATATAACACAGAAAATCGTTTTTTTTCAGTAGGTTTTTTAAGCTCGTAGGAAATCGTCATAATATAATAATTTATGACAATCCCACATTGAAATAATTGCTTAGCTATTCTACCTCTAAATTGGTAAAGTACAATACACATAGTAACTTAGAATTCTATTATGTATATTGAAATAAATAATTCTCCTAGATACTGAAAACTGTAAGCAGTGTAAGAGATATAAATTAAGGGTTTAATTGTAAGTTTAAAATAATATTGTGTTTGAATAAATAATTCGAATTACCTAAGAATTCTAAGCTCATAAGAAATATTTGCATCGTAGCTTCGTAGCTTGATAGGGAATCGTACCATAATAATGTAAAGTAATATAATTTTGAGGTAAATAATAAGTTGACCCAGTGACTTTACGTTTCTAAGAAACTTCCGTCTAGCAGCATAAAATAACTTTACTTGAAAAATCAATTTTTCTCCTAGGAACTCTAACTTGATAGGAATCGTTATACCTCTTTAATAACTTGAAATAATATTACATTGAAATAAGTAAATTATTTGCCTACCTACGTACTCTAAGTAGGTAGGGAAATGTGCCATATTAGCTTATAGTAAAAAAACTAATTTAATTAATTAATTTTAACTAAAAGATTTAATTTTATTAATTTAAGCTCGAAGTAATTTGTGAGACAGTAACTGAAAATAAATTAAATCAAAACTAGCGACGCAGCGCTTCGCACAAGTGTATTATACAAAAAAACGTTCCTCTTGAATCACTCTATCTATTAAAAAAACAGCATCAAAATCCGTTGGGTAGTTTTAAAGATATTATTATAAGCATTCATGGGGACAGACAGCGGGAAGCGACTTTGTATTATACTATGTAGTGATAGCGACCAAATTTGCCTACGTTCTGTTAGTAAAACTCATTACATAATAACTTCAAGTCTAAGTATGTAGGGGATGCTGCTATTGTAACCTAAAATAATAATGCATTGAATTAAAAAAGAACCCAAAAAGCACAAGAACTCTAAAATTAGTATACTTGGTTGTATAGTAGTCTAAAAATATTAGGTACTTCGAAATAATTCGCCTAGGAACTATAAGTTGAACTATAAGTTGATAGATTGAAAATAAAAATATCTGTAGAGAATTTGCCAAGAGTTAACCAGTCGGCATACAATCGAGTTGAAGTTACCTTACCCCAATCAGTCTTTGAGTGAAAGAAGTTTAAAAATATACTTCGAAATAAATAGCCTAGGAACTATATAGTTATATAGTTGATACGAATCGTTGTAGTCTAGAAAAAATATATCTTCGTATTAAATAGTATTGGTATAGAATTGTGTTAATATTACCGTAACCTAATCCAGTCTTCGTGTGATAGAAACTTAAAAATATTAGGTAGGTACTTAGAAATAAATAATTCACCTGAGATCTAAAAAATGGTAGAAATCGTCGTTATCATAGAAAAAAAATCTGTAGTGAATAGTTCGCTTAGAATTAACCAGTTGGCATACAATCGAGTTGATGTTACCTTACCCCAATCAGTCATTGAGTGAAAGATGTTTAAAAATATACTTATTTTACTTATTTTACTCTTAATAATTATAAAAAAATTAGGTGTACAAAAATGTGACATTGCTAAATTAATTAACTCACTTATAATCTACTTACTTACTCAATTTACTCACTTATAATATATACAATACAATAAATATATATAAATACAATATAAAAACCCCGCCCCGGCTTCGCACAAGTGTATTACACAAATAAACGTTCCTCTTGAATCACTCTATCTATTAAAAAAACAGCATCAAAATCCGTTGGGTAGTTTTAAAGATATAAGCATTCATGGGGACAGACAGCGGGAAGCGACTTTGTATTATACTATGTATTGATAGCGACCAAATTTGCCTACGTTCGGTTAGTAAAACTCATTACATAATAAGTTCAAGTCTAAGTATGTAGGGGATGCTGCTATTGTAACCTAAAATAATAATGCATTGAATTAAAATATAAAACAAAAAGCACAAGAACTCTAAAATTAGTATACTTGGTTGTATAGTAGTCTAAAAATATTAGGTACTTCGAAATAATTCGCCTAGGAACTATAAGTTGAACTATAAGTTGATAGAGAGTTAACCAGTCGGCATACAATCCAGTTGATGTTACCTTACCCCAATCAGTCTTTGAGTGAAAGAAGTTTAAAAATATACTTCGAAATAAATCGCCTAGGAACTATATAGTTACATAGTTGATACGAATCGTTGTAGTCTAGAAAAAATATATCTTCGTATTAAATAGTTGCCTAAAGATAATCAATTGGTATAGAATTGTGTTAATATTACCGTAACCTAATCCAGTCTTCGTGTGATAGAAACTTAAAAATATTAGGTAGGTACTTAAACTAGGCTAGAAATATATAATTCACCTGAGATCTAAAAAATGGTAGAAATCGTCATTATCCTAGAAAAAAAATCTGTAGTGAATAGTTCGCTTAGAATTAACCAGTTGGCATCCAATCGAGTTGATGTTACCTTCCCAATCAGTCTTTGAGTGAAAGATGTTTAAAAATATACTTTGAAATAAATCGCCCAGGAACTATAAGTTGATACGGATCGTTGTAGTCTAGAAAAATATATCTTCGTATTAAATAGTTGCCTAAGGATAATCAATTGGTACAGAACCGTGTTTATGTTCTTAGTGCGATTGAAACTTAAAAATATTAGGTAGGTACATAGAAATAAATAATTCCCCTGAGAACTATAATATGCTAGAGATCGTCGTAATCCTAGCAAAAAAATATCTGTAGTGAATAGTTCGCCTAGAATTAACCAGTTGGCATACAATCATGTTGATGTAACCTTAACCCAATCGGTCTGAAATATATACTTTGAAATAAATCGCCTAGAAACTATACGTTGATAGGGATCGTTGTAGTCTAGAAAAATATTTCTTCGTATTAAATAGTTGCCTAAGGTATAGAATCATATCATCATTGGTATAGAATCGTGTTAATGTTACCGTAACCTTATCCAGTCTTCGTGTGATAGAAACTTAAAAATATTATGTACTTCGAAAAAAAAATTCACGTAGTAACTAGAAGTAGGTAGTGATCGCCGTAGTCAAAAATTTTTTTTTTCGTAAATAATTCGTTATAGAAGATTTTTGATAGAAATAGTGGGCATATAATCATGTTAATGTTACCCTAATCTAATCAGTCTTTGTGCGATAGAAGCTTAAAAACATAGGTACTTAGAAGTAAATAACTCACCAAGGAACTAGCTGTTCGGGATCGTCGTAATCTAGAAAAATCTTTCTTTGCATTGCATAGTTCGCCTGGGAGAATCTCATCTGGCGACTATAACTTGGTAACATATTAAATATTTCTAGGAACTATAAGTAGGTAAAATGTTAGGTACTAGAAACTACCTTTAAGTTGGTAGATATCGTCGTATTCTAGAAAAATATTTCTTAGTAATAAAATATAGTTCGCCTAAGTAATATTTATTAGTATAGAATCATTTCAGGAACTATAATTTGGTATTAAATACTTCATTTAGGAACTATAACAGTAAAACTATAAAGTAGGGGAAATATTAGGTACCTACTTCGAAATAAACAATAACCTATAAGTTGGTTAGATATCGTCGTAGTCTAGGAAAATATTTTTTGGTAATAAATAGTTCGCCTAGAAATAATAAGTAGGCATAGAATCATGTTAACTTTACCTTAAACTAATTAGCTTTTGTGCGATTGAAGGATAAAAATATTTGAAACAGAATTAATAGTAATAATTGAAATAAAAAAAATCTAAAAGCTCAGGTACTATTAAGTTGGTATCCATAATTGTATAGAGCATAAAAATATTTGGTACTTCGAAATAAATGATTCACCTAGGAACTAAAAGTTGGTAGAAATCGTCTTAGTATAATAAAATATTTCTTCGTATTAAAAATAGTTTAGGTTTAATCAGCTGGTACAGAATAGAGTTAATGTTACCTTAAACTAAGCAGTATTCGTGCGATAAAACATTAAAAGTATTAGATAGGTACATAATTCACCTAGGAACTATAAAATGATAGAGATCGTCGTAGTCAAGAAAAATATTTTTTCGTAATAGTTCTCCCAGAAATGATCAGTCGGTATAGAATAGAGTTAATGTTACCTTAACCTAATCAGTCTTTGTGCGATAGAAAGCTAAAAATATAAAGTAGGTACTTTGAAAGAAATAATTCACCTAGAAACTAGTTGTTAGTAGGAGTCGTTGTGAAGTAGTCTAAAAATATTCCTCCGTAATAAATAATACGGCTTGGAACAATAAGTTGATATAGAATCGTGCCATATTAGCCTTACAAATGGGGACTTCTAATTAAATAATTCACCTAGTAACTATTAGTTAGTAGAAGTTGTCGTATAGTCCACCAAAAATATTTTTTTCTTAACCATTTGCCTAGGTAGATAGATAGATTGATAATTCTATATTAGTCTAACCACAATTACAATACAAAAAACACACCAAAAATAAAAACATTACAAATTTATACTAAATGGCGGTCTTATCGCTTCAAGCGATTTCTTCCAGGTACTCAAAGTTTGTAGGGAAATGTGCCATAGTAGCCTATAATAGTTTTAAAACAGAATAAATAATCCTTCTAAATAGTCTACCTAAAGTTAAAAGTAATTTGTGAGACAGTTACTAAAAATAATGGATATCAAAATAACTACCCAATTTGCCTACATTCTGTCAGTAAAATTCATTACAAAATGGCTTAATAGTTTAAAGTTTTGAGTATGTAGGTAATGTTGCCACTGTAACCTTAAACAATAATGCATTGAAATAAAAAAAAGTACCGTAAGTTGGTATCCAAGGTTGTACGTTATTTAAAAAAATATTAGATACTACTATATAAATAATTCACCTAGGAACTACATATATAAGTTGATAGGGATCGTTGTAGTCTAGAAAAATATGTCTCTGTAATAAATTGTGCACCTGGGAATAAAATCAGTTAGTATAGAATCGTGTTAATATTACATTAACCAAATCAGTCTTCGTGCGATAAAAGCTTAAAAATATTACGTATTCAGAGATAAATTATATCTAAATTAATAATTCACCTAGGAACTATGAGTTGGTAAGAGGCGTTGTAGAGTAGTTTAAAAATATTCCTTCCTAATAAATAATTCGCCTTGGAACAATAAGTTGGTGTAGAATCCTGCCATTACAATGATAATTTTACTAACCTACCTTAATCTAATCAGTCTTCGTGCTATGGAAGCTTAAAAATATTAATACTTTGGAAGAAATAATTAACCAAGGAACTTTTTTGGGAACTTCAAAATAAATACATAATAATCTAGGAACGATTAGCTAGCAGAGACCGTCGTACAGTAATCAAAAAAATATTGCATTCTAAATTAACAATTTACCTAGGTACTCTTAGTTGGTACAGAATCGTGCAACGGCAGCTTAAAATATTTGGTGCTTCGAAGTAAATACTTTGCCTGAGAACTATAAGTCAGTAGAGATCGTTGAATAATAGTCGAAAAAAATATTTCTTCGATATAGTCAATTCGCGTAGGTATTCTGAGTTGGTAGAGAATTGTGCCATAGGCATCCACCAAGGAACTCTAATGTTAGTATGGTCGTCGTATACAAATGTAAAAAAATTTACTTAGAAATAATCAATTCGCATATGAATTTTTAAGTTGATGAAGAATTGAATACAGTCAAACCTGGCTAACTGAGAACTGGATAAGTGAGAAACCTCTATAAGTGAGAGAAATTGCCAGGTCCCGTCATTTTACCCCTCAAATACCTCTATAAGTGAGAGACCAAAACCTCTATAAGAGAGAGTCGTTTTTCCCTCATGGACCTCTATAACTGAGAGTACTACTTGTCTGAACCTCTATAAGTGAGAGTTGAGGGTAATGAAACATCTGCACTTTATGACCCATTCTTAAATTTCTTGGAACTAACTACCGTTGATTTCAGATCGTGTTCTATTCAAACATTTTTTTTTGTATTTCGTGGAAATAAGTAACATTATTTTTGTTTCGACTTTTTTTGGAATGGCCACACGTGCGTCTATACTATCCCGTTTGTTGAAATAGTGTTCTATTAAAAACTATTTTGTGTTATTCATTTATCTACCTAACATTATTTTTGTATCACATTCTTTTGAAATAGCCACACGTGCGTTTACACTATCTTATTGGTCAAACTAACTACAGTTGACAAGTTTCAATTGAAGAGAAAGGTTCGGTGTTAATAAATCAATCTTTAGGAATAAACAAATAAATCGCCAAGATTGAATGTGTTCAAAAGGGGAAAATCTTAAAATAAAGTGCGCAATGAATTTGATTTAGTAGAATCCAACTTTTATAAAAAAAAAAATTCAAAGACCCCATACGGTCTCAGTGCTCTTAAGGACATGGAATTATCAAAAATATTTTTGATTTTGCCAATTTTAAAAAGAGCCTTTTATAATGAATTAGTTAATCATCTATGTCCAATTCTAATCAACACATCCCGAACAATCAGTACCTATATACTATTTATAAACATATTTATCATTCACCACGTATGTATAGGTAGATACATACAAACCAATGGACCAACGTACAAATTATACGTATTTTTTAACCTCTATAAGAGAGAGAAGCCACTTCTGAAACTGGATAAGTGAGAAACCTGGATAAGTGAAAAACCTCTATAAGCGAGAATTAGATGGCGGTCCCTTCAACTCTCTCTTATCCAGGTTTGACTGTAGTCATTTATCGAATAAAAGGTACTTTCGAATAAATGATTTGCGTCGAAGTATTAAGTCCTTAGGAATTTTCGTATAGTAGCCTAATAATAAGTACTTGATATACATCACTCATATGTTGGTATGAATCGTCATTTAGGTGTATAATAAAATATTTTTAGCAATAAATAAATAATTCGCCCAAGAACTGTAAGTAGACAAACGTGCCATAGTAGCCTAAAAAATATTACGTAGATACTTTGAAACGAATAATTTGTCTTGGAAATTTAAGTTGTAATGGATAATTCATCATTCATCATCAGTCATAATAAATAATTCGTTAAGAAACTATGCGTATTAAAGATTAGAGAATTATGCCGTAGTAATTTAAAAAATATTAGCTACTTACATCGAAATAATAATTGCATCGTAACGTAAAGAGTACTTGTAGATGAAGATACTACTTCGAAGCATATCATTTGCTTAGGAACTCTAAATTGCTAAAGATCGTCATAAAGGTAGTAGGTACTCTAAATAATCTAAAAAATCCGAGGAAAAAAAATGTAATAAGTAGGTACTTTAAGTTCATAGAAAATCGTTGCACAGTAGTTTGATATAATAGTAGAGAATCGTGCCATAGTAGCTTAAAAATATAAGGTTTTTCGACATGAATAATTATTTACCTAAAACATCTAGATTTGATCGTATTCGTAGGATAATAGTTTAGAAATGTTAAGTACTTTTAAATAAATAAGTATTTCGCCTCGGCAGTGGTCGTATAGCAGTCTAAATATATATTTTTCTTCGTTTAAAAACTATACATTTGTAGAGAATCGAGTCACAGTCCTTTAAAAAAATAGGTACTTCGAAATTAATAATTTACCTAGGAACTCTTAAGTTGGTTGGTCTTGGAATGGATGGCCGATGGTAATGTAAAAATATTTCTTTTTAAAATAAACCATTTGTAAGTAGTTGCTCTAAGTTCGTAAAAACTAAACAAAGTTGAAGTTGATAATATACGGAGCGTCATATAGAAGTCTAAAAATATTTCTTCATCATGAATATTTCGCTTAGGAACAATACGTAGTATTACGTAGTAGAAAATTGTAACAAATTAGTTCGTTACTATATTTATAGGAATCGAAGTATAGTAGTAAAACATAAAAACTAAACAAAGTTGAAGTCGAAAATATATGGAGCGTCATATAGAAGTCTAAAAATTTATCTTCATAATAAATATTTCGCTGAACAATACGTAGTAGAAAATTATGCCATATTTGTTCGTACCTAACTATAAATTTGTAGGGATCGAAGTATAGTAGTAAAACATAAAAACTAAACAAAGTTGATAATATATGGAGCGGTATATAGAAGTCTAAAAATATTTCTTCATCATGTATTATGCCATATTAGTTCGTAACTATAAATTTATAGGGATCGAAGTATAGTAGTAAAACATAAAAACAAAACAAAGTTGAAGTTGAAAATATATGGAGCGTCATATAGAAGTCTAAAAATTTTTCTTTATAATAAATATTTCGCTTAGGAACAATACGTAGTAGAACATTGTGTCATATTAGTTCGTAACTATAGGTTTATAGGGATCGAAGTATAGTAGTAAAATATAAAAACTAAATAAAGTTGAAGTTGATAATATATGGAGCGTCATATAGAAGTCTACAACATTTCTTTATTATACCTAAATATTTCGCTTAGGAACAATACGTAGTAGAAAATTGTGCCATATTAGTTCGTAACTATAAATTTATAGGGATCGAAGTATAGTAGTAAAACATAAAATCTAAACAAAGTTGAAGTTGATAATATATGGAGCGGTATATAGAAGTCTAACAATATTTCTTCGTAATAAATTTTTCGCTTAGGAACAATACGTACCTAGTAGAAAATTGTGCTAAATTAGTTCGTAACTATAAGTTTATAGGGATCGAAGTATAGTAGTAAAACATAAAAACAAAACAAAGTTGAAGTTGAAAATGTATGGAGCGTAATGTAGAAGTCTAAAAATGTGTCTTTATAATAAATATTTCGCTTATAACAATACGTAGTAGAAAATTGAGTCATATTAGTTCGTAACTATAAGTTTATAGGGATCGAAGTATAGTAGTAAAACATAAAAACAAAACAAAGTTGAAGTTGAAAATATATGGAGCGTCATATAGAAGTCTAAAATTTGTTCTTTATAATAAATATTTCGCTTAAGAATAATACGTAGTAGAAAATTGTGTCATATTAGTTCGTAACTATAAATTTATAGGGATCAAAGTATAGTAGTAAAATATAAAAACTAAACAAAGTTGAAGTTGATAATATATGGAGGGTCATATAGAAGTCTACAAACATTTCTTTATAATACCTAAATATTTCGCTTAGGAACAATACGTAGTAGAACATTGTGCCATATTAGTTCGTAACTATAAGTTTATAGGGATCGAAGTATAGTAGTAAAACATAGGTACTACTTCAAAACAAATAACTCGCTTAGGAACTCTAAATTGGTGAAGATCGTCATAAAGGCAGTAGGTACTCTAAACATATTTCTTCGAGGTAAACAATTAGCAGTAGTTACTTTAAGTACATAGAAAATCGTTGCACATCGCACAGTAATTGTTTGATGTAATAGTAGAGAATCGTGCCATAATAGCTAAAAAATATAAGGTAATTCGACAAGAGTAATTCGCTTAACAATTCTAGATTTGATCGTATTCATAGTATAAAATTCATACAAGTACTTCGAAATAAATAGATGATCCGCCTAGGCAGTTGTCATATAAGTAGTCTAAAAACACATTTTTCTTCGTAGTAAATAATTTGCCTAAAAACTATAAATTGGTAGAGAATCGTACCACCATCGTAGCTTAAACATATATTAGGTACTTCGAAATGAACAATTTACCTAGGAACTCTTAAGGTAGTTGGTATAGATCGTTGTATAGTTATGTAAAAATATTTTTTTAAATAAACAATTTGGCAGATAGTAGTAACTCTAAGCTCATAAAAATCAACAAATTTGAAGTTGATGTGAAGCGTGAAGCGTCATATAGAAGTCTAAATAAATTATTCGCTTAGGAACTACAGGCAAGTAGTAGAAAATTGTGCAATATTAGTTTAAAAAATATTAGGTACCTACATCGAAATGAATTATATTCGCGTCCTAACTATAGTTGGTAGGGATCAAAGTATAGTAATAAAAATACAAGTATTTATAGGATCGTCATACAGTACACTACTTTTTTTTAAAAACAGACTCCAAGGTCTGTGCCCTGAATGCGAACGTACAATACAGATGGGTTGGTTTAAATCTAAGCCTATAGTAGTTTCGGTGCATTGCATGAATGCCACGATACAAACTATTCGCTTAGGAACTCTAAAGTTGGCATATTATTATAAGAATATTTCTAATTAGTAGGTACTCTAAGTGCATAGAGAATCGTTGCACATTAGTTTGATAAATGTACCTTATAGTAGAGAATTGTGCTATAGTATGTATTAAAAATCTAAATTGATAGGAATCGTAGGATAGTAGTCTAAAATGTTATGTAATTCGAAATTAATAGGTTATTTACTTAGGAAAATAGTACCTAAAACATATTTTTATTCGAGGTAAATGATACGCCTAAATAAAAATGTATTGCCATTGTAGCACAAATATGTTGGATACTTCGAAAAAAGTAATTAATTTGCTTAGGAAATTAAAATTGGTATGGATCGTCGTATAGTACTCAAAATATATTTCTTCGGAATATACAATTAGGTACTCGTAAATTCGCAAGGTCTCGTTCCACAGTGGTTTGAAATAATAGTAGAAAATCGTGGCATAGTGTACATATAAAAAAATCTAAATTAGTAAGAATCGTAGGATAGTGGGTAGTTTAAAAATTATATATAGGTACTTCGAAGTATGCCTGGGAAATTGTCGTATAGTAGCTAAACATATTTATCTTCGTAGTAAATGATTCGCCTAAGAATAAAATTATAATGTCGTATGAAATCGTGCCATTGTAGCCCAAAAATATTAAGTACTTCGAAATTATTAATTCACCTATTTAGGAAATTAAAATTGGTATGGTCTAGAAATATTTTTTCGATAAATATTAAGTACTTCGAAATTATTAATTCACTAGGTGATTAAAATTGGTATGGATCGTCTTATAGTGATCTAGAAATATTTTTTCGATAAATATTAAGTACTTCGAAATTATTAATTCACTAGGTGATTAAAATTGGTATGGATCGTCGTATAGTGATCTAGAAATATTTTTAGATAAATATTAAGTACTTCGAAATTATTAATTCACTAGGTGATTAAAATTGGTATGGATCGTCGTATAGTGATCTAGAAATATTTTTTCGATAAATATTAAGTACTTCGAAATCATTAATTCACTAGGTGATTAAAATTGGTATGGATCGTCGTATAGTGATATAGAAATATTTTTTCGATAAATATTAAGTACTTCGAAATTATTAATTCACTAGGTGATTAAAATTGGTATGGATCGCCGTATAGTGATCTAGAAATATTTTTTCGATAAATATTAAGTACTTCGAAATTATTAATTCACTAGGTGATTAAAATTGGTATGGATCGTCGTATAGTGATCTAGAAATATTTTTTCGATAAATGTTAAGTACTTCGAAATTATTAATTCACTAGGTGATTAAAATTGGTATGGATCGTCATTATAGTGATCTAGAAATATTTTTTCGATAAATATTAAGTACTTCGAAATTATTAATTCACTAGGTGATTAAAATTGGTATGGATCGTCGTATAGTGATCTAGAAATATTTTTTCGATAAATATTAAGTACTTCGAAATTATTAATTCACTAGGTGATTAAAATTGGTATGGATCGTCATTATAGTGATCTAGAAATATTTTTTCGATAAATATTAAGTACTTCGAAATTATTAATTCACTAGGTGATTAAAATTGGTATGGATCGTCGTATAGTGATCTAGAAATATTTTTTCGATAAATGTTAAGTACTTCGAAATTATTAATTCACTAGGTGATTAAAATTGGTATGGATCGTCTTATAGTGATCTAGAAATATTTTTTCGATAAATATTAAGTATGTACTTCGAAATTATTTATTCACTAGGTGATTAAAATTGGTATGGATCGTCTTATAGTGATCTAAAATGTTTCTTCGAAAAATATTAAGTAAGTAGGTACTTACTAAATTATTAATTATATGGTATGGTAATGTAAAAATATTTCTTCGAAATAAACTTTTGACTAGGTACTTATAGCACAAAATAATATTACTTGGAAATTACTTGTTCACCTAGCTAGCGATAGATTCTCAAATTTAGTAGAGAAATATTCTAACATGGTAGAGAATCGTAAAATAGAAAAATGTAATAATATAGTTTATTATACACTGAAATATATTAAACAATTTTCTTAGGTACGGTAGGGGATCGTTAGGATAGGCAGTTTGAAATAATATACCATATTAAATGTAAGTATGTAAAGTGAACGTGAAATAAGTTATTCTCCTAAAATAAATAATATGTCATTATTGAAAGTGATAAAAAATAAATTCGTAGTTTAATTGTTGTTTTTGAAATCTGAAATAGGCAGGTACGAGTACGATAAATGAAAACAAGCCTTATAATAATAAATATTATTTATTTTACAGTAATCCGTATTTTACAATTTTTTTTTGTAGTAGATTTGATATTACCGTTTTGATAGGTAGAGCTACGCGTACTCTCTAATTTCGAAAAAAAAAAAGATTTATATAGATATTTCGCAAGTTAAAGTTTTTAGAAAGTTGGCATAGTTAAAAGATAATTTTGAGTATTTCACCGTCTAGTTGATAGGAACGGTAGTTGTATAAATTAAAATATGTAATTACACAGTACAGTTAGGTACAAAGCTACAATAACTGAAAAGAGACAAATTTCAATTGACATTATACTAACTAAAAGATAAGGAAAACGTTGTTGCCGTAAAGCAGCCTTAATTTACGAATATTAAAGATGTTAACATTACCAGTTCTGTTGCAAATGAGACATAGCAATTTTAAAATACCAATGAGTATCGCATAAAATGTTTATAGGGATTCAATATATGTACTTAGTAAAATGGTATTTATGAAGAGTCAATAGACCTTTCTTAACTGCAGGCAGGGTATTACTGGGAAAAGATGTATCATGAAATATAATAAAGATCTGTGATGAATATTTATTTATAAATATAATAAATAATTTTCAATAAAAAACAATTAAGAACAATAAGAATTATTCCGTACGTTACGAAAATATTATACAATGTATAATCGACGCAAAACGAATAGAATATACTTAAGGAAATACTTAGAATAGCATTCATATCTAGTGTTATTAACACGTTAATAACACACTTATAAATATTATTTAAATTAATATACCAAATATTTTACAAATCCCTGTAATTTTATTATTCGGGACCACTACATTATTATAAGAAATCATACAAAAAATATGTAATACACGTCCATGTTACATGAACTTGATATCGGATGAAAATGAAGACGAAACATATGCAATCAATTTTAGTAAAGTAGAAAAAAAACATAATAACGCATAATCGGTAGGTAATGTCAAATGACAGGTATAATAATACTGCTATTAGATGTTTATTATTTTGATCATGTTTGGTGGTTTGGTGAGACATTGCATGGCACGTCGAAGAAATTAATTGTAGGTAACTATTTACTGAGACATCGTTGCACACACATATATGTAGAATGATACTAAGTAATATAATATAAATGTCCTGTATTCGTATATTACCATATACAATAAGATACGTCAGGTCAATACTGAACATAACAAATCAGCACAAAATTAGGTAGGTAGCCAAATTACTAATAGTATTTAAAAAGTATACTCGAGTATAAACATACAACAAGTCAGTAGGTAGCGTATATAAGTAGAGTATCGCAGTATCCGAAGAAATGTAGTAAACTTACACTGATATATTGAATATCAAAAGTTAACACCGCACTCGACATAATTACATATAATAATAAATCATAGTCATAAGTAATTTTTCACATTTAATAAATCTACATATTTTAGAAAATTGCAGTGTATCGTACCGATTAGGTAATTATATTAAGATCGGTAAAAGAACAAAATTTAGGAAGAGAACGATTGCAAAGAAATTTTAATCCGAGTTGAAATAAGTATACCTAACAAACCACGATTAGGGTGAATTAATTTAATAGCGATTTATATGATAAAATAGATGTCAAAGTAAACAGATACGCCACATATTCAGTATCTATAGGTTTTATAATTATATTAATAATTATTTTATTGTATAGAGAACAATATTAGATATTAAAATGTGACTGAAATGGTAAAAATATCACATTAAACACACACAGTTACTTTACTTACGTTATTTTAGTTACTCGTAGATCCGATTTGGGTTCCGTAAATATTCTGATATAATTCCGTATAAATCTGATTCAAAATTACAGCTACATTTTAGTGTATAAGTACGATTAGTAAATTTACTTCTTACAATAAGCTAGTCTATGCAAATATAACATAAAAAATATAAATCAACATTGAACGTCTGGACCTCCCACATACATGTAACAAAGCAGCACAATTTACAAAACATGACGTAAAATAGAAATATCGTATATTTGAAGTTATGCACAAATACTGCACAAATAAATTTACATAGTATAAAAACATATTATCTAAGTTATACTAACCAGGTTCAGATTCCTGATATATACTCGTAGGTAATATAATGTAGAATGTGATAATTGAACAACGCTTCAATATATATAGCTAGTGCGGTGAATAAATAAATATGACTTCAAAGCTTGATATAAAAGTTAAAATTATAATCGACAGGGGCTAAGTCAATAAGTCTTAGAAAATAAAATATAGAGCTTGTTTGAGAAATTAATTGATGAATTCAATTGAATGGTATATATTGAAGTAGGCACCTGCGTATAAAATGTGAATGAAACACTTCAGAATATGAATATACATGTATTCGGAATATTTATTTAGATATTTTTGATGAAATAAATTAATGTGAACACGAAGCTAGATTTACATAATATACATATTATCTAAGTTTAAAATACAATTGACGTATGGTGAGCTTAGCATAGAGCGAAACGTAAAATGTAGAGCTCATTTGAATAATTAGTATTAAAATATGAATAAGATACCTACTTCAAATTTTAATGTAAGTATTTAAAGAAATGGTACGAAAATAGTCATTAAGAGGTTAAAATGTAGTAGGTATATCGATGCCTAATTACCATAGAAAAAAAGATAATCTCTAGGTACAAACATAAATAGGTAGAAAGAGGTTGAAAAATAATTCTATGAATAACTCATTTTACATCGGAAGAGATGTATAAGGTAATAATGAAGATAAGATCCCGAAGAATAAGAAAATACAAAAAATAAGACAATTAGAAAATATTTTCAACTAGTTTAACAGTAAATTAATTAATTTTATCAGTACATATATGTATTAGATATAATTGGAGCTAGATACAAAATTTTAAATAAAATTTTAAATACAGCTATTGAGTCAGGACAATTCAGAATATAACGGTTGGAAAAATAATGCGATGAATTATTAATTTTACGTTAGGATTACGTATGCATTACTAGATAAATAATATAATTAATCACATTGAAGTATTAAAAAAGAAATCGGAATAAAAACAAGAGAACATGAAATAGAGTTATATTAAAAGTGCGGTAACTAAATCGATTTTATTGATATTAATAGTAAAATTCAACAATTATATCTAAATAAATCGAAATTAAACAACTCAAATTAAAATAGGCAGGTATTTTAAGTCAGCAGTCAGTCTAAAGCAGAATTAAACAATGGAAGAATAATGTAACGAATTATTCATTCAACAGAATAGGAAAAATTTACATATAAAACATGCGTTAAGAAATAAATTTTATAGATCAATATTTGTAGCACAATGAGTTTAGTTGATAAAATTTGTAATTCTAAATCAAAGTAGGATAAGAATGAATCAGTTTTACATACTTCAATGAATGCAAAGTGTGGTTGAGCAAATTAAGCTTACGAGTAAGTTTAAATAGCTACGTATGATATTAGAATAAGCTAAGATGCTGCAGATTATGATAATGATATGTGCAGAATATAAATTTAGAAAAAGCAAATACACAGTCCCATAAAATGAATAATTTGACAAAAAATTATGCTATATTATTTAACTTTTATATAAAAAGCCTAGGTAGGTAGTACGGAATTATGAATATTATGAAAAATTGGGGTGGTTTTAACAGTGCGATTAATTGATCATTAATAATTACAATGTAAATCTACAATGTAGGCTTTATATCAATAATACAGCAGCGTGCGTATACAATTTTAATAAGTATTGCGATGGTGAAATCAATTAGATCGATAATAGTTTAAATCTGCGAATAAATCAAGCTGGCTCTGTATTAAATCAGGATAATATAATATACTGCATAATACGATCTGAAATATTTTACTAATAAACCGATCAATCTCAGCGGGCCCTATTTTTGAACCAATAGCGCTCTAGAACTAGAAAGTAGGTATCTATCTGTGAATAGTCACGAGACCGCGTAAGAGTAAGAGCAACCATTGAAAATCTATATTATGCGAATTACACATTACATTGCGACATTATAGCATTCGATTATAACAGTCATTTTCAAAAGTTTCTTAAATTAAGCTACAGATCAGAATTACATACGTTAGTCAAAATAAATGTTAGGAAGTGTTATAAAATTAAGATAACTACGATTGCTGCAAATAACCCGATGAATAAATCAGTTAGTTAAATAAGTTATACCTAAAATGATAAAGGTAGCTATGAAATCAAAAAATGTTAGTGCACAATAAATCATTTTTATAACTACTGTTGAAAGATAGAGTAAAGTATATCTTTAAATCAAAATAAAGTAAGTACATAATTAGGATAGAAACTGAAATATTCCGTACAGTATGAATGTAGAGTGATTTAATAAATTAATAAATATTAGGGGACATCTTACACACGGTCTCTGACCCCAAACTAAGCATAGCTTGTAATATGAGATGATTTAATTAAATATCTTTATTTTTTTTCTTTATTGGTTTAAGTAAATGTAATGTTGTTTCTGATAGTTTATTGGGTGACATAGAAACTAAATATGCTTTCATTCGTTTCCCCACAAATTTTTGTAGCTTTCTATTTACCTATTATTTTAATATTTTGGAAAAAAAAACAACGCAGATATATTATGATTTGTAATGAAACGCTACAATATAAATATAAAGAAAAAAAAAGTACACTGGTATCAACAAACAAATTAGAATAAAACATGAAAACAGAAGTGAAAGATAAATAGTGACGAAAACCAATAGGATTATATTTAGGTTACTACAGGTTATTATTTATGAAATAACTAAATTAAACTATGTATATTTGATCGAAGTGACAGGTGGAAACTTTTATTAATCTACAAAATGTGTTTAGTGTCAAGTACCTAGGTAATTTATCGAAATATTTTTCCAAGACTATGACCGTTAACGATAAATATGGTATCTTCTGATATAGGTAAGAAAGTCGTGAAAAAAATGATACCCTTTATAGGTACAAAATGATGAAAAATTTAAAAATTTCCGTAAAAAATGACTAATTTATTTCATTAAACCTAAGAAGGCTGGCAAAGTTTTAAAATAGAAGATAGTAAATCTAGCTCACAGTTACATTAAAAATTAGTCTCACATTTAAATTAATAGCCATAAATTACATTCATTTCATAAAGACTAAAACCTATTGAATATGTGAGTGAGTGTGAAGTGAATTTATTCAGAAGTTAATTTATTCAGTTGGTAAAGTATAGAAATAAAGAAAATCTGACAAAAATATTGGAACGATCAACAAAAATTTAAATTTATATCGTAGATAGACTTTATTAATGGTACACAAACTACAGTATTAAATACATTTCAGGTACTTACATCCAAACATAATGCATAAGTTAATAGTGTACACACCAGTGTCTTGGGAATGGTAGTGCGAATGTGTATTAAGTGAATAATGTGCAAAACTAAAATGTTAAATCTAAAGAAATCATAGTAAATAAAAATAATGTATAAAACAAATAGTAGGTGAGTCTATAAATTTAGGAATTTATACAAAACAATTGACCATGATTATCTATAACGTGTATAAAGTAATTTCGAGTATAAAGTACATAATTATATAAAAGTGTGTTGTGAATATTATTCAACACAGATACATATTATCTGTTTTTATGTGCCCAATTAACCAAATACGTAAAATGTATCCTTATGTTAAATAAACTTACATCAATTAAAAACATGTGTGTGGTTTTGTGTTAGCGTGAAAATTTTGTGGTTAGATGTGTAACGGTATTTTTTCTTTAAAGATGTTTTGATACACTTATTGAAATTTTTTATTTTAATAAAGCCGTTAAAATAGTTATCAACTTTAATTTATTGCGATTGTATGTTTTATATATACACCGTGATATCGTCACTTATTAGCTTTTAAGTCAAACATCGTCAATAAAACGTCATAAAACAACAAACACATTACAGTCTGTATATTTTTCATACAAAACTATCAGGCTTGTTATGCTTCTAGCATTAGTTAAAATGTATAGGTCATAAATAAGAAATATACTAAATAGGTACATACATATTATAATTATGGCGTTATATTATTAGTTGCAATAGAACAAACAGGAAAATAATATATAATTACACGTTAGCTATTTATTGCGTATGATATACGATAAGAGCTCATTATAAAATAAAACTGCTTATTTATTATCCGTAGCAGGTATTATTAAGTTACGAATAGGTAGAATATAAAATATACATGAACTCCGGATTCTGATATAAAATAAATTATATTATTATTTTTGTACCATAAATATCACAATTAAATTAAAGCTGGGTGAATTCTACTTTAATACCATAGCTCAAATAATAAATAGGTACATATTTAAGTCAAACAGGAAAAAATAAGTTCAATTTTATTTTACATGTAGGTATAATTATGCATTTAAAAAAATATAAATTACTATAATAAGTGAAGTCAGGCATGGAAAAATAGTAATAAATACAAAAGTTAATTCGGGAGGACAAATAAATGTGAACATACTGATGCAATACAAAATAATTAACCCACAAAAATGATTATTTTTACATCATATTAAGACAACGATACAATAAATATATAATTTATAGGAATAACTACCTACTTATTTATTTCATAGAAACACAAACTTTCTTCTGGTTATTCGAAATTCCTGCCTATAAATTGCATGTTGTGTCTGTAATTTAGATTTATATTTCAGTTAGAGTATTATCTTACTAATCAATGTTTTGCATTCATTAATACGAGTATTTATTAATACGTAAATTAATTCGTGGTGCATAGTAAACTTAGGTATCGAACATCAATTTATTATATTACTTATTATCATTTTGTACTTGAAAGAATTTTGGACATCACAAATTCTTGTTTATATTCAATGCTTTATTCATATTTATCCCCGTTTTACTTGTAAATGATGATAAAATTAAATGTGACTTAATAATGTCCCTTTTCTAATTACATTTCAGGATCTATTGGTACTATGTTGTCTAATAATGTCATCGCTTGCTCTGCAGAATGTAAGGTTCCACCGTTTCGCGCCATGGCCGGTCTCTTCGAATCCATATACAAAACACACAAATTAACGGTTACGATAAGAATACGGACAATGTAGAGGTCTACAATCTAAAAAGTCGGATAAAGTAAAGCTCAATCTACAATCTCCAGACTATGATCAATCCGCTTCCGTTAATCAAAAGACTAAATACATCAGCCAAGGTATTATTTTAAATGAAAGTATTCATTTTCATTTTAATTAAATAAAATCGAGTCTTATCGTGTTCACTATCGACGAAGCTAAAATTATAATTAGTGTTTCCATTTGCTTCTTACAAATATTACTGAAAAATTTAGATTGATGCGTTTAGGCACTTTTATCTATAATTATAACGATAGCTTCCATTATAACTTCGATGAGACCGTTATTTATTTTTACTTTATTTCTTTTAAATATTATCGCTACTACATTATTTAATATAAAGTAACGTGTATAAACTGCGACGAATCCAAAAATCCATGATTACCATCGAAAATGGGTTGAAATTAGACATTAAATCTGTTGTAGTTTTTATGTTTTATAAATAAAATAGTTGTGTGTTTCCCTTTTAATCCCTCGTCGTTGAGGGACAGTAATTGCAATAATTAATTGATTTTCAGATGTTAAGGTTGTTTTGTTGGCGTCGTGAGGCAGGCAGGCAGAGTCAGGCAGGCAGAGTCAGGCAGGCTTTTTACCATCGGAGATAGAATACTCTCTTAGTTATCAAACATATATGCAGTCGAGGCAGGAATTATACCACACGTTACGGAAGGCTATACATACTACACATACCCAGCAGTTATAGAAGCTATAATTTATTTATACACATTTTTCACTTTAGGTTATTCTGTAAAAATAGGTAGTAAACGAATTATGTTGAACTATTCTCAAAATTTGAAGCATTATTTTTGTAAATGAATATGATGAAATAAACAAACTTGAAGTAGAATTCGTTACGAAGGGGTACAGAGTTATTTACTCTTATATGTATTTATCTCGTGTTTATTACTTATATATTATAGTGTATCGAATCACGTCTTTTTTATTTGTTCCCTTATTTTACGCATTAAAAATATTCACTATATTTTGCTTAAATTCAGGCTCTTCGTACAAAATAGATCTTTAAAAAGTTATGTAGAGTTCTGTTAGGTATGGACTATTTCATGATGTTACAGTATTTTAGCTCTTAAAAAGTAATTTTTAATCCATTATAACGGTCAGGCGATGATACATCGTAATTGTTGAATTTAAATGTATGTTCTTTATAAGCTATATTTACGTTTAGTGTCCGATTTACAATAGTCAATCGCTTAATATTTTGTTAATGCTAGGCAAAATGTAGAGCTTGATGTACTGCTATAGACAAAACATGCGCAGCCTTTTTGTTTTTATGATATAGGTGTAAGTGACATATTTAGATATATATTCAGTAACAGGCATCACAGTAAAAAAGAATTTAGATTAGTTTGTAAAGTAATGCTTTGAAATTAGACTAAAGCTTAAAGCTAGTGTATTAAAATGTAAGAGCCACAGTCATTTAGAGAGGCACACGCCGTAGATTCAGGACATCTAGTATTAGGGTCTGTTAATGAGTCTGGAAGAAGCCTAATTAGTTGGCAGGCTGTAGTCGCTGATCTAAATCATGCAAACGTGGCTTATTAGGATAATTGTAGTGGTTTGAGCAACACCGCATTGTTACGTCTCCCATAATCGGTTCCAGAAATAATTAATATTCAAACTTTGATACTTAAAGCTGTTCTATATTATATTAAGTCTTAGATTATTAAGGTATTAGTTATTTCATACATTTTTTAAATAAGTATGTAGATATTAATAATTTGTGGTAAGATAATATTGCTGCGGAACCAAATATTTGGTTTTCTATAAAATTTAAAACGAAACTCGACATAAAACTCTACATAAATTTGTTAGGAACTCTAAATAATATTTTTGTACGAAGATCGCTTAAATTATTGTAGAATAAATCTGTCCCTTTCTATTTTACTTTTAACTTGTAACAAATATTTTGTACCAACATTAACTATAGAATCCGTAAAATATTTCATCACCAAAACAAATCTTGTAAAATGAACAAACGTTTTGATTAATAAACATTTTAATTTTAAACGGTGTTAACGTTTATATTATTTATTTCCAGAAATAGGTATACCTTCCTATGTGCATTTGCTTTTCGTAGATAACATAGATAGAAAATAACATTATAATTATGGCACATACAAGAATATAATAACATAACATTGCTATTAGGAAAATGGGCACTACAAATAGTAGTATATTATTATATTGATGAGCTTATATTTTGTAACCAAATAGAACGAGCGCATATTCCCATTGCTAGAATTTTTATAAGTTAATCTTTTCAGTATAATTATTTTAGTTTACTAACAAATTAGGTTTCATAATAATAGTTTCATTTCTCACTTATTGAAATTCAGTAAGGCATTGTCGCATAACGTAATGAAATGGCACTGCACGTTTCGTTTGTTGGTTTTTGCATTGATTTTAGCTCGGTCATAAAGTCATTGGGTATTTGAGACGGGGACAGTAAAATTTGTTTCAATACGATTGTTCTAATACGCATAATTTTTTGGTTGGTCATTTTCACAGCAATTAATATTATTAGTTTGTTTCTACTTTGAATATTTTTTCAAGTCCACATTTACTAGATTTCTTTACTATCACTATAACCTCTAACCTCTTGGCAATGAATCGTCAATGTTATTCTTTTTTATTATGACGATTTAGGAAATTTAATTTATAATATTAAACTTAAGTTGTTTTGATGAATTTTGGTTAATCTCCAACACCAGAAATAAAATCAAAAATGTGGAATAAAATAAAGTTATTACCTACAGCAGATTTGTAAGTAGATTTATTATAAAATGTACCTATAAAAATTAGAAAATTTAACGAGGCAGTTGGGGCAATCCATCTTTGTACCATTTCACATATAAGTTTATACAATAATTGTAACAAAAACTTTGTTTTTCGAAGAATAATAATGAGCTTAATTTTAAAGGATTTTGACAGCAAAAATATATTTTAAGCTTTGCTCTCTTTATCTGATATATATATCTCACCAAAAATACAGATACATATATGTAGGTACATATTTGCAATAAATAGAAAATAAAATAGCTGACATTGTAATAAGTAGGCATCATTTTTTTTATAGAATTAGTCTGGTGTTGGTGTTGGCATCTCGAAAGGCACCCACTGAGTTTCTTGCCGTTTCTTCTCAGTGGTTTGTAAGTTGTGAATCGGCGATACAGTCACTAGGACATAAACTAATATCATTTAGATGTTTAGCACAAAATAAAATAATAGTTAAATAACTAATTTTTTTAATTCATATTTCATAATAATAATTCATTCATACATAGATACAATAATTATTCAACTTTAAAATGAATAGATTTTCATGTTTGTTAAAGTTTTCAATATGATAATTATGTTTATATAAATATATAACTAACTTGTTTAATTTATTCTCTCATGAAATAATTAATTGTGAGTTTTTTCTCAATGATAGAATAAGTTTTATAAAAATATTTATATACAAAATCATCTAACCCAACTGCCTCAAAATAATATACGACTATATTTTTAATGGTAACTGAAAAACATAAATTATGGTCAAATAATTTATAAATCCAAGAACAAATAAATTTATTTGAAATCTATCTGTTGTATTTTTACCTCTCCTATCCTTACTAAATAAGTGCACATTTATTTGGAATTACTTGCAATAATCCATTAACTTAAACTTGAGTATATTGTATATACTAGAGTACCTATCTACAATAGTTTATTACTATTCAAATATATTATTAGAGGATACGTTGTAAATCTGATAAATGTGCACATGTTTACCACAATATTACAATATATAGGTAAGTATATAGGAAAATAAACTGTCAGATTCACAATCGCTCAATAGGCCCAATTTTAGAGGCGCCATCGTAATTATAATATAGTTCGGCCGTTCAGAGAATGCGTTTTTAATGTTTTAAGGTCTATTTAATGAAATTTCATTACATGGGCCATAAATCGTAAACGGTAAGTTTTACAAAAAAGTTTTTGGGAAACAAAAGATGCGAAATTTTATTTTCTACAATAATGATCTTAATGTTTTTTGCCCTTAAGTACATAGTTTCCGAGATATCGGCCAAAAACATTTTTTCAAGATGACGTGTCAGGAACGCATTCTCTGAACGGCCGAACTATAGCAATTTTAGAGTAACCCTGTTTCTTTTTCACCGTAATTATACAGGATTATTTCTAACCAATTAGCATCCTTTTAGAGGCTTGTTTTGTACAACTAACAACTTTTGATCTACGTCGATAAATTCTCAAAAAAAGTAGTTGTTCCATAGAAAAATATCGTTCACCCTCGACAAAATGTATGGAACTGCTGATTTTTTTTTTGAGTTTTGACAAAAGTTGTTAGCTTTGATGTACAGAATAAGCCCCTAAAAAGATGCTAATTGATAAGAATTAAACCTGTTTATCAAATGAGATAAAACTATTTTACTTTGCTATTTACGATGGCGCCTCTATAATTAGGCCTAAATGTCCATTCTATTAAAATTATAGATACAAACCTTGCTTACAATCGGTCCTATTAGATATCTATTCGGAGGCCTATGTCCATCAAGTGGGGAGTAGATGTTCTACGTCTGATATGATAAGACTAAAGGTTAACTTAAGTACCCGAGAGACTAGCTAGTAGCTAAGAGCTTTTTAAGGCTATTGAAGGAATATGAATAGAAAGTCAAGTATAAAGGGTTTTGTTAGATAATATAGTAAGTAGATGTACCGGTTGTGGCCATTTGGTGTCAATATTATTTGCATAATTAGAAAAAAATTAACACCATAAATATTGTTAGTCTGAATCTCAAAATGTGTTTTTTTTTTTTAAAATGTTATCGAAATATCAAATAGTCAAATTAATCATTAACATTCAAAGTGGCCACAAATGACATTAGGATGGTCACAACCGGTGCATCTATCCTAGTAGGTAAAACAATATCAAGTGCACACTACAGTGCCACCAACTTAGCTGTTCAGTTGACGGCGTCGCTAGTGGCGCAAATTCAAATGACGAATTCAAAATGGCGGCTGACGCACATTAGTTCGTCGTTTTCAGTTCGATGGCACTGTAAACGGTTGGAGATTTTCCAAGCTAGAAAAAACATCGAACTAAGTAGTTTTCCTCTCAGAGGTGAAGATGACACCGACGTAGAATCAAAGTTGGGATATTTCTTACCTAATCTTCTTCTATGGATCTTTCCAGTCTTTAGTTAGGATTGGTCTGAAATTTCGATCATAAAGAAACAAATAATTTCTTGTATTTCAAACACTTACAATAATAGGCCCCAACGACTCGTTTTATAATTACCGTTCTACTACCTACATAATTATAGCCTTAATTTTTGTTAGCTTGTCCTTCAGATTTAGTTTAGATAGTGGTAAGGTGGAGCCATCTATGTTTTGGAGCTCCAAAGAGTAGTAACGGTGCTGCGCTCAGGTGCTGCCATAGAGTACTAAAATATAAGGTATTAATATAAAAATATAAGGTATTGCTGCCAAAAATGTATATTTGTGAAAATTATCGAGACTTCCAATAGAGGTCGCTTATAGGCATAAACACACACCTGTGTTAGTATGTAGATAGATAGATAGATAAACTCTGTATTGCACACCAAGAAATAAACAAAAAGAAGAAACAAAGATACATAAACAGTGGAACCATGGGCGGCCTTATCGCTGACAGCGATCTCTGCCAGGCTACGTTGTTAGTTCACTGCTGAATATTAGGCCTACCCACGAAGTTGAACGGTGTTTTCCTTCACTGAAAAGCCAGTGGTATGAAAATCTGTAAATAAGTTCCAAAGGTCTTATTTGTATGGGCCTGGAACGTGAACTCGCAACCTCACGGTTATAAGGCTGGTACAGTGCCACCAACTTAGCTGTTCAGGTGGGCAAAATTGGAACTACATGTGCATCAGCCACCATTTTTAATTCATTTGAATTTGCGCCACTAGCGACGCCGTCAACTGAACAGCTAAGTTGGTGGCACTGTAGGTAGGTACCTACTTGCCACTACGGATTTTTCTCTACTGAGATCTCTACTTCGTTATTATAATAATATCTGTTTTAAAAATTGCCGATAGCAAACCGCTTTTATTGGAAACCCATAGGAAAAGCCTATGTCCAGCTGTGAACGTTCTACCGTTGAATGATCTGCAACGGAAGTAGAAATCATAAAAATGAGTTAGGCCTATCTCATTACGATACGCGTACACAAGGGCGGATTTGAGGGGGGCACGTGCCCGCCAGAGGGTTTTTTGTGTACACACTGTGGAGATTCCATCACAGTACATTTTTTATTTTATTTCGAATAGGTTTGCGTTTGACTACACACTACCTGATGTTAAGCAGATATGCGGTCTAGGATGCGTGGGATGTCCACCATAAAAGGGTGGCGCTTTGGTCGCGTCTGTCTAGCCGTACGATAGAAGAAATGGGCAGGTGGGACCAGATTGTGCAACTCCTGGGCGAACTCACCGAAGTGTATCCGATAGAAGGCTGATAGACACGCTTCGCTACGGCGATGCTCGAGACTCTGCAGCTTCGACTCAGTCAAAGTTTCGTTGCCTATCAGCCTCCTGGCTCGCCTTTTAATGGACTCTAAAGCCTCCAGCTGGTATTTGGCAGAGCCATCCCAAAGGTGAGAGCAGTATTCCATGCAAGAAATTGGTATAGGTTCTTAGAAGCAAATCAAATTATTATCAGAGTTCTTATCTATGAATAAAATAACAGAACGAACATGAGCGAAACACTTTTTTATTTCTGGTTGGAATAGCGAAGTTTTTCGTTGATTTCTGCGCGCAAGGGCGGATTTTTTCAGAGGGGCGGACTCTGAAAAAAATCCGCCCGTGCGCGCATAGGTACGACATTAGTCTCGAATAGGTATCAGCCGCCACGGAGTATCTAGCAAACGTTTATTTTAGTTTCACATACTTACGAACAGCCAGAAAGTGGAACGCTTTTCCTTAGTCTGTCTTCCCACTAAATTAAATAACATAGTTGCACGTCTTCAAATATGGAGTACCTAATTCGGTATGTTCTAGTCTATGTAAGCATGCTACACATTATAGACAGCATATCTAAATAAAATCATTAAATATTAGGGGACATCTTACACACGGTCTCTGACCGCAAAATTAACCATAGCTTGTGACGTGGCTGCCTGAGACTGATACGAGTACCTATACTACATTTACATATTATAAAAACATACAGACACAGAGCAAACACCTATGTTCATCACACAAATGTTTGCCCTGGGTGGGGATCGAACCCACGCCTCTTTGATCCAGAAGTCAGGGTCACTAACCAGTAACCACTGAGCCACCGAGGCAGTCATGTAGCTGCTTACCATCAGGCAAATTGTAGTTACCGAGCTAGCCCACTAGCTAGCCCTGCTGTCAGAGATTTTAAGCCGCCTGAAGGCCTGCTAAACGGTTCAAACAACCGAATCGTACAATTTAACGTGTCATCTTAGGATTTTTGCAAGAAAACGGTTCATGAAATCTTCCTACGATATAGTCTTAAACGCAAAAGAGACGTCCACTTTTTGGCTGTTCGCAAGTGGTTTATTATACGGAGAAAAATCTAACCAAGATGATTTATACATCAATTGAAAACTTGTTTTATTCACTTAACTTGGTTTAACTTGGTTTATAAGCTTCTAAAAAATATTAATTTTATGTTATTTATCCTTTCATTTTATTTCAATGTGAAAAATAAATTGTATGAAAAATAGAAACACACCTTACAAATTTTTCTAGTTTAGCAATAATAATGTACTTCTATCGTTCTTTTACTTGCATTTTTACCTGAATCTTACACATTCATCTCTTATTTTGCTAAAATTATAAGAAACTAGTTTGACTAACTACACTAGTCACACTAGTTAGTTTTTTAAATTTTACAATGTGTCTAGAAAATGCATACAAAGTATGTCTAATTGGTAAAAATGCTTTACAATAATCATTAGACGGTTACTTAATCAGAGTAGCCAGAGATAATCTACCTATTTTGTCAAATTATATTAATTAATAATTAATACCAAAAAAAAGTCGGAGGGCTCTTTTGGTTTTAACTGCTGTAATTGACTCAGAAAAACATGTACTTTCTCGAGATGGAACGAGTGCTGTGGTTAGATTTATTGATGAATATTATACCAGCCTTCATACATTTTGTGGACGTGTCCTTTAAAACAAATAAAAAAAACATACATTTGATACATATGTAGGTATGTGAAATTACTTCCCAGTGATACCTACTCGTAGACTAGCTCGAGACAGAAGTCGTGTATGCCTGTCGTGTCGTAATGAGAGACGGGCATTAGCCTTATACACTTCGGTGAGTGCGCCCAGGAGTTGCACAATCTGGTCCCACCTGCCCCTTTCTTCTATCGTACGGCTAGACAGACGCGACCAAAGCGCCACCCTTTTATGGTGGACATCCCACGCATTAGAACCAAGCGTTTCGAGTCCACATTCCTCATACGAACTGCCAGAATGTGGGTGCCAGAATGTGCCGCTTTGCCTGGGTCTGTCTTCCCGCTAAAGTACAATGTAGGTGTCTTCAAATCCCGAGTAAATAGGTATCTTCTAGGTAAGCGTGTTACATCCTAGACCGCATATCTGCTTAACATCAGGTAGTGTGTAGTCAAACGCAAACCTATTCGAAATAAAATAAAAAAAGCCTTAATTTCTTACCGATAGGTACTGACTAAATAAGGTAGATAAATCCAAATAAAAATACAAATAACATTGAAATGTGTAAAATTATTTAATGTAAGTTATAATAAAATTGTCACAACAAGGAATTGCCACGAGTCTACCTTACACAATAATACCGCTTACGATACCACAATATCTATTCACTTACTCATAACTTAACTTACTTAGTCGACTTAACGATACATCACATGTAGAACGAGATATTTTAATAAAGGGTCGATTGGGGTATTAGGGTGTCTTTAGACGGGCTCTAACCGCTCTAAGTATGAAAGCCTTAATTGTGATAGCTGGGTAGGTACATGTACCAACATTTTATCAAATATAGAAGAAACAAGACGCCTTACCACAAAAGATTTAAAAACGATTAAAACATTGTTTAACCGTGCAATTTGTATTGTTAAACATTGTCTAAAGCGTGCGTGAAACTTTTGTGGTAAGGTGCAAGGACTCTAGATCAGCGGTTCTCAAAGTTCACTGATCTGCAATCTGGAACAAAAGTTCACATTAGGACTCATTCTGTCCAGAAGAAAAACAACTTACTCGTATTTTTCATTATTTCTCCACCAGTTCTCCAATTTTCAGCTTTTAGAAAGTTTGCAAAATGCTCATTTATTTTTTTACTAATTCAAACGGGGGACCCGCTCCAAACGCTACGGAACACAGCTGACTGACATCGGAGTATTATTTGTACACTGCCATGGTAACGTAGTATATACTAAAAATACCTTTTAATAAATGCTTTCATATTTTTGTATTTTTTGTCGCTCGCCTCCCGGCCCACCTTAGAACATTGGAGCTACCTTAGAATAATGAAACACGGAAACTACTATATATAGTAAGGCTAAGGTAGTTTTACGAATACTCTCATACTAATCCCTCAGTCATACAAAGTTGCCTGTTTTATGCTGGCATTTATAGGCGGAATCAAAGTTCTCGGTTGTTCTGTGAAGTTAGGTACAAACTACGCACGTTCTTTCTCTTGCGCCGCTATACAGAGTTATTCCTAATCAATTAGCATCCTTTGGGGGTCTTATTCTGTACATCAAAACTAAAAACTTTTGTTCTGCGAATTGTGTCGAAACTCAAAAAAAAATTGTTGTTCCATAGAAAAATATCGTTCATCCGCGGCAAAATGTATAGAGAACTGTTTTTTTTTTGTTTTGACTAAAGTCGCAGAACTAAGTTGTTAGTTTTGATATACAAAATAAGCCCCTAAAAGAATGCTAATTGATTAGGAATAATCTTGTATATTGTCACTGCGTAACCACTAGCTTCGTGTTTACAGAAGCCAAAAAGTTTAATTCGGACTATACTTCAGATTATTTTAAAACTAGCGACCCGCTGACTTCGCACAGGTGTACTATACATATAAACCTTCATCTTGAAGCACTCTGTCTATTAAACAAACCGCATCAAAATCTGTTGCGTACTTTTAAAGATATAAGCATACATGGGGACAGACAGCGGGAAGCGACTTTGTTTTATACTATGTAGTGATGATTGTAAATATATTTTATTTTTGATACATTTTTTCTTATTGTACACGGAAATACCCCAATAGACCGTAAGAAATAAGTAACAATGGCCGAAATACAACGTCCAACTTGCTCCGTTCTCACCTGCCTCTCTCTGTACTACTAGTGCGATTTGAGATATGACTTAATTTTGAGATCAAATTAAATTTTTTGAAAAGATTAATTTCAATTTTACGTCCCGTCAACGTTAGCCAAATTTCAATAGGTAGATAAGAATTATCATTAAGTTTAGTAACTCAAAATAATAGATCTAATAAGTAATAACACATCGCAGCTGCCTTTGCTATTTAGCTAGCACTGTACATTAAAAGCTGCCTTTTCAGCCTCATCATTCGTCTATAATATTTTACCTAATTTTGTATATAAGTAATTCAGCTATTTTCTCATTTGGTCTTACATTTCATTTATATTCGCTATATAGATATTTTAGACAGCAATAAATTGGACAAGCATTTATCTCCTTTAGCAATGATTTACACTACATCATTTTATACGAGTGTTTTAACACAAAGCTGCATAAATAAGAAATGTTCTATTAACTTTTATAAATGGTCATTTAATTTTGTATTTTTTATCCTTTCTTCGTTCATCATAACTCCTACTTCATCACACCAAACCTTGAAATCGCACTACTAATACAGTCCTTACCTACTTATTTAATCACCCTTATTTACAAATATGCCTAGAGGAAACTCGAATACATAATTACATAATATATCTATGTTAAACTTTTATATATTCAGTTCAATATCGATAATTTTTATTATGACATAGATTATGCAAATATTTTTATAAAATACAATAAATGTTTAAAAACTGCAGCTGGATATCAGTAACGTTAGCTATCTTGTAAATTCTGATCGTAAAAAGACCATCAAAAGATGTATAATATACCTACAGCTGGCAAAAATGCTCCCGATTATATTTTATATGTTGGGGCATTCATTTATGAACCACTTGAACATAATAGAGAAAAAAAAATTGTGTCAAAGAACTTGAAAAAAGTTTTTTTTAGCTCCAATTGCGGAAATTAAAATAAAACCTAGCAATTTGCTAGTAGCTCTTTTGGATAATATGCCCCAGTCGTATGAAGCTTCCGTAGCATAAAAAAAAGTCTTTTAAAATTTTCTTTTCTCCAATTTAACCACTGGAAAGTGGAAGAAAAGATTGACAATAACAAGCTGATGTGGGACAGGGTGTGTCTTAGGTACTTCCCTCAACGATTTAGGAAGACCAAGTTGAACTTCACGCAAGTCATCGAAATGACCTTAGAAAACCAATTTTGAAGATTCAATTTCAATTTTTTTGAAATTTTAAAGATTCATTTTGGTCTTTTTGCAACTAAATTAGGTATGTGCTTTGATGTTGCATTGAGCCATAAATAGTCAATAATGTATTGTCCTTCATTATTGACTATTTCCTTTTAATCAAAATGCCCCAGCTCTGAAATCTTCACTTTTTTCAAGATTGAAGACGTTTGTTATTCAAAGTCAATTTTAGTATTATTTTATACAGCATCAGAGGAGGAGCATCAGCTTAAGATTAGACAATAGTGTCACTCTTCTTACACGCTGTGTTAATACAGATAAGTAAGCATAAAACTGAGTAGGTGCTAATTCTTGTAATGACTCGAAGTGGTTCGTTCATGAACGCCCATAATTGACACAAAATTCCCTCGTAAGTGGGTGAGAGCGGAGCGGGGTGCGCACGTCGCTTTGGGCCTTATCTCTTGTTCTTATTTTTCATTGTTAACCGCCGCCAGAAGCTCGTCTTTTCAGCAGGCGGCGTCTCCTCGCGGGCCTCTTCAGCTCGTGGTTCTCCCCTCAGCATATCCAGGAACGTAGGATCGCTCTTCTTCACGTTTTTCTCGATTTTCACCGCTTCGGCGCTCAGTTCCGCCTTTAGCTTCTCGGGGCTCGTGTTCTCCACCTTAAACTCGTTAGGGTCTTCCACGAACGCCTGCTGAAGGTCTCTCATTATCTTTTTCCTAATAGTCTTCTTCATACTGAGGTGTCTCTCCAAAGTTTTCACGTCACCATTACCGTAGCGGAAATCATCCTTTTTCTTTTTGTTCTGTTTGGTTTTATCGTTGTCTTCGATGGTTTTAGCTTCGTACTGTTGGTTGAGACCGAAGATGTCCCGGAGATGGGGGATGGCGCGCTCCGAAGTCATGGTGGCGCTGGTTCTCTCGTCCGATCACAGACACCTCATCGTGAGATCTGAAATCGAAAACGGTGAAATTGAGTGACTTTTTATCGGCAAGAAATTGGCGTGTCGATTGGGGCCTTTTCTAATGATACGTTACGCGTGTCAATTGTCTTGTCCGTTTACTTGCGATTATTGGAAACGCGTGCGAATCTAGAGAACAATGCTGACTCCTTTCTATCGCGGAGTTTAATAAATCATCGTCAGATTTATAAGTAAAATATGCACCTGCTGGAGAATGTTGGCTAACAAGTTACAATGGTGATAAAGAACGGGCTGGCAGTGTACCGTAACTGTACGCTGTCGACTGCTATAACTACTTCCCCTCTTTTACGGCTTCAAATTGCGACTGGATGAAAATATTGTTACTTGAAGCGTGGCTGGTAACGGTTGATGCTGCATGCTGTTTATTAAAATCTTGAATGAGTCATATCTAGTCGAGTAGATAAGGCAAGATTTATTTTAAGGAATCACTACACAAGACATTTGTAACTTTAAAAATAGATAAACTTTCCCTTCCTGAGAATGACTCGAGCTTGTTCTTTTTGAGGAGTTTATCTTAAAAAAGAAACGTTTTCATTATTAAAAATTATCTCTAAGGTTATCGTCTGCATCGACAAGCTTTATTGTGCCAGTAAAAAGACCTAATTGGTTCGTTGACTAGGTACCTATAGCTCAATTTTGCAACTATCTATAAAAACTATACACAGATTTGTAAATTAACGTTTTGTCCTCTTAAATATACCTATCCTTGTAACAAGAGAAGAGTGACCTATTCCAACTAATCATCTGCGAAATGACAAAGCAAATTATATTTCAACCGCTAAGTAGTTTCCACTTGAGCACTTTCGTCAAATTATTCTGAGGCCTGAATTACCTAAATGACACTGTCAGATGATTTAGATCGAAAAAACTAGCCTAGTGTTTGAGTCAGCAGCCGGTCAGACGAAAGCGAGAAAGTTAACTTGTTAGATTTGGCTGCGAACAAGCCAGTGGAACAAGCTGCAATTTATAGTTGATTCGATCAATGTTAGACCAATGTCGATGGGACAACACATCAACTTGGCGTAGGCTATCTCGGTGTTTACTAATTTTAAATTATGACAGGTGTATATGGGTTTCGTACCGAGGTTTTGTGCTCCTGATATTACGGCGCAACAAAAGCCTCGCAAAGAAATCCGCAAATCTGCGCAATATTGTCTACAATATTTAGTAGTAAATAAAACACATGTAAGTTTTTGAATTGTTTATCGCAAAAAGAGCTCTTAGATGTAATAAGTAAATAGGTGTAAAAATTATTTTACTACAGATAATTTCTTTTTGTACCAAACATCGATCAAAGAATCCGCAGTAGATAGCCAGTAAGTAGCAGATATTTACTCAACCATCACTGAATATAATTATAGAACTAAACCTACTACCAAAGAGGTCACTCATGCGATCTTGTCCTTTGTGCTTGTAACTGAATAATGTAGAGACCTATTTGTAGTTTCAGCGCTCAGACAATGCATTATCTAGGTTCTAGCCGTAGCTATTACCGTAGGACTTTGTGGGGCCGGGCTTTGAGAGGCTTTGGCTTTTAGAGTTAAGCCTTAATTATGAGAGCTTTTCAGTCGAAACGTTTTTATTTCGTCTGTTTTATGGTTTTAATCGCTAAAATCGAATTTTGGGTAAGTATTTAATTTTGTGTGTTCATACTAGGCATGATAACTGGGTAAAAAAAAATATTAGAATTAGTCCGTTTGTTAGATTATCAAAAAATATTGGACACGGATTTTTTATTTTGTCAATCAAACAATAAATGACAGAAATAAACCTTGTCAAATATGTCATAGATCGGGAGTGGCGTTCGTGACGTCACTTCTCTGTGAAGAGTCTATGTATAGACTAAAAAAAATATAAGTATTTTTTTTAGTCTAGTCACTAGTTAAGTGCGAGGGCTAGGTAGGTAGGTATATTAAATGCGTTGTTTATTTCAAAGTTGTGTTATCGCGGTGATTATTTTATTAGTTAAGTTTACCTATCTCTAAGTGTAATAAATCTATGGTCATGAATAATACTCAATATTTATTTAATTTCGTAATTTATTTTTCATTATTGCAGGAACTTTTTTTTGCAAATTATGAATTATTTATAGATAATATAAAACTCTTCAATTAATAACAATTTTCTCTACCATTTCATTACTACACAGCTAAATATCAGTCACTAGCTAAGCTATAAGCTGCTCTACAGCTTATATCCTAGTTAGTACGACAGCAGCATAGTTTAAACGATAGTTAGTATAACATTACGTACGACAAGTATATCAGCATTCAGGTTTCGTATTTGCCAGCCTGCATCAAGGCGAGACCGCAGAGGTAAGGTGCTAGCTGGAGGCTTAGAGCCAAGTTCAAGGTGAACCGTGGTGACGACTTGCGGCGTCGGTCGCGTCGGTAGAGTCAATATACCCTTGTTATTACCTAAGACTCCTAAGTATTACATGCACTGGATGTTTTGTGGAATTTAAATATTACGCAGTAAGCATAGCACAAAATTGCATGTACAATACATGTTGCTCGTAGCAAAATTTATGAAATTTTAAAATTACAATTTAGTGTCTCTATATATTTTCTATCGAAGAGCTACTTACATAGTGACATGTATATATTATGCTAGTCGTACTATTTAGTTAGAAAATACATACATTACAACAGCATCAAAAAATTGTACGTCATTAACAGGTTCGTTGGTACAATATGACAAAGTACCTACAGCTTGAAATAGGTTGTACCTACTTATTCCGATGGGGAAACAAGAAAACTAAGTAATGACGTCATCAAAACAAGATGGCGGTAATCATGTGGGGCCAGAAGTCTCAGCCGAAGTCGCTGACCCCGCAATGTTAATGTCAGCTGTTCTATTATTTGCCCTGACGCGGTTTGTATATAAATAATATTTCTACAACAATATAAAAAGAAAAACAGAGTTTCATATGATTTTATTACGACATTATCAGATTTTGAACAAAAAACATCGGAAATGTTAGTCCATGTTTTGTTAAAAATTCTAAAGAGAAATAACAAAGACTAATTCCTTTGATTAAATTCTGCGTTTATTAACAAGACGATATTAGATTAGTTAGGTTGTAGCTGTACCTATTTTACTTTGTAACAGTTACAATACGCACATTCCCGTGGCAAAAAAGAAAAGACAATACATATTATCTAATGGAAATATATGTTGGAAATCCAGTAAAGATAAAAATAAGCAATACACAGATCTAGTATTGTCATCTAAATTTCAACCAGGTCTACAATGGAACCCATCACCCGACGGTTCAAAAGTAGACGCACTAGCATCTGGACTACAATATTATTCTGTACCTAGATATTTCCATATTACGTGACCAATCGCGCACTAAGTATAGTCTGACCCCGCCGCTCGCACCTGTCTCAGTCCCCTTTGTCGTCTACCCCCGCGCCTCTGTACCGCGCAGGCGAGGACTCAGTTAAACGGTCAGACTATAAGTAAGTTCGTATAGGCCGGGTGGCAGGGCAGAACTTTTAGGCCGCCTGAAGGCCTCGCGCACTGAAAATTTGAGAATAATGTTTCTTAAATTTCGACCAGTAACCACAAAAGTTTTACGCACGCTTTAGGCAATGTTTAACAGTACAAATTTCACCGTTAGACAATGTTTAAGGCGTGTTTAAGTATTTTGTGGTAAGGCGGCGAAAGTTTCGAAAAATATTAGTAGTGACCGAATGACGTCTTTGAAGTTAGCTACAAGTTGCGCACATCCGCACTTCTTGCGCAGCCGATATCGCGAATTTGCTACGGCGCAACGATTCGTCTTCACAGACGCCAAGAAGATTGATTTAGCCAACAGGCTGTTGAATTTTCGTACACTTTATAATCACTGCACAGTATGAAACAAAGTCGCTTCCCTGTCTGTCTGTCCCTATGTATGCTTATATCTTTAAAACTACGCAACGGATTTTGATGTGGGTTTTTTAATAGACAGAGTGATTGATTCAAGAGGCAGGTTTATATGTATAATACACCTGTGCGAAGCCGGGACGGGTCGCTAGTATAAACCAATATTTTATCTTATATCTTTAAAACTACGCAATGGATTTTGATGTGGGTTTTTTAATAGACAGAGTGATTCAAGAGGCAGGTTTATATGTATAATACACCTGTGCGAAGCCGGGACGGGTCGCTAGTATAAACCAATATTTTATTTTATTTTTGTCAATAATAAAATAAATGGTCCGATAATTCCCGCCCCCTAAAATCTGCCGCTCCAGACTTCAGCCTACTCAGCCTGGTGGTAAATCTGCCACTAATAACTAGATACTAATGTAAAGCTACGATGTGTTGACAGCCTGTGAATTATTCTTTGGCCAATACAAACAACAATATATTCTGCGAGCCAGTGACACAGTTGTAATGGTGTATTATGCAGGTCCAGAGCAAGTGGGCCACGGAACTCGGTTGAGTTGTTACGGTTCAGAGCTGGTGATATTGTCGGCTTTTTGTAGCAGCAAGCTGAGATGAGGTGTCCGATAAATGGGAGTCTGTTGTTCCATTTTCTCTAAACTAGGTTTGATCACATTTAGTTTGACAGCATTGTTAAATGTATCCCGTAGAACGCGCCTCTCAAGTTTTAAGCATAGTTATGTAATTGAAAAGGCATTGTGTTAGTTTGGCCAAATTGTTTTGATTCAGCAAATAAATACATTTACAAAGACTTTAGGTTGCAGAAAATTCACAAAGAAAGCGAATATATGTTTTATGATTTCACTTTTGTAAAAAATCACATACCTATTTAGTACTTACCTAGAGTGACAAATTACAAGCAGTCTCCTGGCTTTACGATAAATCATATTGTATTGGTATGTTAGGTTAAAAGTTTTTCAATGAAAACCATTTTGCTATATATTTCGCATTGAAAGGCATTAAGTACGTAAGCGCATAACTAGAACACGCTAGAACACTCCGTCTTTCTATTGTGTGGAGTTACCAAATGAATGTCATAATTATTTATGAGTATAACTAATTAGGTACGTAGGAGGTCTATATTGTGTTGAAATGTAAGAAAATGCCATTTGACACGTCCTGATAATGTAATTGGCTAAGTCTAGTCTATAGTCTAGTGCAGTGATTCTCAACTGCAGTCCGCTGGAGTCAGAGTATGGTGCGCGAATGATTACCTACTGATGTCGCGAGTGATGTGTTTTTTTGCACAGATAATATAACATAGAAGTATATATCGATCTATTCAGCCTGTTCCGCTCATTGCTAAGTATAAATATCTTCCTTTTCTCTCCATTCTTTCCAATCCTGTGCTATAACGATATACTCGTACATATCCGACATATTTGATAATATTATCATCTGACCTGGTGAAACATTCATCATTATGGACAATTTTGAATATGGGGCCTACCATAATAAAACTTGTTCATAATGATGATCTGAATCCCTTTTGGCTTAGGACATCTTTTTTGAATAATTGAAGAACTCTAGGGAGAACTCATAGAATTTCAAATTTTTATTAACATGCACAATCGACCTATGATAACAGTTATAGTGTTACTAATGTTGATCAGAAGATACAAGTTTAACTTTTATTTTGCTTAATATTTTAACAACAACGTCATTTCTACTTTTCAAATATCATTATGTTTATTTTTATATTTTAATTATTTCTTTTCTTGTACATCGTAGGTACGTCCCTGCCACAGAAGAAAGAGGACCTTAGTCAGTAATAGGTTGGAAACTACTGAACTAGTGTTCACGTTCAGGGTTTTCAAACTCGTTACTGCGGTCCGAATTGCTTTGTCGAACTTAAATGCTTAGCGTTTGACCAACATTCAGAATGAAAGTGACTAATGAAGCGTCGCAGGACGTAAAAAGACACAGTTTTGAGAGCGAGCAAATTAAGCAGCTATTTAGTGACAAGATCTAAGTACTTAGTTTTAAGAAAGAACTCAGACCTAATAAAAAAAACAAGTCAAAACGTCGTGGACAGATAAGTGAGGCCGGTTTTTATACATGTGGTGAGTGCGTCGGTGTTGCGCCGCCATAGTTCGATTGACGATCCAAGGCGTAGTTTCCTTGCACGTGAATGTGTGTGTAATTGTGTCTTTACACGGCAAGGCATAGTTTTGCCGGCCTCACTTGTTTTGTTCACAACATTATGTCTTGTTTTTTATTTGGTTTGAGTTGAAAAAAGGTCAATAAGAGGTTAAACTTAAGCTAGTTTGGGCAGTCTTTAGAAAAATGTGTATGATGAAATGGAAAATACCTATGTTTCCGTATAGAATGCTTCAGTGGTGGTTTCCAATCGACAAGATAGGCAAATATACAAAGCACATATATAGGTAGCTTATAGCTAGACCCCTAAAACAAGTATAAAATCTGTCAAAATTAATTCGTAACATAAATTGATGGATACCAAATGCAAGGAGAATCTAAAATCAAATAAATATTTCAATGTTCTTATAGTTTGCTACGCTGACCTTTACGAGTAATCTAAGTACATAAAACATGTGCTAGAACAAGTTGACTGGGTTGTGATGATCTTTAATCATGATGCTCATAAGCCTACCGGATATGAGCCATATTCAACGGGTCTCGTTTAGGGAGGAGGCCTTGTTTATATACTTACCGAATATGTACGATGTATTTAATTAATAAAATTATGACAAAATATACAGCCTTATCCAGAAAAGGTAAGCTACTCGGGAAAGCGGTGGTTTAGATCATCATTATGGACAACTTTTAATATGGGGCCTACCATAATAAAACTTGTTCAAATTGATGATCTGAGTCCCTCTTGGCTTAGTAAATCCTCTCTGAATTTTGTATAAATAAACGCAGTACCTAAAATATATTAATTACGATAAGAAAATAAATGTTGATAACAGATCGTGGATATGACAACGTTATTAAAAATGTGCAATAGAACCGATGTATTAATATTTTTAAATGCTTTACTTCATAACAATCGCGTACAGTATTTTTTCCAATGAACAAAGAATGTTTCCAATGCAGTAAATACATTAAATACACGACTAATAGTAGTTGTAATATGTAGTTTAGTTTATAAAATGTTATATAAGTTTTGTGTCAATAAACTTCACCACAAAATATATAAAAAAAAAACTAAAGGCTACTTTTCCGTATAATTATGGTGTATATTAATTTTAACAGCGTTATATAATAATCGGCCAAGTACGAGTCGGACTCGCGCACGGAGGGTTCCGTACTGTAAGGGAGCCCCCCTTAAATAATTATTTTATTTTAATTTTATTATTTATTATTGAAGTGAATATAAAACTAAATATTCTGTGAAAATTTCAAGCATCTACCTGTTACCATTATTAATATAGAGCGAAAATCGTCTAAAAAAAACAGGTTTGTTGTATGGGAGCCCCCCTTAAATTATTGTATTCTATTCTCTTTTTAGTATTTCTTGTTATAGCGGCAACATAAATACATCATCTGTGAAAATTTCAGCTCTCTAGCTATCACAGTTCATGAGATACAGCCCGGTGACAGACAGACAGACAGACAGACGGACTGACGGACAGACGGACATCGAAGTCTTAGTAATAGGGTCCCGTTTTTCCCTTTGGGTACGGAACCCTAAAAAGTAAGATCCTCTTGTTAACCCACATACTGGGATTGTAAAACATGAATTACAGCGTCTTAAATAAAATAAGTAAATGTCTCAATAAAGTTGGGCATTAATCTGTAACAGGACATTAACCATTCACCGTACTTAAGAGGTCTAGATTCGAACAGCGAACGTTTAATAAAATATCCATATACAAATAGGTATTTTGCCAATTAATTAACCTTCCTAATTCTCAAAGATTTTTTGTCAATTTCATCAAGTTTGTTTTATTTTATTGGGTTTTTTTAAGAAAAATTTTGGAAACAAATCTCATGTTTTTTTAAAAAATAAATTATTGCAGATTTATGATATATTTAAAAACTGTTCATTTTAAAACTTATTCTTTACAAATATAGCTCGCAAATAGAACGTGAACGCGTACTGCGAGCCAGATATATGACAAAAATAAAGGGCTAAGTTTTGGAGGGGAGTCTCAGGTCGTCACTTAAGTATAAAAATACTTTATTATTAGAATAAATGTGATATCACGCAAAACTTTAACGGGCTGTATCTTTATAATTTTTTGTTTAATTTGCAAAATAAGAAAGACGCGCACAATATTTTTTGATATTCTGACGGACTGATTAATGTATGTTTTTGTTTAGTGGCAAACCCTCTTGTAATATAATACTTGCGATGAATGTAAAGCATATGTAACGGTTGTGCACGTAAATACAACCTTTATGATAACTATCCCACCTAAACTTAATTGTCGCTGTAAAATACGAAAACGGTGCAACTCGTATGAAAGTTTTATGACCTTGTGGGCAAACTCGGTTTTACCGATCTATATTGTTTCTTTTGTATTTGTACAAGTGATACAGAGCGACAATTTCAACTGTAGCCTTTTTGAGTTGGATTGGAGCGCCACAGTTGATATTTCTGAGCAAATCTCACAACTGCGTGTTTTAAATTTTTAGTTCTACAATTTGTCATCTTCAAGTTTAAGTTGGTTGTTGAGTAGTGTTACAATAGTGTTGGTAGGTGTATAATCTTGTTTCTCCAGACTATTTGATGTGTTTCTTCAGGTATAATAGCACGTTTGACGCAGGCGTGACGGCCATGTTGAAACGTTGGTCTCCATTGAAAAGATATTTCTTTGTTAACCTTAAACTTTATACAAATATTTTTTGTGGTGAATTCAGCGTCGTCATCTTGTGTTTGTGGACTTTGGTTCCTTGTTTTTACTTAAACTGTGAAACGTAAATTATATAATTTGCGATATTCATAAACTCTTTAATTCAATAAAATATACCTATCATTGATGTTGCTATAACAATTACAGTTTTAATTTTTGGTTTAATAAAGAAAAGCTGAGCTATGCTCTATTACTTAATTAAGCATATCTACTCCTTATGTCTTAAAATCAGAAGAACGCGTTGATGTCTTTTGTTTGAAGTTCTATTCAACTTTTTCATATGGACTATTAGCAAAGGACTATAGATAGATAAGTAAATGACTGAAATCAAGTGAAGATGCAAACATAGTAATTAATTCAATCCATAAGCACATTCTTTCATGAAAAATCTAGATGCGATCTAGGTTCATTTTACTTTACCAGATCCCTAATTCAGCTACCAGTCAAAAAATGAAATTGAAATGTTTATGAACCTTGTATATTATTTGCTCCACAAAAGCTGTCAAAAACATTTCAGTTACCATTGATGACGTAAAATCACTCTTAAGACATTTTCTAAGATAAAAAAAATTGATAAGGTTCAGTGCAGTTTTGTCTGATCTTAGTGGTATTATCGCTGTTCTCTCTTAAAATATAATTCCATTAAGCAAATGAGTTGCCATTGACGGCAGACGCTGTCGTGTAGGTATTTGCCTCGTGTTTAATGAATGGCCCGCGAGAAGTCGTTGCGCCCTGATTGGCGCACGCAGCGGTTGGTGGCGCGTCGTCGTCGGAAAATCGGAAAATTTACTCTTTTACTCTTGTTTTCTGCATTTTAGTTAAGAATTGACTCTACTATGACTTTATGTTTTGTGATTCTGCTTTCTTCATTATCACATCAACAAGACGTTGGACGTTCGCTGCAAGACATAGGCTTTGTGCGATGTTTTAACTAAATGTTGAATAAAGCTTGCATCCAGTAAGTAAGTAAGTTCGTATAGGCCGGGTGGCTAGCCCTGGTGTCAGAGTTTTAGGCCGCCTGAAGGCCTCTGACATGGCTACACGGTTAAAACAACCGGGGCCTACAATTTAACGTGTCATCCGAGCCACGGTAGCGCTCAGTTGGAAAATGCCACCCGCGGTCACCCATCCAAGTACTGACCGTGCGGAACGTTGCTTAATTTCGGTGATCGCTGACAATCACCTAGTCAAACTACGCTACGAGCGCTACTATTGCATTGGTCAGATCGTCTACATACCTCGTTTTTGGACATTCTACGCCAAGCTTGAGAGTATCAAGAACTTTGATTCATATCGAGATTTTCAATTATATCAAACTTCTACAAACTACACTTCCACGTATCCGTCTAGTGGTTGCAATTCACTGGGTTTATCTGTAAATTTAATTTAGTTGCGGATTTTTTAGTTATATTTTATCTAGCAGAAATTATCCATATGAGCACAAAATGTAGCTTAATTGCTTATCTGTTTAAGAGCCTAGGTCTGCCTGGAACTTTAGTTCGTTTATACATTTTTTAATTTCTCCAATCAGAAATACTTCTGAATGACAAAGAAATTTTGCTCAATTTAAACAACATTCATGGCAACTAACTAAGTACTGGTAGCGCTCGTAGCGTAGTTTGATTAGGTGTTTGTCAGCGATCACCGAAATCAAGCAACGTGCCGCACGGTCAGTATTTGGATGGGTGACCGCGGGTGGCATTTCCAGCAAGCGCTACCGTGGCTCGGATGATACGTTAAACTGTAGGTCCCGGTTGTTTTAACCGTTTAGCCAAGTCAGAGGCCTTCAAACGACCTGAAAACTCTGACACCAGGGCTAGCCACCCGGCCTATACGAAATAACTTACTTTCTTACAAGTACAATACAACAATGATGGCAACATTCTACCGTAATAATCTAAACATCTCTAAACCCCTAAAACAGCGAAACTCAAGCCATGGGCTAATTACGAGTACTAGAAATTACAAACGTACGATTTCCTACAAACCTCAATCCACGTAATTGTTGTGTCAATTATCACGGTTACGCGCATCTGATGAAACGGCGGTATCTGATGCGATCCATTACGAGAACAAATGTGGTATAAATGTGGATAAAGGCTGCAAATGTTTCACGCAACATCCTGCTGCGTGAGCGCTGTGGAATGTCAGGCGAACCATCTGTCAGGCTGGCTGAAGATGGTTCTTTGCTGGCGGAAATTCTCTGGTCAAAACTTCCTTTAATGCTGACATTGATTGCTATGTGATAATTCGAATTATGTTAAGATGATATGACTTATGATGTGTAATTTTGTATTTCTGCTAATATGGCCCTACATGCCTGAAATAAATGTTTTTTTTTTTGTTTTATTATACGCTTAAGACAAGCGCACTGGGTGTTTCTATATACGAAAGAGATATTTTACGATATCGTTACTATTTGCACCTATCTATGACCAAGTTTTATTGTGGAAGAACCAACCAACATAGCGAAAATATCAAGAGGCAACATCCTGCGGCCATGTGTGCGCGCGCTCATGCGAGTCATCTGTCATCGCAGAGAGATGGATCTTTGCTAAAGGAAAATTCTGCTTTCTAGAATTTCCTAGTAGAAGATTTGTTAATTCAATTATTTTTCTTTTTTAATTTTTTATCTGTTAAAAACTGGGAGAAGCCACTGTCTTTAGAAATACAGTTGTAAGACTAGTTCGGAGCCAATGGATTCATTAGAAGATTTTGTCACCGGTTTGTTATCAAAAGTGCCTTTATTATCTACAACTAAATGCAAAACTAATTTATATGCTAAAACTACCTACACTACTACTACACAAAAATCATTGGATCATCCACAGACCCTTGAAGGTGTAAAGATAATCCAAATGCTGGCGCCCACTGCCAGTTGGCAGCGTGCCCAGCATGCTGGCTGCATTGCCACGCTGAATGGCAATGCTTATTATGCGTTGTGCCAAATAAATATTTGATTTGATTTGATTTATCGACAAGACAATCGTTTATTGATAGATCCGGGCAGCATAGCCTAATATTATTGAATGAACGTTTGGGAGAATACGTGTCAGTTTTTATCGATCGGCGAAAATCGAGTAGAGAAGGAGATTTTGTGGAGTCTTACCAATATTGCACCTTTCAGAAACCTTACACACTAAACAGTAGAAAATTCAACATTTTTGCTGTAAGTTTTTATACATACGAATTCATACGATAAGACACATAGGAGGCGTGGTCCCCAAAATGCTTATAAAAATGAGCACATTAGGTTCGTAGGTATATTAGTTTATCAAAGCTGCTACAAGTTTCTTCTACTTTTCGGAAGTAAGTCAGACCGGGAGATAAAACCACAACGCCTCTTAATTTCAGATCCATTAGTGTGGTAAGTTATCAGTCATTAGTTCGTATAGGCCGGATGGCTAGTCCTGGTGTCAGAGGTTTTAGGCCGCCTAAAAGCCTCTGATTTAACTAAACGGTTAAAACAACCAGGCCCCACAATTTAACGTGTCACCAGAGCCATGGTAGCGCTCAGTTGGAAAAAATGCCACCCGTGGTCACCCATCCAAATACTGACCGTGCGGAACGTTCTTAATTTCGGTAATCGCTGACAAACACCTAATCAAACTAAGCTACGAGCGCTACTAGCGTAGTTAAACTTCCTCATACTCCGCGGTAGAGTTTCGGTGTCACGACACAGTGCGCGAGGTTAAGTCTTGGGTTCGATTCCCACGGCTCCAGTTGGATAATAACGCGTTACTTCACCGACTTGCGCAACGCTCAAGGTTCGCGATCATTGTCACATTGTCGCGCTTACTCGAGCTTCATTAGCTTCTTGCTATTAACCGACTTCAATAAAGGAGGTTCTTAATTCGGCTGATTGTTTTCTTTTTCTTTCTTTTTTTTTGTTTGTATATGTTACGCGATTGCTCCGCCAATTATGAACAGACTTTGGTGATTTTTTTTGTATGGTAGATCATACTTTAGATTTTATTACCATTTAAATTTTATCAAAATCGGCTAAGTCGTTTTTGAAAAATCAGCAAAAATGTAACTTCGATTATACGTCATACTTGGCGAAAAATAAATATATGTATTAGGCAAAGTTAAGTTTCTTATTTGCCAGCGATGAGTCTAGCAACGTTCAGCACGGTCAGACTTAGGATGGGTGGCATTTAAAAGTGAGCGATACCGTGGCTCGGACGACACAGCAAATTGTAGGTCCCGCTTGTTGTAAACTTCACGCGACTTAAAAGCTTTGACACGAGCGCTAGCCACCCGGCATGTACGAACTCACTTATTTTATTTAGAGAAGTGTGCTCAATATTAAACGAATATTCAGTTAAAAAAATCATTACGTCATTCGTATATTTAACAACACACCCGCACTCGGCCAGCATGGTAGACAGCCTAATCATCCTACGTGGATAAGTTTGCTTGTACAATGTACACACACGGCTTCTGTGCTATATTTGTCATAATATTTATGTAGTCAGTAATCAAACTCTACAAACTTTGTATTCAAAAACAACAAACATAAGTTGAAACTGAAAACACAATGTGAGCTATATAACAAATAAACTGAACTTACTGCAAAGCAAACATTCATTATCCTAAAAGCCAAAATACTAGCACAACAATAGCCACGGGAAGCGCGCTGAATTAGCATCAAAAACTAATTTTGAAGTTTCTGAACAATTCTAATCACCTTGAGTGTTGCCACATCGGATAAATATGATCGTTCTGATAACACGTCAGAGCTTAATTAGCGGTAATTATGTGTCAATGATACGGCTGGCACGTTTACCCAGCTACGTGAGAATTCAGATTTAGCGCAGAATAATTTGTTTTAAATGCCGGTGGCCTAGAACGAGAAAAGAAAATAATTAGAACGCTCACCTTAAAATCTTGAAGCCATAGATTTAAATCCCGATCCCGTTCCGGTGAGTTCTATGAAATTGATGGACGGGTGTGGGAACTGTCACTGTCTTTTTAGTGAAGTGAAAATCGTAAGGCAATCTGCATACCACCGTAGAAGAAATTTGATGGCGTGTGTGGAAAACTGGAAGTGGCGAATATTGTCCATTCGCCTTTCAAGGGTAGTTCTACGTAATATTGATCAGGTATGCAGTTCAAACCGGTCTTATTAAGGAGTCTAGGAATGTTAAAACTATGATGATGATAGAGAACAAAAAAAGAAACCCTTCTAGATAATTTAATTTCAAATAAGTTTCAGATTTCAGGAGTAAGAATCTGTCTTCCCCCTAAAGTACAACGTGGACGTCTTCAAATCCCGAGTAAATAGGTATCTTCTAGGTAAGCGTACTACAACCTAGACCGCTTATCTGCTTAACATCAGGCAGTATGTGGTCAAACGCAAACCTATTCAGAATTTAAAAAAGTTTTTTTAAAAACTTTGTTTTTCACTCGTTTGAGTAAGAAAATTTTATCACCAACAGTTTGTCTGTTCTCACAGGATAATAGGTATGACACGAATTACCCCTTTACCTATACAGATTGCCTTGTTTTTGTTACGTTTTTAAATAAACTATAGTAGGTACATGATAAAACAAAGGGTTAAGCATTGAGCAACCCATCATAAAGCATCATAAAATGTTAAATGCTGTATTAATTAAGATTAGTTATTAACCAGACCATTTGCCTTGGCTGCGACCATTATGTGCAACAACTGGAACATGCTAGTTACTGGGTCATGAGACGGTGATAAATGATGAATTTCTTCACCATCATACAACATACAGGGTGTTTGATTAGCCACTTTGACAGACGGATGTACTTCAAAAGGTACATGATGAATGAACGTCAACAAAAAAGCAGCGTGAGTTGTAAGCAATCTGATTTATGCTAAGTAAGTAAGTTTGTATAGGCCAGGTGGCTAGTCCTAGTGTCAGAGTTTTTAGCCCGCCTATCGATTTATGCTGAATTGTGTCGTAAGGATTTACTATAAAAGGTACATGATGAATCAACTCTGAAAAAAAACAACTCTGGCAAAATTAGAGATTGTAAACACGCTTAGTGAGTTATGCCAAATTGTGTCATAATAAAACTATAGTTATGCCTGAAAATAAATTGAAAACAGATATGATTAAACTAGTTCTGTACTTATAAAATGTCTATTTCCTGAGAAGTATGTATGTATATACATTTTGTTTGCAATAGTATCTTCGTAACTCAATTTTACGTTAGGTAGATAGAGTTACAACTCTATTGAAAACAGATATGATCAAACTAGTTCTGGACTTATAAAATATCCGTTTCCTGATAAGTAAATACATTATAACACAGTTACAATAGTATCTTCGTAACTTCATTTTACGTTATTTAGATAGAGTTCAAACTCTAACTCAACAACTATAAATTACCTTGGCTGAATTCCTGACAGGTATTTTTTTATTTCTGTAAAAATGGCCCGCCGTCATAGAAATGCTCTAAGATGTCCTTCAAATGTGACGCTCCAATTAGTCGAATAACAAAAACTGGTCAGTTGTTAGATTGATTGACTGTTGACGATTGATTTATTGATTTGCATTGCATCTAAAAATTAAATTGATAAAACAAAGCTGACCATTTTTCGCACGGATCGTTTATTTATTTGCCATCATTTTTAAATGTGTGAAATGTGATCTATTTAATGATTTTTGCGTTATATCTCTGTCATATATTTTAACGCCCTGTATAACAAATGATGTTGCACTACATAGTTATTGCTCGGTGTGTAAACAAACTGACACACGTAGGAGGCTGCGCACAATCAACGATTTAGTAATAGAAAGTCTTGTTACAGCTCTGAACTTTCTACATCTAGTAGGTATTATGAATGCCTATGTCTAAAAGGCAACTGCTGTTAATATTAATTACGTTAATATTAAAAATCCGAAAGTTAATGTTTAATGTGGGTGTAATTGTTCTTAACCAAATATGTTTTAAGCTATTTTTACCATGGTCAACCAGCAAGAATGTAGCATTTTTTTCATGTTATTCATAAATCGAATTACAACAAATACTTTAAAAAGATAATGAGAAGAAATGGCCTCTTGCTGGCTTCCAAGTATCCCAACGAATCATGGATAAGGCTCGGATTTTCTGCGGGATCGAATCAGAAATGATCCGTAGAAGTGCCAAAGTTACCGACATAGTTCAGAGTATATCGGCTAGTTAAAAGGCAGTGGGCAGGCTCTCAAGTACGGAAGACTGATGACCGATGGGGTCAAAAAGTTCTAGAGTGGATAAGAAGTATCAGCAAGCTCAGAACGTTCAGTCAAAAGTTCTTAGTTTTGATGTACAGAATAAGCCCCTAAAAGGATGCTAATTGATGAGAAATAACCCTGTATAATTAATAATAGGTAATTTATATGTAAGTAACATGTTATATGTCTAAATAATTTAAATCGCAGTTTCAAACTTTTTTTTGACAAACTTATCCATTATTAATAAAAGAAATTGACATTCCATCTACAATAGTAATTATCTGTCATGTGAACATACTTATGAGTCGAAAGTCGGGTGTGATGTTAGTTAGCTACAAGTTGCGAGGGTTGGGTTTTTGCGCAGCTTGTAGCTAACTTCAAAGCCGCCAAAAAGTTTGATTCAGCCTATAATACTCCAAATTTTTCAGGAAGTGGTCAGCACATTGGACGCGATTCACCTACTTATCAGCATTGCCTTGGCAATTATATGAAAATACGATAAACAGTAACCATTAGCCTCCACAAGCATCCTCAGAAATGATGACCCAGTTTCGATGATATCTGGTTCGCGGGTTACAACATTTCCGAACATAACGTGTAGAATTACAGATTTTTTGGAATGATTTTTAGTCGCTAGGTTATATCCAAGTACGCTTAAACGTGTGTGTTTCCGGTAATGTATAATACAGATTATACAGGGTCCTCAAATCTGGAGCAAACTTCTAGCTAAGTGTACTACATCTTAGAGTCCTAGACCATATCTTAATTTTTTGCAACTAATAGATAAGGGAGACGCAAACAATTTAACGACTACATGATGATAGATATAGGACCAGAATGAAGACTGAGGCGAGGTAGGTAAGTGGAAAGTTGGTCGTCCAGTTGTAAGACGGATCGACGATGTACCTAGTCAAAATCGAGAATCAAACCTGGACACGACTGGCTCAGGACCGAGATAGATACGCAAGACGTAAGGACACAGCCTTATGTGGGATTGCACCCACTAAAACCCCCTTTAGAGCAGTCTGCTTTTGTGCTGTGTCGGGAGCTCCAGGTTCTCCAGGGGAAAGCACCTGAGCTCTCAGCACTTTTCCATTGACGTTTAGCGTTTGCCACACAGCCACATGCGAAAACGTGGCCACTCAGCGTTGTCGTTCTCCCCGAGTCCGTTTGAGTAGATGGCTAAACCGCATATCCAACCAGCCGCGAGCCCAGAGGTCCCCTAGACTTATACCTACCATAAATAAAACCGTGGACGATGATGATAGGTATACCTACGAACTGTTGACTCAGGTGCATTTGAGACAGTACAATTTAGACTAGAACTAAGTAAATAAGCGAAACGTTACGGTGACGTGACGAAGTAATTACTTAGTAATTATTTACAGTCCTTGGACTTAGGCTTACTTTGTTTTATTACTGTAAGGTTGTATTAGGACACTGCTGTCAGCTGCTGTCTGTTATGTTGTCCTGGTAGTTACGCGATGGATTTAAGAATAGAAACCATTCTACAGTGTAATAAACACAATGTAAGTAGGTAATACCTACTGCGTAAAACTACCACTAGAGAGAACGAGTTTAGCTATGTATAAAAATTATAAATAAAAAAAATTGGTGGTCTGCAAAGTCGGTTTACATTTTACGTGATACTTAACGTCGTAATTTCTTTGTTACATCGTTGAATCATCAACTGAAACAAGCCGAACGCTTAGTCTGATCGTGCATCTCTATCGCTTATTCCGCGCTCTCGCTTGCGAGCTTGGCTTAGGCGGGACGTGACACTTTTACGTGCGTCCCAGCGTTTGTCGATTTATAAGACGTTATCAAGTCAAAACTTTTCCGGAAATACATATAATAAAATATAAAAAAAGCTCACAAAGGATAGGGACTCTAGTATGTGCAGAAATTAAAAAAAAAACAAAGCTTAACCTAAAAACCTTCATCAGAGTCGTTGTTTTGTCAACCCATACTAAAAAGTCAAGCATAGAAGCTTATGAAAAATATTACAAGGCTATTCTGTTGCTATCTACATAGCATCATATTAAAAGGAAAATACCCAAACTTTAACGTCGAGTTCACACGCAACAAGTGAAGTAAACAAAGTCATTCGAGTGAGATTATCTCTACACATCTTCTCTAAGCTGAATTTCTCCTACGATTTGAGGTACGAGATAGATAAATATGCGTGAGATAGTATGTTTATGATGAAAGATATCTGAGTAGGTAAACTCAAATGTTATAGAGATTTCGTGAAGGTTCGTGAACAATTGAACATACTTTTCAAGGCATTACGAGTACATCATCATTTAATGGTGTCCTCATCTAATAATATAAATTCTGTGGAATATTTGTACGTGTTACAAAATACAAGGTACTAAATCTACCGGGACTTCTGTCATGTTGTGGTATTTAATAAGGTTTAAAAAAAAGGTTTAGAGACCCTGCAAAAAAATAAAGAAAAAGTGGTATCTATGCAAAATAGACGAAATGCACAAACCAATATAACGAAAACAAAAAAAAAGATACATACAACTTCAGTAAAACATCGAATAAAATCGCATTAATCATCGAAGAAGTATAATAATAAGTCTTGGTGTCTGGTAGGTACGTACTTGACACTGGCAAATGCACTCGACATGTGACGCCAAAACTCTCGGAAGGAAAGTAAAAACTATAAGGTAGCTAGTTTATTTCCCTCTCAGCGGAGGTCACCGCCGTTTCCGTTCCACGGTCCACCGAGCACTGGACGCATCACACATTCGAATCACGTACAATCTTCACTGAATCTCTCTGCTCGAGTAAACAACCTCATATCATATAACTGCCATTAAACTTACTGAGCTTTTTTATTTTTTATTACGGTCCACGATAAGATGAGTAATGTTAGTAGTCAGTTAGTTCGTATAGACTGAGTTGCTAGCCCTGGTGTCAGAGTTTTTAAGCCGCCGGAAGGCCTCTGACATGGCTAAACGGTTAAACAACCGGGGATATAATTTATGGTGTCATCCGAGCCACGGTAGCGCTCAGTTGTAAGTGCCACCCGCAGTCACCCATCCGAAGACTGACCGTGCTGAACGTTGCTTAACTTCGATGATCACTAACAAACAACTAGTCAAATTACACCATGAGCGCTATGTTAGTGTAAAGTGTGGATAAAATCTTCACCCTGAGTAGTAGGCAACCTCCCTCACTACTAGTCGGGCTAGGATGCGCACCACGGAATATGTCTTTCGACATGTCAGAACGAGACAGCGTTATGGTAAAGTCACTTTTTCACATGTTGAAAAGAGTTCTTTTCGTGGCTTTTTAGGAGACTGTTTCAGCCATTCTTGGGTCATGGAACAGTTCCTCACGGTTGAAAAGACATCAACGCGGTACTGCGATGTGTATAATATATTATTTATTTAATTAAATTATGTTAATCATAATTAATTCATTATAAATTGTTAAGTTCCTCAAATTGTCACGTCACGATCTCTGGAGGGTTATACGGAATAATCATATCAAGCCCACAGGAGGCTACCGTGACGAAACATAAAAGTGCATTAATTTGGGAGTATTGTATACTTTACATAATATTATAGTATTTATTTGATTTAATAAAACTTTTCCTTTAATTTTAGGACGTCATTTTTATGTTATGCATAAAAAATATGGTAGGTACAAAAATGATCATCAACCAAAAAAATGTATTTGTTCATCTGCAGAATTAAAAACAGTACAATTTTATTGCTGTCTCAAAAAACTAATAGGCAATATACTTTTTTGCAAGGAAACAAAAAATAACTTATCGCGTATCATCACATAAAATCGTGACCAGACTTGCGTAACTAGTCCAATACCAATAATATGTTATCTTTAAAAATAATAAACAACAGGAAGCTAGAAATCGATAAACTAATCCCATAGATCATTTACCCTAGCTAATCCGATCTGCTAATAATAATTTAGACGTATTATAATAATATTAAGTATATCTGCTTATCACCATTTGCTTATCAAGACAGGATTAATCATTTGCAAGGTTATTTAGAAAAGATCTAATAAATTCAAACTAATAAGAACAACCTTTGAACATGTTTTTTTTAAACTTTGTCACATCCACTCTGACCGACAAGAGGACACGCATAAAGCGTTCAACTACTTATGTATAAAATTCCCGGTATATATATGAAAAAGACATTAAATTACAAAAATATTCTTACTAGTAGCATAATCCTTTAGTGATAAACTTTGTTTAAAAATAAAACAAACGCATTTAATATCTTGAGTTTTTGTGTAGGGGACAGCTGATTTATCTCTCAATTTTCGAGTCGGGTCTTTAGTAAAAGTTATTTATAATAAAACACAACCTTTGCTTTGTGCAACCTTTCTGAATGACCAGTTTCTACCTATTTAAACGTCATATCAGTTTTTATTCACAATTTGATAAATATGTTTAAATAAATAATTATTAGGGGACATCTTACACACTTTGTACTAATTGAACATATACAATGGTTTCCTATGTTACATTTAGAACCGCGTTCACCAACGCTTGTTTAGGTTAAACTAGTGATAACTGTATTGAAACAACGGTTAGTGCTTGGTTAATATCAAAATTACGTTAACAAGCCGTTTCAGATTCAACCAACGATTAATAAATTAAACATCTGTTGGTGAACTCGGGTCTAGGACTCTAGTTTAACTATTGTTTAAATACAGTAACCACGTGTTTAAAGTTAATCAAGCGTTGGTGAACTCGGATCTTAGCCTACTATAAAATTATACTAATGTGACGATCAGGTTTTCGGTAAAACCGCACTTTTAGGAAAGTAAAAATATGGTACATATGATTTCGGAGTCAGATCAATAGCACTACATAGTCGTCATTACGTAGTAGCTTATACCTTTAAAATTACGCGACGGATTTTGATGCGGTTTTTTTTAATAGATAGAGATAGAGTGATTCAAGAGAAAAGTTTATATGTATAATACATCTGTGCGAAGCCGGGGCGGGTCGCCAGTTTCTTATAAATTGTATATTGAAGTAGGTATTTAGTCTGTTTTGGTACGAGTGTGCAGCTCTAGGCCACATCGGTCTCGACAAACATTTCGGTGTAACGATGATATCACTCGTATCATTGAACAGACTCGTGCAAATTAATCCCCTATCAGGTACACTCGTAGGTCATTCATATTATTATCATATTACCGTACAAAGTAGCTAAGAGTAGTAGTTTACGCTGAGCTTGTGACCCCTTTAAAATGTTTTAAGATTGTTAATAAGCTGTAAAAAGTCATTGTATTTTATCATTATAAAAAAAGGTCAAAATAAAATAAAATTATACGAAGTTACCTTATTGTAAAATGTATGAATCAATCTTGAAGGTACCTTTTACAATGAATCTACTGTCACAACCTCATCTTAACACGATCAATCTTTTCTATAGGCTCTTACCTATATAAATCGCAAGTCCAGTTTTAAGCAATTGAATAGAACCCAACAATAGAGATGCTAAACTAGAAATATAATAGAGTTTGTCCGTCTTTAAAATAAACTCTTTTTAGGTATACCACAGGCGTAACCAGAGGTGTTAGTCCAGGTTTACACGTAAATTGAAACTACAGCTGTTTCCGTATGGTATCTATACATTTTTGTACAGAGGAAACGAGGAAGAAGTAACCAAAATGTATGGAGCCACACGCGAATGCGAAAGTTTAAGTAAACTACGCAAAACCTAAACAAACCAAGGACTAAGGCTCTGGAAAATGTTCGAAAATATGCAAAAAATATCTTGTTACGTTATCGTAGAAGAACCAAAGTTACCGACATAGCCCAACGGATTGGCAAGTTGAAATGGCAATGGGCGGGGCACATAGCGCGGAGGACTGCTGACCGATGGGGTCGAAAAGTTCTCGAGTGGAGACCACGTACCGGCAAGCGCAGCGTAGGACGTCCACCCACAAGGTGGACGGATGACCTCATTAAGACCGCAGGATCGCGCTGGATGCAAGCCGCTTCCAACCGGTCTTATTGGAGATCCATAGGGGAGGCCTATGTCCAGCAGTGGACTTCTTATGGCTGATGGATGGATGGATGATCTTGTTACGCTTTAAAATCTAGAGGTACATGAGATTGTCAAAAACGTTTCAAAATGTTTGCATTCGCTGCTCGCGTTTATTAATTCAATTTGTTGACATCTGTCTTTTAGCGATAAATTATTGAAATATTTTGCGCTCGCTGCACTCACGCAATATTTGTAAGTAGTTCGTAGGCTTGCTAGGGTTACAACCCCTCCTAAAATTTAACTAAGGTACGCTCACACATGACTGTACTAAGACACAATAAAGAGCTCACATTAATTTGATTAGTTGGTCAGTTTGTCACCATATACTCTACATCTCCATCATGAGTCTCTGAACTTCTAAAGCAGTGAAAATAGCACTTTAACCTTGCCTCTTATGTACGCTCATGGCTCGCACTTTCACTGATACATGATCGTTTTTCTTCCCAACAAAATGGATAGATGGATAGCTTTACACAATGACATTACACTTTAGATGCAGTTTGATGCGTTCCACTCAATCAGTACACGTAGGAAAATTTTTACCTTATCTTATTATGCTAGTTTTTTCTAGTGGCTTCGCCCGCGTGATAATTTGATTTTTGTGCTATCCCATAGAAACCATTCATTTTTTCGGGATAAAAAGTAGCCTATGTTACTTTCCCTCTTTCAAACTATGTTTATATCAAAAATCAAGTCAATTCGTTGCTCCGTTGTTACGTGAAAGAGGGACAAATCAACAAATACACTTTCGGATTTATAATATTAGTAAGTACATCCTTACGTACATGAAACTTTAAAATTAATTACGTACATGCTGACAAGCTGACGATTTACTACCTTACTAGCATTTATTGAAATCAAAGAAGTACAACATATTTTTTAATTAAAGAAGCTTAGAAAAAACTACTGTTGATGTCCTGTATCAAAAAGCCTTTAAAATTATTTGTGCTCGCTGCGTTCGCGCAGAGAAATTAAAGGATAAAACCCCTCCCCGCAACTGAAAACTGGCTCTATTTAAGAAGCAAAATAGCTATTTATACAGTCATTGCATAATTATCATAGAATTACTGTTTTGGACTCCAATTAAAAATAAAATCCATACAAAACAATTTTTGGCCGCGGCAATCGCAGCGCATTCGTTTAAGTAAACGTCTGCAGTGGGAAAGCTCCATTATAGCATCGAATCGGTTCCATGTAATAGATGGTAAACGATTTATTTCACTATTTTGTTTGGCTAGCACTGATGTGGTAGACATCAAACACCGTAGTGAGAAAGGGAAACCTATTATGTTTATCTAAGTACGACTACATCTATGTACTTATCTGTAAATGTATGTTATGGTAAATGTCATCTCTATCCATTTCAATCCGTATAGATATATAGTATAATGATGAGTATAAATAATGGGCATGTACCTAAATAGAAGTTGGTTTTTAATACGGAGATAATTATTATTTTTGGTAAAAATGGCATCATTTATGCCATTATTGCCTTCAAATTATAGTATTCGAATAGTTCGCACGTATTAATGTTTCATCGATGTAGTACATAATTTTCACATCATTGTTCATGTTTCAAAAAGACCCAGCTGATTTCGATAATATTGACTTTTTTAAATATGAGTCAACATAAAAACTTATTTTTTTGAAGTCAGTCAGAAATTCGAGTGAATCCTAAAAATTTGCAAAACATTTCATTTTTATTTTCTAAATAAATGTTTTTAAGTATGTATACCCTGCCTAATGGTTTCTAATAGTTAGACTAGCGACGCAGCAAACTCATTGATGTTTAATGCATAGCTAATTAGCGAGGGAGGAGCTTTAAAATGGTTATGAGGCGCAAATCATTATATTCCTTCCAAGATCTAGTTTATGGACTTCCTAATAGGCTGCTGGATGGCTAGACTTTTTGACTAGGCTTTCTCCCGGAAATGCTTGCGCATATTGCGTGTTATAAATAAAAGTAAGATGGTCTAGGCTGGCTGACCCTGGTGTTAGAGTTTGTAAGCCGCCTGAAGGCCTCTGACATGGCTAAACGATTAAAACAACCAGGAACTACAAATATAACGTGTCATCCGAGCCCCTGTAGCGCTCAGTTGTAAATGCAACCCTCGGTCACCCAACCGAAGAATGACCCTGCTGAACGTTGCTTCGATGATAGCTAACGAACACCTAAGTCCAACTACGCTATGAGCGCTAGTGTTGTAAATACTAAGCTGGTAGTAAACTATTCAATTTCAAAGGCCAATAGGTGTTTTGTGTACTTACTTGGATATCTTTTTTTTTTTTTTTTTTTTTTTTTTTTTCTCAACCTATGCTGTCCCACTTCTGGGCAAAGGTCTCCCCCACTTTCTTCCATTTATCGCGTTCTGTAGCCAAATCCCGCCAACCTTCCCGGAAAGTGTCAAGATCGTCACGCCAGCTTCTTTTAGGCCTTCCTTGCTTTCGTCTGCCCTCCGGTACCCACTGTGTGACGATCCTGGCCCATCTCTCGGGGTGCATACGAACCACATGACCCGCCCAATCCCATTTTAGTTTAGCAGCTTTTTGGCCTACGTCAACTACACCTGTGATGGAGCGCAGTATTGTGTTTCTAACTCTGTCCGTCCTTTTGATGCCCATCATACTGCGCTCCATCGCCCTTTGGCAAACCCCAAGCTTGAACCTCTGAGCATCAGTCAATGACCAAGTTTGAGCACCGTAGGTCAGGACGGGCAAAATACACATATCGATGAGTCTGCGCTTCAGTGATATCGGCAAGTCACCCTTCATCCACTCTTTGATCGACCAGTAACTCTTCCATGCATTTTCGACTCTGCGCTCAATTTCTTTGTCTTGTCTGTTTTCGAAGGAGACTATCTGTCCTAAGTAAGTATACTCATCGACATATTGTATTATCTGCCCGTCAACCTCGACCTTACGTTTTGTGCTGTTTGTCATGACTTTAGTCTTTGACTGGTTCATCATCAGTCCAACCTTGAGGCTTGCTGAGCTCAGTTCTTGGAGCATTGTTTGTAGTTCAAATGCAGTTGATGCGAAGAGGACAATGTCGTCAGCAAATCTCAAATTGCTGAGTTTCTTGCCGCCAACATCAATCCCCCTTGTAGACCATGCGCTAGCTAAGGTCTTAAAAACTTCTTCAAGTGTGCTGGTGAACAGTTTGGGAGAGAGCGGGTCACCCTGCTTAACGCCTTTTTCGATTGGAAATTTGGGTCCATGGGTAGTAAGTTTGATATCAGCTGTGCTATTGTTGTATATGGTTTTGATGAGATCTATGTATATTTTTTCTATGCCTTGGTTTTCTAGAGAGGAATAGATTGCTTCATGAGTAATACTGTCAAATGCTTTTGTGTAATCTACAAAGGCCACATAAAGTGTTTTACTGAATTCATTATGCTTTTCTATTATTTGGTTTATTGTGTGCAAATGATCCGTGGTGGAAAAACCAGGGCGGAATCCGGCTTGTTCTGGAGGTTGGCAACTATCTAGTTTACTATCGATACGTTTTTGAATGATTTTGATGAAAATTTTGTATAGGTGTGATATTAAACTAATAGGTCTGTAATTATTTATGTTACTTTTGTCACCTTTTTTATGAAGAAGTATTATGTTTGAATGGCACATTTGTTTTGGTATACTTCCAGTATGTAAGATAGTGTTAAAGAGATTGGTAATATGAGGGAGCAACACCTGTAACCCTGATTTTAATGCTTCTGTTGTTAAGCCATCTTCACCGGGGCTTTTATCAAATTTCATGCTTTTAAGAGCGTTGTGAACTTCGAGTCCAGATATATAAGGTACGGAATCAGAGTATGAGTATTGAATATGAGAGATATTTTTAGATGGGTCGGAATATAATGATTTATGAAATGATGTACAGATATCTAATATTTTCTGTCTGCTGCCTTGTTTAGTACCAGTGTTGTCTTGGAGACGATTGATCCATGTTTTGCCTGTAGTGTATCCTTGCTTAGCTACTCTGAGAGACATGTGGTTTTCCAGGGCTATACGAACTGCATGAGTGTTGAAATTTCTAATATCGCGTCTGATACTGCGTTTTACCGTTTTGTCAATATTTCTGTGTTCTTCAGTTCCTGGTTTTAAACTTAATCTTTCTTCTATTAGTTGTAGTGTGTTAGGTGTTAATTTGCTCTTCTTTTGTTTATCTTTTTTTAGTTTCTTGCTGCTATTATGTATTGCTTTAACAATATTGTTGTACTGTAACTCTGCATCGTCATCATTTCCGGTTTCTTCTACCTCAAGTGCACTAAATTGATTTTTCAGTTCTAGATTGAACTGGTCTGCATTATTGAATAAAGTATGTTTGTTTACTTTTTTAAATCGGTTCTGGAACAGCAATGGACAGCTGGAACAGCTGGAACAGCAGAACTTGGATATCTACGAAACCTTATTTATTCCGAGATTTTAAATTAGTCCTATAGTTAGGTAATTCATTTTGATAAAGGCAATGACGTCTAATAATACTTAATCTAAGCCAAATCAATCTTGGCAGCTGTGAACACGAGGCGAGTGGTTGCGCAGTTGCCTTTACACAAGTTAGCGGTGCAAGAGAGGGGATATGCGCAGCTTGTAGTTAACTTCACAATCCCCAGGAAGTTTGATTCAGCCTAGTACAAGACTAGAAAGAACTAGTATACGCTTATACATATACAGGGTTATTTCTAATCAATTAGCATCCTTTTGCCCCCAAAACTAACAACTTTTGTTCTATGTATACTTATATCTTTAAAACTACGCAACGGATTTTGATGCGTTTTTTTAATAGATAGAGTGATTCAAGAGGAAGGTTTATATATGTGTAATACACCTGTGCAAAGCCGGGGCGGGTGGCTAGTATGCAATAATTTTGACATCAAATGGGCAAAACTCGAAAACTGGGACAGTGGCTTCTACCGGTACATCTGCATATGTGTTCATCATATCGTCTCGTTTATTGTCGTACATTGCAGGAGCACTATTACTTTCAACTAACTGTACCTTCAGCCTACACTATACTTCGCAAAAACACACAACATTGTACCACAGTCATAAACCGTGCCATTCAACTTCGGCACCTAACACGTTGGAACTAGGCTGAGGCTTTTACGGAATAAGGTGGAGACTTTAAAGATGGTGGTCACTTCTGAATGAATTGCAATTATGTCCCCAGTTCCACCGCCTTAAAGCGTTCCATTTTGAACCCTAACACAATCAATAAAGGTTGAGGCTTTTGAGATGGTGGTAATTCCTGAATGAATGGCGATGTCGCCAGCACCACCAACATAAAGTTTCCCATTTTAAACATTAAAACTCTGGAATGAAGGTTAGGCTTCTGAGATGGTGGTCATTCCTGAATGAATTGCAATGTCACCAGCATCACCACCACTAAAAATAACGGACTAATTTTCGTGTCGTTGACCATTCGGATAACCAAAAATCCGGATAATCGAATGATTGAAAAAAAAATCGTTATTTTATTATCTTAGCTAACATACGACCATTTTCCTCCCTCTTGGTAGGAATCAATAATATACTTTTTTTGCTACAATTTTTTAAGTTACACATACAGCAACGGAATACACTAAGTAACAAAAACTATAACAAATCGCGAAGGGTAGATAAAGAGCGGGTGCGGGCGGGTTATGAAACGACTGACATGTCCTTCTACGTATGGATTCAAATTAATAAATAAATTTTGTTGTCCGCGTGTAGTAATCCGGATAATCGCGAATCCGTACAGCTGAGAGAGAGGAAAATCTAGGTTCTACTGTATAAGTAGCTTTTCTGAATGATTTGCGATGTGTCAGCAAAGTCAGCATTATTGCTTTAGGAAGTGATTTGACGAAGTGTTCGCATCCGGAGATTGTATGATTGATTGAGTTCCAGTGAATCTCGATTTACCTGCCTTTTTAGCTCGGCGAATTTGAACTCTATCAAAAGGACTTAGAGCTAAGAGTTTGTTAAATAATGGAATATTTTTGGTCTCTACCTTGTTAGTGGAAAAAATGGCTATTTCGGACTCTACCGCCGCGAGATACGAGCTACGTTTTTTATGTGCAGATTTTTATCGTGTTAACTTTAAGAGCAATTTTAACTCCTATTACAAGGAGTTAAGAGCTACATACCACAAAACCTTATAAGGTATTTTCGTACAATCTTCGTTGTGTAATTGCCATTTGAGATGCAGCGTACAAAATACATGTAAAGAGTAATTTATTTTTAATTAATCGGTTTTCCGGTTACAATGTGATTACTGTCAAAATAACGAATAAAGAGGTTTATTTATTGGATGTGAGTTTTAGTGGTGAAATCGTGAAAAAAGTTGGTTTAAGATAAAATGAGATGCCTAACTTAAAAAAATAGTCAAGGACTTAGACTTTATTTTACAGAAGAAACACAAAGATGTTATAAATACTAAATTAATACTTATTAAATAAATAAACAAAACTTAACTACACACCAATACTTATGAAATTATTTAAGTGTCTTAAGTGCAATAAATAACATGTTTTGTTACCTACTTCACTATTTTTGTTTCAATAGGTACATATTCTGATATAAAAGAAATTAGCATGAATCTTAGTGCAATAAAAATTTTAGCAGTGTTTATTGATTGAATAAATGTAGCTTTAAAAAAACTAAAAAACACGCTCGTCAGACCTTGAAGCCTAATCGTGGTAAAAGTTCATTACAAGACTTATCTAAGAAATCCAAAACCTCTAAGATACGATGTTCCATCATGAAGTTCCAGTTTATATCTTCCGGCTCCATCATCAGATCAGTTCGACAGTACCATGTTACATATTGTATTGTCATCAGAACTACATACAGCTGCCAATTTTCATTAGGTACCTACGCTACGACCCTTGGAAGATGGTTAAATTAGTTACCTTAGATTCCATTATGTAGTTACATAATTATAGGTCGACCTAATAAAAGCGTCTTAAAAACAGGTCTTATTAATTGAGGTTTTCAAAGTTTTTTATCTTACCTACACTTTGTTTGTAATAGCAGTCATATGAAATCTTAGCCGATTGCGATAAACTAAGATCACTTTTGCACAAGAAGACCACTTCAGTTTCTTGCAACAGTAACTATTTAAAGTAACCTCAAGTCAGTTACTCAACGAAACTCAAAGCTAGCCATCCTTTTATTTTGTTCATGCGTTTTAAGTGCTATCGCGAACGAACGAGTTGTCCCAGCCAAAAACGTCGCTACCAACGTTTTTCATACATTATATTTTTATTTATACATTATATTATTTTATTTATAATTTACATTATATTAGTTTTGCCATAAAAAAAGAGAGGTGCCAAAATCCCTTATCAACTAGGGTAGGGACATAAAAAATAGTCCACGGCCTTTTTTCAGACCTACCAAATAATTAATACACAAAAAGTTTCATAAAAATCGGTCAAACCGTTTCGGAGGAGTTCTACTAACACTGTGTCACGAGATGTTTAAACAAGGTTATTCAGAACTGGTGTGCTAAGCCGAAAGGAAATGAAAAAATGGTCTGAAACCAATATTATGAAAAATCCGGAATTCGAGAACAAGAAATCTGCTGTTTCATACATTTGTCGTTTTAAAGTCGCAATATTTTATGGAACAGCTAATTTTATTTTCTTGAATTCCGAGCTGGCCACATTGTAAAAGTTGTTCATAATGATGGTTTTCATCGCCGCTTTTGGTTTAGGGTAAGCAGGTAACCCTGTATAAAATAACATTTAATTTATGGAATTCACACTTAATGGTATTTTTCAGTGACTGCGTTTTTATTCTTCTAGTTATGGCGTTTGTGGCTGCGGTGACACACTCGCTTGCGACAAATCTTAACTACATTTTACTCATGAGTCGAGGCTCTCTGACATAAACTTTGGTATTGCAATTCTATTATCTACCTTATTGATTTGTGATAGAGTCCAAAATGTTACTGAAAATTTCATGCGAGAGAGTAGATCCAATAGCGGATGGATTGGATTTCAATGGATCAATATGTATTTGTGCTGAAAGGTGATATTGTGTTGTTTCTAGAGGTATAATATGCCAATATCTATATCTAAAAGTATAACAACTAGTTATCTGCAGTTTTTAGGGTTCCCGTACCCGAAGGGAAAAACGGGACCCTATTACTAAGACTTCGATGTCCGTCTGTCCGTCTGTCACCGGGCTGTATCTCATGAACCATGATAGCTAGGCAGCTGAAATTTTTACAGATGATGTATTTTAGTTGCCGCTATAACAACAAATACTAAAAAAATAAATCAATAAATATTTAAGGAGGGCTCCCATACAACAAACCTGAATTTTTAGACGTTTTTCGCTCTATATTAATAATGGTACCAGGTAGATGCTTGAAATTTTCACAGAATATTTAGTTTTACGAGGGTCAAACTGAAAGTTCTTAGAAAATCAAAAACTGATTACATTAGCCAGTTATTAGTTTTATTATATCTTTTCAAAATATTGTCCATTCACGTCAATACACCGCTGCATGCGATGGAACCACTGGGAAAAGCACTTTGCCCACTCGTCCTTAGGGGTCTCTTCAATGGCATCGCGATACGCAGCCACCGCTTCTTCAGCATTCATAAACCGCTTTCCTTTAAGTTTTTCTTTAATTTTTGAAAATAAATAAAAATCACAAGGCGCGAGGTCGGGGCTATACGGCGGGTGACCCAGTAATTCAACGTTTGATGTCGCCAAATAGTCGATCGTTCGCTTGGCGGTGTGCGATGAGGCGTTGTCGTGGTGAAGGAGGATCCTACTGCGAGGTCGTTTCTCTCGAACTTTTTCCAAGACAAGTGGCAAACAATTGGTAGTGTACCATTCTGCAGAAACTGTTTTTTGATCCTCTAACACAATTGTCGCGAAATGACCTATCCTTCCAAAGAACGAGGCCACCATTTTTTTCCCCGCACTTCGATCTCTCTTCACTTTAGTTGGCAACTCCTCGAAAGGAAACACCCACTGAGCAGATTGTCTTTTGGTTTCAGGATCATAACAGTAAATCCAGCTTTCGTCACCTGTTAGTATGTCGAACACAGCATTTGAGTCACCTCCGTTAAATCTTTCAATCATTTTACGGCACCAATCCACACGATGGAGTTTTTGAGCCTCAGTCAAATTATGAGGTATCCACCGGGCGCAAAGCTTCCTGACCGCTAAATGTTCGTGTAGGATTTTGTGCACTTGACTCATACCGATGCCTAAGCTTGTCCGAATCTGCTGATAGGTCACTCTTTTGTCAGTCTCTATCATACGCCGCACAACACAGATGTTATCTTCAGTCGTCGCCGTAGAAGGCCGTCCCTCACGTAAATCATCAGTGAGATTAGTGCGACCACGTTTAAACTCATTAAACCAGTTGTAAACAGTCGCACGAGATGGGGCTTCATCGTGAAAGGCCAATCGTAGTCTATCATAACTTTCTTGTTGACTTAAATGACATCGAAAGTCATAAAAAATCATTGCACGAAAATTTTCTCGTGTTAAATTCATGTTGACGTGACACAGACAATTTTCAATTTGCCGCCAAATCGTAAAACAAATGACAAATGAATGAAGTATATACTCAGTAATATTGGCAAAGAGTTCTATTTTCAAATTATAGAATTATTTTTTTATTATATTGTTTATAAGTGGCCAGTTCTAAGAACTTTCAGTTTGACCCTCGTATATTCCCTTCAATAATAAATAATAAAATTAAAATAATATAAATATTTAAGGAGGGCTCCCATACAGTACGGAACCCTCCGTGCGCGAGTCCGACTCGTACTTGGCCGATTAGTCTGATGGTCAATATTTTGGCCGAAAAGCGAAAACTGAATTCAATCTCGGGCTCTATAATTAGATTAAACTAGATCTTTTAGACTTTCGATAGTTTTTAAATAAATAAAGCAAAGTATTTTGCCTCTGTATATGTAACCAGAGCGAGCTAGTAAAACTATGTAATTAGGTACCAATTAATATTATTCTAATGTAACATAATGACTTTTCTGTTACTTTAGTAGCAAATCACTAAACTAATGAACTTAAAATTATCTATACATATAATTTTAAGTTGGTTAGATTAGTAATTTTTAAAATTCAGTACCTAAAAGAAAAAAGGAAAACAATAATTTTAGTAACATAACTAATCATCAAAGTTGCCTTGACTAAGAAAATTCAACAAAATCGGGTACGATTATTATGACAAATATAAATTACGATAGACATAATTTTTGGGATCATCAGTGCGCTCTTTACGACCAATGTCAACTTAATCATCAAGAAAGGTCAATACTATTTCACCGTGACATAACAATGCTAATATGAGCATTATTATACCAGCGTCCCTGACCAAACTGTCCTCATGCATATCATTACGTGTGATCAAAAATGGAACACTTGGGGGCTATTCTCTAAATATTGTAAAAGCTTGTAACGTGCCCGCATTACGTTGCTCTTGAGAAATTTTTGTGGAGCTGTATTTATTTATTATCGATATTCCGTACCTTTAGAGCTATTTATAGCGGTGTTAGGTATTACAGCTATTTCTTTCGTAGATTTATAGGATTATTATCGTAATTATGTAGAAAGTAATAATTAAAAAAAAACTAAGAATTTCCACTTTGATTTTTACCTACTCTTAACAAAAACCGTTTTCTTTTATTTATTTTTCTCATAAATTGCAAAAGATGATAACGAAAAGTATTTTATGACAAGAAAAAACTGTACTTTTTGGAAATTCACGTTTAGTTTTAGATAGATAATTATGAAGTGTTCAATAATTAGAAAATGCATGACGTCTCACAATATGATAGAAAAGCAGACGGTACATGAATACCACAGATCAGGAAACAAGCTTGTTCCCTATCGGGCTAGGATGCGCACCACGAAATATTTCTTTCGACGTGTCAGACGAGACAGCGTTATGGCTAAGTTTATGTTTGTCGCTTTTTCACACGTCGAAAAGAGTTCTTTTCGTGGCTTTTCGTGGTCGCATGTTGGACTAGCTGATCTATGATGAGTACCATGTCAAGACCGCAGAGAAAAAAATAGCGCGTGCATGTTACGCGACTACGTTATGTTATGATACAGAATAGCCCATGGAACCTGATGTTACATCTAGAATCGTGCATCGCGGCCGAATTTGGTACACTTTACAAGGTTGTTCCGTGTGAGTCCCACGCTGCTTGTCTAATGGAGTAAAATGTCGTTTTACGGACATTTCATGATTTATTGAATTAGTGCCGTGCGTTTAAGATAACTATTTTTCGCAAAAAATGGCAAAACCACCTTCCATCGTGTACAAAATTCGAATATTTCGCTCGAATTGTTTACATTATTGTTGATTTATCAAAAAAGGCTCAGCCAATTTCTGTAAAATTTGAATGAGTCCACCTTGGTAGTATACCCTTTCGAACTAAAAAAGAATTTTTCAATTCGGTTCACAATTGACGAAATTATCGATGAACATACACAAAAAAAACATACATACACACGAACATATATAGAACCTCCTCCTTTTTGGAAGTCGGTTAAAAAAGAAAACAAATCGTTGCAAGTATTAGTATTTATACAAAAATGTAGCAAAATGACATTGCAAAGCAGGTTCAATTAAAAGGATTTGGCATACGTTTACTTGGAAATGCCCTTTGTTTGTTTGTAATTTGAGTAGCGTTTTGCAGTGCAAACAACTACCAATACCTATAAATATTTTCTAAATAAAAAGTAATACGAGTATAAGTTCAAAAACTATCGATGCGACAACGAATCGACTTGATTTTTGGGGGACATACAATATTTTAAAAGAGCTAAGAGTGACATAGGCTACTTTTTATTCCAGAAAATTAATAGTTCCTATGGAATATAAACGAAGCGAAGCGGCCAAAAGCGAAATAATTCGAAATATTATAAAACATTCTGTTGCCATCATATTGCTCTGAAATTCATTAATAAAGTCAATAATTGAGTATCTAATGGAGCCAAATAACGGTCAATCATAAAATAACGTGGTCGCATTGAAAAGGAAAGTACTGTAACATAGTCGGTGGCTATAATCATTACATTGTAGCGCGATTTAGTATGAAAACCGCAACACGTAGAAAAGCAAACTTGGCGAAAACTGTTTTGAAGAATTTCTCCAGGGTATTTACACCCACTAAACTTCCAAAGATCTGGACTTACAGATTATTAGGAAACACTGGGAAAAGCTTTTCCATATACAGGGTTATTTCTAATCAATTAGCATCCTTTTAGGGGCTTATTCTGTACATCAAAACTAACTACTTTGTTCTGCGACTTTTGTCAAAACTAAAAATAAATCATGTGTTCCATAAACATACATATTTGGTCACGGGTGAACGATATTTTTCTATGGAACACCATTTTTCTTTTAGATTTTTTACAAAAGTTTTAGAACAAAAGTAGTTAGTTTTGATGTACAGAATAAGCCCCTAAAAGGATGCTAATTGATTAGAAATAACCCTGTATGGTATTAATAAATAAAACAGAACTTAAGAACTTTTCGGTGGGGTAGAAAAGTTCTCGAGTGGAGACCACGCACCGACATGCGCAGCGTAGGACGTCCACCTACGAGGTGGACAAATGATCTCATCAAGACCGCAGGATCACGCTGGATGCAAGCCGCTTCCAACCGGTCCTAATGAGATCTATAGGGGAGGCCTATATCCACCAGTGGACGTCATATGGCTGATGGATGGATGAAATAAAACAGATGTAGAATAGGTATATAATTCATTTCAGATAGGGTATACAAAGTCGAAAGATGTGAATTCATACTATTAGAAATTATTATTATGAATAACTTTTACTATTAGGCCAAATCGGGATTCGAGAAAAAAAACAGCTGTTTCATTTATTACATAGATTTTGTCGATTCTGAATTGATTTTGTATAGGACAGGTCAAGGAGCATAATAAATGAGCAATAATGATATGCTCCTTGGGACAGCTGAAGAGTCACGAGGCCGAGTAAGAGCAGGAGTGAGCATTGAAAATCGATGTGAGTGCGAAGGGGATCGCATATCATGCGATGATAAAATTAGTTAATTTACTAACGTTCCAAAAATTAAGCTGGACACTTCCACGTGAAGTTAGCGCGTCTGTCTCGGCAAATATTTTAGAAAACTTGCAGAAAGCAATCACTTTCAAAATGCACTTAAACTTTCTGCTAATGGTGTTATGTTACCTTGTGTGTGGTTCATTACTTGAGTTTGAAAGGTTGTACACAGAGTAATCAGAGGAACTACATTTCAGCAAAAGTTTTATTGTTTTTAACTGACTTCCAAAAAGGAGGAGGTTCGTCTGTATGTTTATTTTCTGTGTATATTCATCGATAATTTCGCCAATTGGGAACCGAATCGAAAAAATATTTTTTAGTTCGAAAAGGTATATCTACTCCCGAAGTGGTCCTATCTAAATTTTACAGAAATCGGCTGAGCCGTTTTTGAAAAATCAACAATAATGTAAACAATTCGAGCGAAATATTCGTATTTTGTACACGATGGAAGGCGGTTTTTACAATTTTTTGCGAAAAATAATTATTGTGTATTATAATGTCGAGTAAAACTGATTTCTTTTTATTTTAGAGGCATAATTTGCTTATCGAGATATCGACCTGAAAGAGATGGGCTGATTTGCTTCGGCACAAGTTAGAAAAAGACGCTGTTAGTTTCGTTCATGTTATTGGGTGTAGCTTGGTTTTGGGGTCAGAAACTTCTTCGTCACTCTCTGCGTATTTAGGTCTCTGATCTATGAAATAAATTTTGACAGTTGGGATACCTACTAACCGTCTTACCACAAAAGTTTTACGCATGCTTTAGGCAAAGTTTAACAGTACAAATTGCACGGTTAAACAGTGCTTAACGCGTGTTTAAATCTTTTGTGGTAGGGAGGTAATATTTTAACTAATACATTTACTATGGGGAAATTAAAGAGCTTTCAATTATTCATTCAGGTTAGGTTTCTGTTGGTTTTTATTCTGAGGTTTCCTACAATGTTGAGATCATTCAATATAATGGCGCATGTTAAAATCAGGAAATAGCTGATTCATGCGAGCTATGTACTTTGATGTTAGGTAACTTAGTTAAAAAAACATATTTCGTATTAAATGAACAAATAAAAGTAGGACCAAAATCCATATTGCCACTTAAGCTTGCATGAAATGTTAAGAATCGTCTCGCATTCTCTAAATTAATTTACAAATCTAGCTCACATTGTCAAAAACATCTAGAAATGTTTGTGCTCGTTGCGCTCGCGCTCTGTAAAACGACTATGGTAAACTTAATCTAATAGGTTCTGTTTGAATTCGTTTGAAGCACTTTGTGTTTCAAGCCGCTTTCAACCGGCCTTATAGGGTCTAATCTATAGAGGAGGTGAACGTCCAGCAATAGGCATGGTGACTAAAAAAGTATTAGAAGTCCGTAAGATAGATTATTAAAAAAATGTTAGACAAGTATTTTTCTATTGTCAAGTAAACAAAAATTGAAGTTCGTTAAAATACCGCGTGACGTCACGAGTCACATACAAATGCATAGACTTTTGTCAGGGAAGTGTCGTCACGAGCCCCTACTCCCAAACTTTGACAAGGTTTATCTTTGTTAATTGTTGTTTGATTAACAAAAGAAAAAAATCGTGTCCAATATATTTTAATAATCTACTCACGGACTATTTATAATACTGATTTTTTATTTTACATGAGATGGCTGATACGCCTACTTTATTTAAAAATATTGCATATCGAGATATATCTTGGTGTGTTATTGGGATACGGTCGCAGAGTTTAAAATCGTTTTGGAGGATTACAGTCACAAAACGCAGCAAAGTAAAGATTCTGTGATCCGAATGCCAGGGCCGAGGCAGTAAATTAGATTGAGGAAGCTCAGAGAAAGGTCAGACCACAGTCATTGCTGACACCGCCTTGGCATATTCAGGGAAAACTGCGACAAACGTCACGTCTGAACGTATAAGCCTTTTAATAGTCCACTACAGGACGTAGGCCTACCCATGAAGGGTGATTGGGTCATATACACCACGCTGGCCCATTGCTGGTTGGTGGATTCACATACGCCATCGAATTTCTTCTACGGACATATGCAGGTTGGCTCACGATGTTTTCCTTCATCGAAAAGCCATTGGTGTTAAATTCCGTTCATGAATTCCAAAGAACTCATTGGTAAGGGACCGGGATTTCAACCTACGACCTCACGATTGAAAGGCGGGCATCACTACCACTAGACCACTACAAACGTCTACGCGTATTTTAAAACTAAAGCGTTTTCAACCGCCTGATCGACGACATCCACCGACTAGGTGAACCGATGATCTATTATTAAGACGGTCAGAATGCGCTGGATGCAGGACGCTTCCAAGCTTGCTTATTGGAAATCCATAGGGGAGGTCTATGTCCAGCAGTGGACGTCCACGGCTAATAATGATGATGATGATGAATGCGTTTTGGAAAAGCGCAGCTGACATAACGAATTTACTAATGCGCAATGGCTCGCCTCGTGTTCATAGACGCCAAGAAGTTTGATTTGAATTAACAAGCTGTAAAAAGTTAACTTATACCGTGTGTATTTCTAGCTATTTATATTGACATTTTTTGGGATATCATAGAATCAAGAATCAAGAACGTTTATTATCAGCTCTGTTTACGTGGTCAAGATTTTACAAGAGTATCAACCTAGTTCTGCTGTTCTGTGGTATCAAGTATCAACATCAACTTACAAAATTATGCATAGTTAATGCAATTATCATACAATTTATAATCGTCTTAACATGCTTCGTTCAGTGTGTTATTTTTAGCTAAATTTCTAAATTTGACAGATGCATTGACGATTGAAGGTGCATTAACTTTAGAGAAAGCAGCTACATTTTCAAATAATTATTTTTTGCAAAAAATAGCATGACCAACTTCAACCGTGTACAGAATTCGCGAATATTTCTCACGGATCGATGTAGCATTTTTCACATTATTGTTGATTTATCAAAAATGGCTCAGCCGATTTCGATAAAATTTAAATGGGATCAAAATCGAATTACTAAGTAAAAAGTTATGCGTGGTTATACTTAAAAAAAACAATAAAAAAATACGTGTCGAATTGAGTACCTCCTCCGTTTCGTCGGTCAAAAAATTATATATTCATAGCCAAAATTTTCACAGAACATGGCTTTACTTACTGTGCTAATTCGTCTTATTCGATGAAATTGCTTTCTTTCACAAGGCGGTAGTAAATATCGACAATTATGATAAATTCAGACTTTGTGGCTGCAAAAAAATGATAACCAAACAAGATCTTCCTGATTCCAAAAACATCTGCCTTCTATTTCAGGTTCTTTATTTAGTTTAGACATGTGCTTAAAAATCTTTATGGAGTTTTTTTGCGAATGTTGTTGGCACCTGCTCATAAAGAGCCGTCTATTAATTACCTACGTGATAAGTTTTGGCAAATCATTAACCTTTTTTAACCTTTAACCATTAACCTTTGGTGTGATGTCTTGAGATTTACCTCAAAATAATAATCTCAATAGATATTTTGAAAATGGTTAGTGTTTAAATGAAATTTTAACTAAAAAAATGCATTCAAAATACTTTTTTTTTTAATTAAATTGTTTATACGCTACACTGTGTGGTTTTGGATTTGGAAAAAAAAATTATAATTAGTCGGTATCATAGAAAAAAAAAGTCGATGTCTTGTAACTGCCTTTTTACCAGTCCGCTGCTTTACATAGACTTGCTCACGAAGGTTGATTGATCCATATACACAAGTATATCTTTCACGCCGTTCCCATTGCGGGATGGTGGATGTTATCACAATTTTTCTGACGTATACAGTTCTCATTGAAAAGAAATCTCTCACTTCAGAGAGACTCTATTTTAAATACCTCACGTAATTAATAGACGGCCCCGAATGTGTTGATTTGGCTAATGACCGTTTTTGCATCATTAGCGAGCTCGGTGTTTAGGTATAATGACATGTGGTGGTAATGGCTTTATTTCATTTTAGTTGAAGGAATAAAAATAAATTGAGGCGGTAAATCTTGTTTCGGCAATCAAATTAATAGTGATATAGATATACAATATTATGAAGATTTTATCCCTGATAAATGAAATGAGATGCAGTAAAACAAAAGTCAAGGATTTCTAATGTAGAGGTCTCGGTCAACGCCTGCTTGTTAGAAGTAAAATATCTAAGTACCTCTAAGATGGAAAATATTAAGAGTAAAACATCTACCTTTATGATGCATAATGAAAAAAACATCGAGATGCAAATAGTAGGACAGGAGGAGTAGGGACATTTTGTTCGCCCAACATGTTAGAGAGTCCGACGTCCCACGGTAGAGAATTTGGAAGAATTTTACTACCCAGATCACAAAAAGAAAATACGAAAAAACATTTAAAAAAATCTAGTCAATGAAAATAATAATGATTGACGAAAGCGAAGCGACGTTCGCTATTATCAGCCAATTTTAATAATATTTGGCAAGATTATTAAGCATATAAGCCAATTCTAACAAGATTTACGAGTATGAACCAAATCGGTCAAGAATAATCGAGACATAATCTTATGAAGATTCAGTTAAAGAGACGTGTCGCGAGGTTAAACGGTGCGACGGCTATTTACTAATGGAATAATCGATGACCCCCAAAATCGCGAAAACAGCCAGCTGTTGCATAGAAAGCGTTCACTGTCTACAGACTTTAGTTTGAGATCATATCCAAAAGAAAAATAGGTAAAGAAAATAGATAAAGTCTTTCTGAGCGTCTGGTGGACGCGACGGGTGACCAAAATGCTGGTGTTTATTTGGCTCAACGCATAAGCATTGCCATTCAGCGTGGCAATGCAGCCAGGCACGGCACGCTGCCAACTGGCAGTGGGCGCCAGCATTTGGATTATCTTAGACCTTCAAGGGTCTGTGGATGATCCATTGCTTTTTATGTAGTAGTAGTTTTAGCATATAAAGTAGTATTGTATTTTGTTGTAGTTAATAAAGACACTTTTGCCCGTTAAAAAAGATCATAATATTGTTTATTCGAATCTAGTCTAGCCACTACAGTCAGACCGATCACGGTCCCAGACCGGTTCCGGATACGCAACGATTAACCGGAGATGATTTGCCAGTTAGTGATGGCTGATATTACGTGACATAACTATAAGGCTGATTTCTCACCAGACACGAGATGTGCGAGAAGAAATCCACTAAATCTTTTACAGAACCCGTCTGGTGAAGTACCTATAGGCCGCGTCACACAAGTTGGCGGAAATGAAATTAGCTACAAGCTTCGCAATATCCAATCCTGACTGAATCTCACACAAAGCCGCGCGTTGATTGGATTGCGCAGCTTGTAGCTAACTTCATTTCCGCCAACTTGTGTGACGCGGCCTATACCTACCACACTACCATTTATTCAACCTCCAAACAGCAATGTACAAGAATTACTGAGTTCCGTGATGACAGAGTGAAAATGAAATGTTACCAGAAAACTGCGCTTGCCGGTATATGATACAGGGCTCTATAATCAGTAATTAAATCAGCATTACGAGAATCTATGTGTAAATGTTCACACGTGATGATTTACGTGCCATTTCTAACGATTAAAAAATTGAGTTCCTAATCTCCATTCGAGAACCGTCTCCATAGGAACCGTCAATGGCTATATGAGAAATAAAAAATAAACGCATAAACGTTTAAATTCAATATCCGGAAGTAGTAGCCATCCAAGTTATTATGCATGCATACGGTGAACATCATTGAAGTAAAACCATAATCATAAATACTAATATCTCGGTAGAATTCATAAACATATTCCTGGTATAAAAACATGGGTACATACCATACAAGGAATTACTTAAAATCACGGACGGTTTATTCTCGAATTCCGGGTTGCCTCATAGAAAAAGATGACCAAAATCACGCTCTTTTGGCTTAGTGTACCGTTACATAATATGCTACAAGTTAATCAAGAAACGTAGGGCACGTAGTAACTATTAGGCTGCTTTTACATTTCTTTTCCCAGAAACGTTTATAGGGCTCTTCAGATTATTTAAAAAAAAAATGTATGAATATATTTTTGAAATATACTTTTTAAGTGGTAACATTTATAAATTTGCTAAAATGTAAAACTAAGACAGCATTATGATTAGTTCTAAATATCTTTTATACTTGATCAAATGTACATACTACATCAAGCTACACTCTAGGGAAGGCTATTCCATCAAAACACAGGTGTGTACTCACCTAGTTTCCTATGGCTGCACTAACGCATGTTTGTACTAACTTTTGAAATAAAATTATTTTTAATTTTAATTTTTAACTGAGCTGAAAGGCTGATTCAGTCTATCATTAGGTATATTATGAACCACTTTTGCTATAGAGCTAACCCATTCGACTAATCATATCGCGTCACACGTACAATTTGTTTACCCATAAACTTACATAGATATTAAATCTCCTTGCTACAACGTAAGAAGTTCACTAAGAAGTACAAGAAACTTTTAAGTAGGTCTCCACCCAGCTCTCTCGCCTTAACTCATGAACTTTTTGCAGGCCTAGCTCTGCAGAAAGCGGACCTGATAATGTAGTTAATGATTGATTACTCGCATGTTTTTGTTCCAATGTTTCAATAAACTAACGCGTTTGTAGTATAAAAGAGATACAATCAATACGATACTGCGATAGGTACGAGTAGGTACTTAGAGGTAAATCAATTTTATGCTAACCATTATTTTTCTTTTGAAACTTGTGGTAAAAACAAACGCAGTAGCCAAATTCTAGATATAAAATAATTCAAGTCTATCAATCTTGAATTATTTTTAGTTTCATTTTAATTATTTAGAAGACATGTGATTGTAATTGTATCGTACTCTAAATAATTTGAATTAATGAATGTAATTCCACATCGCATATCAGGATGTGGTCAAACGCAAACCTAATCTACAAAAAAAAAAGTAGGTACCTTAAAGTAAGATTTGTGAGTAAGGTGATTTGTATCTTACTCCTTATAACATGATCTTTATGGTTTGGTGAAAATTTCATATTGATAATAGAAATAAATATTGATAAAACAAGAATGTACTACATGATGACAACAAAGATGTACCTACTAGCCAGCCACTTCGGTGTCACTCAGGGCACTACACTAAGTCTCACTTTTATTGTTTAAGACTTTAAGTCCCATTTTCTAACAACAATTTCATTTAAAACTAAGCGATACTAGCCAGCTACTTCAGCGTCACTCGGGGCACTATTATGTACTAGATCTCAATCGTTAAAGTCAGCTGTCCCATTTTTTGACAGCATAATGACTTTTTCTATATAAAACTAAGCTATACCAGCCAGCCACTTTGGTGTCACTCAGGGCACTATACTAGGTCTCAATTGTTCAAAGTCAATTTTTGTCAGCGAATGAGTTTGTCTTTTATTAACATTGTAAATTTTGAGTAAAATGCACAAAAGTGAAGTTATTGTGCCTGTCCAGCGGAGTGCAGTGAGATGGAGCGTCGAGGCCGGACTGCACTCGAGACGGTCGCCTTGTGGGCGAAGGTTGCAGGACTATGGATAGCTTTCAGACGGGGGCCGAATTGGCCTGTTTCATTTAGCACATATTGTAACATTTTCGATAAGGTAATGGCTATATTAATTTTATTATTTCTGAATATAAAATACTGCGGTTTTAATTCTACTAATATTACTAATTATGTGTAAAATACTGTATTTCTTAGAAGAAAGTACATGTAAATAAAAACACGATTAGGGCATAGGGTCTCAACACACACTACATAAAAAATACACTCCTTAACGCTCCTTTGTAGGCATTGCACAATTTAAGCCCCTGGGTGGATTAAAATAAATGTAGAATGTACAGTCGAAATGAGACAAAAATCTTGCAGATCACTAAATCAATATTCTGCTAAACTATACAAGCATTCGCGACGAAAGTAAAGTGAAAATATGAGAAAGCTCTAAAAAAATTCTCAAAGTTAGATGAGGTGGGTAAAATAAGGTTAAGAAATTATCAGATTTTTAAGCTATACTAGATAAAAACTATAGTGTCGACAGATAGAATTCTCAAATTATTTTTTTATCGACTTCCTAAAAGGAACAGCTTGTGTTGTTCGTCTGTATGTATGTATTTTTTTGTGCATGTACATCGTAGACCAATTAGGAACTGAATCGAAAAATTATTTTTAGTTCGAAAGGGTAGGGTCCTGAGGTAGTCCCATTTAAATTTTACAGAAATCGGCAGAGCCGTTTTTGAAAAATCAACAATAATGTAAACCATTCGAGTTCATAAGTGTACCTGTACACTGCTGTATCTACCCTTATGTTTGAGAATAAATGAATTGAATTCATTTAAGACTCCATATAATAAGTTGTTTCTGAAACCACAGAGTTTTACAAACATTCACCTTGTCCGGTCCAAGGCTGCAACAACTCCGGAGTACTCCGGACAATAGATAGGATGTAATAAAATACTAATGTTTATACGTTATAAACTACCACTACTTGAGTACTAACTGTAAACTATAAAGCATTGTTTTGGTGAGATTAAAAATTCAAAATAGAAAAACAAACAGTTTGAGGCTTGTAGGCATCGTATTGAAGTAGGTACGAGGAAAATATTGGTTTTCCTTCATGATGAAACAGGTTTTTATGGTTAGGTTTTACGTGCAGGATACTTTTTGGATCCTTTCACTTTTTATCCGTTTAACAATGATTTTAGACAAATTTACAGAAAGATAGCACAAAATAATATCACCTGCTTACTACATTTTTAGGACAGTACTTACGTATTTTGTAGAGCTCTTTAAGAAGGTCCTACTCATAATTTTATTATTATCTTAAGAAGCTCCTCAGAGACTTAAGAATTTATTAGACTGATTTCGATGCGCAAATGCCTGATTGATCTATTACGTACTGTGATTAGGCAATAAGAAAATTCAAAACAAAAAAAAAAAACAATTAGATGGTCACACATAACAATCAATTGTCAATATTATAGTATTCCAGCTCATTTACGAGTAGTTCTGCGTTTACCGTGTAGAGACATATTATAGGATATAATTATATCCTACGACCGCACTAACGTACTTAGGTACTTACAATTTTTTTCAATTACGAGTACAAATCATTGAGTAAACATTACAGGGTTTATATATAAAAGTGATGGTGCCTAAATTAAAAATAACCTATGATCTATGATAAATCATTTATAACTTAACGATCGATGTTTTTGTACCTGATCATGAAGAAGTAATCGATTTGGTTTTTACTCATCAAAATCTTATGATTCAATAATCGAATAGGTAATCCTGGTGAATAATTTGTTTCTTGTAATAATTAATTGTTGGTTTGCAAAGCGAGAAGGTGAACATATTCATAATTAAACAAATAAAAAATAGACTCTTAACCGGCCTGTACATACGTGCAGTGTTGCCCAATACATCGCCATGTCCTTAAATGAGACACAAACCATACAATACGCCCTACAACAATGTTTATCCGTCTGGAGGACAAAGGTCATCATTCCCTTCTTAAATTTTCCACGGTTGAGAGCTTCTGTATTCAAATTAGTGCAGTGGGCGTCGAATTCCTTCCAGCATTGTTTTGGGTCGCTTTTTATTCTTATTTGAAACCCATTATTTGCTGTTGTAAAACAGCCAAGTAATTTTAAAATGAAAAAATGCGCATGGCGTGCCTTAAATTAAGTTTTCTTTGTAAGAAATTAACGTAAAAAATATTATTTTTCCAATAATGTTTCTTTAAATCGGTTTATAACTAATTTTCAAGTCGTTATATAAAAAATATTATTATATAAATAGGAAATTTCCGAAGAAAAAAAATACACGTTACGTTAGGTTATGTCGATACAGAATCAGGGCCCAGCTTCCAGCATGATTGTTAAAAAGCCTTTGCAATGAAAGTAATCCTTTTAACCGCAAACCACGGTTCTAAGAATGTTCTTATTGAAAACTTTTCCTTCTACAGACCTTTGTGAAATCTTGAGCCGTCAAAGGAAAATACCTTTTGTGCGTGGAGGGCCATGAAAGTACCTACAATGGTGAATATTATACGGATGAGTTACCTGTAGGTAAAGTTGGCACGGTACCTATGTTATTTCTGCCAGACTGCATTAGAATGTAATAATTTTAGAATCTATACGTAATTATCAAAACGACGCGTCGCTTTAGCCAACTTTTACTATGGGGCCAAAATCGTGAAGAAAAACTCAGCTATTCCATACATTTTGTCGAGGTTCAATGGACTTTTCATTTCTTCATTCTTAATTTGGATAAAAAATCTGCTGTATCTGTCTTATAGAATAATAAGCTAGATATAGGGTATTATTGTATTGGCTAGATTTTTTGTTAAGTTGGTAAAAGAAATATTGGTGTAGACTTACACTCTATGGATAAAGTTTCATAGGTTCCCGAGCCTATATTTTTAATAATTGTAACGGTAATTCTACCTAATAAACATTAAAAGCTATCTTGCTGGCTTGATAAGCAGCGTTAAAACTGCGTTATAAACCTGAAGCATCCAGTTGAGTACATAATCGTATATAAAACCTGTAAAATCTCTTAGTACCTATACAAAACAAGAAAATTGAACTCAAATTGAATCACAAATGACGTTTTTCCATACTTTTTTCGAATGTCATTGAGCTGTTTTTTTTTTGGATCTGGTGTTTTTTTCTGTGAGAATTGGCTATATAGATAGAAAGAAGAAATTAGGTACCTAGTTCATAAGACGAGTACAATACGAATATCTATTTCTGTAAACATGGCAAAAATACAAATCAACATGACAACTTGAATAACAAACCCATTCATCAAACAATACAAAATATATGAAACTATACAAGTGTACAGAAATTGTTTACACTATTCCCCGATTACAAGGTACAATGTAGTGACCGTATCTTGATGGTTAAAAATTCCCATTACGACTATTCGAATTTGATTAAATAGGTATATTGAAACAGTTAAATTTTAAAAAGTATATAGAAATTACAAATATCGCAATTCTATATATGAGTAGGTCGGCTCATTTGGTAACTCCACCAACATATTATAAATTACTTCTGAACCAAAACTCGTAAAATTCTCGTCTCGTCAAGCCAAAACGGGATATCGAAAACTGGTGCAAAATCAGCACTTATTGTTTATTTTTGGAGGTGACTTGGTCGGTCAGTGCTGCTTTAATTGGCTTGCCACTGAAGGAATATTTTTGGACGTCTCTGATATTAACACTTGAAATTACTTTTTTCTTCTTAAATTCTACATCAACGAGCATTAAAATTGATTTAAAATCAAAGGAAGGCAATGAACGTATTTAAAAAATATTATCAAAATCCCTAATCACATAAAGCGTTTTGTTTTTATAACCTTCATATTAAATAAATTATTTAAAAGCTTATTAATAGAGTTCGTTAACGCAAAAGTGTTTTCACTGAGTATTTATTTGCATTCAATGCACTAACCTACTCCTGATTAATACTAAATTCTAATAAATTGTTCCACAAAATATCAAAACCATTCTAACAAAGTCATTAATCCCAGCTAATGTTACCAACACGCCGGCTTCTATTGTTAAATATTGTTCACTTAGTCCATTTTAAGCATTAATGAGCTACTCTTAAAGCCTTTTAATGCTTAATCCAACATTATCTTTAAGTATCGCGAATGTTTTATTCAATGCACTTCGTGATTCGCAAGCCTCGGTGGCCTTTTTCGAGTTCACGCTTTTTGTTTACTTCCGTGTGATAAATACGAGGATTTACGATTATTAAATTGCAAAATTACGAGCCTAGAAGAAAAACACGAGTCTTGATTATGATATCTTTGCCAGCTGTTCAACTACCAAGCACTTGTGTATTATTAGGCACTACGTGTTAAGAAGTTTACGTGTTCGCGGTGTTCGCATGTAGGTAGTGTTTTCATGTTTTCAGATTTTGTGACTTAATTTAGATTACAGTCTGTTACTCGTACATGAACTACAGTTCATCATAAGAGAGAAATTAAGTACTCATTTGGCTCATGGATTGAATTACCAATAGGTTTAGATTTTAGAAAACTAAATAGATCTGAACAGTGAAATAAAAAGTCGATATTTTCAATCATGGGAATGATTTACTCGTCGTATATACACGTATCAGTTGTAAAAATAGCTATTTAGGCACATACACGCAATATAGAGATTAGTTTACCTAATCCAACATTGGCTTAACCAAATTGTACAAGTTATATTAAGTGAGTATCTGTTTTGTGTTGTACATCATTTTGATAGAAAAAAGTAAATGTTGAAGTGTTAATTATATTAAAGAAGACTGCAATATACATACCAAGGAAGAAGAAGGAACTGTAGTTTAAGCAGAGATCATGCACAGTCCGACTCCGTGGCGGCTGTGCAAAAACATGGACCTGAAAAACAAGACACACAAGTAAACACACAGAAAAGGTTGTTTGTCGAATTGGCATTATCTACCCACGCTAGCTATTGAACTTATAAAAACCAACCGCAAAATGACCCTGTACGATTAAAACCGGAGTTTTGCTCAAAACATGTGCAGCATCGAAATTAAAGTTTATGGAAAAACATTAGTACCTAGAACTTCAAATGGTTTATTGTTGCAGCAAAGAATAGAAAAACTTTGAAGACAATTTTGTGATCGTTTCATTAAATTTTTGTTTCCCTTGAATAATCATCATCTTCGTTATCAGCCGGATGTCAAGTGATGAAAAATTGGACATAGGTCTTCCAATAAGACCGAGCTTGATAGATTCAAGGTGTTACTTTTCTTGAATAGAATGTACCAATATCCCTAAGGAAAATGTAGATCATCCAAAAATAGATCGTACTGATAAAAGTGTAGCAATTGTGGACTTTAGAAATCGAAACAACTAAGTAAATATCGATTCAAAGTTACAAGAACAGAATTAAATTTGTAATTTCTCAAGCGAGGCAGTGAAAGGCAAGGCAAGGCCGGCACACAATGGTCTGGATTACGGCGATACAGACACCGGAAGGAGCTTCTATTCATAACGAAGGCTTTGTTTTGGAGATCCTTCTTGGACTGAAATGGACGGTGATTGGGGCTGGCTGAATTAATCATTTTGTTATGATGTATTTTGATTTAATTTACTAAGTTGTTATTTAATAGTTGACAAATATTTTGGTCCAGTTGTCTTTCGCCTGCCGTGTGCAACTGATTTCAATCCTTTGCTCGTTAGATAGTTGGTGGTTGATTTTCTATGTAGTGGTGCTAGGTCCCTTTTATATTATTATTCACTTTTTGACACATTAGTGTTTATCATTACAAATTCTACACAATGAATTATACTATCCTAACTTTAATAATTAGCAGCAGGCAGCAAAGGGCTGCGGTTGGCAAGATACTTAGGTGATTGGCATAGACAAAGGAAGGCCTATGTCCGACATTAAGTTATCACGAGTTCATGATTATGATGTTGATGATGAACTAAAATTGCAAGCGCACTAAATATTGCATTAAGTAGTAAAAAATTCGTAGTGGATAAAAACTTTAAATCTACTGTGATAAATTTACTTAATAGTAGAGTGGAAATCGAATTCTTATAAAATGTATCCTGTTACGTGCTACGGGCAATTACCCAAAATATTTTCAAATTAATCCACATATGAAATTGAGCAAGTAGTTAACAGATTTTCAAGCCCAGATATCTCATTATCGATACCTCACAATTTTCAAATCAACTCAAACTAAAAAATAACAAATATTCGTGGGGGCCGGGAGCTCATATCATTTTCAAAAGTCTTTCTGGGCGTCTGGTGGACGCGACGCGTGACCAAAATGCTGGTGTTTATTTGGCTCAACGCATAAGCATTGCCATTCAGCGTGGCAATGCAGCCAGCATGCTGGGCACGCTGCCAACTGGCAGTGGGCTTGAGCATTTGGATTATCTTTAGACCTTCAAAGGTCTGAGGGTGATCCAATGCTTTTTGTGTAATAGTAGTGTAGTTTTGTTGTAGTTAATAAAGGCACTTTTGCCCGTTCTAAAAAAAACTCAAACTATAAACGTTCAGAGAAAGTATAGCCCTTAGCTCGAATAACATGGAATTAAGTAAATTACGTTTAGAACGAGAAAATAGACTTGTAAATACTGCAGCCGCGTGATATGGTGCAATTAGAAGTCTATTAGCGAATGCTTTGCGATCAAGCGGCTTGATTTGAGGTAATTATTTAAATCTGTATTTATAAAATCCTGTCGCCACGCTGACGCCTGTTTAAGTGGTAAATTGGCTTTAATTATTGGAATAGAACCGAGTCCAAAAATAGAAAAAATGTTTCTAGCTACGTTAATCTTTTTTTATGAAGCACGCACAGTAATGTCAGTAATTTAAAGGTTTTTTTATTCTATCTCAACCAACGTTAATTTCTTCAGTTTATCTTGTAGTATCAATATTAAGCCCGTTTTCCTTCTATATATCTAGAAAATGATCTAATAAAAGGCGTAACCTTATCCTGACTAGACTCCGCTGCGGGCTGATTCACCTTTTATTCGAGGTCAGACAATTTGCTAGAGTAGCAAGTTTCAGACTTTGTTAGCTAGGTACGTTCAGATTGCAAGTTTATTTTTCTCCGACCCAAATGAGGTATAAATCATTTGAAAGTGAGATACAAATCTTACATCAGAAGCTTTGCGTTAAACCTAGTAATTTTATCTAATAGTTACAATTACGGTGGTCTGAACTTCTACCTTTGCCCTACCGTCACGATCGACATGAACAAAATAAAACGCTTTGGCTAAAGCTCGTGACCGCGACGCCCTACTTTTTCCTATGGCCTCAGTATTTACCTCAAACGATAAGTTTTTCATCCTTACCTCTAACAATTTAAGGTCTAAGTTGTACTTCAACTTTTACTTTTAGAGAATTGGTAAACAGATTTGGAAAATACCATTGTCTTGGAAAAGAGTTCGTCAGGGGTCGGCGCTTGGCCCGTAGCTTTAAAGTTTACATTTGTTTGATCGATTGGAAGTTTAACATTACTACGGCGGTTCACCTGATCCCTATGACTTAATAGCTTGCATAAGTAATTTACATTGTTTCCTGGAGGCTGCCGGGAATTGTTTAGAAAGTGGTGGGTTAATGATTAAATAACTAGCGAAGCAGGTCGTTATTCTTGTTAGTTGGGTCACGGAAGGCTAAATACTCGGTTGTCAAGTTAGAGTGGTCATAATATTTTTATTTTGTATTTATTACGGAAACTAACACTACCTACTATGATAATAAACTCTGCTATTATTATAATAATTCTATGTTTATTATAGATGCAAAAACAGATACGAACATAAAACTAAATGGAGTAGGTATGTGTTATTTATAGCATCAGAAAAATAAAAGAAAACAAAATAAACCAATTCTAGATTTAGGTAATGACTCATCGTAAATTGAAAAACAGAGCTAGGTATAATAATAGGAAGTGAAACAGGTTCGTTTTTTGATAGAAAAGCAGCCATAAGATGGTCAAAAGAGTCACGGCATAATGACACCTGTAAGAATCCGTCTGTAACAAATTAGGAAAGTGAAAAGATGTATGATACATTATGCAGTAAATAACACTCTAGATGCAATGTCAATAGACAGGCTAGATATTGATGATGATTATGAAATAGAAATTGCAACAAATCGGACCGAATTGAACACGGTTCGAGTGACACGTTTAACCATTTGTTAGCTGGAAAACTCGTTTACAAAACTAGACGTGATTCACGAAACAAATCAATTTTGACAATGGAACAAACTATTGAATAACATGCTGATTTGTTGAACTTACGTACATTGCATAAATCAATTGTTTACACTTAATATAATGTTTTTATTTGCCGGTAAATTGTTTTATACGCTGAGAAGCTGTGTTTGTAGATTTTTAGGAATATGCAATGTACTTAGTTGTTTTTGATGGAGTATTTTCCATGTTTGCTGTAGAAACTACTTAAAGGATTTGTTTAAGAAAAAGGATTTGTTTAATAAGAGTATTTTAAAAGAGTGCTAACAAGGTTTTACAATTATTGTCATTCACATTTTTAAATAAAATTCCATGTATACCTTATAGATATAAGTTGTTTTTCCATATTCATTAGGCACTTTGGAGTTTCTAGTGGTTCTAGATACGTGTCAATCTAAAGTTCGAAAGATTCAAAATAGAATTATTATCAAAATCACAATTAATATATTGCATTGCAGTCCTTGTTTAAAAGCGTTGACCGTCTGATGTTTTGATATTCTGCTTCTTTTATGTTTTGGCATCGCATTGTTGTGCATTTGCCAGTGTCAAGTATTAGGTTTTAATAATTTTGATAATATTTTATCAAAATATTTGTAATCACGTCATAGTCCAATAAAGTCGCGGTCAAGTCCAAACATAGTCCAAGTCATACCTCAGTAAAGCAGTGGAGACTTTACTAGAAGCATCTATGGAGTTTTAGTAACAACATGATACGTAACATTATATCACTTGCTACACTCATGCACGTAAATCACAAGTTATCACTGATAAAAATACAATGCGCGGACATGATTTTTCCGCGTTCCCGCCAAAACTCCATTATGTTTTCTTGTCCTGTTCACTACTAAACTATTTCAACATTCAAATTATTACCTAGTTTATAGTATATACCTATTTCGTTAAAAAAAAAAAAAAAACATCTGTTCCCAAAATCATACATGTGAGTAATCACACGGTACACGTTGTGTGATAAAGACAAAAATCGCAAATATCTTACAATTGTAATATGCATGAGTGGGATAGGCGTATTGTAAACAATGAAAGTCAGCCGGTCGTCGAAGTGTGACCATTTCGCAAGATGTGAGCAACTGCACTTAATTCTAATTTTATGCATAACTGTTATAATTTCCCTCTGAAATAGATTTCCATATCGACTGCACATTGTTGCTCGTAAAATCCTATTTGTAACTTTTGTTTCAACATTAGGTATTATTTTTTGCTTTCCATTGACGTTTTTAGCATACAAAAATTAGATCACCTTTAAGATATTAAGTCGATTGGTACATCTGTTAGTCGATAGAGTCGAAAGTTTAAGTCAAAAAGTTCTTGAATGGAGGCAGCAAATTAACAAGCGCAGTGTACATATTCTCTTTCAGAATTGACAAATACCGTATATACAGGGTTATTTCTAATGAATTAGCATCCTTTTAGGGGCTTATTCTGTACATCAAAACTAACAACTTTTGTTTAGCGACTTTTGTCAATACTCACCCTGTAGAACCGCGCTTAATGAGAGTCGCTTTTGAACCGATCTTACTAGAAATCTTTAGGGCTCACGCTCTTTTTTTCTGTATGTTCGTCAGACTTCTCCAACACAAGTCGGAGACGTTAGCAATAAACACTATTACATCATATTGCGATTGATGCAAATTTCCTATGATATAAGTCGAGCAATTGTATGCAATTTTCATGGGGTGAAATAAAAGATGTGAACAAGTTTTTTTTTCCTTTTTTTTCACGCTCAGCATCAGACGTCTCTCCATTACTTTTAAAAATTGCATTTGTTTTAGAACTAAAACTCGTGGCTCTTGTGCAATTGGATTAAAGACAAGTACTACACAATAATTATAGTGCAAATTGTAAATAGGCAGGTAGAGCAGAGCTAGTACGAAATCGTGCTAGCTCGCCACGCTCGCCGCAGCTGAGGCGCCAACCAAGAGAAACCGGTCGCAACAACTCCTTGAATCACTTGACGTGGTGAAAACTGAATTAACTAGTAGCCAGGCTGCTATTCTCATCATTATCGTCATCTTAATCAGCCGAGGGACGTCCCCTACTGGAGATTGGGCTCCCTATGAGTAGAGCAGAGCTAGCCCAAATAATGCTTGAGCCACGCTCGCCGCGGCTCAAGCGCCGAGGGAAACCGGCCGCAACAACTACTTGAATGACTCGACGTGGTGCACACTGCAAATTAACGGCTCCAGTGCTTAATCTATATGAGATAAGTAAGTTCGTATAGGACGGGTGGCTAGCTCTGGTATCAGTTTTTAAGCCACCTGAAGGCCTCTGACATGGCTAAACTGCTTATAACAACCAACAATCGCGGGTTTTCCCTCGTAGGTACATCGCTCATCTATCTCATCTTGGACCCATTTTTAGTCATATTATAGGTATAAGTCGGTATAACAAATAGGAGGAAAATGCATTATGAAGTATTCGAATACAAATTTTCTTCTAACATAATGTTAAAATTCTTCTAGAGTAGGTACCTAAAATATCATGAATGGATGTATTATACTTTATTATTAACTAGCGACCCGCCCCCGCTTCGCACAGGTTTATTATACATATAAACCTTCCTCTTGAATCACTCTATCTGTTTAAAAAAACCGCATCAAAATCCGTTGTGTAGTTTTAAAGATATAAGCATACATAGGTACATGAGGACATGGGGACAGCGGAAGCGACTTTGTTTTATACTATGTAGTGATATCAAACTTTGAATATTTAGATATCAAATTAATGTCAAGGTAATACGTTTCCAATAAATTTACGAGAGCTATAAATATGATACGCTGTATTTCACGGTAAATATATATTAAAAAAATATGCATTTTACGTCGATTTTACAGCTATTGTAATAGATACATATTTATATTTATGGCATTGTTATTGGCAAATAACAATGCATCTTTATTTTTTTTATCTAAATTATGAAAGTATTCTTAACTCTTTATTTTTTTTTTAAAAATTTTCCTCCTTGAAATGTAAAATACAAACAAACACTCATTTGAAGTTTACTCGTAGGTACTTGTGTCAAGCACAGTGCAAATGGGCTGTAAAAAAACAAACAACAGAACTAATTAAGAACCTTACAATAAAAATATAATTACGAAAATAGCTGAAATTGTGTGTATCAATTTAAATTTTTCTCCACATTTCGGCGCGGTTTCACATAATATAATATCTATTACATTATGCGAAGATTACAACCTTGTGTCGGCAGTGCTATTGTTTTCGCAACCGGTTCTATAAAGCCAGTTCTCGAGGTGAACGCGCGTTTTGATAACTTTAAAATTGTATTATGAAGCCATTTTTGTGATATTAGAGGCGAATAAATTATCTGCATTGGGAAATTTTATAATTATTTTTCATGCTTCGTTTTAGATGCAGTCTAGTTAATATCATCATCAGTCTACAGGGTTGTCTTCTTACCTACTAAGCCGAAAGGGGGTAATTAAGACGATCATTATGAACAACATTTACGATGAAGCAAACATTCCGAAAAAAAATTTAGCTGTTCCATACTAAATCGGAATCGATATGAAACAGCTGATTTTTTCTCCAATTCTGGGTTGGCACCATAGTAAAATTTGTTCATAATGATGGACTGATTCGCCTCCTTCCAACTTAGTAAATTAGTTTGGATAACCCTGTATATCGACGTAGCGTTATTTGACTAGGTATTTCTCAGCGATCACCGAAGTTAACCAACGTTCGGAACGGTCAGTCTTCAGTGTGGTTGCGCAGGTATATAGCATTTCCAACTGAGCGCTGCCGTGGCTCGGATGACACGTAAAATTATAGGCCCCGGTTATTTTAACCATTTAGCCATAACAAAAGCCTTAAAAAACTCTATTCTGAAAGCCAATCTATTCTAGCCGAAGGGCGAACTTACTTAGCCTATATTAAGTTACTGTTGGGCATGTTCTTCTTCTATATAATTACTTATTTATTATGTTGATGAACCGAAACCAATTGATAATGGTTTCAATGTATAAGTAAGTACTCGTAGCTATGTATATGTATAATCATTATTATTTTTGATGTCTTATCACAAGTCTTATATGGTAATCAATTTTTTGTGACAAAATTTAATTGTCATCACAAAAAACAGATTACAATAGAAAATAACATGGCATCAAAATAATGGGACATGATTTTATGATCTATTCGACTCGACAAGTTATTATTTTCCCTCCCACTCGATTGCTAGACCAATAAGTTACAGGTTTTAAGTTCAAGCCTTGAGTTAAGTAGGTAAGTATAAATATTTTTTAAAACTAGGTACTTAGGCGTAGCTATGAAGACACGACGGGGCATTAGTAGGTCTAGTAGAAACTCCTTTTAAGGGCTCCGTACCCAAAGGGTAAAAACGGAACCCTGTTTATCTCAACCGACTCCAAAAAAGGAGATTCTTAATTCGCCTGTGTGTTTTTTTTGTATGTAGGTATGTTTTGTAATTATTACGCCAATTACTAATAAATAGATTTTGATGATTCTTTTTTGTTTGGTAAATAATAGTTTAGAGATCCTACCTATCTAAATTTTATCGAAACCGGATGAGTAGTTTTTGAAAATCAACAACAATCTAATCTAATGGTAGGTATATATGTACATCGATTCCAACGAATTATTCGAATTTTGCCCAAATATGATGACAATGGCAAATAAGACAAATCAAATTCGGTTGGTCACGTTTTGGCAAAAAAAAAGTATATCTACTGGGGTGGGTACAAGTAGGCGCAGTTGCGCCTCTAGAGAACTTCTACGCCAATGACGAGACAACATTATTTTGCCGACTGGTTTCCGCAATATCCAAGAATTTTTATAAATAAATCTAAAGCGGAATAAACTACAAGAAACGTCAAAATCAAATCGTCAATAACAATATATTTTTTGGAGCTTAATACAAAAACTGTCCAATTCAGTCGTCATTGTAAACGGAACGATGTGGCTCAGTGAACACTTTGTTTCCCAAAAAATACTTTGAAATAATTGCTAACTAGAGACACTTTGGTCCCCTGGTTAGATAAAAACTTCTCAAGCAATCCATTTTCAATACATTTTGCTTATCATTGTATCAATTATATTGGGTGTTACCTTAGACGACAGACATGTTCTAGGATATCTTTGTACTGATCATTATGACCGACTTTTCAATTAAAAATAAATAAATAATTACTAGGGGACATCTTACACACGGTCTCTGACACCAAATTAAGCAAAGCTTGTAATATGGCTGCCAGAAACTGATATACCTACTACATTTAAATATTTTTATTACAAACTTATATGGATAGTTTCTAAATAACACCCAGACACTGAGCAAACACCTATGTTCATCACATCGCTTGCCCTGGGTGGGGATCGAACCCACGCCTCGTTGATCCAGAAGTCAGGGTCACTAACCACTGAGCCATCGAGGCAGTCGTTCAGTGTCAATTACTTCGTACTCGTAACTTCGGGACTTAAAATAAATCTGCAACAGTATCCCGGCCTCCCTTAAACCAGGAGAAGTCAAGATAGGTACTGTTACAGATACCTGTATTACTATCATTTCGCTTTAAAATATTCAGCCCCTGGACTTTGTACCGGGCACATTCCGACAACACCATGTCACGACGGACATCTTCGACTGGGACTTTTACTATGGGAATAACTCCTGAAATCGCGAAGAAAATATCAGCTGTTCCATACATTTTATCCAGAGTCTTTTCTTTTATCGGTATTGGTTAAAATATAACCTCAGTGCTATTGCAATCAATCTCAAAGAAATTGTTTTTATATTTTGTTATAGCTTAACTAGTACTAAGTACCTACTTATACAGGGTTATTTTTAATCAATTAGCATCCTTTTATGGGCTTATTCTATACATCAAAACTGACAACTTTTGTTCTGCTACTTTTGTCAGAACTAAAAAAAAAACAGCTGTTCCGTACATTTTGTCGGGAGTGAATGATATTTTTTTTTTTGAGAATTAATAAAAGTCGAACAAAAGTTGTTAATTTTGATGTACAGAATAAGCCCCTAAAAATGTGTTAATTGATTAGAAATAACCCTGTATACTTTACTTGAAGAAGAACTTTTGTAAACATTATCACTGTCTTGTTTAAAAAAAGAGGTGGTTCTTCTACGTTTACTTATGAACACAATATAAAAATACAAATACCTAGATACAAACAAATTGTTTAACGCATTTCTGTGTTATCTTTAATGATGGGGGTGTATAGCAGATTTTAGCACATGGAATCAAACTGTTAATTAAATCAAAACATTTCAATTACCAATCAACACAATGATTCCATCGTCACCATCAGAGAGAAAGGAGTGAAATGAGCTGCAGCAATAAAACATCTTTGTTACAGCTATCTAAGGATAGATCAATGCCCTCCTATTGTGTTGGGCCACCGGGCGGGTTCCGACTTTCTATTCTAGATACAGATAAACTCAAGTCTAGGTATCTGGTTGAAATTCAGCTGGCTATAACTCGGATTCGGAGAAAGGGACTCCGATACGAATCATTCAATCCAATAATACCTACATTCAACGTAGGTATTATGACTCTCAAAAATCTTTAAGAAATCCTTGGTAAGCCAAGGTGTACCTACTTACACTCGTAAGCTCATCATTTTGAACAATTTTTACCATGGGACCAATTTCGAAATCGCGAAACTGAAATGAGCAGCTACATATTTTTGAGAGTCAATGGAATAGAGAACAGTTAATTTTCTTAACCGTTTCCGCAATAGTTCCATAGTCAAAACGCAAAATCAGTAAATAATAAAACAAACACAGAATAGGCCCTATTACACAGGGCATCGCTGAAAACAAATAACAATATTTGCGTTCGATTTCTGTGGCGCTGAACACTAACATGTTCCAAATTCAAAAAGTACGCGGCAAAGGTAATTGCGACGCATTTATAAAGAGGATTAAAAACTCATTAATGCCCGCTAAAAGTTTCTTATTGAAAACACCTCCTTTGGGTGCACTTAGGCGAACCAAGTACCTAGTCCTTTTCGAATAGATGTGATGAAAAAACATTCTCTCTCGGATATAATAGATGATTTCGGCATAATAGCTTATAATATGAAGTAGCTCAAGTAGCTGATTTGCAAGTCGGTCTATAGTAAAGGTTGTTCAAAATGATAAACTTATAGGTATAGGTACTTACCTCTAAAAATCCTGCAATTTGCAAAAGAACACCGATCACCGATCATTAACATTTTTTTTTACGCATAACTTTTTAAGTTGTGGTCTAATTTTAATTTTTTTTTTTTTATTGGAGAGTATACTTCGAAATTGGTCCCATTTTAATTTTATCGAAAGCAGCTGTGCCATTTTCGATAAATCAACAATAATGTGTAAAATTTAACATCGATCCGAGCGAAATATTGTACACGGTAATAATTCTGTACACGGTTGAAGCCGGCCTTGCATTTTTTTTGCAAAAAATAATGATTACATAAAAGACTGTCGTAAATTATCAAGAACTAACGTCAATGCAGAACATGAGCAGCAAAAGTGATTAGAAAACGAAACTGCGGTCACCTGACTCGGGGTGTCAGCTTATCCAGCTAATATCAGAAATTAGATCCAACCGTTCAGCCACCTGACGCGAAGAGTTTCGGTTTCATGTCTTTAACATGATTCTTGCTTTGTAATAATTCTGTGAAGAGTATTTGTGAGAAAATCTAACATTATTTAATTTGTCTACATATAGGTGTTAAAATTCAGGACAATTACCTATCTCAAAGAATGACTCCATAAGTAAAGCAGCACCGTTTAGATCTGTACCATCACAAAAAAATTTTGGACACAAGAACACGTAGGTACAACAACACCACAAAACCACATTAAAGAACGAAAGTAGGTAACTCAAAATAACAATGTTATATGTGACCTGGTGGTGAATTAAAGCGTTTACAGACACTGAGTATGTCCTCGAAAAATTGAAGATTGACGTTGGTAGCAACCTACAATAAAGTTACCAGTCCTATTAGGTTTACTCGTATCTGGAGAAATCACTACGTTCCCGCTCCACGACTCAAAACGCAAAGCGCAAGAACCCATATCAATATGAAGTATAACTTCATACATTTTCAACACGAATTAAACGAATGGAACCACTTTACACCATACAGGCATACACGTATTCCATCACAAGTAGGTGTAATAAATGTGGGTCATTTGTTCCGCAATTTTGGGCCACTCACGGTCGGGTGCGCTCCAAAAGTCCATCTATCGACCGCCTTATAGGGCTGCCAACTTCTGGCTCTACAAGCTATTGGCAGGGTATTTGAGAAAAATCTTTAAGATACACGCTTTAAGATATGTTATTCTGCTGTTAGGTAGATATCTAGCGTCTTTCCCAAGGATGTAGTAACTTAACTGACCCCACACACTCACACGAGGCACTTACATCATTATGAGCAATTTTTACTAAGTACGGGACCAAAACTGAAATTGCAAAAGCTGTTGCATACAGAAATTTTGTCAAAAGTCAGTGATTCAGCTGTTCTATAAAGGTTATTTTGTCGTAAAGTCAATGAACTTATTGTATAGGAGTACTTCTTCGAGTAAGACATTCTTTGGTGATTTTCGTGGCAATTTCCGAATTCATTTTTTTTTTTTCTAATCCTTGTCAGAATCTTAAAATATATGTAAAAGTAATATGTTATATAGAAGAGGCACCTCATAGAGTAATATAATTACAGAGATAATCGAGGCTAAAAAAATGGAGGCCACGCAAATCATAGACAGGTCTATAGACCTGTTTATTTTACAATGATAAGAATAAGGTGTTTTTAAAAATATATTTGAAATTGGGGGCCCGTATGGTTAGGCAACATAATTTCTTCAACAAGATTAGTTCGCAAAACCCGAAATTTATAATATAATAAATACAATTTTACAGTCCGGTTGGCAACCCTTGTCACAGAATACGTTGTTGTCGTAGAGGCTTCACAGTGAACACGGTAAATTAATTTGCGAGGGAATACCAATGCTATTGCTATAGAGAATAACATGAAACGAAATTATCGACGTCTACAACTTCGACAACCATACGGCGGAAACATAACATCTGGAAATGACATTGAATAGTAATTAATTGCATGTTTTTTCTAATTTTTAATTACCATTGCTAGTTTAGGCTGACACGCACTTTTTTAAATCGTGTAGTAGCCATTAAATAGGGAGTTTTTGTACGTTTACTTCCCTATTAATTTAAAATTCAACGAATTCAGGCGTTTTTATTTTAATCATAGTCAAAACAATGAATTTTAAGACAATGGTTTTTCATATGTAAGAAATAACTATAGATAAATGCATGAAAAAACTTTGTGTAACACATGTATATTTATGATATTTTATCTCATTTAACTAGGTACTAATTTATTATCTTCCTGTAATAATACCACTTTAATCATGACGTTATGCAATTATTAAGTAGATAATTATCTACAACATAATTATAATTAGTCGAGACTATTGCAGTTATACCTTATTTAGTAGTTCTATATTATAGCTGTAATAATTTTATAAATGTCAATCATTCCTCTGTATCTTATTGCTTAAGTAGTTACTTTCTATTATATAAACAACGATCTATGTGAACAAATGAATATCATTGTAGGTATGCAATCGTTTTATGAGATATAAATAACAATTTTATAGCAAGCAACAGCATATACCTCACACAAAATTCTAATAAGTTAATGCATTTTCTTGTTAAAAACGTCGCTTCCCATTATAATTCCAATCTACGTGCTCTTCTAGTATGTGTAAACAATGATAAATGGGTCAAGTATAGAGGGTTGGGCTGCCTGTCAATCTAATGTTACCCTTGGGGTCCCCTCGGCTCACTAAAGTAATTATTGTGTACTACCCTTCTGTGACCCACTGCACGCTTTTGACGTGAAGGGCAAGGTGATGAATAATAGATTGTATGTATAGGTAACCGAGTTTACTACCAGTTTTTTTTAGTAAGTTTGTGACAAAAAAATCTAACGCAAGTGTGACCTAATTTTCTCGAACAATGTAGGTAAGCAATTTTATGCTCTATCTAAATCCGCGTTTTGATATTGGTGATTAGATCTCAAATCTTAATTAAGCATTGTTGAATTAAACATTTATGATGCATAAATAGTTTAGTAGGTACTAGAATTATCGTAAAGTTACAACATATCTTCCACTCTCTCTACGCCACGGAATAACTTTGTATAATTTACAAAGTTATGTGAATTATCGTTGGGCACAGGATGATGTAACGAAACGAGTCGCGTGATGAATGTATTTCATTAGCTCCCCCATCGGTCCCATCCCATCCCTTATCAACTAAGTAATTATTTAATCAACAGCAGCACACACGCAACGTTTTATAATGTGCCACATTTTAGGTCAAATAGAGGGACGACGGGCGTTTTTCCAGATGTGTATAGAATTTAATTTTTATTTATTAATGCTAGTGAGATTCAAAAATTACGATATTGACCCTCTTTTAAATTGCAGCACACATTTTAATTAGTTAATTGTTTAGTTAAATTAAATAATGCCAGAGACTCATTGTGTTTTCTTTTCGCGTAACACAAGAAGCTTGTATACACTTATGTGGATGATTTCATAACACCTACAATCAACAATACTTAACACGTCTTTGCTTTTGTTTTAAAAATATTACTGGCGGCCTGTAATTACGTTTTGCACATAAATAGATGAGACTAACTATTTGCAAATAGGAAAAACAGGCAGACATTCTCAGGATTTAGTCCTGATTCACAAGCAGCTGACTCATGCGGGTCGCTATATCTGCTATCTATAGACCGAGCGTTGACTCACCGTTGTCGTGCAAGTTGCTTGTACACCTTTCAGACAATGTCATTTCATATCATACTAGAGCTATTCCCGCACTATCCTCTGGGTTGTAATAGTCACTTACGAGTACATTCATCTTACGACAGCTATTACGCTTGTTAATATTTATTTTGTAGTGAGAAAACTGATCATATTTTTGGGCATCTAAGAGTTTTTGTTCAGATTGCCTGTCGATGATACTAACGAAAAAATTTCTTTTTATGACAGGAAAAGCGTATAGTAGTATTTCGACAAAGATACGTTTATTTGTAGGTATTAAACATGAGTAATTCGGAATGAATTCGGAATTAAACATAAAGTAAGTTGGTATAGGCCGGGTGGCTAACCCTGGTGTCAAAAACTCTGACACCAGGGCTGTGAAGGCCGAAGGCCTCTGACATTGCTTAACGGTTGAACAAACGGGGTCTACAATTTAACGTGTCATCCGAGCCACGGTAGCGTTCAGTTGGAAAATGCCACCCGCGGTCACCCATCCAAATACTGACCGTGCGGAACGTTGCTTAATTTCGGTGATCGCTGACAATCACCTAGTCAAACTACGCTACGAGCGCTACGAGGAATTAAACATGAGTAATGAGTAATGGAAGTTGTTTATAATTATTGTTCCATAGACATATGATAGCGTTGTCTGCGAGCTCTTCAGCGTATAACTCGCCTCGAACAGTTTGAAAACAATGACAGCACGCAGACCGGTGCGTTAAGGCTTAACCCGGTGTCGAGACCGGTTCCACAAGTTTAAAGGCTATAGATAAAATTGCGACATGCTGTAGATTGCTCGCAATTTTGTATGCTTTGATTTTGAGACCGTTTTCAAGTTTAATCCTTTCTCGATTATGAACTGTTAGTTTAAATGAATATTCGAGAGAAAGAATTCGATTTCAGGGTCGGGTTGAGACAGTTACGGTGTGTCAATAGTGTGGGTAAGCTTTTATTTTTATTTTTATTGTCCTTATTACAATTCAGTGAATGTCGCGGCTTTCAAAATTTGGTAAAAGGACCAACGTCATTTTGCTAACAAAGTTTTTGGGTAGCGAATCTTTTTATTTTAACATCACAAAAATGAATACTTAGGTACTTGTCTTTTACATGCAAGAATCAATTATGAAATTACCTACATTCAATTTTTGCGAATAATTATAATCGTCCCTAAAAATTACTATGACATTTTCTAAATGATCAAAAAGACAACATCTAAAATCACTAAATCCAACTTTTCTGCTTCTCTTAACTTTTTTGTAAAAACTTTGTTCTGAACAAATAATTATTCAAATCTTATTTGTCTTTATCATAAGCTGAGCATATATTGAGTTCGTGATAAAGTTCAAACCAAAGCCATTGAATATTCCAATAAGGAGAGCGCGGGCTTGTGGGCGGCAGAGTAGGCAGATGTAGAGTCCAGATGCGAAGCTCTAGCTAAGCTTGTTTACTAATAAATAAATAAAATGAACAAATACAAAATAACTTTATTTGCCTTAAGTAAGTTAATCGTTATTGCTACAATCTCGATGTTGTTGTGGCACATGGTGAGAATAAGGCAACGGCTCTTTTTAAACAAATATAACCTTTTGAGTTATTTTGAATCATCACGAGCGATAATTATCGCTTATTGTAATTGGTGAGTTTTTATGCGACAAATATTACATTTAATTATATTTCCAGATGGAAATGATAAGACCTGCACTGATGTCACCCTGCGTAGGGTGCTTTGTGAGCTTAGGTTTTTATTTGCATCGTATGCAATTATGCTAAAAGTATTGGCTCAAAAATTAGAATAAAATACAAGGGGTGTTTTTTGTATGTTCTTTTTTCGTATGTTAAGGTAATTGGCCAAAAATTAATATCACATCCAGAAGTTTATTATGATTACTAAAATTAATTTGGAAATGAACAAAAAACATCACTTCACAAGTTTGAGTATATTCTATTAGTATAAATTGTTCACAATGGTAAGTTAATTGATATCCTAAAATGTGTTCAGTAGCTACCTATCCAACTAGTCAAATCACACCTCACACCGTATTTGTTGCAAAATGATTAGTAATCTTTAAACTCTTTACTTTTGTCTCCGTCTTTCTTATCTTCAAGTGTTTTGTGAGATCCAATTACATCACGGTATTATCTTCATCGTTTGCGCAATTATACTGTTTATCTCCAAAGCAAACAACGCAGTAAAAGCATTAATTTCTTTGTGTTGCCCTCGTCACGTCGGCGCGTCACAGCTCTGCACTTGTACAAACTAACATGACAACACTCCGGTAAACTTGTTGCCACTGTACTTATTACAAACTAAGTGACCGTCATAGCTACGAATAAATTAGGTAGGCACATACAGCTCTGAACTTTCCAAGAATTTGAAATTTGGAATAATCCGACAACACCGAATCGAGATATTTGGTATGCCTCTTTTTAACTTGTGCCATGTTAAATCAATGCCATCTCTTTCAGATTTTCTCGAATCGACCACATTATCCCTCTCGTATTTCTGTGGACTGATCGCTCCGCCAGGCACACATACAAACATAGCAATATGTATCTATAAATAATACATGTCTCCAATGTAGAGTATGTAAGTAGTGGTTGTTTTATTGGCGGTGCGCTCATGGTTTGCTAAAACTATAATATATAGTTTTCTATAGAGAGGTGAAGATGTAGAGAGGGGAGTAATATGATAATTCTTTTATCATGATGATGTGAAATATAGTGATCAGGAAAGTGCATTGAAAATGCAGGCGCGACCTTGCTATAATAACTGTAAGTATTTACTTCTAAGTTCTAAGCCGTCACTAAGTAATACAGTAAATCTTATTTTATTATACACCGCGTTCACATATCTCTATTATAGGCAAATAGTATATCCTTCATTAAAGCATTTTTATCATGACGCATCATGATATACCCTTGAAAATAATGCTTATAACAATGGTAAAACATTTAACCTATATCTACTCAAAAAAAATAGCTACTAATATATAATTCAATAGATACTCATCTCTGAATGCATAAAATGACATCAGACATCAGGCCTTCTTAGGTAAGTACTGTAATAATACGTTCTAAACGGTCTTCCTAGATATAATTATATCTACTACAAGTGCATATGTACTAGTAGATAGGTACACCTCTGAGCTAAGGACGAACCCTTAATAAATGATGCATCAGAAATCAGCAGTACCTAAATCATTATTCCAGGCATATCGTCATTCTACGCATTCATACGAAGGTCTGTCTGTCATCCGAAAAAGGCTTAGCTATGTTTATATTTTTGTCTGGTGAAAAAATATAATATTTATGAGCCAGTTAGGCCTATTATCACCCTTTGTGGGTAGGGTTATGTCCTGTAAAGGCTAGTACAGTACAGTAGGCCTTTTATATTTTTTCAAACTCAAATCTAAAGTATTAAGTTGAAAGCAGGTCGTTGAAAGCATCAAAAACCACGCACCAACAAGGACAGCACAGATCATACAAATAAGGTGGACAAATGATCATATTAGAACCGCAGGAACAAAAACCGTTCTATAACCGTTGAATGCAACTCGGGCTAGGCTATTGAAAATCTGTTATGGAGTCCTATCTCCAACAGTAGGTACTCAGTCTAGACGTACTAATACGTCTAATATCACAGATCAGAAGTCTGCCATGATGATAGTGATGAATCCTGAATAAATTAGTTACCGCTCTAAATTTTTTACATTTTGTAGTTTAAATTGGTTTTTCTTAAATTTAGAGTTGGTTCAAATTACAAAAGTTACCTTTAGACAAAAAGAAAATACGCAATCAAAAATCACTACATAGTATACAACAAAGTGGCTTCCCGCTGTCTGCCCCCATCTATACTTATATATCTTTAAAACTGCTCAACGGATTTTGATGCGTTTTTTTTTAGTAGATAACGTGATTCAAGAGGAAGGTTTATATGTATAATACACCTGTGCGAAACCGGGGCGGGTCGCTAATAAAAGATAAATGACTTATGATGCGACCATGTGACTGCAGGGCGCGTTATTTTTCAACAATCCAAGTCCATTTCGAAATGTTTAGCGACGTTAACTTATCAAAGAAACTATGTCAAGTGGTTAGATCGAAAATGTTTATTTTCTTACTCTGTTTGTTCAGCAGCCGTTTGATACTCTGCAGACGCGATCTAGTAATCTTAAAAGGAAGTTTAGACTGGGAATAAGTAAAGTAGGTCTGTTATTTCTAATTCGATTGTAAGTTCGTATGACGTCAAACCGACGCACGGCTAAAAATAGAACTGAGGTTCGCGTCTAAGACCAACAATAGATTGTAACTTTTGTCGTGTGCTAGGTGTCTTTAGTAACTTAACTTTGACTTAAGTAAGGTTAAATTTATAGTATGCTCTTAAGTAGGTACTACCTTGAGAAAACATAAGGAAAATGAGAGATTTTCGTGAGAGATTATTTTAAGTAGCTCGTCGTCACATCACACTTTAATTCTTCTTTACATTTATACTAGCGAGTCTAGCGACCCGCCTTTCGCACATGTGTATTATACAAATAAACCTTTCTCTTAAATCATTCTATCTACTATAAAACCGTATCAAAATCTGTTGCGTAGTTTTAAAGATATAAGCATACATATGGACAGACAGCGGGAAGCGACTTTGTTTTATACTATGTAGTGATAATAAAGAAGAAATTTTATAATTTATGTAATTATAATGAACTATCGATCCTTTAAAATGATTATGATTTCAGCTAAGTATACTTAAGCTTTAGATATCGACCGCGATCCTTTTGTTAATTTTAGGACGGGACCGTTTAAAAGCGGCTTGCATTCAACGCATACTACCGCAACTCTTATAAATTGTGCTCCTAGCATAATCTTAGCATGTTTTTCAATCCGTTTTGTATGGCTCTACACTACTCTGTCCTTACCATACGGATGCTATCTTCAAATAATACCATTCACGGCCTTTTTATTTATCCTTCTTGCAGTGCCATCTGCCTCGATCCTTTGGCCATCGTGTTGCTTTAACCCTGGATATCATTAAAATTGCCATTACTTTTAATAAAACCACGTCTAGTACTCAACGTTAACTTCCAGACATACTCGTAGTCACACGAGGCAGTGACGTAAAGTAAGTTAGTATGGGCCGGGTAGCTGGTGTCAGAGTTTTTAAGCCGCCTAAAAACCTCTGACATACGATCCTCATTCCTCATACGAACAGCCAGAATGTGGAACGCTTTGCCTGGGTCTGTCTTCCCGCTAAAGTACGACGTGGGTGTCTTCAAATCCCGAGTAAATAGGTATCTTCTAGGTAAGCGTGCTACATCAATGTCTCCTGTACGCGGATGATCTCAAACTTTTTCTTGAGATCAAAACACCCAGTGACTCATTAAGACTACAGGATGACATCAACCGCATTTATGAGTGGAGTGTCAAGAACAAAATGCTATTTAACTTGGGCAAATGCAATGTCATGACCTTCGATCGGAAGAAGAATCCAACTCATTTTGGTTATCGTTTACACGACAAAACTATAAATAGAGTAAGTCATATTAAAGATTTAGGTGTAACTTTTGACCGTGGCCTCACTTTTCACGATCACGTCACTGACCTCGCTAAAGAGGCATTTCGTCGTCTTGGCTTTGTACTACGCAATTCCAAAGATTTTGAAAACCCTCAAGTAGTCAAAACTCTATACAGCTCTCTGGTCAGAAGCAAACTGGAGTCGAGCGCTTGCGTCTGGAACCCGCATCATGTAACTTACGCCCGGATTCTGGAGAAGGTCCAAAAAGCATTCTTAAGATTTTTATATAAGAAACAATATGGTTACTATCCATTCTTATACCCGACAAAATTTTTACTTGGCCAACTTGGCTACAACTCCTTAGAGGTAAGAAGAATCCTAGACCAGCTCCTTACCTGCTGCAAAGTTCTTCGAGGGTCAATTGATTCAATTGAGTTGCATAATTTGCTGTGCGTCTTATTTGTACCTGACGAGCCTGGTATACCGTGTAACAGACGGGGCCGGATGCAGAGCCTTTTCCACGTTGAACATAGTCGTACTGTAGCACGCTCTATGTCGCCTCTGTTGCGCTCTCGCACTCACTTCAATGCACTCTTGTCTGCCAACACTGATTGTGATATCATCTTTGACAAATGGAGATCCATTGTAGCCGTCCTCACGGCATATTGTGAAAATCTCACTGACCAGTGGGATCGATGCAAACGGCCTGATAGTTCGTTTGTAATCGAAGAATTATGAATTTATTTGACATTTTATAATTCTATTATTGACATTGTATAATCATAATTTATGCATGCTTTTTTTGTTGTGACATTTAACCTAATTTTTGACATTGTATCCTAGATTATTATTATTATTTTTTTAATTTGACATTTTACCATTGAAATTGCGTGACTCATGTTTGTTCAATTTTTAAAATTATTTTTTGATTTTGTATTGTATTTTTTATGTTTTCTTTTTTCCGTTGGTTTTTTTATTTTTACTTTAATATTGTGAGGCAAATGTAATTGATTCAGATCGTTTTTCCTCAATAAAGAAATTTGAATTTGAATTTGAATTTGAAATCCTAGACCGCATATCTGCTCAACATCAGGCAGTATGTAGTCAAACGCAAACCTATATAGAATAAAAAAAAAAAAAAAAACATGGCTAAACTGTTAAAACAACCGGGGCCTACAATTTAACGTGTCGTCCGAGCCACTCAGCTCAGTTGTAATTGGCACCCGCGATCACCCATCTGAAGACTGACCGTGCTGAACCTTGCTTAACTCCGATGATCGCTAACAAACACTAGTCAAACTACAAGCGCTACATGCAGTGACGTATCAACGTACTTCCGACCGCTTGGTATTCCGCAGGAGTAGCCCAGCACCAGCGTCGTAGCAAGTCAACGAACTAATTGGCAAACAAAGGACTTGCTTTGCATCTTGGGGCGCGACAGTCTTACGGCATAATTATTTAAACTACAATCAGATAATTTGGATGGTGATTCAGTGTTTATAGTCTGACCGTTTAACTGAGTCCTCGCCTGCGCGGTACAGAGGCGCCCGCCGCCGGGGACCCGCCGCTCGCACCTGTCTCAGTCCCCTTTGTCGTCTACCCCCGCGCCTCTGTACCGCGCAGGCGAGGACTCAGTTAAACGGTCAGACTATAGATAGAATCATCTCTGGATTCTATAAATAAAATAACTAAATAAATATTAGGGGACATTTTACACACGGTCTCTAACCCCAAACTAAGCGAAGCTTGTGATATGGCTGCCAGAGGCTGATAAACTTCGTATACTTAAATATATTTAAATACATACTTATGTAGATAATACCTAAATAACACCCAGACACAGAGCAAACACCTATATTCATCACATAAATATTTGCCCTGGGTGGGAATCGAACACACGCCTCTTTGACCCAGCAGTTAGGGTCACTAACCACTCAGCCACCGAGGCAGTCATATTAGACGTAGAAGGCGTATTTAGTTTACAAAATTGTCTCGGTATTATACTGTACGTGGAACTCTGCGCAGCACAACAGGGTATTTACTTATTAATGAGGTGTTAGTACAAGCCTGAGGCCCTAGACAATAAAGTAAGTTCGTATAGGCCTGGTGGCTAGCCCTATTGTCAGAGTCTAAGTTTTAAGCCGCCTGAAGGCTTCTGACATGGCTAAACGGTTAAAACAACTGGGACCCCAGACAATGTAACCTAGATTAAATGATTCCGAATCGAACTCCAAATGGCACTTTTTATAATTGTATTTCTTTTTTGCTAATCCATTCTTAGTATTGATTTTGCCTAAGCCAAATTTAATAGCCATGGCTAAACTCAATCCGATACAGTTACCAATTTATCCATGGAATGTGAATTTATCTACGCCCTCTGATTTTTCTTATCTACAAAATTTTATTGCTGGCAAAGTAGAGCTAGAGCTATCTCAGAACGAAAAATATAAAACTCTAAGAACGCAATGAGCAAACTGTGTACAAATCAAACAGATAATGTAATAAAACCAAACACTTATAAATTCGAACAATAGGAAAAGATTCTAATCAAAATAATGAATGAATGCAGTATAAGAGCACAAGCACACCGTACTTAACACTCGAAAAGAGAAAAATCCGGAGGAATGCAGAGTCAAATTAAATTAGTAACCTACAATCTAACACCAATGACCACGATAGAAATATTTTAAGACATCAAACTAATGCAAAAAATGTAGTCCAAAATTGCTCAAACATAAATGACAGAAATATATTGATGACCACCTATCCTTAACTACAACAAAATACAATAGGTACTACCTTATATGCTAAAACTACTTACACTACAACTACATAAAAAGCATTGAATAACCTCTCCTTGAAGTTGTTTAAAAATAAAACACTAAGTACATTTATAATTGACCTGTAGGTATGTATTAATTTTTAGTAGCAAATAATCTACCTACTTTCGATCTATATGTATTAATAATTATTTTTCGCAAAATATAGCATGACCGACTTCACCCGTGTACATATTTCGCGAATATTTCGCACGGATCGATGTTACATTTTTCACATTATTGTTGATTTATCAAAAATGGTTCAGCTGATTTCAATAAAATTTTAATGGGACCAATTTCGAAGTATATTCATTCCAATAAAAAAATGAATTATTGAAATCGGACTACTACGAAAAAAGTTATGCGTGGTTACATAAAAAAAAAATATGCGCGTCGAATTAAGTACCTCCTCCAGTTTGATTCGTCGGTCAAAAACAAAAAGTACTCTTAATAAGTGATTGTCAAAGTAATTTGCTAAGACAGGTACTAAAATGATTGATTTATTGAAATTAGTCTTATAGACAGACTACATTCTATTCTATATAAGAAATCTGGGTTGCTGCAACTCTAGGTAGTGTTAGGTAACTTCTTTAGTGCTTAATTAGGCACCTATGTATATAAGTAATAGGTAATCTAGCTAGCTAAAGAAGTACCTAGTTCCGGGTCTAAACTAGCTAATCTTTGCTCACAGCTGGTATAAAGCTCAAATATATTATTTTTAGTTTTATTTATACTTTGGTTTTTATAAGAATCAGATGATTTTCCAGGTAGGTATGTATGTATTATTTTGTCAACAAATACGGAATGCATAACACCGTGCATGGCCTCAGACTTTAAACACTGCTTCAAAAGATAAGCAGATGCTCTGCAAAAATCATTTTACATTTATTTTTGATGCACTGGATGTTTATTAAGTTGATAGAAACATATTTTCTAATTCAATTTTTGTTTATATATTTTCCGAATATAATAAAAATTAATACAGTAAATAATAGCGAAATGATTTTCCAAGACAAATAAAGCAAATAATCAGATATCGGACCCGATCTGTGGTTCGTTATTAAAAATAGGTACAGCGAAAACATTTTCCAAGACAACTAAATCAAAGAATAATCGGATAGCATATATAAAGCTGCATCCCGTATACCTATAATGTATTACAGAACATACGAAATATTACACCAAGACAACAAGAAAACAATCACCACAGGAAAAAGTAAGAAATCTTCTGTTCTGTATAAATCACCATTCTATCAAACCATTCTTATGACTTGCTTAGTGCGCTACCTCAAGACGGCGTTATTAGCAGACGGAGAGCAAAATGGCGCACTTAAAGCTGGCAATTTCTCCAAATTGCATCCATACGATCCTCATACAAACCCTGATGGGCTGTAGCTTGGGCACAGCTGCTAACTCCATTATGCTAAGCCAGAACTAATGAAATAAATTCATCTGGAGCGGCACGACGTTAATTAAGATAAATGGAAGGACCGAGAAGTTTGGAATTACTGAATCTGTCCGAATTTTGTGGACTCCTGCTTTGAGGGACGATTTCCGAAAATTATTAAAAGAAAATTTCATTTTAAATTTGAGTCGCTCTTTAGTAACGAAATTAAAGTCATAGGATGCGAGATACGAAGCTAATAACTACCTATGAATACTGACTGATTGATTTATTTATGATTACTTAGCCTCCTTTTCCATTTTTCTATCAGTTTATGTAAGTCAGGATGGAAATGAAAAATTGGTAGCATGTAATATATATACAATACCTAACTACTTAATAGTTATAAAAAGGTTAATTTAAAATTTATTAACAGATTATTTTTTTAAATAAATGCTAAGTAAGTTTTAGGTAACCGGACTATTCATAGTTCACTATTATAAGTTGCAAAAATAGATTTGACTGCAAGGAGCTGTGTAATGATGGCTTCTCTAAAGTTTTTCAAAATTTCTTGCAACTGTAATTATGTATATTGAAATCTTTAGCTAAATGTATAGTTAATAGTTCGTATAGTCCGGGTGGCAAACCTTGGTGCTTTTTAAGCCGCCCGAAGACATAGCTAGCTAATGATAATATCAAATCAAGAGTAGAGACCACGAACCGACAGGCGTAGAGTAAGAACATTCTTTTCGAAATCCCATAGACTTCTCTGCTCAGTGTCACGTACTACGGTTGAGATGCTGATGATTTTACTATTGAGGCTTTTTAGGAATACCTGACAAATATGAAGAACGTATGAGGGCTGGACCTTATTAATACCAAAGGCCCAAGTGGCCGAACGAGCTATGGAGATTGCTATGCTCGGAATCTCTCTGCGAGATCGAATCAGGAATGAGGAGATACGTAGAAGAACCAAAGTTACCGACATAGCCCAGCAGATCGGCAAGTTGAAGTGGCAGTAGGCATGGCACCGGTCAGGTCTAAAAGTTCTCGAGTGGCGACCATGAACCGGCAAGCGCAGCATAGGACGTCCACCTACGAGGTGGACGGATGATCTCATCAAGACCGCAGGACCACGCAAGATGCAAGCCGCTTCCAACCGGTCTATTGAAGATCCATAGAGGAGGCCTAGGTCCAGCAGTGGACGTCATTTGGGCTGAACGAGGAGGACTTTAATCCCGCGACAAAAACCTTCTAAAATGAATTATTATCTATGATAATTATTACAAAGCAGGTACTGGACACATTTGTTGCTTTTTTTTAAATAAAGATGCATTTATGTGGAACTCCAAGGACAGCTTTATTGTAACAAAGTTTCTAAAGAGACGCTGCACCATGTGACAGTTATATTGAGGTTTCTCTTCACTCTCTTTTTTCGCGAACACGGATTTCGTTAACCTGCAACTAGGTACACCTGCTAAAACCAGTTTACAAACCTAATAAATTAGCGCTTAAATTATTCCTAAAAATTCTGTTTAATTGCGCCTTAAGCTTAGCCAAAGAAGAAGCTATAAATTGTCAACAAAAAGTCGTCAGTCAGCTGTTTTTTTCTTAAATGTTATTTAAAAACCTGATGTTCACCATGATTACGTAATAGTGTGAGAATCAGATCTAAGTATAACATTTTAAAATTCATAAGAGAGAGCCCATTGAAGGCTTTAAATTTTCCGTTAGATAACTTAATCATCAATATTTTAATTTATAACATAACATAATATGTGTTTACACTTCACCACCGGAGTAAACAATGTGGAGTATAAATAAAATAATAAAAATGCCAAACAAGCAATTCAAAACACGAGGTGAGGTATTAAATTCAGCTATTAATTAACCCACTTTATCGCCTTGTTTGCTATTGTTTTTGCGAACCAATTAATTTTTCAATTAAAAGTATCGAGTTGGTGTCAATATCGATATACTTTTTAAAATCGTCGATATAGGCCGGGAACGGCGTTCTCCTTTCAAATTTGTCCAAACAACAAAGCTCGATGTTCGAATTTCAAAGCTTCGAGCTTTCACCGATTCAAGATCACCAAAAAGCAGACAGTACTTACAGTGACAAAAATCCAATGCCTTATTGTGAAATGTAAAACACAGCACGTTTTTTTGTGTGAGGTGTTGGAACTGTTATATCGACACTGGGACGCGAGACGCTCGCTCAGTGAGGAGGTCGGCGGAGGACTGAGGCGCCCTCTCTAAGAGGGAAGAGGGGCGAGTGCTCGCACTCTGTGAATCTAGATTCGTGGTCGCGATGATTACTTGATTTACGTGTACATTGCGGGATTAGTGAGAGATCTGAGGTATTATGTTGTACATCGTAAACTGCGATCTCATTATGACTTACAAGTCAAAGAGAATGAAGAAAAGTGAATGGAAGTTTTCACTAGTTCTCTTTCAGGGTATCTTTAAAAAACTTTTAAAAGAATATTACCTAGCTATGTTTCCATTGCTGAAAATTCTTATTAATTTAAATACCTATGCAGCTTTTTAAGCGTAATATTTTTAGGGCTTAATTGTTTTCTATAGGTAGCTAAGTACTCAGGTAAATACCTAATTATCTCTGTGCTAATAGGTACTCATAAATTATCTACACATCACTGACACTCCCCTATTACAATGTGAATATTTTATTCTAAGAAAATTATTGATACAACTTAAAAACTTAGCTATTTTTTCATGATGATGTTGCTTAAATGCATTTCTTTATTTAGAAGCTTTTTGTACTTTTATATTTTCTAATCTATAAAAAGAAATAGCAAACACTACATGTCACTCAGATTTCTCCCTGTAACAGTTGCTACATAAGTTTTATTTTAATGGGACCAATTTCATTGTATATTCTTAATAACGAGGCAATGTACAGCTCATGTAGCGATAGAATAGACAAAACAGCCACAGAGCCATGTGAGGAGGCTGCAGCAGGACCGCAGAGCAGAGCTGCCAGTAGGAAATGCCACTGAAAAAAATCACTGCAGCTCTACCAAACTTTAATTAGGTATTTTCAACCTGCTGGCCCGGCGAGATTTGAACTGTATAATAGATACTTTCAAGAAAACTAATTTTCTTCATAATCATAAATTTTTTAACATTATTCGGGGTGCTATTCAAAATTATTCTGTCTACCGGAGTGGAAATGCAAAATAGGTTGTACCTAATGTCAAACCAAATGATATACATATTTTATTTCAGTCTTAGAAACTTATGAATATTATTTTCAGAACTAAAAATTAATATTAATTAATTAACATCGCTATCTATGCCATAATAGGCTACTTTCTAAAAAAAAAAAATACCTACTTTATTCTTCGTGCTGCTTAATTATTTATTAAATGACTGAATCATTGTAAAAAATAGTATTTTTTTGATCGCGAATAAGTCCGCGCTTGACCACCAACTATCATTATTATTTTCTGTACGGTATAATAAGTTGTATTTAACATTAAGACCACAACACTATATACAAGGCTCGTTCAATCGGTTCAATTCAATCAACGGAAGCTTATGTCCACCAGTGGAAGTTTTACGGCAGAATAGATAATGTTCACAAAAACTTGTAATAGTCCCACTGTGCTACGCTGCGCTACGCGGAGGTCGGCGACACGTTTCGGAGCCGATCCGGCTGCGATCTGCAGCTCTGTTCTAGCTCACTCGAGATGAAATTTCTCCCTTTCTTTCTCATTAAAAATTTCATAAGAAAGGTGGAGACAAAACTAATAACACTGCTGAAAGAATTGGTCCTCTGCGATGCACTAAAACCTCCATCTATGTCTATCTATTCGATAAGTATAACGTTGTGTGATGATAGGTGTGACTTGGTAACGCGTATGCTTAGAAAGTCCTGAGTTTGGCTCCTGGCTGAGTAGATTTTTAGATTACTAGTTTATATGGGGTATTTTATTTGCAATTACAATACATCATATGTCCTTATATTTCGTCATTTCAACATATCATCGAGCTTGTACCAGTTCCACTAATATCAGACAAACTGAGTAGATTTTTAGATTACTAGTTTATACGGGGTATTTTATTTGTAATTACAATACATCATATGTCCTTATATTTCGTCATTTCAACATATCATCGAGCTTGTACCAGTTCCACTAATTTCAGACAAACCAAATTTATTCCTTTATACTACACCTGCTCGGTTAAAGTACCTTGATACTTTATCAAATTTACGGTAGAAAGTACGTCATTGCATATCGAACAAATATGCGGGGAGAAAACGCATTCAGATGCGGGAGAGAAAAGTGTATGAAAATCCATTTCTTACGTGGTTTTTCTTTTTTAATTTTGGGTAAGACTATGCGCTGGTAACCTAAATATCAAAAGCCAAAAAGTTTTTACAGTGAGTTTTTATCTCCAAGTTCGCAAAATGACACTGGCCACTAGCTGTGTGTTGGATGGTGTCAAACAATTTGAAAAAAGAACATGTGAAAATTGCAGACGCCATTGGCGCCATTTTCAAGTGTTCTATTAAGGTTCACTAACTGCAACAATTTCAATGTAAATTTCAATTAGTAATGATTTAGTTTTTTATTTTCCTCGTAGGTGTAGTATAAAGCACTAAGTATCACTCGAGAGAAGGTGCGATTCCCAATCTCGGGTGTTTTAAAGCCCTCGCCTACGGCTCGGACTTCAAACGACACCCTCGACGGTAATCGGTCACTTTCTCCTCTCGGTGAACAATGTACTATTTCCCATCCTGGAAAATATTGTATCTACGCTTAATAACGTCATCAAACTGACATAATAATTTTTCACAAAACATGGCAAAATCGACTTCCATCGCGTACAAAATTCGAGTAGTTCGCTCGAATTTGTGGATACAAATTTTCATTATTGTTGATTTTTCAAAAACGGCTCAGCTGATTTTGATAAAATTTAAATGGGAGCACCTCGGCACCTTTCATATATACACAAAACAATGCATGCAGACGAACTCCTCCTTTTTGGAAGTCAAAAAATAGGTCAGTTAAAAGAGGTTCAAAAACTTCAAAAGCCGGAACGGACAGCTAGTGTAAAATAAAATGCCATGTCGATTCCTTCATGTAAACAAATAGGTACCTACAATAAAAAAACGAATTCCATTTATTTTGAAATAAGCAGCAATTGGCGTTAAAGTGGGTTTTGCGATTTTTTTTAATTTTATTTAATGCTATTTAATGCCAAAAAAAAATTACCAATATATTTTTATTAATAAATGGTGATCTTATCCTTTACTATAGGCATACGAGGCAAAGCTCTAAACTGGCTAAGATCCTACTTAACCAACAGAAAACAACTTGTCGAAATAGACCATTTCAATCAAGAATCAAATATAAGACATAAAGTTGAATCAGAATTACTCACTCTAAACTGGTCTCTACCACAAGGTAGCGTACTAGGCTGTGTCCTATTTTTGATTTATATAAATGACCTCCCTAAAGCATTAGACGTTCCGTGTATCTTATTTGCCGATGATATATCACTACTCTTCAAATGCTCACCCGAAACAAGTCCATTAGATCAAATACAAAAAACGTTCTTAAATGTCAAAACCTGGATGCAATCAAATAATCTAGAACTAAATACAAAGAAGTCTAAAATTATACAATTCCACCCCTATCAAAAAAATCCTATGAACCTTAAAACCATATCTAAAACCTTAGATGTTGACGAAACAAACAACTTTACACTCCTAGGCATTAACATCGATTCAAATTTAAATTTAAAAGGGCACATTGCAAAAGTAAAATCTAAACTATCCCAATTTGTATATGCCCTATCAGTACTCAAATCAAACACAGACCTAAAAACTGCAACCAGCGCTTATTACGCTTATGCTTTTGCGTGGTTGAAATACGGCATCATATTGTGGGGCAACAGTACAGACGCCAATGACCTTTTCATCATGCAAAAAAAATGCATTCGCATTCTAGTAAATATCCGACGACGTGAAAGCTGCAAACCGCATTTTAATAAACAAAAAATACTGCCACTACCTTGCCTTTATATTCTAGTAGCAGCTATGTTCGCCAAAAAACACTCCGATTTATTCACCTTCAACACCAACGCCAGAAGACACAACCAACTTGTAGCTCCCGAACCGAAACTTGAAATAGTAAAAAAAGGCCCAGAATATACGATCATCAAAATATATAATTGCTTACCCAACTATTTAAAAAACGAAACCGGTGAAAAAATATTTTATAATAAACTCAAACAATTCCTGCTCCACAAATGCTATTACAGTTTAGAAGATTACTTTAATGACAAAAACAAAATGAATAAAACCTAATAATAATATGGACAATACACTTTGATTTCATAACTCAGATATATTTAAAGCTTGTTATGTTAAAGTATGTTGTGTGGTATTTTTTAAGCTTAATTTAAGGATACATTTTCTTAGATATTAAGTCATTACACACTTATGTTTGCAACGCCCTAACAGGGTATGTACCTAGCTATTAAGATTGCTTTGTACATAATGCAAGAAATGAATAAATACTAAATACTAGGTCTATTATTGTAACTTTATCCTTGACTAGGTTTATTATTGCATTAAATATGCCTTACGCTACCTTTCATAATAATTGGTGGTGTTACATGAAAGCAGCGAAGTGTGTGATGATTTTATCAACTGTCGGTGCAATATTTGTTACTCAACGGAGGGCATAGAATAAATAACAATTACTGCAGTTAACTGTCTAATTTACATACGAGGTACTAACTTTTATGAGAGAGCTACCTTCGTAGCGTACGTAAGTACCTATAAATACATAATTTGTAATTTAAAAATTAGGAGTACAAATTCCTGCTACTACTGCCCTGTCGGTGGTGGTCAAACTTCAGCAGCTCTTAGACCATATGCAATGCTACCTACATACTTGCTAGTTGCTACAAAACAAGTACTTAATAGGAAAGTTCGGACATGAAGCATTGAGATAAGCCTCTAGTGGTATTGGTAATTTTCTGAAACAAAATGTGTCATTTAGTTTTTTTACAACAAAGAAAGGATTTATTTAAGTAATAGTTATTTGAACTAACGAATATATTATATTACCACTACTATACTATATGTTTTTACAAACCTAAACAAATGAATAATTAAAAAAAAATTGAATTAAAAAAGGTGAATGTTTTTTTTAGAAAATCGCATAAGTATTGTGAGTTTTATGTGTAATGATTTCAAATTGTGCGAGCGCTATATAGGTAGGTATTCTCATCTACTAGCAAAGAGTCTAGGCGACAACTATGCCAACATCAGGATACCCTTTAGATTACCCATCCATCCGGAAGATAGTCATATTTACACACTATTTACATTGAGGGTTGAACTACATGTAGATAAAGTGGTCTCTACAAGTCTGATAAGCAAACCGCCAAACAGTGCTGTCTTGGAGATTCAGCACAGGCGCTGCTGACGCCGATAACGCTGTTTGTGCAGATGTTTCTGATTTAAAGGATCTCCCTAGGCAACTTTGGTAACAAGAAATAAAGAGTCCAATTATTCGACTTGACTAGATTAGATGTTCTATGTTAATAATTTGTTTTACTAACCATGGATCGATGTTGTCTTAAATAAATGTTTTTTGATTTGATTTGATTTGATTTGGCGATTACTGAAGTGAATCAGCGGTTAGTGTGATAAATCTTTGGATGGGTGACCATGAGAGAAAGAAGATAATGCAAAATGGGCTCTGACTAGGTACAGTAGCTCAAAAAATCCGTTAAACCATGATAAATAAATGCGCAGAGTAAAACAACCGCATCAAATGCTTAATTTATGAGTAATTTCACATTTTCCAATTTGATTTTTGTTCAGTTATTGAATTACCTACTGTCATTTTGGTCACATGTAACCTTAATACCCGAATACACGAAATTACTTTTAATGGATACTGTTATTGTAAAAAATAACGGGAAAATCATTTTCCCAAAGAAACAAAGCAAATTATGAAATACTGTACCCATTATTGGCCCAATTTCTATGCATATTTGCAATATCTCCTTTAAGCGGATAAGCCCGATTACAGAGGCGCCAGCGTAAATTTATTAGCAACGTAAAAAGCGTTCTCTCTATCGAATGCCTATTGTGAAAAAGAAACAGAACTATGCTATTTAGCTAATATAATTACGATGGCGCCTCTGTAATAGGGCTTAGTAGGTACCTACGTTAAATTTAAATTCCGGATGATTTTAAAGCTTTTAGATCGGTTAAAATTCAGAAATCAGAGCGAGCCATTCGATCTATACGAGCTTACCTACTTAATTTTTGGTTATGCGAAAAAGTCGCTCATCATAGTCATCGTCACCATATTGGATGTTAATGCGCGCTGTTATCATCATCATAACAACCGTTGCACGTCCACTACGTAAAGGTCTCTTCTATGGATTTCCAATCAGACCGGTTAGATTCTAACCGGTCACAATAGTCACAATCAGAGTAAGAAGGACCACAACTTTTGAAACGATAGAAATAATTTTTTTTTAAAGATAAGATAATTTTTATGCAAACGGCATAGCACTATATCTTAGACATCTACTATATACCTAGTGCTTATGCAATTCTATCGCTCCTAGAGCTTTAGGATCATTTGGGACATATGTAAGACCCTGCTACTTCTACATGGATTTCAGCCTAAGCCCACATTGCTCGACGTTAAGAACTAGGCTTTTTCTTTTTACCTTGGTGGCCTCGTCACCTCGTGTGTTGTCTCCAGTAGACCATAGCAAATCCGCGACCAATGCGTTAGTCCCGCCGCCCAACATTCAATACATTTTGGAAAACACGTACCAGAAGTGTTGCCAGATAGGTAGTAATTGCCGTAGAAGCATAATCATTTACAGCTGAGCGCTACCGTGGATCGGGTGACACATTAAGTGAAGGCCGGGTTGTTTTAACTTTTTAGCCATGTCCGGCGACTTCAGGCGGCTGCTTTACAACTCTGACACCAGGGGTAGCCACCCGACCTATACGAAGTTACCTCTACATACTGTAGAGTCATGTTAGTCGTAAGACGTCCACTGCTAGACATACTAGTCTCTCCAACTCATCTGACCACCTTAGCGGTGGTCGTCGGACGGACAGCGGAGTCTTAGCAATAGGGTCCCGTTTTTACCCTTTGAGTACGGAACCTTAAAACTACAGAAGAAAGGTACCAAAGGCGGTCTTATCGCTAAAAGCGATTGCTTCCAGACATCTGACATGGACGGTGGTGTAAACAAAATAAATAAAGTATAGCTATAATTATCCAAACACAATAAATACACTACATAAATAAATAGGCGTACATAAATACTTCTTATTAGAGTTCTTTATGGCCCCATCGGCCATCCTTACGAGCTATGTGCCTGCCCACTGCCACTTCAACTTGCTAATCCGCTTAACTCTCACCACGGTGATTTAAAATGATAATCTGGTAACCCTGGTTTTCAATTATACAAATAAACTAGAGTATTGCTCAACACAGCAAGGTTGCGCTTGTGCTTTCAGTTAGATAATTCACCATAAATAAGGCATTATAGTTGTACCTGAAAGGTGGAGGAAATGTTTAACGCGATTGTTATCTCAATGAATGGGTGTGGTTCAAGGTACCCCGTTTATATGTAGATAAGACTTTCAGTAGATTCCTGTCTAAACAACGCAGCATGAGGTTTTTATTATTTAGGACTAGTGACCCGCTCCGGCTTCGCACAGGTGTATTATACATACAAACCTTTCCTTTAATCACTCTATCTATTAAAAAAACCCGCATCAAAATCCGTTGTGTAGTTTTAAAGATATATGCATACATGGGGACAGACAGCGGGAAGCGACTTTGTTTTATACTATGTAGTGATTATTCTAAAGTAAGGTTTAGGTATCAAGCGATATGTACCTACCTATATTAACTACTGAAACAACGTTTACTTTCAACCATTTTTGAAATAATAAAAAAACATATTTACCGTCATCACAATCATCATCACCATCTACGGACGTGACGATACGTGTGTCACGACACACACACTTGACGACTTATTAAAAGCAATGCATTTACTTACCTACTCGGATGTTTTGTGCAATTTAGAGTCAGCAGTAGAGAGATTAACTTTTCATTTATTTTCTTTGATTTATATGTTGATAATTTTCGTCGATTTTTTTTTTTTGCATAAAACAGGTAAACGATAGATCATACTAATCTGTTAAATCTCAAAGTTCGTCGCTTAGGTACCTACTTGGCCAGTTATACTTTTTGGTAGAGATTGGGCCTGAAACGTAAACGTAGGTAACGTGCCCTTACTTACAAGCGAATATCTCAACTAACTGAACTCATCCAAAATACATAATGTTCACCAAAATTTTATCAAACTAAACGACAAGCCGACCTTCCAAGACCCTAAATAACTTCCACCCTTATCCAGTCCCACCCCTGGTAATCAAATAACAATGAGCCGTATCGCATTCCTCAATACATCGACTGTAGTCACTGACTCGAGGAATGTCCTGATCCGATGATGAATGTTGTTTCTTATCGATTGGTTTGAGAATTGGCGTAAGTATGTTGTGACGTGGTGAGGACAAAAAAGCTGATAGTGTTGCATGATAGGTGTTCACGTTTACCTTTCGATATTGCCAGGTCTTACAAAAATAATCGGCCAAGTGCGAGTCGGACTCGCGCACGAAGTATCCGTGCCGTATGGGAGCCCCATTCCTATTGCCGTTATTAATAGCGAGCAAAAAAACTCCTAAAAATCACGTTTGTTGTATGGGTACTTAAATATTTATTTTATTCTATTTTTAGTATTTGTTGTTATAGCGGCAACAGAAATACATCATCTGTGAAAATTTCAGCTGCCTAGCTATCACGGTTCATGAGATACACCCCGGTGACAGACAGACAGACGGACAGACGGACATCGAAGTCTTAGTAATAGGGTCCCGTTTTTACCCTTTGGGTACGGAACCCTAAAAAACTATTTGATGTATGGATAGATTTTTACAGTACCTACCGATAAAGCCGCTAAAGCTAAATAGCAGAAGGTTGTTGACTGAAGTGAGACAGTAAGTTGCAATTTTCGAAATTTTGATTTGGATTACTCATGAGAAAGCTGTGAAAGCCTAATTGGAAAATGCTCGTCATAAGTATCAAGAGGTCGTGGTTCAAATTGCAGTCGAATGAGTTGCTTTTTTTTAAAAAGCATCGTTTTTTTAAAAAAAAAAACATCTTACACACGGTCTCTGACCCCAAACTAAGCTAAGCTTGGACACCCTCATGCGTTCATAGAAAAAAATCGTAGCATACCTACCTATGAAAATCCACAAACCCGCACTGGATGGATCTTGTGATGGATATGGCTTAATCGCCTTTCGTGGGGAGGCCTATGTTCAGTAAAAGACTCTTAAAAAGGTCGGTACAGTACAGGATCTCATGAATTATGCACCCTCGACCTCCCATCGATTTGGTCCAACAAAAACGTCATAATGTGTTGTTCTCCCGACACTGGAGATTACAGCGCAACTTTAGTAGGAAAGAGCACGTTGCGTTTACGTCTATTTAGTTAGGTACACGTTTCAAGCCCAGTCTCTACCAAAGTGGAGAAGAGCGGATGTGTCCATGAGTCCACATCATAAACTCCATATTTGCTTATCGGGAAAATCAATAAATCCTTTATTTAAATGACACATTTGTTTAGAGACGAATAGAACACAAACATAATCATTTTAGTGCTAATAAGTCACATTGAATTACAGGAAATACATTAAAAATAATTACAAATAGGCCTAAATTAATAGGTTAGTAGTAGTTACGAGTAAAAGGTAAGTAATTAATAAAATCACATTGATTTAAACACACTACTCACGACAAAGTCACCATTTCTTTCTCTAAACTTGGAATCGTGACCGTCTTTTATTATTCTGAGGACTAAGCGGAGTTTTGTGCGTCGCTATGCCATTTCTGTAATGGATTTACGATCTACAACACTATCCCGTACTTCGCTGCTTATCTCTGCTTTGGTGGAGTCTCAACCTGACGCTAGAGGCCTAGAACTAACTAGAAGAAAGAAAACAGAAACCTTACACACTTCGAGCAAATATCTATAGAGTCACAATCGTGCAATAAAAGAGTCCGAGCCAAAACTCTGTCCAAGCTATGTAGTAGGCAGCCAAAGTGCTTGCTTACAAGCACTAATTAGGTGACATAACGTCGAGATTCGAGAAAACGGGTTATTGTGAATTATTTAATGTAAATATCTAAGTCGATAAATATGACGGCGCTCGGACATTTTTTTACTAATTTTACTTAGGGAAAGTGGCTCTGTAGATATTTGCTCGAAGCTTACACATGAATTATCCTCCGCACCCTTGACTTAGACTATCCATCGACTTGGTCCAACAAAAACATCATAACATGTTGCTCCCCCGACACTCTAGCTTATAACGCAACTTTAGTAGGAAAGGGCACGTTACGTTTACGTCTATTTACGTGATTTACGCTGCTGCGACCGGCCGTAGTTTGCAGTAAAAACGTCGCTTTTACGAGTATGGCCTGGCCCGGCGTAAACCCTCGTTTGCTGCAGCGACGCATCGAACGAGCCAGCTGGGAAAAATACTTCAATTTTTAAATATTTACCTACTAAGGTAATAAGGAAAACGATGTGAGAACGAAATCGTCAGGTAGAGGGCAGGAGTTGGTTTAGACTTCCGCTAAAAAGAGTGTTAAAAAGAGACCTACTTATGTACAAGTTAGGTTAGGTTAGTACGCTACATTACACTAGTAAGTACAGGTACACAAGTCCTCGATAGTCGATAGTGAACGATGAAAATGAAACTATCTATTTATAGATTATAGTACATACTTCCCATACCTAATATGTACTATACTTTTAATAAATTACTTGGCCATGTTTTGCCTGGTGATTGGTAGAACTGATCAGAAAACAGAGCAAGCAGAGCATACACTACACTTACCTACATTACACAGAGCTATCCAGAACTGGTGTACTAAGCCGAAAGGTGGTGATTCAGGCCATCATTATGAACGACTTTTACTATGGGGCCAACCTGGAATTGAATTGAAATGAAATCGAATTTCAGAAAAAAACTCAGCTGTTCAAACGTTTTGTCGAATCGGAGCTTAATGGGCCAGGGTGATGGATATGACCCAATCACCCTTCGCGGGTAGGCCTACGTCTTGCAGTGGACTATTAAAAAGGCTGGTGCAGTACAGCACAGTACAGGGCCAGTTGATAACCCTGTATAAACTCGAAGACTATGTTACGAGTACATTACATTACCACAGATGAAGATCGTAACTTTACCGGCTTTCTGCACAATAGGCCAGGTATCTAAATAACTAGGTATTTCCAACAATGTTAGTAATTATTTGGTTAGGTGTCTCACAAGTTTTCAAATTTGTCACGTCTAGGTAAGTATCTAAATGAGCAAGGTATTGGGGTTTTCCGAAAAGAAATTAGCATTACACAATAGGTACACATGTCACACAGGACAATTTTCGTATAGAGCAAAAATAATTCTTCTTTCGAGCTCTACTTACTTAAATAATGTACGGCAAAATTTTAACAAAACTTGAAAGGTTATTAAAATACAAAAGAAAACTGCTCTAAGAATAAAACTAACTACTTAACAAAACATATTTACTAGTCTCTCGTCTAATTATTTATTATTATGGCTGCACTGGATGCGAGCCGCTAGCTAGTGCCGCTACCAACCGGTCTTATTGGAGATCTTTAGGGGAGGCCTATGTCCAGCAGCGGACGTCCAATGGCTGAAACGAACGAACGCTAGATACGAAAACCCGACCTTTAAAACATATGTACTTACTGCTTTAGATAGTCAGTGTTAATTTGCATGTAAGTAAAATTTTCTTAGGTACCTTGTTGAAATATTTTAGAACTATTTTTTACCCGCGGCTTCGCCCGCATGATATTTTGATTTTTGTGCTATCCCATGGGAGCCCTTTATTTATCCGGGATAAAAAGGAGACTATGTCACCTTCCGTCTTTTAAACCCGAGGTCCTACCTTACCACCCATAATAAAGCAGGATGAAAATAAAAAAAATAAAAATAAAACGATCTGACGGTTGTTCGATTCGACAGTTGTTTTTTTTTTAAATTTCTTGAAGCGCACTCTAGAATAGCTCGCAGATAGCAGAATTTTTCCTACTTACTTAACACTTATCATTATATTAAGGAAAATTTACGCAATATCATTATAATTTATTGCCTATGTGTTATTCTGATATATAAGCTATATTATTGCAAAGTTTCATCTCAATCCGTTCAGTAGTTTTTGCGTGAAAGAGTAACAAACATCCATCCATCCATCCATCCTTACAAACTTTCGCGTTTATAATATTAGTAGGATGCAACTAAATAACTAGTCTCATAGAGTAAAAGCATCACTGTAACCGATACCGTATCTCTACTTATTCTCCAACACGACAAAGTGGATGTAAAAAAACAGAACTAAAGTGTCCATCATCCTCTACTCTCTATTCCACACATCTAATTCTGTAGATCCAAATCTTTCGACACCGGATATACCTAAGGGTAAAGCAGGGTGGAATTCATAGCAATGTTGACACTTCCCTTTATCGCGCCCTTTCAAAACACCGCACAAAAAATACAGTCCAGATCCTACCTTATTCTGAAACCAAAAAAGTTCAAAACGATCTGGCGCAACTGCTTATAAGGTTTATTTATGGGGTGTGTGATAAAACAAAGCAGTGTTATGTAGCCTTAAGTCCTTGTGGTTAAAATAAACTAGAGACATCTGAGGGATGATAAAGCTTCGGGGTATTTGCTCAAAGGAGGGTGGTTTGGGGTGAAATGTGATTTGTAAGCCACATTTTGTCTTTGAGACGAGGACATTAAACATCTGTCAAGAAGTGATTAATTATACGGCGGGCTCCTAAAACAAATGAGTTATAGAGCAAGTCTGATAGAATAAGTACCTACTACTTATGAAAGGCAAACGTGAGCCGTAGTAGCTATATACCTATAATATGCCTATTGTACTGAGTTTACATTGTTTCTTACTGATTTAACTATGAAGCATCTTATCCTTAATCTAACCGTTTTCGAGATATTGAATTTAATTGTTTTTTTATTAAAAAAAAATACCCGATTGTCTATCTATCATATAGGCTATCAGCTTAGATATTTTGATATGTGTAAGTCTTTTTACTACTGTTTTTTATTTTTAAATGTAAAATAAGATGGTCTATGACCTCAGTAACAAATATTGTACGTAAAATGAATAAATAAGTCGTTGTAGACGACTAAAATTTATATAAACTAATAAATATTTAGGAAGTTTATTTTTCTTTCAACGACATCTAAAAAAATATTATGGTGCCTGTTTTGCAGATGTACCTACGAGTACTTAAAAATATCTACTTTTCATCAGATATCCAATGAACTGTAACAATATAAGGTTTTAATTAAAAAATATACAAAAAAACTTAATTTTATGAATTTCAGAAATAGGATTCCAGACAGACAAATAGGTAAATGCAAGTCATTAGTTTTTTATTAGGTGAGTTCGCTGTTGGCTGTCTCTTTAGACATCTCCAAAGCTCTCTCTTTCTCCGTCTGGCACTAGAACCTTATTGGCAAGCTTCCATCTTACGGCCTGCCTGCTGATTTCTGCGCTATTCAAACAAAAACCAGTCAATTCAATTATAATCAAATTGAATTGTCAGCCAACGAGGTACCGAAAGCACTGGTGAAACAATATTCATGATATCAGTTTGAGCTCGCAAGGATCCTACATCGTCCAGCAGAATCCGGCAGAGAACACCCCATCTAATCGCCACGTAGAACCTAATTACCATGACACAGCCGTGACGGATGCTTTGTAGAGACACAATATTTAACCTTACGACGTTTGGAGGCTTCGTTTGACTGTGCCAGTGCTAGCCAAGATGGGTGGTGGTGTGATCTTGTTCGGACTTTCTGTGATTTTGGTGAGGTTTTTGCAAAATATGTGATTTTTTCGGAAATGTGCAAAAAGGAATGTGAAAAAAGGAAAACATGTTCCGCAAAACGGGGAAAAATAATATTGGAATGATAGACGAAAAGAGGCGTAGGGCTAAGTATAGTGCCTTGTGAGATACCTGTCCAACAGTGCACTGGTTTGGATTTTTTATGATGTTTTTGTTATGCGTGATTATCTCATCTATCTATCGCTGTGAAATGTGTATAAACATATAGCGATGATAAAAGTTTTCTCTAAAATTTTCACACCAAGGAAATTGGAAACAATTTATCATTATTTTCACTTCTTGACTCGCGTCGATTTATTTACACTTTTAAATTACCTAGGATACCTATGGTATTTAATTTTATTAATTTTTCACTTTCAGGTTTTTTTCCTAGGGAGACAAAATGAAGGTAAGATCAAAACATTATCTGAGAATATTTTGATATAATTATTTATCAACATTAATTTTACTAACAGCTTAATCTTACCATGAAGCGATATGGTAGTGGTCGAACGCGGACTTATTCATTCAAAACAGACTTCCTTGTTTTTAGGGATACCTAGTACCTACCTCCACCACCACTATTGGGCAAAATAATAATCCTCTATGTATATTTTTGGTTTTCATAGTGATTACTCAGTATGTTATATTTTCCTGTTTTGCATGCTCAATTAAATCTGAACATAGGTACCCAGGATACTATCTGTATATCTCAATAGGGTGGAGCTATATTGCTTGCAGTTTCGGTGGGGGTGTCATCGTTTCCATATAATAGCGCGAGCGCAAAAATGTTTCTATGTTGTTCATGAGCCGTTCGTTGTTGCCCGTGAGATAACTTTATATTTTTAGTAATTTTTAAAATTTGATTGGTTGTCCACAGCGGAAGCCGGGCCGGTCCCCGCATCAGCCGACTACCAGATCTGCGCGCACTACCACCTGCACGGGCACCGAGCCACCACCACGCCTGCGCCGGGCACCACCACGGGAGCGCCCAAGAAAGACAAGGCTGACAAGCCCAAGGACGAGATCATAGAGAAGATTGACAAATGTAATGCATATTACCTACTATTATTTTTCTAACGCGGAGATGGGTGAAAAATATAAGCTGAGAGGCCGCGTATGCCTACGAGTACATGCCCTTTTGTTAAGTAAACTTGTTTGGTTTTCAATGGCATTTCTGCAATAGGCTTAACAAGGCTTTGTGCAGCTTCACATATTATCTGAACTACGTTGTGGCGATCCTGGTGTCATCCGACTACCAGATCTGCGCGCACGGTAGTAGGTAAGGACACGCCGGCGTGCTGGTGATTCCACCACTACGCCATTACTAAGTGAGAAATGAAAGACAACCAAGATCAGATAAATTCCCTGATTTGTGACTAGTTAACTGTATTATTCAGTCCCGTTCAGAAGTAGTCAAGTAACGATAGGTATTTCAAAAATAAAACTTTTTTATCAGTCTTGTAGACTAATCATGATGTCACTTACATATTTATCCAGATAGGTACGAGTAGGTACCTAGTAGGTATATTTTCGCCTGCATACCTGTCTAATGTATGGTTTTTATTTTTGTTTCAGTTCTTCGAGAACTATGTGAGTACCTTTTCATTTCTTCTTAATGTTTATGAATATGTATTAACTTTCAACACATCTCAGAACGTCCACCCACATGATGGACAGATAATATCTAACCCAGAAAGTGGATATACTAAGCGCCACACAAATCGGCGGATGAAAAGTTAGCCGCAGATGACACTTTGCCGTGATTCGCTAATTATTGCGCATGTGTGCACAATGCCTACGCAAGTGGCGAAGTAGTGAGTGAGGTGGGCGGGCGGGTGTGCCCCGACGTCTCGACTCTGTGGCTCCCGCGCATACCTATATTTCGGCTTTTGCGCAGCGTTCTGAGCATAACTTCCCATCCGCCGATTTGTGTGGCGCTTAGTAGGTATACGATTCGTTTCTAATCGGGCTATTAGCCTATGTCCAGTAGTGGACGTCCTATCTCAGGGCTAGCTATCCGGCCTACACTAACTTATGTAATACTTTCTTTTTTGGTTATAGTCCAGACGTCTTTTATGGGAAGGCCTTTGTTTAACAGAGGCAGATTACAATACAGAAAATTACATAGATAGGTACTTTACTTATTAGTTTTCTCTAAACAGTCGATGCAGCCAAAGATAAAAAGAAAGAAGAAGATGAGGAAGAAGAAAAAAAGAAGAAAGAAGAAGAAGAGAAAAAGAAAAAAGAAGAGGAAGATGAAGAAAAGATAAAGGAGAAGAAGAAACAAAGGCCGCGAGGCTTCGAAAACATGGACAAAATGTGGGATACTTACATAAATTTTTTCAACGGTTTATGGTATATGATATAAACATTAATTATTGGTAAAGAATACTAATCTAAAAGTAAAGTGAAGGAAGGCCTATAAAAGGCTCCAATTTATGGAATAATAACTTTTACGCATTACAATAAAAATAACAAAGTTGATAAGCGACTAGCTCGCTTGGCAAAATACCGTAACCACCAACTCGCCAGATGGTAAGCAACGTTTGGTCTAAGATGAAGCACGAAAACTTAGAAGATACCTATTCACTCTGACTTTAAAAAGATTTCAAGCTGCAGGTATCTCATGCAACTTACATTACCTACATAATACATGCTTATTGTACAATATAATATGATTTTAGTTTTTTTTTATGTAGGTATCTAAGCTAAATACTTTTTTACCTAATAGTAGGATAACGATACCTCTCTCTCTCTCTATCTTCCTGGCTATATTATCCCACATGGTGATAGGGTCAGCCTGCTCACTTTCCTCCTCCACTTCGCTCGATATCTTCGACATCGTCTTCGGAAACACTGCACTCTCTCATGTCCCTCAGCACTACATCCCTCCATCTTGTCTTCGGTCTGCCTCTGGTTCTTCGACCGGGGATAGAAAGTTGCAGAGCCAAGTTGCCTAAAATCAAAATATGCTTTATTCTTTAGACATATGGAAATGCGCTTAGAATCGTCTTTTTACAAACATAATATAATTATATTATGTTTATGAAAAGACCTACGTAGTCCGGTGGTCTTCTCTTAACGTGGCCATACCATTGCAGCCTACTCTCCTGCATTTTGTCGGCAATGTCGCGTACGATAACAATACCTACTTATAATAATAACTTACCATCAGGCGAGTTGGTGGTCAAACGCGGACTTATTTGCGTTAAAAAAACCCAAGTAGTCTAATATTGTCTATAGAGCTCATGAAGTGAATGGACTCTTTTTGTTAATTTTGTAGCTTTCAATAAGTACTGATGGGTAGGTATCGTAGACAGAGAAGACAATGATCTGAGGTAGGTATAGTAATCGCATGACTACCTATAGGTAACCATACAATTTCTTTTCCATGCCAAACTTATGGTAATTCTAGTGTCTACGGATTTCACGAAGTGAATGAACCCGCGACTTTAAAGGCAACCTTGGAACTTCAAGAAGTACCATTATTAGCATATCGTTGTCCATTGTTGGACTTAGCGTCACCCTAAATGACTTCTACTGTTGTATAGCCCGGATCAAACTTGTTGACGGCTGTGGAACAGCTTCAAGCTGTACAGATCCCATGCTCGTACAGCTGTTTCGTGAGCTTCAGTCAGGATTGGGTTTAGCACGGCTTGTAGCTTCACATACTCCAGCCGTCAAGAACTTTGATTCGGCCTATAAACGGCTTGTATCTAGAACATTTATAATTAGAATATTTCTCCTTTCGCTGCGTTTGCCGGGAGTCATCACAAATTAAATACTGTAGGCGCGCGAGTTGAATGCAGAGCTTAGGAATGCGAATGTCTCCCCCCGCTATCCACACGCCCAACCCGCCCAGGCGCGTGAGGTGGGGCGTGCGGATAGCGGGGGGAGATGCTCCCGCTCTTTACCTCAGACCCCGACTGCATTCAACTCGCGCGCTATCAATATCTTTGCGTCTGTGACACGGCACAAACAAATTGTTATGTCAGTTGTCAGTTGCCCGAGAATGCAGCTTGTAGCGGCACGTAAGTCTAGCGCTGAGGGTACTGTGGAGGGGATGGCTGCGCATGTTGACCGACATACTAAACTCATGCGCAGCCATCCCCTCCACACTTCGCTCAGCGCTAGACTTATAAACCGCGACCTGTACTACACTACGCTAAGAAGTTTAATTTAATAACAGACGTTTAGACCAATATGCGCTCAATTTTGAAGTTATAAAATAAAAGGGTAAGTATAGGTAGCTGTGTTTTTGGTTGCGGTCTATTAGACAAGAAGAGCAACACTTTAACATAACATTTAGAGCTGTCAAAAAGCCTTTCAAAATCGCGCCATATGTTACCAAACTATTAGAATAATGAAAAGCCCAGAGGCGTTAGTCCATGTTTCCACGTAGGTAAATTGAAACCGTAGCTGTTTCCGTGTATGGCTCTACACATATTTGTACAGCGCCCCTGGCGGAAACGAGGAAGAACTAACCAAAATGTATGGAGCCACACGCGAACGCGAAAGTTTAAGTAAACTACGCAAAACCTGGACTATGGGCTCAGATTACACTAGATTAGTCATATTTTTGTCGATGTCTTGTTGTCTCTGTACCAAACCCATTGATTTGTCATGTAGGCAGATTATGCTTTAGAAAAGTCGAGTACCTATAACGTGCCTAGCGTTAAGTTTTGTACGTACGTAATACATTTTTTTATTATTTACTTGTTTTATTTGAATTACTTAAGGGTTGCTATAAGCCGAATCATACAAGTCGGCGGATGTGAAGTTATCTACAATCTGCAGAATATGTATACAATCCTGACTGAAGCTCACCTAACGCTGTGCGTTGATTGGATATTGGATTCTTTGCGGTTTGGTTGGACTGAATCTTATTTTGTACTGCGCTCAGTATGAACTAATTTTAAAATCAGTTTGCCAAAATGAATGATTTAAATTATCCCCCGTGGCTCTACTGCTTGGCTCAACTAGTAATGCTAAAGGAAATTTCTCTAACGGCTATTTTCTAGAACGTCAAAAATAGTATCCGCCGACTTGTATAATTCAGTCTATACACACATACCTATTCAGTTTGGCACTGCCGGGGGTAAAGTCGAATATGTAGATAAAATTCCCCAAATAATTTGGTTCGGTAAATGCCTAGGTCTTTCCCTAGAAAATACGTGTATTACTCCGCAAGTCGGCATTCAAGTGATTTAAGCTGAACAAGTGTAGTAGCGGTAGTTACGGGTCGGCTTTACCGTGCGACAAATCCTGCCGAACTGAATAGGTATGTGCAGCATCCCGTACCCCTCGATTCATGAACCGATTCTTAAGCCCCTCATCGGCGTACAAAATAAAACCGTGGCTTGTTTTTTTTAACGCAAATAAGTCCGCGCTTGACCACCAACTAGCCTGATGGTAAGCGAAGTTGTGATACAGACCTAGAAGATACCTATTCACTCTGACCTTAAAAAGCTTTAGATTATATCTCTTAGGAAACAGGCAAGTAGGAAGACTGTTCCATTCCCTGGCAGTACGAATCAGAAATGTTGAGGCGAACCGCTTCGTACGTATCGAAGTTTTCTCTATACTGTGACGGTATAAGGGTATAACCACAGAGCAAACTTTAAAACCGCGGTTTTATTTTGTACGTCAATCAGAATTTTCTTCTTAAAATAATTTAAGGATTATATTTTGTATGTAGAAAATTAAAAAACAAAATAATTTTATATATTAATTTAATCAGACTCATTCCAAACGTAAAATGAGGAATCACGCGATCCATTATACAACATTAGCCGAATTTCTTACAAAAACTAGCTACAAACAACTAACACTGTACAATCGACCTTTACTTGGCTCAATCCTTCGAGTCACACCTCTTTCGTAACATAATGGACTTAAATTCCAATTCAATACAAAGATTTAAAAATTGATGTCACTTTTTCTTTAGTTTAAAAAAAACACTTTCAAGTACAATATTCATTCAACGTGTATTCATTCTATTCAGTAAAAATGTAAAGTTACGATTGTGACTATTTGGAATTCTGTCCATCACGTCACGTCACTAGTGCGAAACAAGAAACAGCCCATTATAATCCACCCCTACACACAGTGCGGGGGCGAAAAACAATTAAATTCGTACAAAACGGAACAGTACCTATTGCGTACTTTTCCGTACATTTTCTCCAAAAAACTACTACATCACAGCCCTAAAATTGTCTCCAAAAACAAAAGAAAAACAAGAAAACGTGAAAACATCAGAAATAATCAAGAAAAAAGTGGAAAACGCATTTCGAGCTGAGATAATAGTTTCTCAAATGACTTCTAGTACGCCAGAGGTACTATTCCGGCGTACGACGCTAGCCATACATAATTACATACAAAAATCAGTCGCCGACGTATGTAATAAATAATAATTGCACACTACACGCCGGAACTTGGAATATTTCGAGTAACACACGTGCAGTAACGAACTAAACACACTGACTGAACTTACACCTTCATGCGCTGCGGCTACACTATCGCCCGAATTCGCTAAAAATCATCTTCGTTAAAATAGCCTAATTGTCGCCCTATAGATATTAATGACAAAAATATAACAATGCTTTTCAAGAAAATCATTACATAGTATAAAACAAAGTCGCTTCCCGCTATCTGTCCCCATGTATGCTTATATCTTTAAAACTACGCAACGGATTTTGATGCGGTTTATTTTAATAGATAGAGTGATTCAAGGGAAAGGTTTATATGTGTAATACACCTGTGCGAAGCCGGGGCGGGTCGCTAGTTTTATATACATATAATTGTAATACGTGACTAGTTAAAATTGTCATTTCATTAAAGTTTGCCAAATTCGGCTTCGATAGTGTAGCCTTAGCATAATGAGACACAAATATACCAAGATGCTGTTTCACCCTACGTTAAGTCGAGAGATATCTCCCTCTCTTTCGCTCACGCACACATTCACGTACAAATGTACTATTGTCCTTCTCACACCCATATAGTTTACAATTCGTCGTGCTCCTCCTGTAACAAAGAAAATATTCGTCATTAGTATTCGTATAATAATAGATATTACGGAATCGGTAAGAAATTTTTAACGCGCGAACAACAGACAAATATCTGGATTTTACTTAATGTATTGTTTTCTGCCCTTGACAAATTTGCATTGCTACATACGAGTTGGCTACAAGATACAGTTTTTAGGGTTCCGTACCCAAAGGGTAAAAACGGGACTATTACTAAGACGCTACGCTGTCCGTCTGTCTGTCTGTCACCAGGCTGTATCTCATAAACCGTGACAGCTAGAATGTTGAAATTTTCACAGATGACGTATTTCTGTTGCCGCTATAACAACAAATTCTAAAACCAGAATAAAGGGGGGCTCCAATGCATCAAACCTGATTTTTAGCAGTTTTTCACTCGATCCATACAGTACGGAACCCTTCGTGCGCGAGTCCGACTCGTACTTGACCGATTATTAAAAGTATTAGTATCGCTACGCTATTTTAAGTGTTTCCAGAAGTTTCCGTGTAAGAAAGTAGCAAAAACATTTTTAAAGCACAAGTTTCTATGGACAACTTTAATTTAAATCAAGTACGAGTATGTCCATTGGTAATCTCGGAAGTCATTAGAATATTTTGAATCTTACATTGTTTTGATTTTAGGTAGGGCCACTTATTGGGCTACTTTTTGTGAAGTTGGGAAAATGTCATAGGCTACTTTTTATGAAGATCGGAAAATGTCACTTTTTAGGGTTCCGTACCCAAAGGGAAAAACGGGACCCTATTACTAAGACTTCGATGTCCGTCTGTCACCGGGCTGTATCTCATGAACCATGATAGCTAGGCAGCTGAAATTTTCACAGATGATGTATTTCTGTTGCCGCTATAACAACAAATACTAAAAACAAAATAAAATAAATATTTAAGGGGGGCTCCCATACAAAAAACCTAAATTTTTAGACGTTTTTCGCTCTATATTAATAATGGTATATGGTATAGGTAGATGCTTGAAATTTTCACAGAATATTTGGTTTTACATTCACTTCAATAATAAATAATAAAATTGAAATAAAATAAATATTTAAGGGCTCCCATACAGTACGGAACCCTTCGTGCGCGAGTCCTACTCGTACTTGGCCGATTATTTAATCCTATATCCTATAGTATTTATAAACGCGAAAGTTTGTGAGTATGTATGGATTGTTGTTACTCTTTCACGCAAAAACTACTAACCGGATTAAGATGAAACTTTGCAATAATATAGCTTATACATCAGAATAAACATAGGCTATAATTTATAAAGATATTATTATGTGAAACGTATGTTCGCCAGGACAGCTAGTTTAATTATACTCGTATTTTTATAAATGAGATGAAATAGAGAATGTCACATTTTTTTTTTTAAATTATGGGACATTTTTTAACTAAAAAGCTCTAGGTAAAATCTAGTAGTGATACGTACCACCGGCGCTGCCTCGCCCGCATCATCATCTAGATCCTCGTCGTCTTCATCATCATCAGGCTTCTCAGCCTTCTCCTTCTCCCTCTCGGCCTCGTCCTGCTCGCTCTTCATCTTCTTCTCTCCTTCCAGAGTCTTCTTGATCGCATCAGCGCGCTCCTGGAGAGAGAAAAATAAGAGAATTTTAGTTTTATTTCTAGTATAACTCTGGAAACACAAGTGAGCAAACGGCACAAGACTAAATAAAATTCATCATAATAGTCATCTTGTTTGTGTAATAAATACTAGTTTTTTTTAGAGAATCACTACATATCAGTACAAAACTAAGTCGCTTCCCGCTGTCTGTCCCCATGTATGCTCATATCTTTAAAACTACGCAACGGATTTTAAGGTGTTTAAAGTGTTTCAAGAGGAAAGTTATATGTATAATACACCTGTGCGAAGCCGGGGCGGGTCGCTAGTTTTAAATAAATAACCTATTATCAAAATTAGGAAAGTGGATGCAGCCCATGCGTAGGGCTATGTTCAGCAGAGAACTATTAAAAGACTGGTATAGGCCGAATCAATCTTCACAGTCTGTGAAGTTATCTACAAGCTGCGCAAAACCCTACTCCTCACCCTCGCTGACATATTAACTTGCTACTGCGCAACGTCTCGCTTGTTTACTTGTTAAGGTTGGTTCGGCCTATACAGTATAGGCCGAACCATACCAGTCGGCGGATGTGAAGTTAGCTACAAGCTACGCGAAACCCAATCGACTGCCTCGGTGGTTCAGTGGTTAGTGACCCTAGCTTCTGGGTCAAAGGGGCGTGGGTTCGATCCCCACCTAGGGCAAATATTTATGTGATGAACATAAAGTGTTTGCTCTGTGTCTGGGTGTTATTTAGTAACTATCTATATAAGTATGTATTTAAAAATAAGTATATATAGTATATCAGTCTCTGGCAGCCATATCACAAGCTTTGCTTAGTTTGGGGTCAGAGACCGTGTGTAAGATGTCCCCTAATATTTATTTATTTTATTTAATCAACGCGCAGCTATTAGTGAGCTTCAGTCAGGATTGGATATTGCGCCGCTACACCCGCCGACTTGTATGATTCGGCCCATAGAATTAGAACTAAAGTAATAGAAACAGTACTAAAATAGCAAGAGATATTACATCACTTCGTCCCACTTTAAATAAGAAATTTAAAAGGTGTTGGAAAAAGATGCACATACACCCGAACTTACGTAATTTTGAAGGGTTTCAACTAGCATTGATCTATCTCGGCTGTCTAAATTCAAAAAGGTAAAAAGTAGGAAAGTAAAATGATCAGAGATTTGAACCTTCTGCTGGAACTAGAGGGTTCAAATTTTCGTTCACGTCGCAAAAGACCTATGGAACCACTTTTAACCATTTCGAAATTCCAACTTGTGATTTTGACGTATGCTGACAGACAATGCGTTTATCTTGTTCCACTCACTCTCGCGTATGCTGTTTAACAGATATGAATAAGACAGCGGTAACATATTTATTATTTGAGCAAAATTTGGTAAGTATTCTATTACTTTAGTTCTAATTCTATGATTCGGCCTGTACCTGGAAAGTCATAGATAAATTTTGTGAAAATGAAATGTCATTCATACCTTAGCGACGGCGAGGTCATCAGTGAAGAGAATGTTGTCGAAGATGGTGCCACTCTTGACCTGCCACAGGTCGAGACCGATCGAGCAGAGCTCGTCGCGCTTGTACAGGTTCGCGTCGGGGGTGTACTCGGGGTTGTCGATCTCGGGATGCACCCACGGCCCTTTGTATGCGGGGTTCTCGATCTGAAATAGCAAAAACGAAGTTAGTACTATGATAAAACAATTCGCATTTTTATTTTAAATGTAAGTAAATAACATTGAAATTTCGTATTTAAAACGTTTAACGATAATTAGTGTAATAGGCTTGTTTACTAAAAAAATAAAAAAAAAATATAAATATACAATAAAAAATATTAGACACGTATTTTTTCTTTTGTCAATTCAACAAAAATTGATGAAGATATAGCCCGTTAAAGTTCCACGTGACGTCACTAACCGCTATCAAATGTACCGGCCAGTGCCGTCACGAGCCCCCACTTTCAAACTTTGGCAAGGTTTATCTTTGTCACTAATTGTTGGATTGACAAAATAAAAAATACGTGACCAATATTTTTTTATATTCTAACTGACGGACTAATTATAATAATGATTTTATACCCAGTAAACATCCCTATCACAAATAAGTACATAATATTATTATGTAAATGCAATAAATATTCCAACGCCCTTATTAAAACCGACAATTAAAATAATTAACATTCGATTTAACGAAAACGCTAATTAATGGCAAACGACTAATTTATCGAGCTGATTCGATTACTTATTACGTTTATCGATGTAATTCGATTCCAAGGTGAAAGACCGCAAATACCTCAGGAAAGTTTTTAAAGCATTTTTATAGCATTTCATTACGTTATCACACCGCTGCCGCGTTATCTAAGTTAGGTAACACTAAATAACTCTTATCAAAAAATATACAAGTTTTTAAATGGGTGCAGTCGTTTTTTTTTTAAGTTATGTTTTCATTAAGGTGTTCACAGTAGTGTTATCACTATCATGCAAGTGTACCTGACAATTTTATTGTTGCTGTGCTATACGTTGTTTTTTTTTGTAGCTAGCTTTCGACAATGCACTAAACTCTCGATACTTCGATAATAATACAATCCAGAGTAAAACAACGTATTTGTCCATCTCAAATACTTATTTGTTGCAGCATATTTGCCAACAAATTTACCATCTTATACATTGCAATTTCGTACGTGTCTATACACGAGGCGTTTAACTAGGTACGTACATTAAACCCAGGTCTCTTCTTTCCAGGCTATTTCCAGGTTTCTATTTTTTTTTTAAATATTATCGTCGTGGCTAATGTCGCACATTTGCCAACAAACTTGCTATCTATCCGTACATGACAGTTTCGTACGTGTAGAGGCGTTTACTAGGTGTGTACATATAACGGTACCGGCAGTTTATTGGTCCGCCGCCGCGCGCCGGGTCATTGGACCGTGAATGCGACTTGTTAGCAACTATGTGACGTCACATTCTACGAAATCGCACCTTTATAGAGCGACTTTTTGGAGGATTTTATGGAAAAATTACAAATAATTTAAAATGATAGTGTTGTTCGTAATTTTATCAAAAATTTACATACGGTCAGCACAAGAAAAACTATTTCCATTAGTATGTAGGTATTTAATGTAATTTTCCTCTTCATGTATATTTTAAGACGTATCAAAGAACAATCACAACTTGTAAGTACTAGGCGAACATAACCTCAAGAAGACAAATCCATCATTATCTGCTCAGGGATTCTAAAACTGATTTTTGTACAACTGCTTAGGATTACTTTCGATTGTATAGATCCGTAAAGTTCCGTATACGTACTAGCCGTTTCCATACAAGTTCCGTATACGTCCTAGTACTCCTAGCCGTTCGAAAGTCAATTTGTAGATCCCCAGGTGGTGAGAAGTTCTTATGGTCTGGGTTTGTCGATCATCTTTCCGCACGTTCGGTGTAAGAGTGTAAGTACTAGGTGATCAGAAACATAAGTAGCTAAAATTACATGTCTAGGCGCCCTAGACGACAAGGGCGCCCCCTTGCCGTCTAGGTTTATAGTTAACATCCTTCCGAAGATTCAAAACCAGCTGCGAAAGAATCTAATTACCAGGCGTAAAGAAACACAAGTAGTAAAAATTACCTGCTTAGGCGCCCAGACTCCCTTGTAGTCGGGGTTGTCGATCATGGGAGGCTCCCACTCGCCGTCCATCTCATCGTCCCAGTCGTCAGGCTTGGCCGCATCAGGGTCGGGGATGTGCTCTGGCTTGTCCCAGTCCTCGGGCTTCTCGTCAGACGGGTCGGGGATGGTCGGCCTGTCGTCCCAGTCCTCGGGCTTCTTGGCTTCGGGGTCCTGCGACAATATCGACTCTATTATAATGAATTTAAGGATGAGATTCCTTGAGCAAGTGATTTAGCCTAAAGCGTTCCAGTTTTCGGGCTTCTTCGCTTCGGGGTCTTAGGACAATATCGACTCTATTGCAATGGATTTAAGGATGTGATCCCATGAGCAAAGGATCGTTTTAGTCTAAAGCGTTCCAGTTCAGTTTTCCGACTTGGCGTCGAGGTTCTATACACAATTTGGACTCTTAAGCTACGTTTTAGGCTATGATTACTAGAGCAAAGATTTCGCTGCACTAATTATTATTCTCTGTTTGATCATATTTTTAGCCTGAATTACACTCAAGCTAAAATCTCGTTTGCCCATTCAAATTAATTGCTTCAGTTTTTATCAAAGCCTATTTCTTTTTTAATTTTCAAAGGTCTCTAAAAAAATAAGTCATTAGTCCAAAACGACATAATAGGCACAAATCTAGACACGTCGAAAAGCAAATAACATCTTGTTCAAATTATAAATTTATGCAGCTCAGAAAATCTTTGACCTTTCGCGAGTCTCAATAAAATTTAGACAAGCTTTTACCAAATCTAAATTTATGTACAAACAAGGTATAAGCACCCGTTTACCAAGTCTCAAGATCATTAGTATATTATCAGAACTGGCCAAACTTGGCAAACAATATTAGTCATGCGAGTGCGTTACTCCTGTATCTTCAGTTGAACGAACTGAAGCGTAAAAAAGTGCTAATTAAGGTAAATATATGGACAAATAATTCTCATAGCTGTAAGCGTAAGCTGTAAGCTACACCTGTGTGAAGAAACAAGTAAGACGCTTATTATAAGCATCTAAAAAATTGCTAATCCAATGCCATCCCAATAGTATAAAGCGGTAGCTAATAATAACTAATGAACTAAAGCGTTAATGTTAGAATCCCTTTGTTACTGTCTGGTAGAGTACAGAAGAAACAAAAAAAAGGATCTGTATCAATTACCGCAAAGAGTTCAGCTTTGTTATTTTGTTGTTGGTTTTACACCTGTATTAACACAGCATGGTAATCACAGACCTTTACCGAAATAAAGTAAGGGCAAAGTGTATGAGTTTAGAGGCAAAAATGCAAACGACACTAAAACCCTACCCTTCCTGCAGGACCAAATAATTATAATACTCTTATTAGTAGCTCGCGCTTGTAACTTGTTTTGTAAATTTTTTGGATTTCTAGTGACGTCATTCACTACGGACATTACGAGTCATAATGGTCACCTTCTAGTCCAGCATGCGACATCGAAAAGCCACGAAAAGAACTCTTTTCGACGTGTGAAAAAGTGACAGATATAGGTACATTTAGTTTGCTATAACGCTGTCTCGTTCTGACACATCAAAAGAAATATTGTGTATCCTAGCTCGGCTGTACTAGGAAAACAGAGCTTAAGAGGAGCTTTCATTGTCAAAACAGAGACGTTACCTTGATCTTCCTAGGGGGGAGGAAGTCCCAGTCGGCCTCGAGTTCTCCGCCCTCAACCTTCTCATTGTCGATGAGCACTTCATACGTGTTGTCTGGCTTGACGACCAGCGTGTAGACGTGGGTGTAGACGTCGTCCTTGCAGCGAATGTCCTTCTTGATCAGGTGGTTCTTGCCCTTGTAGCTGAAGATTACATGCACCTGGGAAAGGAAGGATGAGTTAGAATTGTGTTTTTTTTTTCAGAAGTTTTCTTCAATGAATCCTGAGATTTGGAATGTGGAGAAAATGTTTGATGGAAGTTGGTTCAGAAAGTTTATAATTCTTTTTTTAGGGTTTGAAAAGAAGTGAAACTGAGATGAGGTATTAGTTTGGTTTGCGGTAATTGTGCGTAAAATTGTTGTTTGTTGTAGGTATCCGATTTCCTTTTTTGGAGTACATTATTTCTTAAATAATTAGATTAGATAACTACACAGTATTGGAATTTTTAGTTTGCTAGTATTATTGTTATTATTGTTGTGACATAATTAATTAATTTATTATAATTTGACTGTTGACATTTTTAATTTAAATTATTTATCAATGTGTATGTAATTCTATAATTTTGAATGTAATTGTTTTTGTGTTAAAACAAACATTATTTGACGTGTAATATTTTTTATGAATAAAATGAATATGAATATTATACGTGACTACCTATTATTAAATTGTTCTGTTTTTACCGACACTTGGTGCTCTAAAATTGTTGAAAATCAATTTAGTAATTTTGTTGCACATAAAAGCGTAATTTAGGTCGTGGATTCAAATGCCAGCCCCGTACCAATGAGTTCTTTGGAATTTATGTACGGAATTTCACACCACTGACTTTTCGGTGAAGGAAGACATAGTGATCGTGAGGTAACCAGCATGTCCAGCATGAAGAAATTCGAGGGCATATGTGAATCCACCAATCCGCACTAGGCCAGAGTGCTGGATATGGCCCAATCATCCTTCGTGGTTCAGTAATTTTCATAGTTACTGGGTAAATCATAATATGTAGTTTTAATGGATTTTTTAGAAAGTTGTAAAGAAAAATACAATTTAACAAGCTAAAACAGAAAGCTGTCAGTGGTGACAAAATCCTTGACACGATGCGACGGTTTCCACAAGTGGTCCTCCTCTCTACAACCCTCTCATAGCCGAGATGTAGAGCAAGATTTTTCACTACATAAAAAGTTTGTATTTTACGTAGTTTTCTTTAGTCTAAAATAAATGCAAATTCTTGAAATATTTTAATATACCTACGAGTACTTTATTATTCAATTTCTTACATAATACTTACAAATCAAAATTGATTTGGTATTTTATTTGTACTTTGTGACATTCCTATGTATGTATAAATTAAAAAAAGGATTATGTACATTTTTAATTTTATAGTTCAAGTTTTGAGAGCTAGTTTTGGACATTAAAGTTCGCACATTATGTGATACAGGTTCATAATACCTGTTATCTACCGGTCGAAAACCGGTAGTGTGGCAACAATCGGTGCTTGAGCGGTAGGATGTTGCATAATCGGACGCGATCGATCGATTTCACGCTAATTGTTAGACTGAGCTAGTTGTAGTCTGAAATCGTCGGTAATTTAGTTTCGGTGTAAGAAATGGTTCATGAAAGTTTCTTTTTTACAAATCTTCCATGAAGTCTACTATGTAGTGCTCATAGCGTAGTTTGACTAGGTGTTCTTTAGCGATCATCGAAGTTAAGCAACGTTCAGCACGGTTAGTCTTCGTAGCGCTACCGTGGCTCGAATGACACGTTAAATAATAGGTTGTTTTAACTGTTTTGCCATGTCAGAGGCCTTCAGGCGGCATAAAAACTGACACCAGGGTTGGCTAGCCCTGCCCTGGTGTCATGAGATCAGATCATGAGAGGTAAAATCGATGCTCCTGACCTCTTAGTGAATTGTGTAGTCTGTATGTTCCTGACAATTACCGTCGCCTCAGACGCCATAAGTTGTTTGCGACCCCTTTTAGTCGCACCGTTGCGCGTTCGAAATCACCTATTCCACATACTCTTTATATATTTATGACATCTGTTATTAAATCATTTTTAAAATTTGGATATGTGTTGTTTTATAATTATTATTTGAATCCATTATTTGTTAAATGAATTTAATCTCAATTGTTGCGGAAACTAGTTAAGTAAGATGACTTTGTAATTAGTGTTATTGGCGTATGCCGTTCTAATGAATAAACCAACAAACAAACAAACAATCTAGACAAACAACATATGAACGACTTTCGAAAATTCGCAAAAAAAAAATCTCTGCTCCATACATTTTGCCGCGCGTTTACGAACCTTTTGTTTTTTCTTCGTGATTTTCAAAAAGTCTTAAAAGGTTTTGCGTTTAATACCTATGATATGACCCTGTACTTGAGTGTCCTACGCTACGTTTGCCGGTACGTGTTCTCCACTCGAGAACTTAAATTATCATTTTTTAAATGTCCCACTATATCCAATACTAACCCTTGACAAATAAATATAGAAATAAAGACCAGAGATAGTTAACGAATGCCGATTTCTAAGTATCGTGTCGGAAACAGGCCCTAATGATGATTAATGACTAAATAAATTCCGATATCATTTATTTAACAAGTCCGTTTAATTAACGACTTATGGTTAAAATGACGACTACCGTAATGTCACTACATTATGAAATGATTTAGGTATTTGATCATTCTAATGAGTTCCATTGACGTAACTGTTTCATTTCCTTTTACCAGACACCTATTTTAAAATACCTAATAATACCTAACAGGTATTTTAAAATAGGTGTATTAATATCACTACATACCTAGTACAAAACAAAGTCGCTTCCCGCTGTCTGTCCCCATGTATGCTTATATCTTTAAAACTACGCAACGAATTTTGATGCGGTTTTTTATAATAGATAGTGATTCAAGAGGAAGGTTTATATATGTATAATACACCTGTGCGAAGCCGGGGCGGGTCGCTAGTTTATAATAAATACAGCCTAATATTTGGTACAGCTGTGGCCCGAATTAATCTAACAGAGCAAACAATGCCAACACCAACAGCGCTTAAAAGAACCTTCAAAAGTTAAAAGAAGTCTTTCTGTCCTGGGTAGATTCTCATTTGCACTGTCGATACTAGAAGAGCACTTCAGACCTCACCTTGACTTATTTTAGCAAATAAAACTGAACATACCTACCGCTAAAAGCTCTCTTCACGGCAACTATTGAATGGTTAGGACTCATAAAAATATTTTTTCATAATTATGTGAAGTTTATCTGATCTCATAATTGTTATAAATTACAATGAGTAATAATGACTCATAATTTAAATAATAATGCATTTTGTAAGATAATGTAAATTTACTTCAATGTTATTTATTACTATTTACACAAGGTAAAAATAAAGTCAATGGTAAAGGTTGAAGTGTCAAGTTTTTCTGAATTTAATGTTACTAAGCCATAAAAGCCACGTAATATTTTTTTAAATAAGGTAAAACACCTAATGCCAGACACTGAACTAAAGGATGACACCTTCGAGAATAATCCTTCCTCCTAAGAATAATAAACCTTAAATCTATTTGACTACTGATCTTATAGACGCCTAGCATCATCTATGACACATGGTTAAAAACTTATAACACCTTTCCTAGCGAAATTTTAAAATTGCGTCAGTTGCCAGCTAACAACGCGGAAAAGTAGACACATGCTCTGTGATTCTTGAACATTTTCGTAAGGAGGTTGACATTGGGCAGGTAAGATTTTGTTATACATATTTACGATTTTTGTGGATTTAGTGTTGATTTTAGAAATATGAAAGATTTATTAGTAAACGAGGGCTATTGTTTTCATGTTTAGTTCAGTTTTTATAACAATTGTTGCTGTGTCTACTATTAGGTACCAAAATATGTGAAAACCTAAAAGATGACACAAGTGTCATCTAGTAGGTTGCATCAAAATGTTCAAAATTTGTACAAAAATAGCTTCTATTCTAAGTGTGTGAAATGCTGTATCAATTTTGTTACTTTTACTTTACTCTGCCCAATAGTAGACAGGATGTCAATTATTGGGTAAGGTATGTGTCAACTATTGGTTTCATCGATTTCAGATTTGGTCGAGCGTGATGCAGCCCATAAAAAGACAGATGTTTAGATACAGTGAAGCTGATAATATAATATGTAAGCTGCCATACCAGAATGCAGAAGAGGTGTCGCAACAGCTACTGTAGCAAGAAAATAAAAAGAGCCGAGAAAAAAAATGAATTAGAAAAAGAATAGAAGAATAGAGGAAAGAAAGAAAAAGAAAGAGCAAATTGAAGAGGAACATAAACTAAACTAACGTAAAGCCTGCTAAGAAATTGGCTAAGAATACCATTAAGACTGTAAAAAAAAAGTTAAGACTGATGATTATAGTAGCGACTCAAGTTCTGAAGAAGAGTGGCAAGATTCTGGAGATAGTTTAGATGATATATCTGACGAAATTGAAAACGATGTATTAGAAATGGAAAATGCAGAAGAAAATAACGTTGAGAGAAGCAAGATCAAGTAGCATGACTATGTGATTGTCAATTTTCCTGGTATAAAGAAATATCACAGGTATCTCTGTATTGTCCAAAATATTAGCCAAGATGGTGAAATCGAAGTTATGGCAATGGTAAGCTGTGATCAAACCAAGACTAGTCAAGGAAAACGATAAAGATATTAGTATTATAAGAGACTGTCAAATCGCTGAAAGGGTCGACGCGCCAAAAATGTTAATTGCTGGTGATAGAATTAACTATAAATTTCATTTTGCACTGCAGGTTGATGGATAAGCAGAAGTACCGATTAATAACTTCAACATAATTATATAAATGACGATTGTATTACAATAGGTGATAAGTAAACTTTGATAGATGGCCCAAAGACAGATTCTCTGTTTAAAGACAGAGTATTTCCTTAGTATTTTGATTTGAAAACTTAATTTAAATGTGATTTAAAGCCATGTCTAGTAATAGTGCTAAGTGCTGTCTATTATTAGTGGTAACGATTTTTTGAGATGTCATCTATTGGTTAATATGACAAAGTTTAAAAAAATACAAACTTATAATTGAAATATGTTAATAATTACAATGTTTTATGTGAAATAATAGATCTAAGTATTGCTTTAGTAGATTAAAAAAGTTTCAACTGCAATGTGGTAACAAAATATATTAATATTGAATACTGAAACTTGTGTTGTCCTTAATGTGTCTAGCATTAGGTGTTTTACCTTACTTAGGCATAATATGTCTGTAAAGTACAACCCGGTCAGAATATCTGTGCACCTCGCTGGAATGCGGCGCCTCTCCCGATTCCCCTTTCACCTACCCGCGCACTCCCCGGTGCGACAGTACGGTTAGCATCTTCGTTGCCGATACAGAATTGGTAAAAATATGTAGATAATACTGAATCTGTAATAATCTGTAATCAATTCCGTCACGAGGTCAGGTGCACAGATATTGTGACCGGGTTGTACACGTATTCCATTTTAAAAACAAGTTTTTCAATTCCATGGACGACGTCTTCAATTTAAAAAATACATTTTTCAATTACATGGATGACGTCATTTAGTTTTAGGCAGTTGTTATATTTTTTTGGACAAAATCCAATGTATATTTTATTTCGCAGAATCGAGTATTTTTTTTCAGCTTTTTTAAATTTTATGATATTTATATATGTAGGTACAGTATTTTATGACAATTACTACATTTTATTTCTTTATTTTAAATAAGATAAAGTTCCTGATTAGTACGACAGGAACGCGCTGGATGCAATCCGTTTCCAATCGGTCTTTGTAAATCTCGGGTGGCCTATGTTCAGCAGTGGACGTCATACGGCTGATATCATGATGATAAAAGAAGTTTTTAACCACATCCTGTCCGATAAAATCTAGGATGTAGCATGCCCATTCAGTTTACTTCCTAAAAGTTATGTTCTATCAAGCTAGATAAATGGATTTGTGATGTTCAATCTCTAATAAAAAAATCTAGGTATTATACTATTTTACGATGTTGATAGTTGTATTTTTATGATTTCCTGGTAAGTGCGATATCGATCTTTCGTTCAATGCCGTCAAAGCACGATATGTATTGTTTGCAAGGTAATGAGATAATATTTAAGTATTTATTGTAATAATATATTCCCGAGGACATCGCCGATTTTACTTTTTAATTTAAAAAGGTATTTTTTTAAATTTGCTTAAAAATGTCGATAATAATCAGGCACTATTTTTATAAATACCTAATACAACTACATACTCTTGAGTATATAGGTAAAGGTATATTTCCCTTGTGAAACTATAAGTTGCATAGATGATAGATGATTTACAGACTGTAGATTCTATATAGTCTATGTTCATTTTAGTTTTAGCCATTTTTTTATTTTTTTAAAGAAAATTATTTACATCTTCAGCCTAATCCATCACTTGGTAATATTTACAATTTTCAGCCTCTAAGTATTAACTTACTCAGTTCAATTTAAAAATTTGCAATTCTTAAAATATCCAACGAAAAAAATGTTTTAAAACTACTGCATTCTTTTTATTGTTCTCTTTCTTGAGAATATAGGTGGTACATGTGGGTAAAACAATGGGTCTTCTGTGAACTTGATGCCTTCTTGAAAATGTTTATTCTCATTGTTCAATATGTTGTTATCACCATTCAATATTTAGAATTATTTTCAAAATACATGGTTACTCAATTCATCAGTCATGACACAAAAGAATACATTATTATAGATTAAAATACTATTGCTATTACAGCAAATATCATACATTTTTAAATATGCCAACTAAGTGCAAAATTACCCAGAAGGAAAACTCTTTCACAAATGGGTTTTTTAAACACTATCAGATATTAGGGGATCAGATATTATTAAAATTGGTTCAAATGAGGACAGAAAATTTTTATTCCATTGAGATAAATTGAGAATAAAATTCCAAAATTAATTAACTTATGAAGGGACAAATAGTACAGGTATAAAGTATAGCAAAGAAAATATAAAAATACTACATAGGTGGTACTCGTAAATTTTAATAGGTTGAGTGGCAAGCCTTAGTGTTAGTTTATTAGTACTTGTATTTTCTTTTCTGTAATGTGTATTGTTTTTGATTGATTGGAATGGTAGAGCTGAAAACAGAACACAAAAGAAAAATAAAAAGAAACTTACCTTCTTGGTACCAGGACCGCAGATGTCAGGGCCAAACATGATCTCATAAGGCGACTCTCCATGCATGTCCTTCTGGTCGAGCTTGCAGTCGAACACCTTCAGGTATCCACCTCCGCAGTCGATGTCTTGTTCATGCTTGACCGTGAACTGGATGACCAGGTCCTTGCCTTCATTGCTGAACGGTTTGAACTTGCGCGAGAGAGCATAGAACCGAGCGTCTTCGGAGGTTTGCAGACCTGGAATACCAGGGGAACATGGTATACCTCTCCTGAGAAGGGGGGGGATTGAATCCCCCCCCTCTCGGAGATATGATTTTTTTAATTTTTTTTTCTACTGTGGCAAAAACAAGTACTAAGCTATAGGGAAGATGGTAGCAAGAACATAGTACCTTCAAAAGAGGGGGAGGGATGTAGAAGCGCTCCCCCTCTTTTGGAAATTTGATCTAAAAATTATCGACTTACCAAATGTTGCAACCTAACCTATTTTTTGTTTCACACCTAATCTATAAAGGCGATTCGCTTCTGGCACTTCGCCGGCCGCTGCCGCGGCACGCTCGCTTCGCTCGCTCGGCTCGTGCGTTGTTTTGTCATGTTCTAACATAACCTAACCTATTTTTTGTATCACACCTAATCTATAAAGGCGATTCGCTTCTGGCACTTCGCCGGCCGCTGCCGCGGCACGCTCGCTTCGCTCGCTCGGCTCGTGCGTTGTTTTGTCATGTTCTAACATAACCTAACCTATTTTTTTGTATCACACCTAATCTATAAAGGCGATTCGCTTCTGGCACTTCGCCGGCCGCTGCCGCGGCACGCTCGCTTCGCTCGCTCGGCTCGTGCGTTGTTTTGTCATGTTCTAACATAACCTAACCTATTTTTTGTATCACACCTAATCTAATTACGTGGGGTCGGGGTGCCCCGATTCGGATATGTGACTCATTTTGAACCTTGTTGGCGGCCCTGTTTCTGCCATTCCAGTCTATGATAAAAAAAAACCTTCGAAAATACGCAGTGTAAACAAAATTCTAACCAAAAAAGTGTATTTTCAAAAATTAATTTCTCGAAAACTATTCGTCTTCGCAGTTCTAAACTTTGTAAAAAACGATTGTAATAAAGTATTTTACCACTTAAAAAACAGAAACAATACCAAAGCCATTGGTACGTTTCAAAAGGCGAGCCAATTTTTCCCCAGAATATTATGGGAAACCCAAGAATGTTGAGTTCATACAGGATAGTTCTGGTATCTGGTTACCTACCTATACACTGAAATAAAACTAGGCAGTGCCGGCTTTAGCTCTACCAGCGCCCTGGGCGAGATTTATACGGCGCCCCTATTGAAATTCAAACCGAAATAACAAGTAGTAAAACTATTGTGTTGTGGTTCGATAGTCCTTTGCTCAAACTACGATTATATCGCCACTAAACGTGAGTGCAGCGTACGCGAAATTTTTAGATTTTGTCTTTCAATAGAGCTGAAATTTTAATACAATAGGTGCACCCAGGCACGTATCCAAAATTTTTGAACATACCCTAGATAAAATTGATTATTTGGCTGAACAATTTGTTGAATGTTGTTGCTATGTAGACGACCCTAAAAATGAAAGTGACTCATAAAATGACCCTTCGGCTATTTTTCTCCGAATCCTCAGAATTCTCGCTAAACTAAAAAGCACATCTGTACTCTCCGGGGTTTCTTTCTGTAAAAATCAGATGTTACACACTTGTGCAGTTATTTTGGGGTCTCAATCGTTTCAAGAATGATTGAAACTAGTGACAAAAAACCAGACAATTATTTTTGCCAATCATAGTTCTAGGTCAACAGGAAGTTTTTACAGGGTAGGTTTTGATTGCCTTGTGAGTGTCGAAATATGGGGGGGTTTTACGGCTATATTCATCAATTTTTTTCACTATAACCAAGGTTTTTTTTCACAATTGGAAGAATTTACGTATGGTTTGTGTCCTCGGTCAGCGTGCGAAATTCAATTTTAGGTGAAAATTAATTGATGCACTTTTGTACAAAGACTGACTACTATTTTGGTTTTTAAGTGTACTTATGGACCTATCCATTTGAGTTTTTGTAAACTTAAAATGAGAATTTCATCTGTAAATGCCAAAAAAAGACAAAAAAAATTGAATTTCATGCGTCGACCTAGGCACCTAGAGCACCCACCCTAACGCTGTAACGTTTTTTCACAGTATGTAGCAAAGAAACTCAATTTTTAATAGCTGCAAAGGAGCATTTAAGTAGATCTGGCTTTAATTTCAACTCGATGTCTTCGAGTTTTGATTCCGTATTTCTAGTGAAAAACAGCTAAAATATGGAACTCTTAGTCAACTTACAATCTGGGAATCTAAACAAGTATACATAACATGTAGGTAGGTACTTACCTAAATATGTTACACTCTAAACCGCGTCTCTGCTTCAAATCAGACCGGATGTAGTCAAACACAGACCTTTCTAGATTGAAAAAGAAACACAAACGAAAAATGCATCTTTTTATGTTTTGGCTCGCATTTATGGAAAATAATATTTTAGCTTGTGAGATAGTAATACCTAATTATTATCTCAAGCATATATAGGTACCTAATTAAGGTGGTTAGGTGTCTTTTTAGATAGTTTTTCTAACGAATATCGTTTCATTGCTGCGTGAAAGAGTAACAAACAAACCAATAAACACACTTTCGGATGTATAAAGGATCGAAAATTAAAATATTTTTAAATTAATTTCAGTGTTGTTGTTGGTATAGTAAATTTATTGTAGAAAACAGTTCCAGAGAGTACCAAGTTCTAATTAGATCCTAATTAGATCACCTTTCCTTGGGCTGACCACCTAAAAGCGAGTTTTGACTCGCATTTGGCGGATTTTTCAATTCAAAGTTGGATACGTGCCTGGGTGTACCTACAGTGGTGTGAGCAAATGATTGCTCACGCACTATAGTGCCTCAAAGCTCAAGCGCAGCGAGCGAGACATTTTTAGATTGTATCCTTCAGTAGAGCTTATATTTTATTTAATTCAACATAAAGAGTGAGCAAACAAAACAGTGAAAAAATACAAGACAAATATGACTAAGCGCAAGAGCAGCGAGTGCGGCATTTTGCTTAAAGAATAAACTGTAATTATAAAGCGCGAGCGAAGCGAGCGCGAAAATTTTTCTGTTTTTTTTTCACGGGCAAAATTTTATTTTAACCTTGGTTAAACGTGAAAGGGCGCCTGCGGCGCCCTTTTATGTCTCGCGCCCTGGGCGGTCGCCCAACCGCGCCCTACCCTAACGCCGCTACTGAAACTAGGTACTGAAGCAACATTGATGCTACAAGAAAATATGTAGTCATAATGGCAAGGATTTTTATATTTTGGCGAAAAATCTAGAAAAACTCTGGTTACTTTCTAAGACGTTGAACGTAACCCGAAACACGGCAGCGCTCAATAGGAAGAGTTAGGTACTATATCAAAAAGCTACCAGGGTAACATGAGATGATGAGGATACAAGTTCAGTGTCTGTTCTGCGCCAACTCTACATGTTACAATTTCGTTGTTTCAAGTCTTGCATCTCAAAGAAAAATTAAATCACTCATGAAAGTGAATGGGGCGTACGTAACCTCATCAAATAATGAATGAGAAAAGTACTTTCATTGAATATGTGCAATAATAGTGGGAATATGAACAAGTAACGTTGGCAAATGACAAATTAGAAAGGTGTCGGCCGGTACCTTTATCTTCCTCGGGGTCATTGTAGAACTTTCCAGCAGTAAGCTGGAACTTGCCGAACTCCTTCCCAGGGTGCTCGCTGTATACCCATTCCGATTCCCATTTATCTGGAACGGAAACAAAGCTCAATTAGTCCAGAAAATCCACAAAAAGAACCGGCTTCTGTGACACGAATCATCGATCGTTCCCGTACACGCGGCACACCGACCTCCGGCCAAAACTCGATTTTACTCTCGTTTTAATGAAAAATATGACAAAACTTACCATCTAAGAATTTCTCCTCGAAGTACACATCACAATTTATTGTTGAAATTGCCAGTAAACTGACAACCGCCAGCACAAAACCTTTCATTTTTGATTCACAATCACAACCTCTGCTTGCAAAGGATCGGCCACGAATAAACTTCAAATTTTGGCGTTTCGCTATTATTAGTTCGGCCGGTTTTGGTGCTTCGGGTTTCTTCTATTTCCCTCGCACTTATAAATAGGTCTAGAGAGTGAGTGAGAAAGCAGATAATACGTAATCAAACGAGCCATTGCGTAACTGAAACAGCAATACAATTATGTGTCATGCACAGCAACCAGTGTGTAAGAGACAGCAGATCATAGTACATCGTAAAATTACGCTAGACAGATGGAAAGCTGCTATTGGTTGGCACTGGCGAATAAGAATTGTACACACTCTGTGTTTTAATGAGGTTAAACGCGCGTAAATTTGAATGAATATTTTTCAAATTAGATTATTAATCGTGCTAGGTCAGTTAATTTACAATTATTGTAACACAGCTGTATAGTCGAATCCTTCCAAATAATTCAAAAGCATATTTTAACGCTTTGCAAGCTTTTAATTTTGATAAAAATATTAAATTCTGTAATCCTCTAAAGTCCAATCATTACCGCTTTTGTCTTTTCAACCAATCGTACGATCACATGCTATTAGAGCGAGATGCAGCTATAAACGACAATACATGTGAAAGAGACAGACATGTGTAATTACGTGGGCATAATGAAGTCGTGGACTTATTGCATTAGTTGGATTTTTAATTGTTAAAGTAATAGCAATACTATTATTTTTAATGATGTGTGATTATTTTACATCATCGATAATAATTTTCACTTATTTAACCCTATAGGTACATACTTACGTAACTTCTCAACATAAAATTATTATTTAAGTATGTATTTACCTAGGTTTATTTTAGTTAACTAGGTTAGGTCTAACAAATTATTTATTTTGTTACGATAAATATCCACTAGATATTCCGAGGCAATAAACTATCTGCGATTCTTTGATATTAATTATCACTTTTTTATTTATCTTCAGCTGTATCTAATCGTTCTGTATCCAAAGGTAGATAATGTAAGTGTAAGCCACTAAGCCTCTATGCGGCTGAACAGATTATGATAAAATTTTAGTGTATGAGCAGATCGATCGATGTAGTAGGTAGATGATGAGAAACGAGATGGCTTATTATTAGACTCCTAATAAAAATAGCCTTGATATAAATATATATATGACGCTGCACTCAGATTACTAAATCTTGTCTTACCTATATACTTACCTAATATCTGAAAACAGGTCTACCCACGAGTACTTCCTCCTTTTTGGAATTTAGTAAAAATGAATATCAGATTATAGCCTAAACTAAAGGATGGACAGATGACCTTATCAATTGATGCCTCATCAAGACTGCAGGATCGCGCTAGGTGCAAGTCGTTTCCAACTATTCCTAATCTTAATTTTAGTGGAGATTTACAGGGGAGGCATAATATGTCAAGTAGTGGACATCCTATTATATGGTTGATGGGGGAATATTTAGAGTTACGATAACGGCTCTAACGATTTTGAGGTTTATTTAGGCGAGAACTTACTACCTTGATAAGTTTTTGTATCGCACAAAGGTGGGTCGCTCGACGCTTTCTAGTGGATACAATATTTAAGCAATCTCATCTATGAAGGCGATAACAGCCTAAACATGTTAATTGATTTTAAATGGCTTCCTATTTCTTGTTAGGTCCGTTTTTAAATCCGGAGTGTAAATAAGTGCAGGCCGAATCATACAAGTCGGCGGATGGGAAGTTAGCTACAAGCTGTACGAAACCCAATCAACGCGCAGTTTCATGAAAGCCTCAGGCGGAATCGGATATACTTTGCGCAACTTGTAGGTAAGTACTTAGCTAACTTTACACCGCCGACTTGTACCTATGATTCGGCCTATATACAGGGTTATTTTTAATCAATTAGCATCCTTTCAGGGGCTTATTCTGGACATCAAAACTAACAACATTTGTTCTACGACTTTTGTCAAAACTCAAAAAAAAATCAGCTGTTCCATACATTTTGTCGAGGGCGAACGATATTTTTCCATGGAACCGCAACTTTTTTTTTGAGAATTAATAAAAGTTATAGAACAAAAGTTGTTAGTTTTGATGTACAGAATAAGCCCCTGAAAGGATGCTAATTGATTAAAAATAACCCTGTACATAGCTAGGTTTACGTACTATTTTATCATGAATATTTTCTAGCTCCGTTGTTGCTGAATGCAAGCCGCTTCCAACCGGTCTTATTGGAGATCCATATGTGAGGCCTATGTCAAGCTGTGGAGGGCCTATAGCTGTTGGATGGACGGATTGTCCACCTTTAACCACCAACTCGCCTGGTGGTAAGCTAAGCGACTACGTTGAAGTCGTGTGAACGACCATCACATTGTTACCTACTGCTGGGTTGACGATTAGGTATACCTTCTTAGTTCGTAAAGGCTGGAAAAAAAGCCGTGATGGTCTAGTGGTATTGACACCCGCCTTACAATCGTGAGGTCGTGGGTTCAAACCCGGTCCCGTACCAATGAATTCCTTGGAATTTATGTACGGAATTCCACACCACTGGCTTTTCGGTGAAGGAAAACATCGTGAGGCAACCTGCATATGTCCAAGGAAGAAATTTCATGGCGTATGTGAATCCACCAATATGGCCCAATCACCCTTCGTGGGTAGGCCTACGTCCTGCAGTGGACTATTAAAAAGGCTGGTACAGTACAGTAAAGGCTGGGAAGTCAGCTCTGGGTGTCATCCAAGCCACGGCATCGCTTAGTCTGTTACGAGTAAATAGGTATCTACCTAAATGTTGCAACTTCGTTTGCCACAAAATTATGTATGAAACCGAATGTAGCTTTAATCATCATCATCGGATCATCCCAAGGCCATCAGGTGGGGTCGGCACAGCACGTTTCCTTTCGCCACTACACTCTGTCGTAGGTACCTACCAACATCAACTCCCCTCGCATAATATAATCTTTCACATAATTCATCTGTACTTTTCAAACTTCTTTCTTAGCGTCTGTGAAGTACCTAAGCATCAAAGAATAATCGGCCAAGTACGAGTCGGACTCGCACACGGAGGGTTCCGTACTGTATGGGAGCCCCCCTTAAATATTTATTTTATTTTAATTTTATTATTGAAGTGAATATAAAACTAAATATTCTGTGATAATTTCAAGCATGTACCAGTTACCATTATTAACATAGATCGAAAACGTCTAAAAAATCAGGTTTGTTGTATGGGAGCCCCCCTTGAATATTTATTTTATTAAATTTTTAGTATTTGTTGTTATAGCGGCAACAAAAATACATTATCTGTGAAAATTTCGATGTTCTAGCTACCACGGTCCATAAGATACCTACAGCCTGAAGACAGACAAACGGACCGCCGGACAGCGGAGTCTTAGTAATAGGGTCCCGTTTTTACCCTTTGGGTACGGAACCCTAAAAACGCTTATTTCGTTTGACCTCAACCTTAGAACTCGAAAAACCAAAGGTTAAAATTTTAACTATTAAGAAATTACCCAACTATAGGTATGATTATCTCTCTGGAAAGTACTATTTGATCATACAATTGTAAATATTCCTCTTTAAGGCCACGTAATATACCTAACTGGGACGTTATCATGGCATTCACTCGCTATCAGTAATTTTCACATATTCATGAGGAAACTAAACAAACGTTTAAAAACAAATGTTATTGCGCTCCAAAGCAAAATAGACCTTATATTGAACGTATTTTGAATACCATAGAAGCTACAATTCTGTGAAAAGTTTAAACAGACTGTTGCTAAACTGCAAAGTAATATAGACTTTATTTAACGTGTTTTAAAGCTATATTTCTGTGAAACGATTTAGTTGATGTGGAAAATGAAACAAAAGTATTTTGAAAAATACACCGTTTTAATTAACAATCATTTGCTACAGAGTACTGTAGACAGTTTCATTTATACATTGTAAATGTAATATTTATGGTTATGTTGATAATGATAAAGTGTCGCCGTGTGTTGGATTTTAAGTGGAATTTGTATTTTATACAAGATCTTAGAAAAGCTACTGTACTATTTTGTAGTAGTGACTTTTCGTTACAAACAAGCTAGGCGATTGGCGACTAAATGACTTTTGATGATAGAGTAAATCAAAAGTGATAGTACAAAGAGTTGTCTCAAACCGCGATTTATACTGAGTGTTTTAATAACGGACTTATTCTGGGCTATTATTATACTCATCATTCAGGACTTACTATGGGACTAAACCTGAAATGTCGAAAAATTCACATACTCACATACGTTTCATCAACGAACTTTATGTATGGAGCGGCTGTTTTTTTGCACTTAGAGTTGGTTTCAGGATAAAAATTGATAATGCTTTACTGTTTATGACTTTTAACTGCTAAGCACAGGCCTGCCCACAGAGGGCAATCGGGCCATATTCACCACACTGGCCCAGTGCGATTGGCTAAATATGCGCCATACAACGAGAATATAGAGAAACTACGGACGTTTGCAGATGCAGATATGTACCTCAATCCGTGCATAATAAAATTGGTAGACCGATAAGTACAATGATATCCTAGAATATTACTGTCGTGTTGAGAAACACCGTATGCAAAACTTTCAATTATGAATTTTCTATGCTTCTATGACCAAAACTGAATTAAAACTGCCCATTTTTTTATTCAAATCATTCTTCTATTATAACGAAAAATCATCTTTAAAGTCATAATCATCCTTCTTAAAACTGGTCAAAGTCACATTTTCCAAAACCCCCGCCAAATTGACGGCCCTTTTTTCATCTCTCGCCTTATTTTTCTTATCTTTCTTAAACTGCATTTTTCTTAACTTATTCTGTTTCATGTTTCCTTCTATTTGCATTTCTGGGTCTTTCTTGATACGTTCTTTGTGGGTTTTTGTTTTGTCTAATTTGGACCTTATGCTTAAGGTTTTAGGGAGAAGAGCCGATTCGTCTTCGTCTACTTGCATTTCGTCTTCGTTCAGCGCCTTGACTGGGCCTGTGCTTGTTATCTGTGAAGGAAAATATACTTTAATATTATGTAATTAAGTATTATTCAAACTTAAAGGTTGGATTGTTTTTGCTGCAGAATCTATATTTATTTCCTATACGACATGGAAATTTAGGCGTACAAAAATAAGGCATATTTTTCAATGTTTCCCTCTTTTTTTTATCGAGAATAAGTCCGCGCTTGACCACCAATTCATTTGATGGTAAGCGAAGTGTGGTCGAAGATAAAGTACGCAGACCTAGAAGATACCTATTCACTCTGATCTTTGAAAAGCTTTAGATTATATCTCTTAGGAAACAGGAAAGCAGGAAGACTGTTCCATTCCCTGGCGGTACAAATCAGAAATGTTGAGTCAAACCGCTTCGTACCTACGTATCGAAGGAAAATCGACAGTGTAGGGGGGGTAATGTGGCGAAACAAGCCTGTCAGACTTATTTTAAAATAGTCCAACGAGATATGGACAGTGTAACGCTCAGTATCTTTGCAAGATTTAATTAGTAATTAGGGGATCCGTAGAACTTAAGTTACCGATGTAGCCCAGCCCATTGGCAAGTTGAAATAGCAATGGACAGGGCACATAGCATATAAGGGGGAAAATAGTCGATGGGGTCAAATAGTTCTCGGCCAGTGCAGCGGCGCGTAGGATGTCCGCCGACTTGGTGAATCGTCCGTGAGTTCCCAATTCGTTCAGTCTCAGTTTCCTTCGATTCGGACGAGTTGATTTCAAATTTCTTGGCGAGAGACATCACAATACGAACTCTAAATCTTCAGAAATAAGAACTATATTATTACCTTAACGTCTTCTTCCCCAAGCACTGAGCATCCAATTGATTCATAGTCTCAGTTTCCATGGATTCGAACGTGTTTATATCTAATGCCACATGACAACCCAATATTAAGTGTATATCTTTATTATAGTCTTTTTCAAATAGCAAGTCACTTATGACAGGTCCATAGAACGTAAATTATCACGTAAATACGTCATGTGACGTCACACCAAAAGTCGAATATTTCTATTTATCAGTGAAAACATTAAGCAAACTTACAAGAAAAACTACTAAAATAAACGTCAAAGGACGTAAGAAATAGAATAAAGGTTATTGATTCGCGTATACATTTTCGCGTTCACTTTTCAATTAAATAAAATATTAAATTCGTTAAATTGTTATGTTACGTGCTATTGCCGATCGTGACGACATGATAAGAGGGCTGGGAAATCGACTATTGTTGAAATCGAAGAATATCGAAAACAAAACATATTAATCGACTTGATATAAGCAAGGGTTATCGTTAATCTGTACCCCTAGTACAAAAATTATAAAATATGTAGTGCATATTCGATACAAAAATGTATGAAAAACTTAGTTTCCATTTACCTCCGATGTTCACATAGACAATATAATGGATAATCAAATGATTATAAATCTGGAAGATTCGTCAAATGATGATAATGTTGATAGCTCCGATGACAAAGTGGCGAGGACATTATTTCCCAAATAAATCTTTTTTTTTACCTGTTACTTTTTTATTTCTTTTTGATTCCTCTAAACCTATCGTCTAAGTAAGTCCTACTGACTTGTAGATAAATTCACAAAACACTTTTAGGTACATTGTTCGATAACTTCGATAAGTACGTAAAATCGATAATAATCGGTAATTACAAATCGAATAAAGGTGCGGTACATCATTACAATTATCAATGTATGTTTGACAGCTGACATTTCGGAAGTGTCATAAGTGACTAGCTATTTGAAAAAGACTATAATAACAGTTATTTTACCTTGACACTTTCTATCCCCGCGCTATGAGCGTCCATTTCGTTCATAGTCTTAGTTTCCATGGATTCAAAAGAGTTGATAACGAACTCCTTGGCAAGTGACGTCACAATACGAACTCTAATCACTACAAATAAGAGCTATATTACCTTGACACCTTCTATCCCCGAGCTGTGCGCGTCCAATTCGTTCATGGTCTCAGTTTCCATGGATTCGAACGAGTTGATATCGAACTCCTTGGCGAGTGACGTCACAATCTGCGCGTTCACGTGAACTTCTTCCGCCGGCGTCTCTGGCGGCTCCGTGAAGTATCGGACCTGAAATAAGAGTAGGATTTTAAGATGTACATTTTTAAAGATAATAGATATCAATTAGGTAGATTTTGATTTGCTTTATATTCAGAGAAAATGTATTCAATATACACATCGGGCTTAATAAGGTAGATATTTTATCGCAGTTCGCTCAGCTCTGTTTTTTTTTTTAATTTTTTTTTATGAATCAGTCCGCCTACACTATGTACATCAACACATTTACAAAAAAAAGCTTAGTATAGTAAACAAAAATAGAGTCAAATGTCACAGTAATTACAGACGAAGACAACTTGCAAAAATAACTACTTAAACGAAAAACCTTAATTTAAAAAAAAAACATAATTACTTTGAAAGATAAGAATAAAATAATAATGTCTTATGTAAACAAAAATAGAGTCAAATGTCACAGTAATTACAGACGAAGACAACTTACAAAAATAACTACTTAAACGAAAAACCTTAATTTAAAAAAAACCATAATTACTTTGAAACATAATAATAAAATAATAATGTCTTATGTAAACAAAAATAGAGTCAAATGTCACAGTAATTACATACGAAGACAACTTGCAAAAATAACTACTTAAACGAAAAACCTTAATTTAAAAAAAAAACATAATTACTTTGAAACATAATAATAAAATAATAATGTCTTATGTAAACAAAAATAGAGTCAAATGTCACAGTAATTACAGACGAAGACAACTTGCAAAAATAACTACTTAAACGAAAAACCTTACTTTAAAAAAAAACATAATTACTTTGAAACATAATAATAAAATAATAATGTCATAAGTAAACAAAAAAAAAAGTTGAATAACTAAAAATTGTGAAATTATTACGTGTTCAGATAGTCAGAGACCTTGGAGCAGTTTTAAAGTGGTGGATGCTGTTACCCAATAAGTCAATATGAGTTTTCTTTGATGTAGTGTCGTATTGACACGACAACCTAGCAATGGGAGAATTAATTCCCAGGTTGGAACGAGAACCAGAACAAGAAAATATATTAAAACACGATACTCTGGGCAAAAAAGTCGCTATTTTGTCTGTATGCTTAAATCTTTAAAACTACGCAACGGATTTTGATGCGGTTTTTTTTAATGGATAGAGTGATTCAAGAGGAAGGTTTATATGTATAATACACCTGTGCGAAGCCGGGGCGGGTCGCTAGTAATTTATAAATTAATAATACCTACTCTTATTTGCCATTTTGCTTAAGATAATTTGATTCATTAACTTTTATTTTTATAAGTGCATTATTGTACGCTCGAAATGGGCAGGCTGTTGGAACTTTTATATGTCTTATAACATCTTATTGTATGTACACAGCAACGCAATAAAGTTTATTTCTATTTCTATTTAGGTAAATGCTGTGAGAAAACCTGTACACTTAGCTTAAAAGGACATGTTCTCATTTGTATGGTACTTTGGCTCAATGACGGACGGTAAACTATAATAGGGAGAAAAATCAACTTAATTCGATGCGGCATAGTATTTCTCAATCAAAGTGTTAATTAAACTGCAAACTATTATTTCTTGCTTTGCGTTATTGCCATACTAACCGTCAATAAACACACCTACGATGTTGTGGATCCATGGATGTAAGAAAGGAAAGTGACTTGGCAACAATGTTCAAAATCTGCCGCCAAGATATTTGTAGGGTTCCGTACCCAAAGGGAAAAACGGTACCCTATTACTAAGACTTCGATGTCCGTCTGTCTGTCTGTCACCGGGCCGTATCTCATGAACCATGATAGCTACGCAGCTGAAATTTTCACAGATGATGTATTTCGGTTGCCGCTATAACAACAAATACTAAAAATAAAATAAATATTTAAGGGAGCTCCCATACAGTACGGAACCCTCCGTGCGCGAGTCCGACTCGTACTTGGCCGATTATTTTAACAAATTAAGAGCCTGGTTGGTCCGTAATTTTCCATACAAATGTATTACGCTGTTTTCTTCCTGGAAAATACTTATAGGGCTTCAATTTTTTGTCATAAAATTAAATTTTGCTGTCAAGACTACTCTGTCTTTTCTTTTTCTTGATTAACTAATTAGCAGGAAAAATATGACCCTTCAAAATCACAAAAAAATTCACCATTATATCCGACGTCTTTAGAGACCTACCAGAAGAGACTAAATAATATCTAACAAAATATAAAATGACAGAATCATGAACACATATTTTTTTTAAATTTTGACATAAAAAAATACTTGATTGAAATAGTTTTTGGAGATGAAAACAGCGTAATACGAAACGTTGTCTTGCCAAGTTTTTTGTAGGTATAAATCGCTCTGAGCTGCAATTGTCCCTATCGCACGATGGGGGGGCAGGGTCGAGGTAAGGGAGGTTCAAACCTATACGTACACAAGCACTAGGGATGTAGTAATAGTTGATATTTTTGTCGATGCTCTAGTGATGTCCATCGATATCGATGTTTATTAAAAATGTTAGTTATTTTTTTCAATCTCATGATTTGAACGTTGTATGTTTGTTACTTTTGAAGAAAAGATTTTATGTATGGAATATGGGCGTTTAGTTGCTGCGACACATTGCAGCGATTATACAGAATATCGTGTTGTATCCGCAGACATCTAAATGAGTTAGGCGCAGAATAACCAATTAGCATAATGCCCAAGTAATCCGGGAATGCTCAATTCTACGAAAGCATAATTCTATGAAGGCCCAATTCTCAAAATGGCAACATAATTTTGATTAGGAATTTTCTAAAAAAATCACACATATTAAATACATATAAGAGCTTACCGGTACCTAAAACAACCTCCTTTGGCGAGTTAAGTACATCATAACTTTTACTATGGGACCGACCAGAGCCGAATCCGCGAGAAATATCAACTATACCATAGAAAAAGTCCGTTGATAATGGACAAAGTGTATGGAACAGCTGGTTTTTATCGCCGATTCGGAGTTAGTTACTCTCATATTAAAAGTTGTTCTTTTTAAACCTATTAACTTTGCCCTAAAGAGGTGGTGCTTTAATTAAAGCACAAAATGCTCAATTCTCAAAATGGCAAAATAATTTCAAATAGAAAACACACATTTTATTTTTTTAAATTACCTTATTATTAATTTATTTGCCATTTTGAGAATTGAGCATTCTTAGACCTGGCCTTTGTGAGAATTGGGCATTCATAGAATTGGACATTCTTAAAATTGAGCTTTCTTAGAACTATGTGCCATTATTAGAATTCTGCGCCTAAAGCGAAATAATGGTTCTAATCAGGAAAATCACGTGCTCTCTAAAATCGTGTAGTAACTGTAACGTATAAATATAATTATGCTTAGTCCACCTACCTAAGCGAAAAACGTTCTATTAAATTATTCAAGTATCAAAGACTCAACATTAAATCATTAAAAAACACATAATCAGTCACATTACAAACACAACAAAATAAATAAATCTAGATCTAATAAAATAAATAAGTTCTATGCTGCGCTTGCCAGTATAGGTACCGCCACACAAGTCGGCAGATGAGATGTTAGCCGCAGATTACATTTCGCCGTAATTCGCTAATTATTGCGCATGTGTGCACAATGCCGACGCCGCGTGGCGTAGTGGTAAGCACAGGCGTGCACGCGGGAGGCATGAGGTTGGCGGGCGGGTGTGCCCCGGCGTCTTGTCTCTCAAACTCAATTCATATATTGCAACATATGAAATTTACATGCGGTTTTTAGTTAACATGTTTTGTACAGTTATACATATGGTACTAAGGGTAGGTACTGTACTGTACTGTACTGTATCAGCCTTTTTAATAGTCCACTGCAGGACGTAGGCCTACCCACGAAGGGTGATTGGGCCATATCCACCACGCTGGCCCAGTGCGGGTTGGTGGATTCACATACGCCATCGAATTTCTTCTACGGACATATGCAGGTTGCCTCACGATGTTTTCCTTCACCGAAAAGCCAGTGGTGTGAAATTCCGTACATAAATTCCAAAGAACTCATTGGTACGGGACTGGGATTGAACCCACGACCTCACGATTGTAAGGCGGGCGTCACTACCTCTAGACCACCACGGCTTACCTATAAGGGTATGGCAATTTTATTATTTGTATTGGAACGATTTATTATTACGTTTTCTAGATTATCGTTAAAAATTCGTCTAATGTATAATAGCATTTCGATAATAGGATAATTTTTAGTTGTTTTATGAAACAGTTTTCTCTTTCGACATCTTTTAAATTATTTGGCAATTTATTAAATATTTTTAGAGCCATAGAATTTGGGCTAGAACTGTGCATTGTTCTCTCTGGCCCCTGCGCATACCTATATTTTGCCTTTTGCACAGCATTCTGCGCCTAACTTTTCATCCGCCGACTTGTGTGGCACGGATTGTAGGTGAGATCCATTCGAGAAAACAGCCCCATCGGCTATCCGTCCATTGAACTATGTGCCTTGCCCTCTGTCATTTTAACTTGCCAATCCACTGAGTTTTGCTGAAAAGTTCAATTACTTAGAAGTGTTTCAATCAGTTTGTCTCTACCTATTTTGTAGATATTCTATCCTGTATACCTATGGTGTGTGCCCTACCCACTGCTGCTTTAATTTGCTAATTGTTTTAACTTTTTTTAAACGTATTTAAAGTAGAACCAAAGTATGACAAGCAGTTCTCCAAACAGTAAGCCTAGCATCTGATCTGTTTAATTGAATTCTCAATTCAATTAAACAGATGCGAGGCACACTTCGCTGTGATGCGCTAATTATTGTGCATATGTGCACCATGCCGACGCCGCGTTGCCTAGTGGAGTGCACGGGCGCAGGGAGCGCGCGGGAGGCATGAGTTTGGCGGGTAAGTGTGCCCCTTTCTGGCTCCAGCGCATACCTTTATTTTGAATTTTGCGCAGCGTTCTACGCCTAACTTTCCATCCGCCGGCTTGTGTGGCGCGGATTATACGTGAGATTCATTCGAGAAAACAGCCCCATTGGCTATACGTTCATTGAACTATGTGCCTTGCCCTCTGTCATTTTAACTTGCCAATCCACTGAGTTTGGAGAGAGCTGAAAATTTCAATTAGAAGTGCTTTAAATGCTTTGATCAGTTCATATCTACCTACTTTGTAGATGTTCTATCCTGTATTACCTACTATGGTGTGTGTCCTACCCCCTGCTGTTTTAATTTTTTTAAACGTGTTTAAAGTATTACCAAGACGTTATGACAAGCCGTTCTATAAACAGTAAACCTCGCATCTGTTTTATTGAATCCTCTATTATTTTTTATACTATGGAACTAATAGCGGAATGAAAATATGGTAGGTACCATATAAAAGGCAATAAGTTTTAGATGTGCAGGTAAACAGTAATATAACGAGACGCTATTACTAAGACCCCTCTTCTCTCCTCGTCCGTCTGTCTGTTGGTCACTAGGCTGTACCTATCTCATGAACCGTAATAGCTAAACAGTTAAAATTTGCACAGATGATGTATTTATGTTTCCATTATAACAACAAATACTTAAACATACAAACTGTTTGCTGCTGGTAGCTCGTTGAGACGACTCCGGAACTTTTTACCCACTGCCACTAAGGTGGCGCTCGCACAGTCTCTTCTCCTCCCCATATTAGATTATGCTGACGCTTGCTTTTTAGATCTCACCGAAACTCAGCTAGATAAACTTGAGCGGCTCCAAAATTATTGTATTAGATTCATATATGGCTTACGTAAGTATGACCGTATATCTCATTTTCGCGCAAAGCTCAAGTGGCTTCCAAGTCGCTTTCGACGGAATGCACATATTCTCCATCTCCTCTACAACATCCTCTTTAACCCTTCAACTCCTTCTTACCTAAAATACCTTTTTTCCCACTGGCACACCTTACATTCCCTCTCTCTCAGGTCCAAAGAAAATCTTAAGCTTAAAACACCATCCGCACGCTGCGAAACTTTTTATGGGAAGTCATTTGCTTTCCAGGCAGTTCAACTTTGGAATGCTTTGCCTGTGCCGATCAGACTTTCTCCATCACTTGCCGTGTTCAAAGAACAGGTTAAAAATCATTACTTGCAATTGTCCGCTCGTTGATAAACGATAGTGCTGTTGTCTTTATTTATTTATTTTTTTATTTAACTAGTTCTATAATATTTTTTTTTTTCTTTTGTTATTATAAGTATGTTTATATAAGTATGGTAGGTTAATTTTATGTACTTTATGTTTATGTAAGTATTTATTAGTATGTATGTAAATGTATGTTTTATAAGTACGAACTATTATTGTTAACGCACACCCTCGTCTTTACTTGTTCTATATTCCTATTCCATCCAAAGGTTGCCTGGCAGAGATCGCTTTTAGCGATAAGGCCGCCTCTTGTTACACACTATACTTATAATGTTTTTGTTATCTGTGTTACTTGTGCTCTTTGTGTTAACAATAAAGAATATCTATCTATCTATCTACTTACTAAAATAGAATGAAATAAATATCGACTTCAACTGTGTACAGAATTCGCGCGGATCGATGTAGCATTTTTCACATTATTGTTGATTTATCAAATATGGCTCAGCCGATTTCAAGAAAATTTAAATGGAACCAACTTCGACGTATACCCCTTCCAATAAAAAAAAATTAGGTACGCGTCGAATTGCGTACCTCCTCCGTTTCATCGGTCAAAAAATAGAATAAAATAAATATTTATTCATACCATAAAACAGATGTGAGTTTTTGCACGATAATTATTAATAATCACAACAGGTAGACGCTTGATATATTCTCAGAGTATTTAGTAATATAATATATCAATTTAAAAAACAAATAATTGAAATACATAATTGGCTCCCATACTATACGAACCCTTTCAAGCGCGAGTCCATATTTATTTTAGTTTGTAGAAGAACTATGTTAGATATTTAAATAAAAAATAATTAACTTAAAATTAGAAAGAAGTAATTTCAGTCAAAATATATAATGTAAACTGCAACGCCTACAGAAATCAAATAGCCAAATTGCTACTTTTACTCCCTGCTTTGGGTTCAAGATCAATTGTATATGATGTTAGTTGGGTACATAGGTATTATGTTTTTGTACAACAATAATAAAATAATTTGAAAGAAAATAAATAAGCCTATAAAGAATAAAATAACCTATGTCACAAATAATGTAGCTTCCTAATGGCAGAAAAATAAATAATCATTGGCAGGATTATTTTTGTTTGCTTTCCGCCATACCTACTAGAAAACCAGATTATACGTAGAATACGCGTAAGATAGCTCTACGTACGGCCAAAATCAGGAACAAATTCTATGCTGCCAGGGAATAAGGAATGCTAGTGAAATAACGTACGTGGCGCCACGACTCGCGCGCAGAGTTATCTTGTGCGCACTCTACGTGATATCATATTTTGCTACAATTCAAAACCAAATTTCGGTCGGCCACGCTGGTTCTTTGAGGCGCGGGCGGGGTGCGGGGATAGTTCGAGCGCTGTACGCACACAAATACAATTGCATCACACACACATTGAAGCTCCCTGGTTTGGGCGCATCGCGACAGCAATAGTTTAGTCCAAATACCTATTTCTCAATTTCTTTGTCACTAGGCTATCCTCTTAATACGAGTTGGCTTTTTAACATCTACAAAGCAGGACTTATTATTTGAAGAGTTTACAACCCATCTTTATACCATCGAAGCGTCCGTGGGTTATAAATAATATTTATATATTACATTTTCGCAATCACTAAGATTGAAAAATATCGTAGCCAATATCTATTTACGCGTGTTTTGGTGGAATTCCTTAGATTTTCCCGACAAAACTATTTATCAAATAATACTAAGACATACATAATTTATTCATTTAGCATGGAGATCCTATATATTTATTTTTTAATGTTTCAATTATTAACGTTTCAATTCATAAAATAATCGGGGAACCCGTGATTCGGGTAATTTTCCACAAGGCGGAGGCTGAGATTTACTATTTCATTGTCTAATGTCTAGGTACATAAAATGGCAGAAAATTCAAAACATGGGTTGCTAGGCCTGGCATAATGACAAATGTTTTGCATTTTTTCTTGAGAACATCATTTTTGTCGAAAGTTTTCGCCACGTAGTAGATAAGAAATACTTGGTCATATCTTTTATACGTATTTCAAGAACATTATCATACGTCACGTAATCTAGGAGCTCAATTTTTGAAACGTTAGAAAATGACTTTTATAAATATCGAATGATATGTATCCCGTCTACACTTAAATAGATTTTCAATATTTTAGATATACTATTAAAAACGCAGATACTCTTATAGAGACAGATATATAGAGTAAGGATGTGAATTAATGTGAATCCTTATTTGATTGTGAATGAATGTCCGTACCATAGATCTCGCGAGGTGGGACATGTTTCGGCCTGATTCTGAGTCTGATTTAAAACCGATTCACACAGAGGCGGGAAGTGCGGGAAAGCGATCGCGATCCGGGACGGGATTTTTTTGTAATATTCGAATTTGTATGCAACCTGACACAACAAGCGGGCGCGATCCGGCGCTATTGCTTTGCACTGGACCGCTATCGGATCGCTTTCTCGCGGCTCCCGCCTCTGTGTGATCCGGCCTTTAAGTATAATTATACAGAGTTTTGCACGTAAATCACAATAATTACCTTGCCAGTGTTCCAGTCATTGAGTAGTATCCTAGAAGCGGCTTCTTGGTCGGGCACACCGCCTTTCTTGAACCGCCCCATACGAGACGCGAGGTGCGCGAAAAACTCCTACAAAATACACAATCTTAAATGGAGGACAGTTTACAATATCGCTTACGCATCAAATAGATTTGCCTGCCTATAAATTAAATTTCTTTAGTAAGTTGGTAAAGGCTAGACCTGTTGTCGGAATTTTTAATCCGCCTGAAGGCCTCTGATTTACGGCTAAACGGTGAATTATTTAGTCAATTCCTTAAACGATTAATCCGGAAATGCATGGAATTGACACCTAGTGCAAAGATTTTGCACCTTGTGCTCTTTTGATTCCCGCGCTAACGATCAGGATTCTAATTTTTGAATCTTTCGCTTACTAGGTCATCAAAATTGAGTTCGCGGTTATAAAGCAACTTTGCACTCGTGTATTATAAGTAACTATTTTACCTGTGGCGTGTTAAACTCTGGCACGCTATAAAGCTCGACGAGCGTGTGTTTATTGGCACGTTGTAGAATCGCCGTCGCCGGTGTGACCGGGTCCTTAAGGCTGCCGACTCGGATGGCATTCTTCAAGGCAACCGAGGAATCGCTCTCTGGGCCCGAGTGGAACACGATGCCGGGGCTGTCGAGGATCTTGATCTTCGAGTCTAGCTGGACGGTCTGCATTTGTCTTGAAAAGATATGAAAAGCATAGTTTTAATACCAGTTGTCAATAAAAATGTTGTTATACAATCAGTTGGATGAATCGGAAAGTGCGGCCAATCTTGAGACAGATGCTAATGGAATATTTAAAACTCAGTGTTACCGTGTTTCGGATGGGACGTTAAATTTTAAGTTGCTGGTAGTTCTTTTTAGCTGTCAGAGGCCACAAAGCTAGCCACCCGATATATATTGTACTAACATTAAATAAAGTTTTCAAGCTTGTTTTAATCCAGCGTTGATTACTGGAGCTGACGATTACGGTCGTTATGGTCGACAGCAGTCACTGCTCACTTTAAAATGATCATAGAAATAGTATTGACTTCCATGGAATATGATAGGTCTGTATCTAATAGTGGATGTTGGACAACTCAGTCATTGATGTTAATAACAACTTACTTGCTGACTCCCGGTGTGCATTATAAAATGACCGTAAAAATAAAAAATACTGACTTCTGTGGTATAAACAAAGTCTCCAACAGCGAACATAGATGATACAATACAATATAACTATGCACACCAAAAAAGAACAGTAACAAACATAGTATTAACAATCGACTTAAAATTAGAAACAGAAATAGCTCAGATTTCTGCCAGGCTACCCTTTGGATGGACAGAAAACAAAGTACAAAAATATGGTTGGCGGTGTGTCATATAAAGAAGTATATAACGATGATGATATCAACTTACTTGGTGACTCCCGGAGTGCTGCCGACATTGCAAGCCTTGGATCGGTTGAGGCTGTTGATGATGGAGCTCTTCCCAACGTTGGGCAGCCCGACCACGCCCACAGTGATGGAAGTCTTGATCCCTTTGTTGCGACAGTAGTTACCGAGGAGACTCATTAGTAGTTCCGCTCCTACGCAAGCTGACCCTGAAATAATGAGATGGGTTGAAGCTGTTGTTTTGCGTCTTTGCCATAAATTTAAGGACATTTTTTTTTATCGCGAATAAGTCCGCGCTTTACCGCCAACTCGCCCAATGGTAAGCGACGGTTGTGGTCCAAGATGAAGCACGCAGACCTAGAAGATACCTATTCACTCTGATCTTGAAAAGCTTTAGATTACCCCCCTCCTACACTGTCAATTTTCCTTCGATACGTACGAAGCGGTTTGACTCAACTTTTCTGATTCGTACCGCCAGGGAATGGAACAGTCTTCCTGCTTCCCTGTTTCCTAAGAGATATAACCTAAAGCTTTTCAAGGTCAGAGTGAATAGGTATCTTTTAGGTCTGCGTGCTTCATCTTCGACCACAACGTCGCTTACCATCAGGCGAGTTGGTGGTCAAGCACGGACTTATTCGCCATAAAAAAAAGTTATATCTCTTAGGAAACAGGAAAGCAGGGAGACTGTTCCATTCCCTGGCTGTACGAATCAGAAATGTTGAGTCAAACCGCTTCGTACGTATCGAAGGAAAATCGACAGTGTAGGGGTGGTAATGTGGCGTCTTTCTACTTGTCCTAATGTGGGTCGAACCTAAGAAAGATGGGCAAGGACCAAGGCTAGATCAAAATTACAGCAATGCCATGGTGTTTCAGTGTATAACAAAACTGCTTCGCCTATCCTTAACCGGGTTTTTGATAAATAGATAAAACTCTGTATTGTTCATACGAATGATACATACAAAATAAAAAACTTAAAGTAGTGAAATCGCTTAAAGTGATCTCCTTCAGACAATCTTAATATGTGTTCTAAAGCATGCTTACCTAAAAGATATTTTCCAATTTACCTTTTATCTGATGACCCTGCTAGTGCAGTTGGTAGTACCTCTGCTTTCAGTGTAGGAGGTTCCAGGTTCAATATCCAGGCGGGCAGATATTTGGGTGATGAATTTAACAGGTTTGGGTGTGTCCTTGTCTATGTGTGTGTTCTTTGGCACCCCCGATTTAGACAATACTAGTGATCCTACCTAAAATGATATTTCTTGGCAATAAGCTTTATATTCTTTGGTCCCAAGCTTACCTTTCATCTCTTTCTCTTTGACAATATGCTTCATCTTCTTCCGTCCCAGGTTGTGTTGCTGGTCCTGCGTGGACGCCTTGAACGGCACAGCTGGTGCGGTCCGCCGAAGGAACTTGAGCCACGCCGCCAGATTAGCGCGCGGAACTAAGTCAGCCTTGTTTAGGATTAGGACTAGACGCTTGCCCGATTCGCGGACCGCTTCTTCTACTTCTTCACATCGGGTGCCTAACGGTTGAACAAAAATATTCTGTTAGATTTTTTCTTGTGTTTCAATTGGAAGGAATCTAAAGGCTCTAAGTGCGAGAACACGTTTTATCATGTTTATAACTTACTATTCTAAATTCGAACACAGCAATGCAGAGATGGTAAACTGAATTTTTAGCAGGGTTTCCCAAACAATGGATCGCGAGCAAATATTGAGTGGGCCCTGTCTGTAGAACGACACATTAACTGATTGAGCAAACGATGAACTTAGTCTGCAACTTCATATTGATAATGGTTAAATTTCCTAGAGGTGGGGCCCGAGTTTGTAAACTTGTATTAAATGGGTCATAAATCAGTCAACTTTGGGAACCACTGCTTTAGAGTGTCTCAAAGGCAACTTCTTATCCCAAAGACATAAAATGTTCCTGTGGGATGGTACAAAAACCTAAAATCACATGAGCAAAGTCAGGCATAAAACCTATATAATATGTCATTTGTTGATTGTTTAGACTTGTATTTTTGTTTTATGTTAGTTATTTTTTGCTGTCCACGCATTATATCGGGCGTAATGTCACTTGCTGGTTCCAACAGAATACCAGCGCTGGTTGCTCATAAGCGCAACAAGCATGAGTTGGGACCAGTTTTGTGACAAGGTTACTAGGTATAATACTGTTGTTTTTTTTTGTGTTTTATGATTTGTTTTGTCGTTGTTTATGTATTATACCTCTTATTTTTGTTGCAAATAAATTTCTGTATACAGTAATATGAAGTCCTTTTGGCATTTATATATATTATGTCCCACAGACATTTTGCTGACAGATAACATTGTGAAGATAAGTCTGTCAACCTGCATAAGTCTATCTGCATTTCTTTCATGAGATGGCGCATATGCCTATGGTTATTGCATGACTAATGAAATATTCTAAATCAAGCTAGAAGAATCCACATAATGTTTTTACACAACTTTACTTACCCAAGGGATCCCTAGCATCAACCACTTCCAAAATAACCTCAGCCTCTGAAATGACCTTCTTGAACTCTCTGTAGTAAGTCTTGAGTGAGTTCTCTTGCTTCCGATCCTTGCCAAACTCAACCTCGTCTGATTCTGTGGTCGTTTTGAATGCATCATGGACTTTTCCTCTTGATTCTGCATTTGCTGCCTGGAAAATTCATTTAAAATTTATATGAGAAAGTTCTAATGGGCCAGATGCCCTGATTAGCCCAGTTGTCAGTTTTTAAGCTAACAGAAGGTTTCCGACATGGTGAAATGGTTAAAACAACCAGGTTTCTCAATTTAACATGTCAAAAATATGTAGGGTATGAGTAGAATGTCATCATCATAATAATATCTGACATAACATAAGTCTTTTACAGCTTGGTTTAGCCCTCTCCTATATATTTTCTAGGAAGTTTTTCTTGATGTAGGTGGATTGCATTCAGCATGTCCCTGCAATAATAATGCGATTACCTGTTGACCTGCTCAGTTGACAAAAGTAGAGAAGTTGAAATGGCAGTAGTCATCAGTTCTACATACTATGTGCCTGTAGCATGTAGTAAGCTGATGAGACTGTTAAATTCTCGAATATAATTGAAAAAAATCCAAAAAGTTAAGATAAAAAATATTTCAGTTTAGTAAAATTTCTTTTTCAATTTTAAATCTAATATAATCTGATCGATTCATAATTTTTATATTTACTTTTGTGGTTTGAACTTACCAAAGTGCCCAAACTAACATTACTACTCCCACTCTTCTTCTCTTCCAACTTTTTCTGTTTCTCTAACTTGGCCTGTTCTTTTCTCTTCTGCTTTTCTTCTTCTTTGTGCTTCTTGACAGCTTCAACCTCTTTCAAAATATCCTCCTTGAACGGGCACACATTAGGTATCTGGACAGGCTTGGGTTTCTTGGACTTAGGGTTCTTTTTGGCCTGCCTTTTGAGTTTACGGTTGTGGTCTTTTACTTTCTTTTCTATCTTATAGCGAAGACGGGCCGGTTGCCTCTTTGAAGGTTTTTCTGAAACACAATAATTATGTAACTATTACACTAATATTTTTAATCTAACTCAAATGGGTGCAATTTGTTCTGCATTGAGGTCTCAAATGTTCTCATATCTCCACTAGCATCATCCCAAGCCAGTGATGATATTTTTATAACAGGTTCTATTACATTCTAAAGGATAGCAGTCCATCGCACAATGATTTATCACTACATAGTATAAAACAAAGTCGCTTCCCGCTGTCTGTCCCCATGTATGCTTATATCTTTCAAACTACGCAACGGATTTTGATGCGGTTTTTTTCAATAGATAGAGTAATTCAAGAGGAAGGTTTATATGTATGATACACCTGTGCGTAGCCGGGGCGGGTCGCTAGTATTGTATAGATGGTACCTATGCATTAATACTATAAATATAAATAAACCTTACTGTCCTATTAATAACTGTGAAAAACCAATCTAGCTGTGGCGCTAATAAGTTTCATGTGACTAAAATTGCAATATTGCACCACGATGTATTTACCCAAAACTGCAAAGTTTTGGGCTTGTCCTGATAATTTACGATAAAGAATACTCCAAGGACTCGATTACTCTGCACAGAAGACTCAAACAATAGCTGTAAGTTATAAAAATCTGAATGTTATGTATGCATGCGGACATTATATTTTTAGACCAAAAAGACAGTACTTACTCAATTTAAACTTAGCCATAACTGAGCAATGAGATCACTTTAATTCTAAGAAAATGTTACAACGCTGAACTTAAACTCTCAGCGTTTATTTTAGCAAACTTTATTTTATTTAATTCACAAGTTCACAACACAACATAACCTTAAATTGAAAGAAGGCATGTTTAAATGACAGTATTGCAGTTGTCAAAGTCAAATTATGACTTTGACAACTGCAATGCCAATAATCATTGCAGATAAGGTTTGAATATTAATTTTATGTATTATCTACATCTCTTTCTATCTAGTAAGAATATGGGTATATTTATCTCACTATTGTTTAAACACATGCATCTTTACGGTTATGGAACATGGACATTAATTTAATGTCAAAGTCATTGTCTTGAATCCTGATCTTATGTTTCCAATCAATGTCAAACACATGTCAATCAAAGAACTTTCAAAGAAGTTTTGGCGGGAACGCGGAAAAATCATGTCGCCGCATTGCATTATTTTGTTAAACTTGTGTTTTTATTAGTGATAGCAGGTGTAAAATTGTGGTATTTCGTTGATTATGAGCTGATTTACGTGCATGAATGTAGGCAGGTGAAATATTGTGACGTGTAATGTTGTTCCGTATTGTTAGCACAACTCCATAGACGCATCTAGGAATCTCCACTGCTTTACTGAGGTATGTATGACTTGGACTATGTTTGGACTTGACCGCGACATTATTGGACTACGATGTGACTATTTTGATAAAATATAATAAAGTTTGAGAACATTACCTGTCTAAAACTTAAATACTTGACACTGGCAAATGCACAACAATGCGACGCCAAAACATAAAAGAAAGGTGCGATCGTGTTAGCACAGTGTGGTGTTGTGTTGGGCTCGATTTGGCTCGATGGCGTTTTTAGTATTTGCAAAATTAGCGTTAACCGTCCGGCTTGGGAATTTCGCCCATTTCGCCAATAATGCAACTTTTGCTCACTACCCAAAACGAACGCTAAACGTCAAATTCTAAACATAGGTACGTCAAAAAACGATCTCAAATAACCCACCTCCGCAGGTGGGTTATTTGTGATCGTTAAAAATGGCAGTTCACGATCACGATTACATTTTTAGCTGTTTTTGAGCTATCCGAACAGTGAATTAAAACAGTTACCTACTTAAAAATGCAAATTTTGCTTACACATTCCCAAAACGAACGCTAAAAGTGATCGTTATTGGCGTTTTTAACTGTTATTTTTGCCACCAGTAGGCTACCCGAACCATAAAGACCCGCACGCACCTGAAAAATAAGAACACATGTCAAAGCTGCGTGATATAATATCTCTAGAACATAGTATGTTTTCGAAGCAGATTTATAGAGAGATGGGTATAATATATGGTAGTTAGAGGTTGCTGGACTTAGGTCACTCTGGCTAGATCAATAAGGTCAGTTGCATGTTCAAACGGGTATCCACCAAACTCTAAAGAACCCAGCTTACGAACTCCGGGCGGGGTACCGTTGTACACCAACTTAACAAAGAAGATAACAATAATACTACCAGAGACAATGGGACCTCAAGTGTCTCTGATACTACGTAATACTCGTATGTACCAAAAAAACTGCTTTTAGAAAGTAGACGCTACACTAAATGCCACCTTCATGATGAACTACTTATGGGACGGAATGGGGAGGAATTTTATGTATTGTACTTGTACAATGATTACATATTTATGAAAAAACTGAGACGGTTTATAAATCTACTCTTCTAAGAGTTCTAAGTGATAAATTAAGTTCAAAAAATGTCTTGCTATAAACCATGATAGCAAATCACTAGTGCAGGAAAATTGTTGGATATAAAATTAATAACAGGCGCTTACACGAATTACATTTACCTACTTATATTCGCCTTTTTGTAGTTGGTGGGTAAGTATGTAGGTACAGTATAGGTATAATTTAGATTTCGAAATAGGAATCTTTTAATTTACCATCCATGTTCGTAAAAAATATATAGGTACGATTAAATTAAATGAAATGAGCCAGGGGATGTAACAAGTTCTAATGATTCTTCTTAAATATTCACTAAGTACTATATCTATAATAACTTCAATTCTCAACTTTTATTTAAACAGAGACGAAAGATTTTTTACAGCTGAATCTGGAAACTAGATCTGCTGGTAGTACCTACCTAAGTAACTTCTTACACCCCTTGGGTTCTTGGATACTTACACTTCCGCACGTACGTCTAGTAAAGCAGTGCGGTATAGGTAGGTGCTTCTGACGTAGATAAGTTGGTAAACACGATTTATAAATCGTTTGGTAAACAACGCACGTCGTCGCCCATTCATCGACTAAGTGAATGAGCTTCCTCAAAAATGCTAGCACCGAGCGGCGCAACCGGCGCGGCGGGCGACGCCACATGACACGCATTGTTCGCACGCAGCAGCTGCGACGGCATGCTAGCCGTCTACCTGGACAGGTAACCGCCGGAATAATAGAAGCAACAGGTCATTTCTCCGGGCGCGGGGCGCCGCTGCCGTCCCGCCGTGCGTCAGTCGCGCTCCGCAAGCCGCAGTCGCCGCACGACCGGCCTACAACGATTCGCATCGCGCGAGTAATGTGCGCGAACGCACGTTCCGATAAGTTCAGCGAGTGCTCCTGACGGCGCCAATGTCTCCCAGCCTCGAAGGGATCATGTTCAACCGAGGCGCGAACCTGTCCTCGCGGCGGCCGCTGCTCGAGCCGCAGAAGGCCGTGCTGGTGCCGCGCGCGCCGCCCCGGGACTCCTGCCCGCAGCCCCCGCCGCGCGCCGACTACCGACCGGATTATTGGAAGCCTTCGAACGTCGAACTCGAGAAACGGCTGCGGGAGCGCCGCGCGCGCGAGAAAGTCGGCTACTTTCAAGACAAAGTGACCCCTCCGGAGCTGAGCCTGGATCGGCGAGAGGCCGAGCTGGTCTTCAGGTTCGATAACGCGTCCGAGTACCTATCGAGTCAGTACCGCGCTCCGGCCGTTCAGTACGCGAAGCCTGCGACGCCAGCCACTCCGGTGAACGGTTTCACCCGTGAAAAAGATGGACCATTCGTGTTTGGGGTGCACAGTCCTAGTCAGTTTCCTCTTCCCAGGAGAGACGAAGATGACTACGATTACTCCGAAGTGGCGGAGGAGAACGGCCGACCTGTGATAGGAGACAACGTCTCCGGAGACACGAACTGCTGTGATAAAGTGAACGAGTGGGCGACGCGGGACAAGAAGTCGAGGCGGACTTTGAATCGCATGTTTCAGATACGGGACAGGAGGAAGGTGAAGGGTGGTAAGAAGGAGAAGATAAAGTGTGTGTTGGTGGGTGACGGTGCAGTGGGCAAGAGCTCGCTCATAGCGGCGTACGCGCAGGATACCTTCCGGGAGGAGTACCAGCCGACGGCGCATGACACATTCAACGGTAAGAATAATAGATGTTTAACTATAAAATATCGAATGATGCAGATAGTTATACGATTATCTACCTACTCTACTTTGTTGTCTATCACGATTCAAAGGAAAGGGACAGGGTGAACATTTTCCGGAAATATTTCATCTCATCGATATAAATTCCAAAGTTATCAAAGATACAATTAAGAATGTAGTAAAAACAATGAAGACAAAAGCAAACCGGTGAGTTCACCCAGTTGCGTGAGTTATCGCGCATGGCCCTGATTTACAAGATAATTATCGTGATTAGCACACAAATTATCGTTTTCGAAAGATTAAAGCCGCGACGGGACGATGTAATAATGTTTTTCTGACTGGCGCCACACAGTTTCTTTTGAGATAGCCAGGTAAGCCAGGTACAATGCAACTTCCAACTTATCTGGGCAACTGAACAAGGGAGCTACTATCGCAACCATTGAACAATAGTAACAGTTTACTGCGTAATTACTTATTTCTCTAATTTAGGAAACTACACAAAAGTTGTTCTAAAGAATCTGGATAAACAAAAAAGTATGACGCACACTTGCATAGCCATTGTTTACACGTGAATAATATTTACGTAGCCAAAATTGAGCACTTGTCTAAGAAGACTTATTTTTTGTTGCTACAGAAAGATCGCATCATACTTTTATTTAGAATGCGGTTTCTGAATATTTAAACCTAAAGGACATTTCTTAGAAGCATTATTTTCATATCTTACTTCAAGGAATATTGATCAACAGATAAAATCAAAAACAGTAGCAGCAGAACATCTTATTCCAAAAATTGAGAGCGAACCATTACCATAACGGTATGGAAATTATACACAGAAATAAGTTTTTTTAAACAGTGGATCAATGTTAAAAAATGGGCCTCCCTACAATAATTTTGTAACAAAGATCCGTCATAAAAAAAATTCTTCAACAAAGTATAGATCAACAGCGTATAGAGCTGTACAAAATTTGAATCAATCAATATCCCTTATTGAAATTTAAACATGCAGTTTTTCTGGAAAACATTTGTGACAACTCTAACAGTTAGTTTTATTTTGGTTCTCAAGATACCATTCGTAATTTATACAATTAATCCCAAAATAGCGGTTGCGGTCCCAGAAACGACACCAATATCTTAAAAAAAAAACAAAATAAGAAAATCAATTTAATCAAAACACTCAGTTCGCAAGTCTTATCAAATTACGCCGTTAATTAGTGTCAATAAATGCAGCTTGTGCCACAAAAAGCTGTTATATCACATATGTAAAGTCAACGACACGTCCCAGACATTTCTGAGGACTTATCAAACGAAACTCGTTCCTTCGCGACCAACTTATGCATATGCGGCCAAACGAAACAACCAAACACTTCAAACTGATTCTGTCAGCCTTGTCCAGTAAAAAAACGATATTAGCGCCTCGTCTCACCTCTACAACTACCTTGATCATGCTCTTGGTTTCTCATTCGAGCTGTTACGCTTTCTTATTTCGATTTATAATGTTCGGAATATTTTTTCGTGTTTAACATCATGATGGATTGTAATTTGGTTCGCTGCTAATTTTAATAACGTTTATGACGTCGCGGCATGAACGTTTGCGTAACGTCACGTAACTAAACGTTTCTGAATTGAAATCCATTTATGTTTATTTTGGAATTTCTGAAGCGTGACTAGGTACTGAAGGTTCATACGTTTTACATTTGCCCATAGAATTTTCCTACTGCGCAAGGTTATTGCTGTTACCACCGCCGTTAACAGGGCATGGAAGCAGAACATGCACATACAGTTAATAGGCTCTGTTATTATCTAGATAGGTACGTTTGTATAACTCTGGCATCGTCTTAACCTTTGCTTACCAGTTACCCTTCATTTCACTATTCCCAACGAGCTATAGGTATAGAGAGAGCTGTACTCGGAGTACAAGATCAAATCAGAAATGATGACATCCTTATAATAAAGTGATCGACATAGCCCAGTCCTATATCGTTGTACAGCTGAAACTGAAACAGAATATCATTATATCGATCTTTCCATGCTCATTATCTGTACCTACATGCTTACATACACTCTTGACTCACTTCACTGATTCGGATACTTACTGCAAATTTTCAGAAATATCTATGTTTGAATATTCCTAGTAAGTATGATCTTTCAAAAACTTCATCTGCTTAGAATTAGCTGTTCTGTTATTCTTTGCCGAGATCGACACTGATGTACCTTTACCTATTTCTGTCTATTTTCGTTGTTTACATTTCACTTCCGCTGATTATTATTGGAATGTAATCCTGACTCATAATATTATGACTCTCCCGGATTTACTCTGTCGATAACTTCATGTTTTTACTCATTTGTACTTAGCAAGTTTACAGTCAAATGTGGATTTGAAGAGCAATGAATCCAAAAATAAAACTATGTTACAGAATAGTTGACATACTCGACATAGGTACCAAATATCTAAATCTTTTGACATTTAATTTAAATTCTTATTATTCCATTATTAATTAATTGTTATTTTTTATAAGTGTACTCATTATTAACTACTGTAATTTTTTGACGTATGCAGTTTTGTACTAATATAAAAAAATAGGTCTCACAACACTTTATTTATTAGATCGTACTAAAATTACATTTTACTTTTAAAAAAAACTGGTGAGTTTACAAATAGGCTTATTGTACCTAATTGTAATCTCTTCGACTTTTAACGTCTCTTGAAATTATTTCGATAAATAATTCCCTTTGCTCACATCATCACATTTTTCATTCAATTTCGTAACATATTCAAGCTCAGTTAATTTTAGACTAAGACCGTCCAAACTATCATAACACCTAATTTTGTTTTATTATTCGCCGCCAAAGCATACATTACAGATATCAGCGTGTAAAGTACCTATACCGGTCTACGCTATTGTAAGTCATCTGATAACTTATCATATCTTTACATTCGTGTCATGACGTGACACACGTTTCTTCAAAGAACTGCATTATTATTGTCATTTTCGATGCCAAAACTTGCATATTTAGCGACCAGTTGATCATCAAATTGAATGTATGCTATAATTACCTATGTAAAGGGTGCCTTTTGGATGAGTTTTCAATTAGATTATTAATCATAAACATCGCTTCAACCATAATAATTTAAGTATTGTACAAAGAGCTCACAGCGATTGATTCCATTATTGTCACTGTCACAGTATTTACAGCTCAAAGCAATTATAATTAAATTCTTGGGAAGAAATCGATTCAGTGTTTATATTTAGCTAAAAATTTGTCACAGCCACTAGTCGCAACAAATGAGAAATAAAACTAGTAGAAGGTAAAACATCAAACAAAATACGTTTCAAGTCTAACCACAAAACATTAATTCTACGAATGCAACCATCGATGATTTCTCTTTAGCAATTAACGACTACCATTAGATTTGATTGACATTGAATTGACTATCTACCATTAAAAATTCTGATCATGCGTCGGGATAGCACAATAGAATAATATTAAGTATCCAAAAATAAACCAAAAAAAAAAATTCTCACCATAGTTCCACGTAAGGTAAGGCCAAAGACCCTGTTTAATATGTTGTTTCTGTGCCCGAGACCAATTAATGTTACACAGTTTGAGATTTGAATACAAACTAGACAAAGATATTCTTTAGAATTTACATTCATTAATCAGGAGGAATATAAATGGAGTAAAAAGAAAATAACAGTCTCGGTCCCTCGCATTAAAATAATAACGACGCATTTACATGTCTCAGAGAATAATGATGTTTGTAGATTTAATATAAAGATGGTGAAGGAAAGGTCTTAGGAGCGGCCCTTGAGGTACGCCAAAGAATGCACTGAGAGTATTACAAAAAATCTTCCTTTTAACCACGCACGTATCGGTCTACATGACTTTTAAATTAATGATAAACTTAGGTTAATTTACCTCTGTTTTGGTGAAGTATAATTAATGGATTCTGAAATAAAACACAATGAAACGCAGCTGTTGGTACCAAACTCGGAAAACTACATTCTTTTCGCCATTGAACCGAACACGTTAATTGTCGTCTCAGCACGGAATAACTAATAAGTGATTACTTAGGACACATACCTGCCCGATAAGCTGGTAATTTCGTACTTCCTTCCGGTATGATTAGCCACTGTCCTTATTCTGTACATTGCGATACTAATAGGAAATAGAGGCATACTTTATTGGGTTGACATCGATTTAAAGTTCCAAGTAGACTGGCAAGGACATCTACCTATACTTATTTTAGCTCTGCATATTTTATACCTAATAAACTTTGTGGAACTCAGTATGCAGCATCTAAGCCACAAATGAGTGTATAGACTAAGTAAACTGGCTGAGAGACTGAATCAGAATCTTCTTGGAATAATCAGAACTTTGGTTTAATTCGGGTAATTATGGGAAAAGCGCAAGGTACAAATGAATAAATGTTAGAACATAAACTAATGAGTTCCAAATATAAATGTCGCTTTTCCTTAGTAAGTCTTTAAATACTTATAGGTACCTACACTTAGCATAAAATTATAAATGAAATCTGTTTTGACTAAAATATATTGAAAATCGGAGCGCTTTTTAATAACAATGGCGGACGATAAAATTGCGAAAATAAATTACGGAACCGTTCTTTTTTGGACATAATTACACTACCGTTTTGACATTACGTTCTTTAACTAATTGCTGTGACAAACGGCGGCATTTAAAAAACAATTTCAGCTTTCTTTTAAGTAATTTGGCTGAATGAGGGCTGAATAATGGGTCGTTACTTTGTCGCGAAACCAACAAATAAAGAAACATTAAATTTACTCAATCAGAAATAAAAAACATGTAGGTATTAAGTATCAATTTACTACAAAATATGGAGAACATAATCAAAACCTATGATAACAGCACAATAATAACAGAAACGAGCAATTGAAAAAATAGAAGATTTTCCAGACAAATACTTAATGTAAGAATTGGGATAGAAATCATTTAAAAGGAGTCCATTGGAATACTCGTAATTAAATGTGTTAATACAAATAATAATTATGTACTATCACCTACCTATCCTACTTATCTTCTGTTGAAGATAGACATGTTCTTGTCTATTGCAGAAATAGTACTGGACAAAAACCTTCCAACTAAAACTTAAATCCCCTTAGTCGGCCTTTGACTGTGGTTCAAGTCGAGAAGCCCCTGAGTGAAAGTGCAGCTCACACGGACTTACCTTGAGTGTACAAGACAAAGTTTATTTGTTTATTGACTTGCTCGTTCATGCAATTTGTACGCAGCTAGCAAAAGCACCTTCAAAACTGTCGAAAGTCAGAGAAAACAGAGGTTTCTACTTTATAATAAATCTTAAGTTAACAGAGAAAAGTAGTGATGTTTCTAAATAAGACGAAATCATGGAAAAGCTAAACGTTGAAGTAAAAGCTGTCGACAAAACCTTCCGCGTTAGCAACAAAGCCTATCATAAAACTGGCATGTATTTGTATAGCTAGATTTACTTAAGTAGTTTCCTGGAAACTTCTTACGTTTGCATGCTAATACGAAAGTCGGGAACAATGCTTTTGCCTGACTTTGCATACAAATACTCATTGACTTGAAGCTTCCTTTGCAAAAAGCTTAAGCTTATGGTTAGACTGAACCTAATGCCTATAAAAATATTACATGAGCAGGACTTTAAAAAATAGTGCGACAGCTGGTAAATGATCTTTTCTAGGGAACCTTGGAGTAGAAGGATAGATAATTAATTAACACTAGCTGTGTGAGTGATTTTTTTAATTGTTAGAATACAGATTTACGCCAATTTGAAAGTACGATGAAGCAACACAATCATAATTTGAAACTGCATTCATACCAAATGTAGAGACGTGCTCAACAAGTCAACACCTGGTTAATAAAATTGCAAATTGTGTTACAAAATTGTACCTACACTGTAGTACATTTTATGTGTACTCGCTTAGTGCATCTAAGTGAATGGTCGCTATCAACAGAAGCTGCAAATTATTAATGTTATTGCTATTTGTACATAGTGCTTTATCTTTCTTACCTACATTGGCTTCTTGTTTGTGGTTGTTACTTGCAATTATTGCGAAATCGTTCATTTATATCAACTCACCACATCACGTTTCAATTACTTATCACTTAAATTATACAGACATGTTTTTATTTTGAAGCTGCCTTTGGTTTTTCTGATCACCACAAAGTGGTTTCTGCATGCGTTTGATGAAACAAAATGTCACGTAGGTAGGTACATTACACGGTTTTGCATTATACTTGCACAGATCAAGCAAAAAATTACGATTGCCGGGTAGGTTTCAATAAAAAAAATCGGCATTTTCAGTCAAAGCTCGTACTTTTGTATTTTCTTCTCGCTAATATAATTAGGTCGAGGAAAAAAAAAAACAAAAAATATATCTCTAAATATTTTTGTAAATACATTTCTGTTCTACCCAGACTTTACATAATTGGTTTCAGCGATAGATGGATTGAACAAAGATAAATCATCTTCTGAATTCAAAAAGTTCCCGAGTAAGTATAGGTAGTAGGTACCTACGTAGCTAATAAGAGTGTTTCTGCTTTACAAAAGGAGAAAATTGCAAAGCTAACTCAACATTTAAAACTCGAGTAATTTATACTTGTGTCGTGATATGTCTTAATATGATACTGACCACTCCGAGCAATAAAAACACGATAATATGAAAGATTTAAAGCATTACCGCTACACGACAGCGTCGGCTCGACCTATATTCCGTCGATAAACTTTCTTACCTACCAAGCTAAGAGCATGTTGCAATTTGGGTCACATATTAACAGTACCCATATCTTCTTACAAGAAAAGAAGCCATTGGAACAAGGAACTATTTGGAGCGTTTGCTCTGATGATCCAGTTCTTTGATGGCAGTAAGTGCACTTACGTTTATGACGCTATAACAACAATTTGGGAAACCATCTTCGTAGGAAACGTGGCCTGTATTATTTTCTCTATCTACGGCTATTTGCGGATCATGTATTTTTCCGGCAGCATTTATTTTCCCGCCCATTTGCCTGTCTGTGTAATTGTAGTTATCATCTTTTTTTGTTGGGAAGCTGACTTAGGTAATGTAACGAGTACTTATTACCCTTTCAGTTCCACCAACAGTTTTGCCCTTCTAAGTAGGTATGTAGGTACTATTGTCTCAGTATGGGTATTTTAGTAAGCTCCAAGTAGCTCAACCATTTATGAACAGGGATAAGCTCGTAGTTTCTCTGCGAGATCGAATCAGAAATTCGGAGTTCCGTATAAGAACTAAGATCACCGACATAGCATAGTGGATTGGCTTGTTGAAATGGCAGTGAGCAGGGCACATACCACGGAAGACTGACCTGACGACCGATGGGGTCTAAAAGTTCTAAAGAGGTTCCGTCTCCACTCGAGAACTTTTTGACCCAAAGCAGCGTAGGACGTCAACCCACTAGGAGGACGGATGACGTTAAATTGCGCTGGATGTAAATCGCTTCCAACTTGTGCTATTGGAGACCTATAGGGGAGGCCAATATGTTCAGCCACGGACATCCTATCCTATGGCTGAAACGACAGCAACGACAAAGTAGGCATATGGACTAATACTACGAGTACCTATGCCTTAATTTCGACACCGGCCTAAATAAAGTTCTGTACTCGTCATCATGAGACATAAAATCTTACGCTCAGCAATTCCACTCTCCAGAGACTAGAGACATTTTCAGTTCGAATGTAGGACGTCGCAGTACGCCGTGCTTGGTAATTTTATTCAAATCCGTTCAAGCTCCATGGCGCTGACTAGGAATAAATTCTAGGGCTTTCTACGGACTGTTAGACTTGGAAAAGGTTAAACTCTATCTATCCCTTTGGTATTGTATTTAGTTGTAAATAAACTAATTTATAGTACTTGTGCCGTTGTCAAATCAAGTAGTGGGTAATACTGACACACCACATCAAGTATATTGCTTTGAACAATTTTTAAAGCTGTTTCTTTAAGAATTTCATGTTCGGAACTGAAATCCCAAAGACGGCTGATCCATTTAAACAGTTCATTGACTTTCGGCAAAATGTATGGTACTGGTGATTTTTGTATTGCCGATTTCCGGATTGCCTTAGTAAAAGTTTTTCATAACAATGTATTGTCCCCGTTGTCTTTTGTAAATAGATATGCAACATGTTATAAGAACAGCTGATTTTGTAAAGTTTAATTCTACAATGTCCAACATCCATTTTCAACTTTATAGAAGGTTATCCAGAGCTAGTGTACTAAGCCGAAAGAATGTGATTCAGACCATTATCAAGAACATCTTTTATTGATGTGGCCAACCCAGAATTCGGTAAAAATTAGTCAGCTGTTTGTCGATTCCGAGTAGCAACTTTGTATGGAACAGCTGTTTTTTTCTATGATTTTGGGTTAGCCCCATAGTAAAACTTGTTCATAATGATGGTCTTAATCACCCCTTTGGCTTAGTACAGGGCAAGCAGATAACTGTAGAGTTAATTTTAACCGACATCCAAAAAGGAGGTTCTATGTTCGTCTGTATGTTCATCGATAATTTCGCCAATTGTGAAAAAAAACCGTTTTTTTTTGTTTCGAAAGGGTATACTCCTGCGGTGGTCTCATTTTAATTTTAAAGAAATCGGCTGAGCTGTTTTTAAAAAAATTAACAATTATGTAAACAATTCGAGCAAAATATTCGAATTTTGTACACGATGAAAGGCGGTTTTGCCATTTAAAAAAAAAATGTTTGATTTAAATTCTGAATACTCGTAGGTTTATGTCTTCTATGTCTAGTCATTGTTACTTTCTATTCAAATCATTATCACCTCACGCATCTTTTGATCTTTAAAAATATATAAACTCTACGACAGTACCATCACATTGCACACGTTATCTCACTCGTGCTTGAAGTTCTCAAGGTGAGGAAAATGACGTAAATTCATACGTTATTATTTTTCTTGAATAATACGATCTAAGACCGTATTATTGTTATATGGAGATTGTTAGATTAGTTTTTTTGGTTCAGTTTGAAAACAATTTCCAGTCACTGAAGGCATTTTTTTCACCTATGCTAATTTACATTATTAAGGGATGGTACATATTAGAACGGGACGGCACACGTTCCATACATTTACCCCCCGGGCCCGGATAGGACACTACGAAAAATGTATAGAACATGCGTCTTCCGGACACGTCCCGTTCTGTACATAGGTATAAATCATCCCTTATTAATTCATTAGATTTACCCGCGCCGCGCCTTATTGGGTAAAAAGTAAGTAAGTAGATTAAGAGTCTATGACACTTTCTTACCTTTAAATTATGTAATACTACGCATATCCCTGCAAAAAATCAAGTCGATCCGTCTCTACGCTACTGCGAGAAGGAGTAAGAAACAAACCTACACATAAAGATATCACTATGTTCATGTTGGTAGAGCTATTTCCAGTCTTTCATGTTTTCAGATTTATAAAGACTTCTGCCTTCTCTGAGGTCTGGTTTCTGGAAATATAATCTTCTATGTCTGGAATTATTATCTTGGTTTTCCTCTTCTTCCTTTTTATTCTAAATGTCTTTCTAGTATTAGATTATTCCTATAAAAATTCATAAGTTATGGTCAAACATCTTTCCTCTTATATTTTCAATGGGTTTTAGGTACCACTACTTAGACTGCATTTAAATTATTTAAAGTCAAAATTAAAACAATCAATGTTCTAATTTTGGCATCGATTAGGCATTTTTTCTGTTTTCATTTTGGCAATATTCATTTGTCTTACCTAAATCTTAGGTTTATTGTTTAATATGCCATCCAAAACTGCCCAAGACCGCTTGGCTCTATAAAAAGTCTTGTGTGAAATGCTGTAAAAAGAATAATAAAGTAATACTTAATTTATTCCTTATTCTTATATCAGACATATTTCATGTTAACGCAATATATTACTCGTGCACTTCAAAATTTAAATGAACCTCCAGCTGTGATTTTCATTACAATAATAAACCGTTACATGATAATAAATATTTACTGCTGACGCTCATATAGTTACAGTTTCTCATTACATACACACCTACCCATAGACTTAACGAGAATTATAGATTGGCAACATTTTAACCGTTTACTCAACCCCGAAATAGCAAGACAAAAGTCAGACGTTCCATACATTTTGTCGCGAGCCAACGTGTTGTATTTTTTGTATAGAACAGCCGAGTGTCCCATAGTAAAAGTAGCTCAAGAAGATTTTCCGAATTACCCTCTTTCGGCTTATTATATATTATATAAGGTGCGTTCGTGTTGGGCTCGATGGCGTTTTTAGCATTTGCAAAATTATCGTTAATGTAAAACGTTGGGTTGGGGAATTTCGCCCATTTCGCCAATAATGCAACTTTTGCTCACTACCCAAAACGAACGCTAAACATCAAACTCTATATGTCAGCTTACGATCACAGAGAACCCGCCTCCGCATGTGGATCAAAAGTGGCAGTTCACGATGGCATTTTTAGCGGTTTTTGAACTATCCGAACGGTGAATGAAAACATTTAAAAATGCGACTTTTGCTCACACATTCCCAAAACGAACGCTGAATGTGATCGTTATTGGCAGTTAATTTTGCCATCAGTAGTCTACCCGAACGCACCCATAGTAGGTACATCTTATAAGAATAACCCTGCATTACAGGCAAAAGCTTCCAGTGAGAAATAAATGACTAAATACCTACGAATATATTGAATTGATAGTTGAATTAGTCATTGCATGATTCAGAATAGCATTATTACTTTATGGATGCGGTTAGTAGGAAATCTTCAAATCGCTTTCAAGTGCCGCTTTAGTAATCAACGAGTACTTAGGTTTCCAAGTCTGTGACGAAAAGGATGTTTGTGTAAAGAATTATTTTGTCTGTCTGTTGCGTACAGTTTATTTTTTATTGGTCATCATTGCCAATTTTTCTATCCACTCCTGAATATATCCCTCATCCTTAAATAATATTCGCATTTTTTTATGAAATTATGACTTGATAACTCTTACACCAGGGCTTGCCAGTAGCCACCCGGCCTACTTATACAAACTTACTTACTTATGACTTGATACCTATTTGTAGCAACTTGCTATATTTTGTTTTGTAGTACCTACTTAATTGTTCAATTCATGTAGTTCATTCTTTTATTTCGTCGGTTAGGTAAATACTCATAGTTACAGGTATATATTTATTGAGAATGGGTAATACAAGATGGTAAGTTAATAAATAAATGTTTGGGGACATCTTACACACGGCCTCTGATCCCAAACTAAGCAAAGCTTGTGATATGGCTGCCAGAGACTGCCAATCGACTGCCATATTCTACCTGTTTGGCATGTAATGACAACCTCTAACCTCATAGTACTAAATAGCGACCGAGCTCGACCCTATATTAAAATATTCAAATAAAAAAAATGTGTTTTAATTATTACGCCTATACAAATATGTAGGTACCCTTATAAATAAAAGCTCTATCTAAATGCCAAATTCCATCATAACCGTTAGATCTGCTTCCGAGATGATAACTACTATTACTTATTCTGTGATACCGCCCTAATAAATTATCCCCGAAACACAGATTTTTCGCTAAAATCCTTAAGTCGTAATTCTTTTGTTCCAGCAGTCACACTTGCCCTGTAGTTTCCTTATAGATATAACATGTAAAGGAAATTGTCCTCAAGTGTCACTGTCTGCCAGTCCGGAAGGATGGTATCGTTTTTCGTTTGTACTACGTATATCTGTTCCTATATGACCTCCTACTTTGGAGCGCCTGCATACTAAACCAGACGAAGCAAAACGTGCGAAAATAACGTACCAAATTGGACCTTATTTACACCGCAACTGCAGTTATTTTTGCACTGCACTGCACTAGGTACTCAAAATCGCGCATGTAATATGTATGGTAGAGTCATCTATTAGGTGTTTTGCTTGTACACGATTATGTTGCCTGTGATTTTCAGTGCTGTACTGCACAACCTATTAGTGGAAGGTAAAGTCATCTATCTATAAGGTGTATTGTCTATACTAATATTATAAAGAGGTAAAGTTTGTGAGCTTGTAGGGGGTAATCTCTGGATGTACTGACCCGATTTTGTAAATTCTTTACCAATAGCAAGCCACATTCTTTGAACATAGGCCATAAATTAACCAGAAAAATTTAAATAGTTTTCACGGTAGTCGGTTTTTTATAGTAAGCTGGTGAAAAAACGGTCGAATGAAAATGTTTCTTACTAAAGCTGCCTAAACGATAAGAGATGTATGGTTGAGTTGTATGGAAAAGTGTTAGACCTAGATAGAACCTACAAAAAAGTCAGCGATAGCATATGTGTTACTTTTATATTTAAGTCACAAAAAGTAGCTTTTTAATTAAAAAATAATTTAAATCGTTAGATGATATGCGTAACCTACCTATGCATACAAAACGAAACACACAATCGAATTAAGAACCTAATTTTTAATGGATGCGTGGATGGACGCTAGATGCAATCCGCTTCAAATGGTTTTATTCGGTGTTATTCAAGATCTTATAATGGAGCCCTATGTTAAGCAGTGGAAGTATGACAGATATGTTTGCTTATATTCCACTGTAATATGAAATCGCGCTAAAATAGGTGTGTTCATCTGTGTGACTTATATAAACACTAGACGACCCGCTCCGGCTTCGCACAGGTATATTATACATATAAACCTTCCTCTTGAATCACTCTGTCCATTAAAAAAACCGCATCAAAATCCGTTGGGTAGTTTTAAAGATTTAAGCATACAGACAAACAAACAAACAAAAATAGCGACTTTATTTTATACTATGTAAGGATTACATGGTAGGCATATATTTTATAAATTCTGTCTTCTTTAGCCAATCGCACCCGGGCGAAGCCGGGGCGGGCAGCTAGTTTGTATATATTTTAACTTAGATCAAACGGGTGAGTGTAACTTGATCAACTTCAATAGTGAGTTGGCCTTGGATTAGTCTTTTCGGTTTCTGGTTTTTATTTTTCTTATTTCTCTTTTTGAAGTGCTTTCAAAGTGCAAGTTCGCAGGACAGTGGGCCAAGGCAAGAGCATCGATCGCCACATACAACCCTGCTCTAGAAATCTAGATATTGTAGCACTTGTAGCTTTGCACTTGGACTGAATGGATCGATCAACAATTACCCCCTGTACAAAGTAGTACACGTAATGTAGAGTTTTACTATGCCTCTCCGACTCTATCATCAGTGGCTCGATTTTTTACTTTTGAACGTTTCGGACGTATACGGAACTTTGACACAATATGGATCGATCAACAATTACCCCCTATGCAAAGCAGTACACGTAATGTAGAGTTTTACTATGCCTCTTCGACTCTGTCATCAGTGGCTCGATTTTTTACTTTTGAACGTTTCGGACGTATACGGAACTTTGACACAATATGGATCGATCAACAATTACCCCCTATGCAAAGCAGTACACGTAATGTAGAGTTTTACTATGCCTCTCCGACTCTGTCATCAGTGGCTCGATTTTTTACTTTTGAACGTTTCGGACGTATACGGAACTTTGACACAATATGGATCGATCAACAATTACCCCCTATGCAAAGCAGTACACGTAATGTAGAGTTTTACTATGCCTCTCCGACTCTGTCATCAGTGGCTCGATTTTTTACTTTTGAACGTTTCGGACGTATACGGAACTTTGACACAATATGGATCGATCAACAATTACCCCCTATGCAAAGCAGTACACGTAATGTAGAGTTTTACTATGCCTCTTCGACTCTGTCATCAGTGGCTCGATTTTTTACTTTTGAACGTTTCGGACGTATACGGAACTTTGACACAATATGGATCGATCAACAATTACCCCCTATGCAAAGCAGTACACGTAATGTAGAGTTTTACTATGCCTCTTCGACTCTGTCATCAGTGGCTCGATTTTTTACTTTTGAACGTTTCGGACGTATACGGAACTTTGACAGATTGTATGGAGAATCCATAGAATTCCGCATACGTCCGAGCCATCTCTATACAAGTTACGTATGCGTCCAAGCCATCTCTATACAAGTTACGTATACGTCCAAGCCATCGCTATACAAGTTACGTAAACGTCCAAGCCATGGAAGTCTAAAATGATGCCCCAGATCCTCGCTGTCAAATTAAAATTATCGTAATGATGTTTATTGTCACAGAATGTGTTTTATGTTTATTTTATTTCGTTGGAATCGGTCGGTAAAAAACTTGCAAGATTTGTAACAAAGAAACGGACAATATACCAACTACACATAACAAAGACAAAATACCGTTTAAAAATCAATCAAAACGTCTTCACAAATTACCTTCTATCTTGTTGGGTTTGTCATATTTATAATACTTTTCCTCGTTGCATTTCAACACTCTGTGTCACCGTCAGCTGATTTTGATAACGACTGGAATTGATAAGCGCCTACCTACCTACCGCTAATGTCAACAAGTAAACACACACCCGGAGTGGCTGCATTCCATAATTAGCATTCTAGAACCAGGTGATGAAAACGTTAAGTACTGCTTATACTAATTTTTAAACTGGAAAGTTAGGTTTAGAATTTATGTACTCGTACTCAAATCGGTTCAGTCAGTTTAGAATATTGAGCCTCTAATTGCCAAAAGTAGTCTATTGTCTTGTCTGACCTATCTATCTTGGAAACAACAATGAAACAAACACGATTTCATAATTTAGTCGAAGAGGTGGAGAGAGAACCTAAAGTCTAGCGTCTGTCTAGACAGTCACATAGGATTACAATACATACGACTATAGTCTGACCGTTTAACTGAGTCCTCGCCTGCGCGGTACAGGGGCGCGGGGGTAGACGACAAAGGGGGATTGAGACAGGTGCGGGCGGCGGGGGGGATTGAGACAGGTGCGGGCGGTGAGGACCCGCCGCCCGCACCTGTCTCAATCCCCCTTTGTCGTCTACCCCCGCGCCCCTGTACCCGCGCAGACGAGGACTCAGTTAAACGGTCAGACTATACTTACTATGTACTAGAAATTTCAATGGGATTCCTCATTCCTATATTTTCCATATAGTAACACTTATAACTCCGTAACACTAAAGAGTTTGAATACTAAAAAGTATTGGAAACCTTTAACCTTACTGAAGCATAGTAACATGAGGAAAATCCCTAAAAGCTACCTGAAAAATCTAGAGTAAGATCACGGGACACTACTATTCCTTTGTAAGTACAGCTGCATTAACCAGCTGCCTGGTCCACAGATTAACTATCAGTTCTTGCTCTTTGTGAGCCTTTCGAAAAGGAATAAAAAATACAGCCTCGGAGCTATTACCAGAGCCTTCGAAAAGGCTGCGGTGCCCTTCGGGACCCTGTCTTGTTTTTGTTGAGGTCTCGAACGGCCCGCTTTTTGATACTATTTTGTTGCTCACAAGACTTGTAAAAGCGATGTTGGATGTTTTTCTCTATTATTAAAATTGGCAAAGGTTTTGTGTATAGCCTTCGAGCAAATATCTATTTGCTCGAAGGCTAGCATATGAATAATTCAAATAATAACAAGAATAATAAATTAATCTTCATCTTATGAAAAATTATTTCTAAAAAGTTACGCCTAAATAAAAATACTATGAAAATGCAAAGCACTTATTTTTGAACTCGCGGAATTTATCTACCTATACATGTTTACTTTACACTGCAACCTCGTCTAAGGTGGTTTATTCCGTGGTTTCTGACTCTTTCACAAATGGTTTATGTCAGTGTTAGTATTTATTCATACAATTCACCTTTTTGTCTTTCATAGACTTGTAGATGTAGTGAAACCGGACCATTTACTTCTGGGTCATTACTGTGGCATATTTGATGACGACGTAAAAGATAGTTACAAGCTTTCGGCCCTTTGGTGAGGATTATAGGATAGATAGGATTAAATCTTAACTGAGAGCTCAGGGCATAACTTGTCCTCCCTCTAAAGTTTTCCTAAAGATAAATTATGATAAATATTATCATCACTAAGAAACCACTACAAAAAAAAAAAACAATTTAGGTGCGTTTCGGGGCAATGCATTTCACCAATACATTAAAATTGGGTAGGTATTTAGAAAGAGCTTTTTATCGACTTCCTAAAAGGAGAAGGTAGGTACTATGTTCCTCTGTACCTATGCACCTATGATTTTTTTTATTTGTGTATTTTCATCGATGTTTTCAACAGTTGAGAACCGATTTAAAAAAATGAGTTTTTATCTCAAAAGAGTATACCTACTCCCGAGGGGGTCCCATTTAAATTTTATTAAAATCGGCTGAGCCATTTTTGATAAATCAACAATAATGTTCATGGATGTCACATTGATTCGCGCAAACTATTCGAATTAACGGTGGAAGTCAGTAGTATCAATTTTTGCGAAAAATAATTATTAAATTATCTTTATAACTAGATATATCTGTACAGATGGCACTTCCGAGAAAACACGAAGTTTTAACACGCTTTTATTACTTTCTGATGTTTGTTTGAAATCGACTCCTTTTAACTCGATTTTGACCCGCTCTAAACGGTCAGATTTCATTTAAACTTCGCAAACTTATCAAGAACCGACCACAATAGGATAGTTCGAGCGTGTTTATTAGTTTTGTCATAGATTAATTTTACTATAATTTCTCTATGGTTTTGTTTAAACTACTAGCTGCCCAGCCCGGCTTCATCCCGGTACGGACTGATTTTAAATGTATAATAAAATCAAATGCGATTATAAATTGAGATAAAAACTAACCTATCTCTCAAGTTGTATCAAACTGCACATAAAGCCCGATTACAGAGGCGCCAGCGTAAATTTAATAGCAACGTAAGAAGCGTTCTCTCTATCGAATGACTAAAGTGAAAAAGAAACAGGACGATGCTATTTAGCTAATATAATTACGCTGCTAATTGCGCCTCTGTAATCGGGGTTATAGTGTGCAAAATTTGGTTAAAATCGGCTAAGTAGTCATGGAGTCCATCGCGGACAAACAACTTGATGCGTAATTGATATAAATTAAGAAGATAAGATTATTTATTTTAATTTTTTTACAAGCGAAGCTCGATCACTTTCTAGTAAGAAAATAAAAATTAGGTACAACTTTCGTCGTGATTTGTCAACTTTAACTCTAAAGCTATGTTTCGTTTAGTGTCGAAATTAATAAAATCGAATCGATGTCATTAGCACAAGGGTGGTCCGTTACTCATAAACTCATAACTGGCAGATTGATAGACCAATAAAACATGTACAGCTACATCGGATGCCGGAAAACGTCATAAATATCGGAAAATGAAGTTTTTCTCATTTAATTAACACCTGGACGGAGTTTTAATGAAATGAGATGGTAGACCACCTGGCCTTTTCGTTTTTTGATGTAGGTTAATGTGTTAAATGGATTTTAAAAAGAGAATTTAATTTATTATGGTTTCTAATGTAGCGGCTCTTCGTCGACTTTGGATGGTCTAATGATTAGACTAATTACTAATGTATTTTAATTGTACGTGATTTCATCATGTAATTGGCTACAATCATAGATATAAGATATAAAAAAGCTATTTTGTGCTGTGATTTGTTCACCGTTAATGGCTGCAAAATAAAACTGTATTTTATTTAGTTTTGGATGAGATGCGGTAGAGTCGTAAATATCATTAAGAATGATTAGGTACTAAGCGGAAAATCTCATTTGTATATTACAGGAGATGCTTACAATTAATTTTTCAAGAATTGACAAATATTCTAGAGTTTATTTTATTTGGATAATGATATGAAACGTCTTGAATGAAAAGATAAAAAATCGGCCAAGTGCGAGTTGGACTCGCGCACAAAGGGTTCCGTACCGTGTACCTTAGCCCTCTTATCCCCTTTCCTCTTACCGTTATTAATAGCAAACAAAAAAAACTCCTAAAAATTTCGTTTGTTGTATGGGATCCCCCTTAAATATTTATTATATTCTGTTATTAATATTTCTAAACTAATCTAATATTTTTAAATATTGGCAATAGAAATGTATACATATCTAATCTGTAAAAATTTCAGCTGTCTAGCTCTCACGGTTCATGAGATACAGCCTGGTGACAGACAGACGGACATCGGAGTCTCAGTAATAGGGTCCAGTCTTTAACCTTTGGGTACGGAACCCTAAAAAACTAAACCATTGTTTGATACATAACAAGCATGGTGGGTTTCGAGCCCTGCTGTTCATTGGTAATGTTATATGACGGAACGGAATGTGGTAACGTGATGCAAGGGAAATTATCCTCACGTTGAGTGAGCAAGTAAGTTCATATAGAACGAGTCGCGAGCCCTGGTGGTTTAAAGCTAAAAACTTTTCAGGTTCTGAAAGTAAAAACTTTTGACTCCTAAGTTTTGACCACTTAGCTTACCAGTTCTAACTACCAGAAGGTACCTTGAGGAGATCTACGACATAATTTCTAGTTATAAATGTAAGTCTATTTTGCGACTACATTTTTTAATACCTACTAAACTGTATTGGACCTCAGCAAGACAACCCTATGATATGATACTAAATGATCAATTTACCAATTTACATAAGTAATATGATTAAATTTGCACTACTTTTTATCCGACTATATAAACATAACACAGAAACAATTTGATTCAAATCCTGACATCTCAAATGTTTGCTCTTATGCCGTTACATTATATATTTTTGTAAAAAGTTAATAAAAAGGAAAACCGGGATTTATGTCCAAATACTCAGAACATCAGGACGTTAATAGTCGTTAAATGCAGCTGCAATAATAGACGAGCAGATATATGGATATTTTTTAACTGAACTATGAATAACAGGTCACTGACTCGTAATGTAACAGTTAAAAATAGCAGTCAAGGAAAATCACTTCATTAAATAACGAGAAATAGCAATCGTCATGGTTTTATTTTTGTAGATTGAGATGTCGGAACAAATGGGCATTCCACATGTTTAAAAACAACAATATTTTGTTATGTCGTAGCATTTCATCATTATCATAATTTAAATCACAAACTTATCATGTCTGTGCAGCTTTTAGTATTCAAACTTATCGACAAATCGATACTATATTAATAATAATAATATCTTTAGTTAATACCAGTATGATTCAGTATTTTTTATGATTTTAATACATAATTTTCTAAAAGAGCATCGAAAGTTTACTTCATCATCATATTAAAATTTACTCACAAGTCACAATATTCATTGTAACCCTTTCTGTCTTAGAATGTTCAACAGTTTTAAACTGTACTTATAATAATTGTTACTGTACACAATCATCACCTACGTAGTAACGAAGCACAGAAAGATAATTTACTCTGTAATTTTATTACTTGCATGTAGGCCAAGAAATTTGCCGTTTACCGACCAAACAAACCGATACATCTCCTTGGCAAATGCATATCATCATTGGCAGCCAATAATGAGCTGCACAACAAACACGGCAAATCACCTACTTTCACACATCCCGCTGTAATTACACTACCGTGGTAGAGTAAAACATTTGCAGAATAACAGATTTCATTAACGTAAAGATCTCAAAATGTCTTCTTGAAATCTTCTTGAGTGAAGACCACGTACCTTCAAGCACAGAAGAAGTAGAACGTCCTTCCAGCAATGGACATTCTATGGCAAATTCGACGCGAGTGACGGCATTTCTATCACCTAAGTGAGTATATCTCTATGCTTTTTAACTATAAGACCGATACGTACTTTATAATACCTACTTGTTGTACAATTTTCAAGTTAATACGCTAACCTCGGTAGTGGTTACATATTTGAGCCGATTGAAATTGAGACATTAGGACCGTGGAGCGAGCCGGGAGCTCATCTTGTTTTCAAGTTTTTCTGAGCGTTTGGTGGACGCGACGTGTGATCAAAATGCTGGTGTTTATTTCGCTCAACGTAGTATAAGCATTGCCATTCAGTTAGCAATGCTGCCAGCACGCACGACACGCTGCCAACCGGCAGTGGACTTGAGCATTTGGATTATCTTTAGACAAGGGTCTGTGGATGATCCAATTGTTATTTATGTAGTAGTAGTTTATGTAGTTTAGCCTATGTAAGTAGTGTTGAATTTTATTGTATTTAACAAAGGCACTAGTCATATTAAAAAAATCAAGCACGTCGCGTCGTCTTCTGTTTGACGACGTTTCTTTACTAATTGTATATTCTGTGCTATACGAAGCAATCTGAGCATTTCTTCCAATCGGAGAGAGCGATCCGCTTCTGTGGGCGATTTAATTCTGATTTACGAGCTGTTGAATTACGATATAAAGCCCATTTCACGAGTAAACATTTCGAATTTGATTGAGTAAGCTTTTTGATTACGTCCAAGTAAATATTTTTTATGCACAACGTAGAATCGCAATGTTACTAAAGTTTAGTATAATACACATACTCGTACCTATGTGTACACCTACATACATAAAAGAAAAAGTTTTATTACTTTCGTGATGTCTATAGTTGAGTAGGTATACCTAAATAAATAAAAACTTAAATTAAAAATTTAAAAAACCCCCGACACAAAAACCTACCTAAAAAAAGTACGAAATCTTATCTTTCATTTGACAACCATTTTGGGCACATTTATAGAATTTTGGTTCTTCCATCCCCACTTTAACCCACCATAATTCTTAAACGGCTCTATCGATTTTTATAAAACATAGCTAAGAACACTCTCGATTAAGTCTCCTTTCATCCAAAAAAAAAACTAAACTGAAATCGGTTCAGTGGTTCGGGCGCTATGATGCCACAGACAGAGAGACAGACAGACAGACAGACACACAGACAAACAGACACGTCAAACTTATAACACCCCTCTTTTGCGTCGGGGGTTAAAAAACAAGTCCACGTGCAGCTTAAACATTGTAATAGGTATTTTAAATCGTAGGATTTTTAGACAATCAAGTATTGGTACTTAGGTATAGAAATTTTCATCCAGTGCAGTCCTACATAATTTCCATCCATCCATTCATCAGCCGTAGGACGTCCACTGCTGGACATGCTGGTCTCCCTCATGGATTTCCAATAAGGCCGGTTAGAAGCGGCCTGCATCCAGCGCGTTCCTGCGATCTTTATTATATCGTCAGTCCACCTAGTCGGTGGACGTCCTACACTGCGCTTGGTGGTCCGTGGTCTCCATTCGAGAACTTTACAACATGATTTAACAGATATCAATACATTCTAGATTGACTGGACTTGGTGTAGGTCCTCTACCATACATTTAGAACATTTTGAACCTAGTATTACAATATTTAAAAAAATGGGATCCATGATCCATGAAACTAATTGTAGTTGCAGCCATTTGTATTCAGAAATTATGTAATTTTATTCGCAGTTTTATGCATAAAACTCAGTATACTGCGTAACGTAACGATGATTGTTAATGTTTTTTTTTAACAATAGTCTTGATTACAAGAAATTACAAGTACCTATCTTCCCACGACCTTCCCGGTTGATCGATCAAGTCTAAACTCTTCGATGCTTTGCTTACCCATTACCGCGAAGGTATTATACCTAGTTATGTAACTTAAAACCCTATAGACGTGAAATCAAACTGACACAAAAATGTCCATTAATTTTAATTCTGAGCTACGCTAAATTTTGATATGAAACCTAGCCATCCTCTACTTTTGATAAATTACAATCATTTTTTGACAAAAATTTCACAATCTACTTCTTACAACCGATCCCTCCTGGTTAAATATAAAACCATAAAACCAAACTACTACTATCACCTTTTTAGGGTTCCGTACCCAAAAGGAAAAACGGGACCCTACTACTAAGACTTCGCTGTCCGTCTGTCTGTCTGTCACCGGGCTGTATCTCATGAACCATGAGAACCATGATAGCTAGGCAGCTGAAATTTTCACAGATGATGTACTTCTGTTGCCGCTATAACAACAAATACTAAGAACAAAATAAAATAAATATTTAAGGGGGGCTCCCATACAACAAACCTGAATTTTTAGACGTTTTTCGCCCTATATTAATAATGGTAATAGGTAGATGCTTGAAATTTTCACAGAATATTTAGTTTTATATTCACTTCAATATTAAATATTAAAATTAAAATAAAATAAATATTTAAGGGGGGCTCCCTGTACAGTGCGGAACCTTTCGTGCGCGAGTCCTACTCGTACTTGGCCGATTATTGTACGTAAAACAATTCACTATGTTCTGCTTTAACTAATAATCATAGTAAATTGATTTTGTGGGAGTTTATCGGAAACTTGCTCCATAGGTACCTACTTATAGATTGAAAAAAGATACATGGAAATCGAATTATAAAAGACGAAAGATATTAGGTACTACTCGTAACCTTTTGGAATTTGTATGGCATATATTCCTACAGCTTGCGATCGTGTATAGTAAAACTAGTGCACTGCGGTCTCATAAGCACAAATTATACCAAAGCGGTGACTGAAAATTCTCGCTACAGAGCAGTTCAGCTTACGCAGGTGTCTACAAAGTAAGAAGGTGTTGTAATTATGCAATAGTTCGAACTGCCATCGCGCCAGTCCGTCTGGCAGACCGTTATCTTGGATCGTATTTATTATGAGTATGACTTCATCTTTGATACCATCTCGAGTTTGCTAATCTTCTTTGTGAAAGTTGAAATAATTGAGTTATGGAAGGCTTTAGATATCTCATCATATCCATCACCAGCCCACAACTATGGGTACATGTTAATTAATATTAGATTTTTTTCTTTGTGAGTGGAACACGTAGAGTTCTGCTAATTTGCTTAGGTGTCGTACATCAATCACGGTCAACTTCGTGATGTTTGCTGGACCCTCCCTCACTTTCAAACCTCATGTGATCTCGGTCAATGGACGATCCCTTCGTTAATCTTGTCAGGGTACATGTTAGGTATAGCTGAGTTTTCCCTGTTCTATGATGCTAGGACACAGCGAGAGTTACTGTATTTTTTTCAATAACGCACCGTGTAATTTTCATGTATTACAGGATAGGTATCATGAATTATTTATGAACAAATATTTAGGAACCTACCCTGAATTTGTAAAAAAAATATGAGCGACCTTTACAAAAAGTTCACCCACATTCGACAATTTGTGCTGTGGAACAGTTTATTTTTCGCTGGCAACTGGAAAGTCAGTCTAATAATTAATAAAAATTGTTCATAATGATCATAACAATTAATGATGAATACTATGACAACAACCTAGATCTAAAGCATGCAATCCTTTAACCACAAACACTGGACTGTGGTGCATATATGGCACAATCACCCTTCATGGCAAGATTCAGCAATGGGCTATTAAAAGGCCACTGCAGTACAGTAAAATAAAGTATTATAGATCTTCTTATTATCTTCTAAGTCTGCGTGATTCATCATCGACCACAACGTCGCTTTACGATCAGGTGAGTTGGTGGTCAAGCGCGAACTTATAACGTTCGTTTCAGCCATAAGACGTCCACTGCTGGACTTAGGCCTCCCCTAAAGATCTCCAATAAGACCGGTTGGTAGCGGCTTGCATCTAGCGCGATCCTGCGGTCTTGATGAGATCATCCAGTCAGTCAGGCAGCGTAGGACGTCCACCTTGTGGGTGGACGCTGCCCTTGCCGGTATGTGGTCTCCACTCGAGAACTTTTCGACCCCATCGGTCATCAGCGGCCTACGCACTATGTGCCCTGCCTACTACCATTTCAACCTGCCAATCCGCTGGGCTATGTCGGTAACTTTGGTTCTATTACGGACCTTCTCATTTCTGATTCGATCTCGCAGAGAAACTCCGAGCATAGCCCTCTCCATTAGACTACTTGGAGCTTACTAATAAGATAGTGGTAAAGTAAGGTGCGAACTTATTTCCGATATAAAAATATTACAAAAGTTTGGCAGCTAAATGGTTAAATTGTCAACCTATCTGCTATTTGAACCATCCCTAAGTACAAATAACTTGAACTTGGTCTCAACTTCTCAAGGTTCGAAGTGAATTCGAAGCTCCTTCACGAAATACTTCAAAGGTTCTAAACTCGAGTGAGTTTGAAAGGAAAGCCGTATAATGTTACAAAACGTTCCCACAAACCTGTTCTGTAACACGTAAACATCGTGACTGAGGAGTTATGGCTGCTATGTGATATGGGCTGCTGTTCCACTAGATACGGGCTAAGCTATCTACAATTCGCGCTACGTAATAAAATAATCGGCCAAGTGCGAGACGGACTCGCGCAGGAAGGGTTCCGTACCGCATAGAAGCCCCCCTTAGTAAATTTGATTTTAACTATTTATTTTTGAAGGGAATATAGGTACATCGTATGTAAAATACATAAATCAATCGATGTCATAAATCGAGCAAAAAAATCACGTTTCTTGAATAGGAGCCCTCCTTAAATATTTATTTTATTTTAATTCAATTGTTTATTTTTGAACTTAATATTTAACTTAATATTTTGTGAATATTTCAAGCATCTACCTGTCACCGTTATTAATAGGGAGCAAAAAACTGTTAAAAATTAAGGTTTGTATTTGTTGTTATAGCGGCAACAGATATACGTCATCTGTGACAATTTCAACGTTCTAGCTACTTATCACGGTTCATGAGATACAGCCTGGTGACAGACAGACAGACAAACAGACGGACAGCGGAGTCTTAGTAATAGAGTTCCGTTTTTACCCTTTGGGTGCGGAACCCTAAATAACGTGAGAAAGTTTTTTAGCTCGCTTTCAAAGGGGTTACTTAGATTGTTCCATCGATAAGTAGCTACTGTTAAAAACTATTAAAAAAACAGCTGTTACTCGTACCTGTTACATACATTTTTCCGCGAATCAATGAACTTTTTGTTTGGGACAGCTGATTTTCTTTCGAAGTTTCTCAGGTATTCCCACAAAACAGCACCTTGTACCTACAAAAAGTTTTTAAAAAGGTTGTATACCTATTCAGACACATGACGTATTGTATATTTAGCCAGTTCGTCGTTAGATCTTATTACAAATCTATTATACAAGGTTATTTCTAATCAATTAACATCCTTTTAGGGGCTTATTCTGTACATCAAAACTAACAACTTTGGTTCTACTACTTTTATTAATTCTCAAAAAAAATGTTGTTCCTTAAAAAAAAATCGTTCACCCACGACAAAATGTATGATACAGCTGTTTTTTTTTTTAATTTTGACTCTAAAGTCGCAGAACAAAAGTTGTTAGTTTTGATGTACAGAATAAGCCCCTAAAAGGATGCTAATTGATTAGAAATAACCCTGTATAGATATTTCCTCTGCCACATATAGTAAAATTTAAGTGGAAATTGACATAACGTGCTCTTGAATCTGATGTGAAATTCACTTAACGGCGTGCATCCAACACGCTCATGTCAGGTCATTATCTATCCATAGCACGGTAATGATAAGATATCATTACCGTGTCCATAGTGGATGTCCTACGAGTACAAAAGTTACGCTTGTTCTAGCATACCCTGGTGGAAAGGCAGCCTTATTTCTTGGAGCACGAAGATGTGAGTTAACATCTTTCGCTGTAAAAGTTGTAATATGCACTTACATTGATGTTTTCTTAAACAAATTTCCTGAATTTCGCACGATAAACTTTATTATCAATGGTGGGAAAATGGTCGTATAAATATTATGGTTACATTACACAACCATTGAGAGCAGTGTTACTATAAACTAACAGATTTACATAACAAATCCATAAAATAATAGCAGTTTTGATACAATAAAATAAAATATTTGAAAAATCTGCCGCTTACGAGCCCAATTCACGCATTGAAGGTTCCGTACTTTAACTAATATTTTGATTTATTCAGTCCGATTTTCTTAGTGTGTTCAGAATGATTATATTGTGAACGAACAAATAAGCCTTCACCCTTTAACAGATCACCCTTCGCGGGTAGGCCTACGTCCTGCAGAGGACTATTTAAAAAAAGGCTGGTACAGGAACAAATTAGGTTGGAATGGTCTCAAACATTGCTCTTTTTGAGTGATCCTTTGAAAGTAATACATACCTAGTGTATTCTACACGACATTAGAGATTCTAAGATATCATTGTACGTTTCAAGCCATGTATTCACTGAGCAACAATTGTTGAGCAACAATTGTTTATAAACTCTCTATCTGAAACAAAATCTACGTGTTTACGAAAAAAAAAATGTTTTAGAGACAGTTACATATTTGGTTTCTGTAAACACAACCGCGTGGAACACGGAAACGAATCAGTTTCTGGAAACATCTACGTGATGTTTCAGAAACTGTGTATCCGAAACATTGTTGTTCAGTGAATACTTGGCTTTATTGTGACCAACATTTACTATAAAACCAATTCTGAAACCACAAAAAAATCAGCTATGGAGCAGCAGATTTTTTCCGCAACTTCGAAGTTGGTCCAACAGCAAAAGTGGTTTTATAATAAAATTATAAGGGCAGTGATTTCTAGATCTAGAATATATCCTCATCTTGAGAAACACCCTGCATAAACCGTGAGGCGACCGACGGATGTAAAATTATCAATAAGGTCTCGTTCAGGAAAGGAACCCTAAAACCAAACACAGTTAAACAAAACCAGCTAAGTACTACATCACAAGCTATAATCAAGCCCCTAGTGATACAGCAGTAATTGCTAAATTATCTTTTAGCAAACCTACGCAACGCAATTGCGAAACGAATTCTCTAATTTTGTTTCATTATCTTTTTGTGCAAGTTTCAACAGATCTTGATGATGTCATTGTTTTTATTGTCGCTTTCATTGGCTATCAAAATACTTTCACAACTCGACACATTAGTTACTTGAAATCTATTATTAAAGCTTTCAAATCTTATAAATCGTTCGGAGCCTTCTACGGCGTGACCAGTTTATTTGTGAAGTAGGATTAATGATGAGATTAAATTTTCTTTGATGGATCGTTTGGAAAGTAAGATAGTGGTGCCCTCTCCCACAACTTTTAAAATTGGTGTCACTACTATGCAAGAAATGTACAGTAGGCTGTATTGACAGCAGATAAGCATTGGCTAATCTCCTTGTATTTGCAAATGTTTAACGTTTCGTTCAAGTATCATTAGCGAATTACATACTTATATACTATCGATGTACAGCAACGGTACCCAAGGTCTTCATTCGGATGAGTGAGCGCAAGTGGCACATTTTGTCTCTCATCTATCGTATCTAAATATTCTAGGTCAAAAGAAACTGTAACCTCAGGTTGACCCTATAATTATGACATGAATTTAGGCTACAATAAAAAAAATGATATAGAGTTAGCTCTTCGGCTTATGTCAACTGACTCTATTGTAACCTATGCTTTAGTCCCAAACGAACTTATGCACCGCGCATTTTGCATTCCGAGTTCTCCTCAAATGTTGCGAAAAATTGTCCAGAAGATTAGACTACAGAACACATAATTGAACTTCAAGATTTTTTATAACAACCCGCGCCAGTGAGCTCTAGGCCTTATAATGATTAGCGCATGGAGCATAGGCGGAAGCACCTTAGGTTTTTAGGGGGTATACTTAGGTACTAAGGTTGGCGGGGACTCCCACTCTTACCCCAGGCTCGTCGTTTTCGTACAGGATTTTCCTGGGTTAAAAAAAGCCTTCTAATTATCGAAAGCCGACACTTTATTTATCTCAATACTCTAAATGGAGACCCGCTAAATAGACAAGTTTTAAAACTATTTAAATTCTTTTGGAGCCCTCTTTGACTTACTGATGTTACCTGACCCCCTCAGCATTATTATCTATATCCATACTTTGGTCAAAATGTCCTAAAAACAGATATGTATATCTGTTAACGGAAATGTATGTAATCCGTCATTGTATACAATTCCTAGGAAATGTATGTAATTCCTAAAATCGCACGGAAATGTGTGAAATAAATTGTATTAGACACATTTCCTAGGAATTCTATACATTTCCTAAATAGCAATCGGAAATGTAAAACATTTCAGATAGGGCCTGATCTACGTATAACAGACTTCGACGGTATAAAGGTCTTTACGTTTCATTTGACGCTTTTCTCTATTGCAGCTTACAGTTAGATTAGGTGTGATACAAAAAATAGGTTAGGTTATGTTAGAACATGACAAAACAACGCACGAGCCGAGCGTGCCGCGGCAGCGGCCGGCGAAGTGCCAGAAGCGAATCGCCTTTAACAGGTATAATGTGCATTAAGATTATTAGCTGTGCATTGATGAAAAAGCTTTTGCTTTTTTATTCTCATTTTAACAATGTGTTTTATTACAGAAAGCATTATTTTTATACATTTCCTAATACGATATCGGAATTACATACAATTCCTAGGAAATGTACACATTTCCCAGGATATCTATGTATTAAATAGTTTTTGAAACAAAATTTTATACATTTCCTAAATAGCTTCGGAATTGTATACATTTCCTAGGATTTGTATACAATTCCTAGATTTCATACATTTCCGTTAACATATCTATTACGAAGCCTTATTGTAACAGACCGCGTGCGAGTGAGTTTTAGGCCTTTTAATTATCAAATGCCGACACTTTATTGTCTCAATACTCTGAATGGAGACCCGCTAAATAGGTTAATTTGCTAAATGTAAAGGTCGGGGGTTCACGTTTTATCAAACGACGGGATTCCGCTAGATTGGCGACAATTGCTGCGACAAATAAAGGCTGAAGACAGAATGGCCAATTATAATTGCGATAAACTTGTTTCATATCTTGCTCGTATCGGTGTGCACTTCCGCTGCTTATATGATTTTGATAATCAAACTTTTGTGTAGTAAGTAATTCGTGTTCGTACCTAAATCAATCTGACAGTTAATTAGAATTTTGTTAGACGTGCTCTACGTCCGGGAAAAATAATTTTAAACTGCTCGTATTGAATACTGTTTTTATTTTTGGTTTTTGTATGTGTGCGATGTAGATGAGTGTGAAGCAAAAATTCAATAAGTACAACAGATATAAGTATGTAGCTTCGAGCAAATATCTACAGAGCCACAGTCCTTAAGTGAAAATAGTAAAAAAAATGTTCGAGCGCCGCCGTCATACATACCGACTTAGATATGCATAATTAAATAATTCACAATGACCCGTTTTCTTGCATCTCGACGTTATATCACCTAATTAGTGCTTGTAACCGAGCACTTTGGCATCGCGCGGCGTCGTAGTCAGCTTGCAATCGCCTTACGACTAACTAAAAAGCCTGCCCACTACGTAGCTTGGGCAGAGTTTTGGTTCGGCTATTTTAATTTGCACGATTGTGACTATAGATATTTGCTCGAAGGTATGTAGGTATTTTACCTTAGGTGTGATTCTACGGGATGCAGCACCGCTGGAATCATAATAAAATTAGATGTTCTATACAAAAAAATCACTGACATTCGAATGTTTTTTTCAGCTGAATGTTTTTTTTGCGATTACAAAGTTGGCCCCATAGCAAATTTGGCCATAATAAAAAATAGCCTGTACTGTACTGTACCAGCCTTTTTTAGTAGTCCACTGCAGGACGTAGGCCTACCCACGAAGGGTGAAATAGCCTAGCACGAAAAATAGCCTAACCTGCCCTAAAATTTTATTGATTTGTCTTTGCTTTATGAACGTTGGGGGCCATGCATAATTACATATTCGTTTAAATGATGCTGAAACATATTGGCAATGTTAATAAAATTGAATAATAATTGCACAGTCTCAAACAATGCCCTTTGTAATGGAATCGAAATCAAACGGAGCCGAACGATTCGGTCACATTGTATGCAAAGTAGAGTCATCCCGAAATTCAATTCGAAATACATCGATGATGTTCAGATATTGCTGATGTTAAACTCGTGGTTACATTGATTTAGTTTGTTGTAAACTTTTATTGATGACATAATTTCAAAGTAAACTATAGTAGCAGTTTTCTACTAAAATTGTGCGTGAGTAACACCTGTTTTACTTAATTAAAATGATGACATAATGTTTGTTGGTGATTTTGGAAGGTTTTAACTAGAATAAACTATGTTTCAATTTCAATTTCAATTCAATTTCAATTTTTTTATTTATTTACTAAAAATGCAACTTACAGTCTATTATAAAACTAAACGTTACATTTCTTATATTGGTACTAGGAACAATTTTACTTAAAATGTATGAGATCAGTATTATATAAGTACATTTAGAACAAGAATAAACATTTATACAACATTAACAATAAATAAAATCTTTATAATGACACACTGTATTGGTATAGAAAGAAGCAACTATTGAAACTATGGCTAGGAACTATTTCATTAAAGGGTAAAAAGCAATTTTACAGCTTTGTCTGCTCACAGTATGGCAGAGTATTTTTATAGAATGTTGCCAAATTGTCGGAAAAGATGTCAGTATGTGGGAGTTATTTACATAGATATTACAGTTACATACATGATGTATTGATATTTTTAATTGGACGTTTTTATCTGCACATTTTGACATATTGTATAATGACAGTTTATTGTAATAGTAAAAGTTATAATAATAACTGACTAACCTTCAATCCACTTCAAAAGGCCGTTATTTATTGTGCAGAATTGTGCGAAATTTTTTTTCATTGGACGAACAATAAACAAAAAACTATCTAATTTTCGTTTGGTTTGGCAAAGCCCGCGAATTTTAGGTTTTCGATAGAAAAACTGCAAATAATAATAATTGTATTCTTTATAACTTAATTTAATTCTTAAATAGAATTTTAACAATAATTTTGTGAGACATAATATGTAAATGGTGTAATCATCTTTACAAAATACCTATTTCTGTCATGTTACGTACTATGTAGCCAAAAAATAAATAGGTATTAAAACCGTAATGACATCTCCTTTCTCACAGATTTCCAAAATAACTAAAGTTTTGCTCTGCAAAGTGCAGAGGTACTTTTAGGGTTGTATATAAGTTTATACCACCATTAAGGAACGACCTGCGAAATCGTCAGAAAATAGATCATAAATTTATGAAACGGAAGTTATTTTTCGCGATTTCGAAGTTGATGTTTTAGTTCCTAGAATATACGAGTATATATGTCCGATATATAGCTAGAGAAACTTCCAGTACTTATGGTTCAGTTCAATATCAGAAGCAAGTCAAATGTGCTCCGTGAATCACGCTGCATGGCTAACGACCTGCGCGGGGCTTCATCAGCTAACGAGACAGAATTAACGAGCCCCCAGACCACCTATTAACTCCGAGGAATAGATCATGGCATTACTTAGCTATTAGCTGTCAAAGAAGTCAGCTAGCTAAGTAGCACAGCACGTTTCTATGCACGGTTGTATCCCAATTGAACTCATTTTCTGGCTTGAAAATGATGACACTGTAGACCGTAGACGTAGAACTAGTTCCTGCACTGGGCCATTGACTTTGTCTTTGATTTGAAAATTCGAACTAGTAAATAACTAGAAAATAATGTTTATTTCTTGTTATGCTTTAACGGTCAGATCGATTTTGGATTGTGCCGTGTATACGAGTATGTCTTTGTATTCAATCTTATGTCATTGTTGGTGGTTTATTTTATTGTTTTTTATTCTTATATTTTACAAATCTTTTCACCTGCTTAGCTTACCTTAGGTTTTAGGAGACACTAAGTAAAATCCCCTAAAGAATCGTTTGAGTATTCTAAATTTTCATTGCAATAATTTCAATCACGTTGGATAAAAAATGAAAAACTGAAACCTCGTTGAGGCTAACAGTCTGTAATTTTCTTTTGCACTTAAACGAAATAGGTACTTAATAGCGAAACAAGGCCTGTTTATTACATCTATGGCAGCCATAAACAGAATGACATTGAATTATAGCTTGATGACCACTTGCAGTCTACAGCGGCTAGGGTCACCATATAATATTATATCAGGATTAGGACTGAAGGATTACACTTTCAGGATCTAATATCAAAAAATCCTAAAATGTATGTACTAATCTTGATGGTCTTACGATTCGTTTATATAAAAAAAAAAAATTCTACAACTTAGAATTAGGCAGTCATCATCGCATCTAGGCTACTTACTCACTTTGATTAGTATTACCACGTGTTCTGACTTCTTTCACATCATCCAAAGTCCACAGAAGGACTCCCCCCAAATCCTTAGGTACAAGGAGGAGAACGATTTTCAAAAAGATGTAAATGATTTTTAGAATCGCTTGTTGTTATCCCGTTCGTATTAATGTTATAGGTACATAGTTCGGTGTCCACGGACCTTTTTAGAGCATTTTCTCCAGCATAGGTTATAAGTCCACCTGGTAACCCTAACCACGGCTGCGTTTTAAAACCGCAACATTCGAATAAAAACTGCGATATCGTATCGCTCTAAAAATAGCTGCGAGATCAAGTCCATATTCCACGCATATTTAGCATAAATTCAAACTACATAGGCGGAAAAACTATGCGTAATTTCACGAATTACGATAAAAATAATACTAATTCAAAAAATGTAGAAGATCACGACATAGAATTCTGAATTCTAAAACTTCACGGTGAAGATAAAAAATTGTTTGGAACATTTGTAGAGTACCTGAGTAGTAAGATTCCATTGAGTGAACAAGTTCGTATCATAGGAAATGTTAATGTGGCACCTGTTTTTGAAGACGCTCCAGAGAAACCAGTTAGAATATACACGATGTTTAACACGTAGTCTGTATGAATAAGATATTGGACTAGCAGGTGGTAATGGGCCAACCATAGATATAAATTGTTAGATACGCCGTTTTAGCTTCGAGAGAGATGGAAATTAGCGTCGCACTAAACGTTGATAAAAAAAAATATTTTCGTTCATAAATATTCCAGTCAATTACAGTGTACCGACCGTATACAAGAGCCAAATTAAATCACCAAGCTCGAGTTTTTTTGCACAATCGAAATTACAATGCAATGAAATTAAATGCAAGGCATGAAAATGCTACAAAGAACTAATTTAAGCGTATCAATTAAAACAAAAAAGAAAATGCCATGTCCATGATATCAATATTAATTCAAGCGAAGATGTCAAAATTCTGAAAGAATCTATTTCACTAAAGGTATTCTACCTACATTACACATACTTACATTGTAGGTAACCCTTACCAAGTACCTACTTTCAATACTTGTACTTATGTGAAAATTGTAGAATTATTAGTAATTAAATAAATCGTAATCATAAAATTTTGGAAACTGCCGTTGCTCTACACCGCTCAAAAAGCTGCAGAACAGCATGTTCTTGTCCGCAACGCGCGAAATGTATCTAGACGCCACTTCCATAGGTTTAGTTAGTTTCTCTGAATAATGACTGTAACCTATTCTACGACTTGATACCGGTTGGGACCCAGTTTAAGTCCTAGTTAGTGAAGGTCTAGTCTCATTTACTCCTAATAAGCGATCTACTTAGATAAAAAGCAGTTTTATCTAAAAAGCCGTGGGGTAAGTATTAATATGGTAATGGCGTGCACATAACAGTTTAGCGTAGCAATTGCTGATAGAAGTAGATCATCAATGATTTCATGTTAGTTGTGCGGTTTTCCTGTTTTCAGAACTTGAATTTCATTAACACTGGTTTATCTAAGAGGAGGATTAGAATGCTGGTGAAGCGAGCAGTAACCACAGATAGATATGTAGTTATGTACCTATTACACTTACAGAGAGATATACATGCTATAACCACAGACACAATATAGATACGCACTAGACTTTGCTCTGAGCGATATAAACAGGACACTCTTCATGTTATACTCGTACCTACCTCTAAACGAGCATTTCTTGTAATTAGGTATAAACAATTTGTTTGTAGAACATTCGGATTTCGGAAACGGCTCTAACGGTTTAGATGATATTTTCTTTCCTTCATAAGTGTATTTTTGAATTCTTATTTATTTTTGAGACGAATAATATCCGATGCTGGGTCTCAAATGACAATTGCAGGTCAGCGTCATCCCGAATTTTGAACTAAGTATACCAGTTCAAAACCTTGCGCAGTACTGTTGTACTACCACCAAAGAAGGTCCACTACCAAAGAAAATATAATAATACTCCACTACTGAACAGGCTTACCCACGAAGGGTGATTGAGCCATATCCACCACGCTGTCCCAGAGCAGGTTGGTGGATCACATAGGTACGCCATCGAATTTATTCTATGGACGTATACAGGATGCCTTGTACTTATAATGTTTTCCTTTACCGAAAAGCCAGTGGTGTGAAAGTCCGTTTACAAATTTCAAAGAACTCATTTGACCGGGATCGAACCGGGATTTGAACCCACTAAGTTATTACCACTAGTCCACTACGGCTTACCTTGCGCCGTACACTGCAGTTATATACATATTTACCTACAAGCTCATCAAATACTTACCTATTTAGGTGGATATTACCTATGTACTTTTCGTTTCATGTAGAACTGATGGCTCGAATCATTACCTATTACCTAACATAACAGGTACCTAATAATGTCAATGACTTTTCTCTAAAGCGTTGAGTTAATCGGATTGTTTTGATGATCCTTCTTTTATGGGACCATAGTTATGTCATAAAATACTAAGTTACTGTAATACATTCTGACCACGACGCCGCGTGGTCATAACAATCGCATAAAACCATCGCTTGCCAAACTGGAAGACGTTCATAAAATTGCGCAAAAAATATGTATTGAATAATACGAGTAGCAGACTGTCAAGTAGAAATGGTAGTGGACAGGGCACATAGCAAAAAGGACTGATGACAGATGGGGTCGAAAAGTTCTCAAACAGACCACGTACCGGCAAGTGCAGCGTAGGACGTCCGCCCACGAGGTGGACAAATGGCCTCACCAAGATGGCAGGTTCTCGCTGGATGCAAACCGCTTCCAATCGAATTCGTTTAATACGAATTCCAACCTTATTAAAGATCCATAGGGGAGGCCTATGTCCAGAAATGAACGTCTAATGGCTGATGGCAGGATGGAATAAAAATCGAGATAAAAATAATCCATAAATCTGATTCTTTGAAGAGCTGCATCAGGAGTTTACCCGGTTCTGAAGGCCGCAAAATTAAAAGTGCATTTGTATTATGTCTTATGCACTTGAATGAGAGAGTGTTTTTGTTTGTGTTTGATTGAAATAGATTTGTGTTCGATAACGGTTGCGCTTGGGCCGGGTACGGCACGCTGTTGCCAGTATTGTGTGCCTTTCCACGGTTTTAGGGGAAATTATGTTGTGACTGGGAAAACCTTCAGGGGAAAACTAAGAAAAGTTTTATTTGTTATCAAACGAGCGGTTAGCTTGACTCATTTATAACTAATTTGATTACAATTTTAATAACCATATTCTTAATTCCTTTTCATATTAAGTATGCGCTTTCTTGAATTGAAAAGAAATAAAAAATCGAACTAAAAAGGTACCTACGATAAAAAAATGGTAATAGGGGTTGTTCCATTTCAGGAGTTATAAAAAGTATTTATTTCCCATTTACTTATTCATAAAGATAGGTACAGTGAAACCCGTTTAATACGAATTTACAAGGATCTAACCAAATACACATCTTACGCAGGAAAAGGTATCATGCAGATAACGAATTTTTTTTAAAGAATTATATCAAATTCAGTAAATGTACGTACATTTATTAATTTTGAGAATATTTTGTCGCAAAATGAGAAAATTAGGAACTCAAGTCTGGTAACCTCGATATCGCACTCATTTTCATTATGAACACCGGGCATGCGTGCATTCCTGCATGCCCCAGTCAGCAACTAAAGCTTCAAGCGAAATAACTCCTTAAAAGTCAGGAAATAGAGCTTCAAACATTTGGTCAATGTTTTCAAAGCGTCCTTTGTACGCTTAATGCAAACGCAATGGCCGATTGAGCCGCTTTCTTGGTTGATTTATTTATCAACCAGTTTTATGATTACACGGAAGTGTTGCATGACATTAAATGTTAAGGTAGTCATTCACTGGGAGCTTTCCCGCGCAGTGTATACCCACCCATATAACCGTAGAACCCAGCCTTAGGCACCTTTTTTCCTATCCTACTAATATTATAAAGGCGAAAATGTTTCTGAGTATGTGTGGATGTTTGTTACTCTTTCACACCCAAACAGCTGAACCGATTTGGAAAAAAATCGGTACGAAGATAGTTTAGACCTTGGATAAACACATAGGCTACTCTTTGTCTCGGGCTAACGCGGGTAACACCGCGGGGTGCAGCTAGTAGGTTATATATCCGAAATCGCAATCACTCGAAACAAACTGCTTTTGCAAAAATGAGTAGGTAAGTACCATTAGATAAATGATAATTTGCCAAGGGGTTAGTTGCCAATAGACATTTTTAAACTGAAAATGACATTGTTATTTTTATGATACTGGTACAATTTTATTTTTGATTCATATTTTGGTATAAATTAAATTATTGTTTGTGTACCTAATACTTGATCTTGTAAAATCTAAAGGGTGTGCTTACTTAGTTGTATTAAAAATGTAATTTGGTAGAATTTTGAAATATTGTTACCAGACGATTCCAAGTGCCTGTATTGTGTCTACGGAATAAAGAAATTTTGACTTTTGACTTTGACTTGGGTACATAATGACGAATGCTTCACTATGGATTGGATCTCGTAGAGTAGGTAAACGTGCTGTCGGCAGTGCTGTAAGAGCCGTACTCTCTGGAAACGTCAAACGCCTACATTATTTGACGAAAATGCGGATCTGGTTGCACAATAAAATTTCATATAATAAACATTGATGACAACGGCGCGTGCGGTTCCTACGGTGCAGAGATATTTGCGTTCACTCTTAGTTCCTTAGCAAAGTCAAAGTTCCTTTATTCCGTAGACATTACAGTTGCACTTGGAATCGTCAGATAACAATGTTTAGAATACAGTTTAAGTAATTTAAATCTAATCTCAAATAGCTACCTGAAACGTATGTAACGTTTCAGGATTTCACAAAATATATATTTAATACAAGAAATAACATAGAGACAACTTAAAGAAAAAATAAAAAGCAATACGTAGGTACACTAAACGAACTGGTAGACCTACTCCGTAGTGTTTACCGTAATGCTTAAAGTCGAAACGACCACGATGACGTACGCTATGTGACATCGTTCTATATAGGAAAGCCACACGTCATGTCACCGAAATACGTCATAAGTGGACCTAAGTAGCTTTACATCCATTCATACATCCATCCATCAGCTGTAGGGCGCCCACTGCTGAACATAGGGCACTCCTATGGATTCCAGTAAGCCCGGCTAGCGTTACATGACGCTCGAATGCTCTCAGTGCGCTACCACCTTTATAAACAACACTGTAGTAGCACAGATAAACTGCTTAAGATTATAGGAAACTAAGGACAAGAGATTAGGTATGATTATGTGTAGTTAATAAGAAAATTATATCTAAACACGCAAACATACAGGCATATTATATTGACAATATGCGAAAAGTAAAGAAAAATCTAGTTTAATGTAGATTCCTTCTAGCGGTAACAATTAAAGTTGATGCCCATGATGTCAAAAATAATAATAAGAGTCATACACTGAATTAAATTTAAGGGTATTATAGTTCAATTTAAAAAAAAAAAACATTTAAAGTGATGACTTTTTTGATTTCTTTTACTTATGTACTCGTGCAATTTCTTTATTTTCTGTCATACACTTTCTTTCATATTCATACTGTCATACACGTTTTATTATTATCTCATACATTTTCTCTCATTTTGTTTTTAGTCATTTTAGAGTTTAGAAAAGAGTCAATTGTAAAACAAAGCGATGTTGTCCAAAGAAATCCCACTAAAGCCCGTTTTCTTTTTATTTTCTGCTCATTAGTCATCCACCCATCTCAATTCCACTTTAGGAATAAAAATAAATGGTACAAAGCTCAGTGGCGCCATCTGCATTTAGCGCAGTTGAGAAAGTGACAAACATTGTGGCATATTTATAGCAGTGGGTTTTGGAGCTCAAAAACAATAAAATTATCACTCCTCAAAAAACTACAAGTGCTTGGATAATAGAGCTACTCGTACCCACCCATAATATTATGCTATAACCAAGTTACGTAGCTTCACTTAACTTAAATTATTTAATTTTGTAACTTATTGACAATAAGTTACAATACTTACTTATTGAGGGGGCTAAGTTAATTGAAATATAAGGATCACTTATATGTGCAAATCTACTCGTATATATTCTTAAAAACGGAACTTTAATTACCTATAGGTACCTATTACTAAAAGCACTTTCCTTTTGATTTAGACGCTCAAATAAAATTCAGATGTTATTAACGATTTTATTTACATCAAATAAGTAAGTACTATAACTAATAAACTATTCTATTCTAACCCAAAACACGATCCCGATTACAACAGAACTGGATCACACAATATTGGCAAAATGGCATTTTCAGTATGAAATATGTTTCAAAAAAGCTCTTTAAAGTAGAAAAAATACCAGTACTCATTTTTCTATGCTCTTTAACTCTCACATGCTGAAGAAACTTCTTACACTTTCTCTCAACGAAATATATCTTTCATTGCAATAATGAAAAAAAAGTTTTGAGATGTTTTGCTAATTCCTGTTCATGGAATCGTCCGCGCAGTTGACTCATTGGTTCTCGTTGACTGAACTTCTGTTAAAGCAGATATAACTCGATTCAAATTGTCGATTCCTGATTGTCTCCTGGCATGTGAGTGACATCTCATAAAGCAACGATAGACAATATACAGGACAATGAAAGCAAGAACAGCTAAAATCACATAAACAACTATGTCCAGCTCCTCCATCTCTTCTTGAATCCCCTTTATGTCTTTTAGCATAGTCTGGTTTTCTTTCACTGGGACTTGATTGAACTCCTGATTGAATACAGAAGTGCGACACATTTTTGCAGATTTCACTCGATCAACTATGTACTTGAAAAACTTCACAAAACTAAACATTAGAAACTTTTTGCTTTTTAACTTCTCTGCTCCTTCGATTGAAGTCTGTTCACTCACAATATAAAACTCGTATGTAGCTAATATACACGTACGTTTATGATCTTCTTCTTCGTTGTGGTGTCAATGGTTCATATTGAGATAGACGCCAAATATTGGACTATTGTGACCCCGCAGAATGTCCAGGGTTCCCTGGTCCGTCTATGACGCAGCAATATTCTCGACTTTCTGTCCAAACGGATGACAATTGAACTATGAAATTGAAACTGTTACTTTTTTCACTTTTTAAACAGTTCTATCTTCACAATTTTCGCTAGTTTTATTGGTGTTGAAAGCGTCCGTGCTGGCAGGAGGTAGAGGAAATATTGAAGGGGGCGAATAATAAATCATGCTTTTATATTATTGCATTACCAATGAGTAATGCCTACGTAACTGATGTAAGACCACGCAATTCAGGATTAAAACCGCAAACGCAACTTATCCTGGCGTCCTATTGTGACATCATCATAGACTAGGTACAACTTGCCGTCGAAACCATGCGTAAGAAATTAGCACAAATGATAAGCACCATTATTTCTTATGAAGTGCTGTATTTATGTTTATTTAGTTGTGTCTTATGGTATTCACGCGATAAAATACTTTCAAGTATAAGTAACAACTATAGAAAAAGTTCATCGACTCACGACAGTCTCGATGAAAGGTATGAAGCAGCTGAATTTTTATTCGAGATTCCGCAGTTGACGCCATATTAAAAGTTGTCCATAATTTTGAGCTTATCACCCATCCATCCATCAGCCGTAGGAATTCCACTGATGGACACAGGCTTCCCTATGGATTTCCAGGTCCCTTGGAAGCGGTTGAGTTAATCTTATACACTTCTGAAAGTACCTACAATTTGCAAACAACACTTTATATTTTGTAAATGTTATGCAATGTGAACAAAATATTATTGTTGACGATACCAACTTCGAGTATGGAGAATGCTATCATAAGTACCATTTTCTTTACTTTGTGGTTTAGTGAGTCAAGACACGGTATTGTGACTCGGTCCTGTCCTTGAAATTTGTATTTTACTCCTTGAGTTTCTTTATAGTTTGAATCATATTGTACCTATTATGATGTAATATTATTATAGGTATTTATTACAAAAAAGAAATCCGTTGGATGGTCTGAATCACCCCCTTTTGCCTTACTACAGGATGAGCAGATAACCCTGTTTACCTGTTTTGCTCGCCAGATAAAGGGAAAGCCTCACTTTAGATCTCTTTAGCGACTGAGCCAAGTCAGAGACCTTCAAGTGGCTTAAAAACTCTGACACCAGGGCTAGCTACCCGACCTATGCGAATTTGCAAACTTTAGATCTATATAGGTACGACTATCTCGGGCGTTGGCGTTATTATATCGCGATAACACTCGAGCAGTCGCCCGATTGATAGCAATCTACGGCAGAACTGCTCGATTGTTTGACTAAGATTAGTTGGATTGATAAAAAAATGTTATTAGTAGAAAACTGGCAGTTGCTAAGTAAAAAAAAAACACAAACTAAAAAAGTAAACTTTGCATGAAATAATTTTAGAAATAGAAAAGGAATTCCAAAAAAATTTTGTAAACTCACTAAGTACGAAGAGTAAAATATCAAAAGAATAAAAATATTATAAATTTTGGAAAAGTAACTTTGAAACCGCAGTTAAAACAGTCTCCATAGTGTATTAACACAATAAAACACACTAAGATGTGAAACAGAGAGAATAAACAACAGACGTACTCTTACTCTAGTAGTTCCATCCATCCATTAGCCATAGGACGTCCACTGCTGGACATAGGCCTCCCTTATGGATCTCCAATAAGAACGGTTGGTAGCGGCTTGCATCCAGCGTGTTCCTGCGATTTTAATGTCATGCGTCCACCTTGTGGGTGGACGTCCTACGCTGCGCTTGCCGGTACATGGTCTCCACTCGACTCTAGCAGTTGTCTGGAAAGAAATGAAACACCCTTTGAAAATTTTCTTTATTTTCTCTCGTCATCTCTTCTCTCATGGTGGTCAAACGGGGACATTATTATTACACAAGAAATAAAGAAAGCAAGAAAATCAGCTCATATTTTGATTTCTTTTCGTGCTGTTCAATGGCTTTGCGAAGTAATAAGCACGAACGTGACGAATGCTCGAATCGGGTGTAAATACCACCGGTCTTACTTTCCGAAACCGGTTCGGTAGTAGAGTGAATCGGTCAAGTGCAAGTCGAACTCGCGCACGAAGAGTTCCGTACCGAATGGGTAAAAAAATCCGTTTATCCTCCGTGGCTCTACTTCTTGGCTCAAGTAGTAGTGCTAAAGGAAAATTCTCATTCTCTCTCTCGTGGCACAAATCACGTTTGTTGGATGGGAAAATAAATATTATTATTTATTTATAAAGATAATATTAAAAATTCTGTGAATATTTCAAGTGTCTAGTACCTGTTGCCGTTATAAATGTCGAGTAAAAAACGGCAAAAATAATCATTTGTTATATGGGACCCCCCTTAGATGTTTATTTACCGTGGATAGATGGACGAACGAACAGCGGAGTCTTAGTAATAAGGTCCCGTTTTTACCCATTGGGTACGGAACTCCAAAAATGCCTTTTCGTACTGCTTGATTTTGGGGCATACAATGTATGAAATTGTGAGCATAGCTTTGTGTAACAAGAAAGTTGGAATTATTGACCGAAGCGAAGCGGAGGTCTGTGCTTCAATACGACGATTTTGCTTTCGTCTGTCGGATGTAGATTTTTGTCTAAAGGGCGCATATTTCAACGAATTTTGATGAAACTTGTTGTTTTCAAAATATGACAAGTTCAATTCAAAGAAGAGTTTAACCAAGTCATAAATCAGACCAAGTCAGTCATCATCACATTTTTATAAGCAATACAAGGAAAAGTTCCGGGAAATTGCGGAAAATAGAAAATTGCTGGAAGCGGAACATTCCGAAAAAAACAGCACCAACTCTCCGTAATACCTATATCTATAGTACCTATAACTTGTATCTACTTACACTCCATAGGTACCTACTTAGGTACTATGATATTTTGAACCTACAATTTATCTTGGAATATTAGCACTCACTTTGCGATCACAGGGTACGGGCAGTCTTCGGATGGGTGACCACGGGTGGCATTTACAATAGATCACTTTCGTGGCTTGGATGATTCGTCAAATTGTGACACCATGTCGGGTGCAGATTAAAAATTCTGTAATAAGGGCCCGCCATCTGGCCTAAGCGAACTTGCTAAGGGGTTGTCCATAATTCACGTGATGTTTTTTTACCAACTTTTTGACTCCCAGTTGATACGTGGTATGAAATGTAGAGATTCTTTTTATTGAAATGTAACAGTGTTTTTTAAGCTTAATTACCTTGAAATCTATTGATTGATTATTTATTTATATTGATTAAGAGTGTTTGACCTGTTACTATTTGTTACCAATAAATGAGTATGAGTATGAGTACGTGGAGGGGTTTTAGACTACCCCAGAAAATTATTATACCATTTCGTAACTTTTTCCTAACCCCCTTTTGAGTCTAACTTGATCAATGAACGACCCTATAAGGTGGTGGTTGGTTGATAGTCCTTTGTATTCGAAGCCTTTAATGTGATGCCCACGGATCAAATCACTTATTTAACCGAACTTGAATTGGTAGAGCATTGTGTCCATTTTTAGGTCCCTTTGTCTTCTAATAATCTATTAATTAATTACGCATACTGTATCCTGTTATAGGTTTGAGTGGTGTGTGTGTGTGATAGATACCAAATTGTCTTATTACAGGTTTGAGTGTTGTGTGTGTTGAGTGTTAAGGGGATTGTACAAGATTTTGCTTAACTAGGTCTTTCAGAGCTGTGCTGATGTACCATTATGAACAACTTTTACTATGGGGCCAACTGCGAAATTGTTAAATAAATATCATCTGCTCCATACATTTTGTAGATAATTAATGAACTTTTTGTATAGATCTCTGAAAGTCAGTGCACTTTGTAAAGCAACACCCTGTATGTATGCGCCAAATTTCATCTCACTCATGCAATTTCACACCATTCTTCATCTGCTGATCATAAAATTACACATAAGTAATTTGTGGAACTTTTCTTTGTTAAATCTAATATAATACGTAAAAAAAATAAAAAAATCGAACTCTTCTGTTAAACGAAAATATATCAAAACTAACTTTACTCTAATACATATATTATAAGTGTTATGATTGATAATTACTATATACGGTTTTTGAGAATCCTACTCCTAGATATGCAGGTACCTACTCTAATTAGCAAATGTGCGAGTGAGACAGCTATTGGCTGGTTGAAAGGCCGTTAAGTGTATTCTCAGCACGTCTCGCCCGGGATACGGACAATCGAGGATAATGCGGCTGATATACAAATCAATATGGACTGCTTATGATCACAGATCAGAAAGAAACAGATTTTCTAGAGATGCAATAGTTATCAAACATGTATTTACATAAAAGAAAAGTAAGAAAATCTTTCATACAATAAAGTGCACGAAGTACTTTCATATTTTAGTCTGTTACAATACTTTGGAAAAATCGAACCGTCCTTACATTGATTTACGAATAGAACGTAGGTACTCTACCTACTCCATAGACCATTTAAACTTTCTGCTGAACATAGACTTAGTATACAAATTTATAATGCCTTATTTTACGAGGGGAAAAACTTCGAAAGAGACCCGATTGCTTTCGGGTGCAGCCAGGTTACGTGTAATTGAACCTACTAAAACCCTCTCGGTGGCCGGCCTTTGCGGTCTTGGGAGCTCCGGGATATACAAGGGAACGCACCGGTTAGACACATGGGCCTAAAAACATATATATAATGCTAGCTGTCCGTCCCGGCTTCGCCCGGGTACAATAGGTTAAAAAAGCCAAATAGTAAAGAAGGATCCTTATTTTTTTTTAATAATATATATTCTGTATGTTCACCGGGGATAGTGTAGCTTTACAACAGTGAAAGATTTTTTCAAATCGTTTCAGTAGGTACCTACTTTCGGAGCCTATTCGATGCAACCAAACAAACAATCAAATCTTTTATTCTTTATTATATTGGTATAGATGAACATAGATTCAGCTCTGAATTTCTTCCTCCTTCATAAATCCTTCGTAAGTAGGATACAGTGGCTTAATCCTACTTACGAAGGGTGATTGGGTACCTTTATCGGCCATGCCGGCTCAGCGCAGGTTGGTGGAGCTATAACTGCACTAATTTAAACAAAAGAAGATCACATTCTTAATTTAAAAAGCGCACGCGCTGTCCGCATAGGTCGGTCGCGGATTACGCAGACCTTAGAAAAATAACGTACTAGAATACACGCAGACGGTCGTCAAATACTAGATTCGTCAATTTCTAAACGTTTTTCGCGAGGAGGTCGGTAGCGCTGGCGACCGCGAAGGCTCGCCACAGAGCTACGAATAGTAGCGTAGCTCAATATGTCCTTGTCCATCTGTATTATTTTGTTCTGTTCTAGCGAAGCGCGAGGGATGCATGCTAAATAGACATAGGCAAATTGTAAGTTGTGGGTAGTGAAAACGACACGATATGTGCCCTTGCAATAACTTAGGTAGGTACTTAAAAAAAAAAAAGAAATGAAGTTTCCGCTCAAGATGAAAATAGTCTCCTTGAAAATGTTCGTAGTTAAGTAGAGACTATAGTCTAGAACTATTTTTGCATGTATTTTATCTACTTAGTTTAGTTCTACTAAAATACCTACCCAATCTGTCTATTATTTATAAATTATGTTTTATAATATCATCACTATATTCACTAGCTAGTCTATACCAATATTATAAAGAGGAAAGATTTGATTGTTTGTTTGTTTGCATCGAATAAGCTCCGAAACTACTGAACCGATTTTAAAAATTATTTCACTGTTGGAAAGCTGTACTATCCCCGGTGAACATAGATAAGATAAGATAATATTTATTGTCATTAAGTAAATCTCTTATTACATAATTAAATATAATAACAATTACTATAATGTACTCGTCAGTTAATACATTTGAGAAAATACTAAATCTAGTAACTCTAGTAACTAACTAGTAACATAGGCTATATTATATGTATTTAAAAAAAATGGGTCCTTACTATTTTGCTTTTTTAAACAATTGTACCCCGGCGAAGCCGGGACGGACAGCTAGTATAAAATAAAGTCGCTTCCCGCTGTTTGTCTGCCTCTATGTATGATTATACTCGTATCTTTAAAACTGCACAACGGATTTTGATGCGGTTTTTTAATGGACAGAGTGATTCGAGAGGTAGGTTTATATATGTAGAATACACCTGTGACTGTGCAAAGCCAGAGCGTTTCGATAGTTAATACTATAATACATAGTGCAACCACCTAATATAAGTAAATTTGTATAGGCTGGACGCGGCCAGCGGCTTGTCGGCTAGATTTCAGACATGGCTAAACTGTTAAAAACTGGGACCCACAATTTAACGTGTCATCCTCGCCACGGCAGCGCTGTTATAAATACCACCCAACACCTGTACTGAATCAGCCTTTTTAATAGTTCACTGCAGGACGTAGGTCTACCCACGAAGGGTAATTAGGCCATATATCTACCACGGTGGCCCAGTGCGGGTTGGTGGATTCACAGACGTATGCATGTTGCCTCACGATTTTTTCCTTCATCGAAAAGCCAGTGGTGTGATATTCTGTAGGTTTTACATAAATTTCAAGGAATTAATTGGTACGTGACCGGGATTTTAACCCACAACCTCACGATTGCAAGGCGGGTATCATTACCACTAGGCCACCACGGCTTTCCCCAACATCTAATATAAATAAAATTAACTCAATTCTACGTTAGCGTTTAGTCTGCGATACCGTTGAACGTAGCTGTTGTAAGGTTTCAGTTATTTTCAGATAACGTTGTGAAACAGATCGGAAAATGGCGATGGTCTATCTGGACAGTATCCGTTCCACTATGATTCCTTTCCACCGTACTAATGGTAGCATTTTACACAGATTTTAAAACTTCTATTTGCAATATTGATATTAGTACATTATGATATAAGTGCGGTAAGTTGAAAATTACAGCCGAGGCAATATTGCTAGCCCTAGAGGGCTGTAAGGAAGCCTCGGCTGTAATTTTCAAAGCGCACGTATGTCATACGACGTTTTATAACATATTTGCGAGGAAATTAATAAAACTCTTAGAAGACATGCACTGGAATGGAGCACTCTGACTCGGAGTGAAAGTCGTGCATCAGTCGAAGCATCGTGCGTTTTACATTACATTACCGCACAAGTGCTGTAATGTTTCTCACACTCGCCGCGTGAAAGTAGGAGATTCGAGACCACAGAGTGACAGCAGTAGGTGGCGGCGTGCGTTTTACATTACAATAATGCACAAGTGCGTAATGAAATAGGTACATTACGAAATTGAAATTGGTGTAATTACAGCCACTTTACGAGCAAATATGTTATAAAGATTGTTGTTTTTAAACTTTCGCGATTTGAACACATTATTATTATATACTATGGGACTAATCGCGCTCTAAAAAACGAGATAGATAACTCGTAATTTTAGTCACGGGTAGACTGTGACCACGATCGATGCAACTCGGTCGAAACGTCGAGATGTTGAGGTATTTATTTATCTCGTAATTTTAGTGCGCGATTAGTTAGTCCCGTAGTATACATAATAATATAGATTATATACTTATTAATCATATAAACAGGGTTAATCGCGTACCTACTAATGATCCAATGCTTTTTATGTAATAGTAGTGTAGTTTTGTTGTAGTTAATAAAGGCACTTTTGCCTACTAAGCATGAATAGTAGTAATTAGTAGAAATGGACAGTGCACCTATCCCTACCAGGGGAGATAGCATGGTAGGGATAAAAGTACCAGCCGGAAAAGGAGGTGATTTAAACTATTATTATGAACTAACTTTTACCCGCGGCTTCGCTAGCGTGATATTTAATTTTTTATGCTTCGCCCGCGTGTTATTAAATTTATATAGCATAAAAAAATAAATATCACGCGGGCGAAGCCGCGGGTAAAAGCTAGTTCATAATAATAGTTTTAATCCAGGCTATCCTATAGAAACCTATTATTTTTCTAGGATTCATTATTTATTCATATAACATTTCACTTTCCGACTTTATAACTATATCCATGCCAAAAATCGTGTCGATCCCTTGCTCTGTTGCAGCGTGAAAGAGTAACAAACCAATAAACTCACTTTCGGGTTCATAATATTTGTACGATAATGAGGATAAGGACAAGATTGGCACAGAACCGGGAGGAGTAGCGTACAAGAAGAGTGGCCTATGTTCAGCAGTGGGAAATCGTGGGCTGTGGATGATAATGATGATGATAAAGATCAATAACTTTTACGGTACCATATATAGTCTATTCACACTTCTAAGTAAATCACTCTGGAAAAATCTACGAAAACACATTTCTCAAGCTAAAAAATACTTTAAGTGCTGTGCAAACTAGTCTGTTTACTTCAAACGAAATTATTATACCTTATCAGTATGACATAATGTACTAGTTTGTAATGGAAGTACGCTCCCATTTATGTCGTGAATCATATCACAAGACGGTATCTTATCGCCAAGGTTGACTTCAAACGCATTCAACAACAAAATAGTTTTCCATTACAACGTAGAAAAATTGACAGTGCACTCGTTCTGTTAGATTTTTTTTTTTGCGAAAAAGTCTGCGCTTTACCACCAAATCTATGTGGTAATTAAGCGACGATGTGGTCGATAAAGACTTTGTAGATGACTACTCGCTCTGATTTTGAAAAATTTCAGCTAATATTTCCCAATACAATAAGAAAGTCTGGCTAGATTTGAAATTTTTTAGGGAATTTGGAAATTTCTAATTTGATAAAATTAGATCGCGCTGGATGCAAGCCGCTACCAACCGGTCTTATTGGAGATCTTTAGGGGAGGCCTATGTCCAGCAGTGGACGTCCAATGGCTAAAAAGATAGAAGAGAAAACTAGAAATTTCCAAATAGGTACATTTTTTTAGGTTTATCTCTTAAGAGCCACAAACTCTACAAATAATTTGATAAAATTTTCGAATACGGCACATGTTCTAGAAACCTTATTTATTTATGAATAATATATCTCGATAACCCATATCTTTATTTAACACCGAATGCAGTTTTTCACTGTAAAATCGAAATAACATCGGGTAAATATTTTTCGTGAATTCTTAATGACTCATTTCACATAAGTAGGTACGTTTCACAATGATTTATTGAACATAAACACGTCTTCTAGAAAACGGTAAAAAATCGGCCAAGTACGAGTCGGACTCGCGCACGGAGGGTTCCGTACTGTATGGCAGCCCCCCTTAAATATTTATTTTATTTTACTTTTATTATTTATTACTGAAGGAAATATAAAAATAAATCTTCTGTGAAAATTTCAAGCATCTACCTGGTACCATTATTAATATAGAGCGAAAAACGTCTAAAAATTCAGGTTTGTTGTATGGGTATATTAATAAAAAATTTAATATTTATTTTATTTTGTTTTTAGTTGTTTTTTTTAATTTGTTGTTATAGCGGCAACCGAAATACATCATCTGTGAAAATTTCAGCTGCCTAGCTATCATGGTTCATGAGATACAGCCGGTGACAGGCAGACGGACAGACGGACATCGAAATCTTAGTAATAGGGTCCCGTTTTTCCCTTTGGGTACGGAACCCTAAAAAGCAATGATTTTAAAATAAACGTAGTTTTTCAATGGAGGAAAAACAATGGAAATGCAATTTGTTTAGGTACCTACATAAACATCAAGGTGAATAGATTTTTTACAAAACCGGACGTGACGCGTTTCACAGGCACGCTGACGATTTCCTGACAAAAGCGTGCCGGTTCGTTGTGTAAAATTCATTGCATCTTGCACTTTACTGCACAAATGATTACAACATTCATCATGATCTTATCGTTAATTCTTTGTTTATTATATAATACCAGTCAATGGAATAAATACCCACTTGGCTATCATATACTCTTCGTCATTAGTTTCACTAAGTATTTGTATTTTTTTTCCTGTGGAATTCTCTGTGTGGTATTTCTTCAGACGACGAATATATTATATTCTAAGCTTCGAGCAAATATCTACAGAGCCACAGTCCCTATGTGAAAGTAGAAAAAAAATGTCCGAGCGCCGTCATACATACCGATTTAGATTATTTATTGTAGAGGTACATTAAATAATTCGCAATGGCCCGTTTTCTCGAATCTCGACGTTATGTCACGTAATTAGTGCTTGTAACTGAGCACTTTGACATCGCGCGGCGTAGTCGGCTTGCAATCGCCTTACGACTAACTAAAAAGCCTGCCCACTGCGTAGCTTCGGCAAAGTTTTGCCTCGGACACTTTTTTTGCACGATTGTGACTCGATAGATATGTATTTGCTCGAAGATTCTAAGATACGATTGTAGTAAACATTATCATCATTTTTATTAAGGCTGAAAAACCCTAAAAAACTAAGTAAAGTCACATGAAACTTAGATATAGTTTCGGCTCTTCCCAAAAAGCTTGGGACAGATGATTTTTTCGCATCCCAGGTTAGTCCCATCGTACAAGTTGTTTAATGATAAATACCTACAATGCTTTCCTAGAAAATGCTCTTCGTAGAAATACCTAATGACGCAATTTCGCCTTTGTGGCTCTAACTACCTCACAACCTCACATTACTTTTCTGAATAAAAGTAAACTTTACAAAAGGAGATATTGCAAATATGCATAGAAATTGGGCCACTAAAGGGTACAGTATTTCATAATTTGCTTTGTTTCTTTCGGAAAATGATTTTTCCGTTATTTTTTACAATAACAGTCTCCATTAAAAGTAACTTCGTGTATTCGGGTATTAAGGTTACATGTGACCAAAATGACAGTAATTCAATGACTGAACAAAAATCAAAATGGAAAATGTGAAATTACTCATAAATTAAGCATTTGATGCGGTTGTTTCACTCTGCGCATTTATTTATCATAGTTTAACGGATTTTTTGAGCTACTGTACCTAGTCTGAGCCCATTTTGCATTATCTCCTTTTCAACCAAGGTAAAGGATTAGCTTTTGTGTTTTATAATAAAATAGCGAACCGCCCCAGCTTCGCACAGGTTTATTATACATATAAACCTTCTTCTTGAATCACTCTATTTATAAAAAAAACCGCATCAAAATCCGTTGTTTAGTTTTAAAGATATAAGCATACATGGGAACATGGGGACAGCGGAAGCGACTTTGTTTTATACTATGTAGTGATGAAGCTTTTGCCCGTGACTTCATTCTAGTGAGATTTTGATTTTTATGCTATCCCATAGCATACAAATCTAGGCCTCTTAGTTTTTCGGGATAAAAAGTATTCTATGACACTTTCCATCTTTAAACTAAGTATGCAAAAAATCAAATCGATCCTTCCCTCCTTTTCTTCTTTGATCCTTTCGCATTTATAAATCTTAGTAAGTATTTTGTGTATTGATATTTAGAAGGAATCACGTTTAGCGTGATCTTGAAATGTCGCAGTTGCCTCATGTAAATGAAGAGGAGCATAAAGAGCGCCGTAACTAAACACCGTACCTAGATTATGTAATAACTTACCGGAAAATTTCGAGAAATCATTTCAAACTAAATTTGGCTTTAAAAAAAATGTTAAAGAAACTGATGTTAGATATTTTAAACGATGAAGATTAACACATTAGAAAGCAAACATTTGTATCAAATTATAGATTATAAAAACAAAATGTGTTAATTGATACTGACATTGCATTGTCCACATGTACCCATAATAATAACACTGGAATGTATATCTGCTTGTACATAGTTACTAAGTACCTAATGTGAGAGCTATCCTGCCTACAAACCGCTTCGCTGTTTGGCAGTACTTTTTAATTGTACCTATGTATCTTATATTAAGGATAAATAAAAAAAAAAAGTGAAACTGCCATTATTTGGCCTTGACTGGTTTGAGGAAAGAAAACATAGGCCGTCTTACCACAAAAGTTTTACGCACGCTTTAGACAGTGTTTAGCAGTACAAATTGCACGGTTAAACAGTGTTTAGTGTTTGTCTTTTGTGGTAAGACGGAGGATGTCTAGTGACGTGTTTATCTCTATCCTTGACTTTCGTGAGCTGTCGTGTACCTATTGCAGTGTTACATACGTAGGTACTATGCACACATGTGTGCATATGCAATACATAGGGTAGATGCACCGGTTACATAAAAATCACTGGCAGGGCCACCAAGATACAGGCTCAGCCTATCCATAGTTGCCTGGAAGAAATCGCCATGGTTGATAATTAGGCCGCCAGTTTATAATAATTTTAAGTTCTTAGTGTGCACATAGTGTTTAATTATTGTTTGTGGTTATAAATAAAGAGTTTTGTCTATCTGTCTAGTTTGGGGCCTATTGAATAGTCACAAACTACTCGAATGTTAATAATCATAAATCAACTAATTATAATCAATTTATACGTAACAATATTACCTATGGTGTAACTTTGTCGTAAAATACTTATGTAGTTTATGGAATGTGTAGTTTAGTTGTTGTAGGGAATATGTAGTTTACTTATTCCCCTGGGAAGACGCTGCCTTTTGTAATACAGTTTTGCAACCAACGCAAAGGCGAAGATTTCTGGGGTTGTTGAATATCCACCGCTTTGATATAAACACATTAAACTATTAAATTAACAACTATCAATATCATGCATAATAATTTTACTTGAGTGTCCTGTAACAAAGCACATCTATACTTATCCAGGGTTATGCCCCTAAAAGGATGCTAATTGATTAGAAATAACCATGTATAGCCCGTCACATGTGTTACTAATTTTTCAAACCCTTAATTATGTGTGTAACATATAACATATGACGTGAATCAATAAAGAGTTCTATATAGTATCTATCCATCATGTCATTGCAGTGTACAATGGTTGTCATTCCAATAAATCTTTAAAGCAGCCGTCAACACAAAAGGTGCGTTATTATTTTAAACGCACGCATTAACCCATTGAATAAATCAAACAGTCATAAGAAATAACAAAGCAGCAAATCGGTCCGTGGTCGTGTGCCATATTTGGTCGCGTTTGCACCGGATAGGTTGTGGTTTCGTTAGGATGTGGTCCAGATATGGCCACAAATAATAGCCTGTGGATGGCCCTTGGAAACCTTCGTGTGGTGCAAGGAATAGGAGAACTGAATAGAAATAGAACAAAATTCTGCTAAAAATGAGAGTGTGAAAGTTACTTTAAAGCACGAAAAATCGAATTCTTGTTTTCTAGCACCTACAAATGAGTATGAAATTGAGAGCATTATCCAGTCACTCAAAAATACATTTAGTACAGGCTATGATGATGTCTGTACTAGAGTAGTGAAATCTACGGCAAAAATCATATCACCGGTACTATCTCAGATAATCAATAGATGTATTGAGGATGGTATCTACCCTGACAAACTTAAAACGTCCATCATTATACCAGTTTTTAAAAAAGAAAAGAAGGAAAATATGAACTTCTATAGGCCGATCGCTTTAATACCAGTCTTTTCTAAAATTTTTGAAAAGGTAATATACCAGCGTCTGAACGATTATTTTGAACGTAATAATATTTTTTCACCGCAACAGTTCGGTTTTAGGAAAAGCAAATCTATAGAAATGGCAATAATGCATTTTTTGGAAAAAGTTTATGACGGCCTTGAGAATAAAAGAAGGGTTACTGCACTTTATATGGATATGAGTAAGGCGTTTGATCACGTGGACCACAGAATTCTAATAAGAAAATTGGAGAAGTATGGTATAAGAGGTACCGCACTAAATCTCATCATGTCATATCTTGCTAATAGACTACAATATACTGAAATCACGAGGCTCAATGCCAGAACTAAAATTGAAGAAAAATATCGATCTGACAGACGAATCTTGAAATACGGTGTCCCACAGGGAAGCATTTTAGGACCCCTATTATTCATAATTTACATAAATGACCTTCCTGAAGCGATTAATGAGCCAGTTATTATGTTTGCTGATGATAGCACGGCTATTTTCACAGACTCTAACACTGGCAATCATGAAAATGATATTAATAACTCACTGGAGTCAATAATTAATTGGCTACATAAAAATAACCTCAAAATTAATTTGGATAAAACTCACATTATGACATTCAAAAATATTAATTCTAAATTTGACAAACTCAATATAAATTATAAGGGTAAAAATATCGACGAAATTAAGGAAACAACATTCTTAGGTATCAATATAGACGCAAAATTATCATGGACTTCGCATATTGAGCGTGTATGTACAAAACTGAATCAGTTTTCGTATGCGCTATATATGCTGCGTAAAGTAGCCAATGAAAAGGCACTTTTAAGCGCCTATCATGCTTATGTCGGTTCCACTATACGATATGGAGTACTATTTTGGGGAAACTCTACAGAGAAAATGTCTGCATTTAGAGCTCAAAAGAAATGTATTCGTGCGATCTGTGGTCTGAAACAAAGGGACTCTTGCAAGCCGTATTTTCAAAAATTAAAAATATTGACTCTTCCTTCAGTATACATATATGAAGCGGCCCTTTTAGTTAAAAATAATTTAGGAAGCTACCGCACTTTAACGATTAAACGACATAATAATAAATTACGTTTTCCAAAATGTCGATTAGCTCTTTATAGCAAAAGTATATTTGTAAAAAGGGTCGAAATTTACAATAAATTGCCTCAATCATTAAAAGACATTTATGATACAAATATTTTTAAATTTAAACTTAAAAAATTTCTGATCGAGAAGGCATACTACTCCATTGACGATTTTTTGAAAGAAAGATTATAATGTTGTGACATATAATATATATTTTTTTTTTTTTTTGACGTATAATATATTTTTTGTGATAATTTTAATGTAAGAATAATAATAATGTGACTGTATTTATTTTTCATAACCAAATAGTTTTACTACTTCAGTGAATAATTAACAATGTACAAATTGAAATTTTGCATACCATACTGGTTAAAACATGGCGATCTATGTATTTATTGACTGTAACACATGAAAATTGTAACACCCGTGTTTTGCGAAATAAATGAATTGAATTGAATTGAATTGAATATCTAGGTATCATACAGTAAGTAGTAGTACTGTTGTATAGTAATATAAAATACTATTTTGACTTTAAAAGTCAGCCGAATCGGTGGCAACAATCTCAGAAAAATATTTAAAAAGTATGCTGCAGTTGTCAGTTCATTTTATTAATTATTTACCATTATTTATGAATGACTTTGCAAAGCAACTAAGTAGATACAGACACATTCTTTGATAAGGTAGCACATTCTTTTAGGCATGCGTAGCATTACAAAGGCCCTTAAAATAAGATCACTATGTCAGTCCATCTCTTTGTTTTAGTTAATATATGTTAATCATCACTATTTACAAAACTTAAATAACATAAAAAAATTAACTAAAATAACCTTTCTATGTTTTAGTTGGTAATGGAAAACATTTTCAAAAATATACTTACTTAGTATCTATCGAACTAGCTTATGAAAAGGTTAAACGCAGTATTAGCTGGTAGTAGTAGATTGTATTTATTTATTTATTTATTTCAGTTCACCAACATTGTGTACATCAATACATTGTCAAAAGAAAATTATACATAAAAAATAGGAACTAAATGTCACAATAATTATAGGTGAAGACAACATGCATTTATATCGAGCAAAACATTGTAGTGGTATTGTAGGTACCAATAAGCATAAACTAACCTCCTCAAGCAATAAGTAATAGAATTTATGTAGGTATTACAACTTTTTTACACGTGCAAGTTGCAGTTCTTTAAAAAAGTATGAATATAAACTCTTTACCAAAACACACGGTTGAAACTTAAAGGTTTGCATGGCTGAAAAGGTCAGTGGCAAAGCGCAAAGGGGTCAGATCCACGTGGGCTGGTTTATCAGAAAAGGCCGCGGCCGCCAGGGAAATAGCAAGAAAATACCTCATCTGTTTCTCAAAAGGGCAAGATTTAATTTAAACAATTAATTAAACAAAAAATTAATTTAAAAAATTTTGCTATTCAGCAACTGCAAAAATCATTGTAAAAGTAAGTTCGTAAGTACCTATTCGTATACACAAATATCTATGTCGTATACTCGTAGCTAGCCATAGCATTCTCTAGAGGTATTTGGAAAAAACATTATCCTACGATTTAACGTGTCATCCGAACCACGGTAGCGCTCAATTGAAGTACCTCTCGCGATCACCCATTACTCAGGTTAAGTTTTCCACTGTCTGAAGACTGAGCCGTAAGTAGCGACGTAGAAGTAATCATAGATACTATTGCGCTTCCCTCATGACACAAACTATGGCATATCAAGAAAGTTGGCGTCTCAAATTGATTGTATTGGGCCTTTACAATTTGCAGTAATGTGCTCACTCTGCGCAGCGATGGAAGTTCGCTTCACTTTGGTCCATACAAGGGGCAGTGTAGGCGGGCCAGTACTCACTATCGCAGGTACCTTGGGTACGGTCAGCAATAATGTATATCGGACCAACTTTGGGGTATACCCTTTCCAACAATACAAAACTATCAAAATTTGACATCTAAGTAAAAAATTATGCGTACAATACTCGCTATCGTACTTGATAATCCTCCGTTTAGTCGATTAAAAAGAGTAGAGTTTAAACTAAAGCGTTGCGCTAAAGCAAATCAAACCCATTTTTAACCCCCGACGCAAAAGAGGGGTGTTATAAGTTTGAGGTGGCTGTTTGTCTGTGTGTCTGTCTGTCTGTGGCATCATAGCGCCCGAACCACTGAACCGATTTCAGTTTAGTTTTTTTTGGATGAAAGGAGACTTAATCGAGAGTGTTCTTAGCTATGTTTTATAAAAATCGATTGAGCCGTTTAAGAGTTATGGTGGGTTAAAGTGGGGATGGAAGAACCAAAATTCTACAAATGTGCCCAAAATGGTTGTCAATGTGTCGGGGGTTTTTTAAATTTTTAGTTTATATGTATTTATCTTAAGAATATTCTTATCGATTAAAGATACAGACTCGTAAACAAAGTTTTGCTTTGCAAACATCTAAGTATTTTGTATTAAAATTTTGATAATCTTGAAAGATATAATGACCTATAATGCTAATGACACAGATACGAGTACATAAAATACCTACACTTATCTGATGCTCCCATCTTTTTATATTGGTGGTTTTAAAGTTACCTACTCATTTTCTAAAATTATTTCACTCTGGACATTGTTACTAAATACGTAAGTACTATACAATTCCAATGAAAAATATCACCAGTTCTTTTGTAAATAAACTGAATGCTATGCTGCTTGGTGTGTGGTTGTAACCTGTTGACATGAAAAACCTTATCGTGCAAATCCCATACCGACGCTGTCTTTCGCTTTGGAACTTGCATCTTTTTACGTATCGCTAATTTAAAAAAGCAATAATTAGGGTATGGGAGTTTTAGGATTTAAGAATTTTTGTTTGCAAACGCTACTTATCTTTTGCACTCAGTGTGTGTTGTTCCTAATCTGATGCACGGATGAATCACCGCGTGGACCAGTAATTTTAGCGACACCCTTTATTGCCGGCTATTTTTAGCACATTGTGAGTGGACGAATCAATGCACCAGTAAACCTGGGATGATACTGGTAACGTTACAGTACCCCTAGTTCTTTGTTAGTTTGAGTGTTTTCCGCGCTCGATAGAGTTAACGTAAACAATAATTTCGTATGGAAATGACTGGATGCCAACAGATGACTCTTACAAATCACACTGATCACAATAGGCATGACGACTGGGTTAAAGAAATATTGTTAATATTAGTCCGTCAGTTAGATAATAGATTAACTAGAAAAAAAAAATCACGCAAATTTTTTTATTTTGTCGATCAAATAAAAAATTGCAAATACCTAAGCGAGTCAAAGTTCAGAGTTGGGGCAACCGACGTCATTTTATTGAAATACTCGTAAAGTCTACCTAAGCGTGACTTCGGTTTCGCCCGGACCTTTAGCGGGCTATATCTTCGTTATTATTTAATTAATTTAGAAAAGAAAAAAATCTTTTTTAATATATTTTGATAATTGAACTGGCGGACTAATTATATTTTTGGCTGTCTAATTCTAGCCTATTGTAGTTTCGAACTTTATCAAGCGTATAAAACACTCTACTAACTTTTACTACGGGCACATCATTATAACAGGAAAATGTAATGTAGGAATATGTTTATCTTTGAAAGATAAAATTATCAGATACTTAAACATAAGTCGACAACACTTAGGTGAATGACAAAGAAACTAAAGTAGTAAAGAGAAATGGGAAATATATTTGTGATATATGATTAAGATTATTGATGGTAATTGTTCAAATCAAAACAGTTTGTGACTAATAAATGCACAATGGTCAAAAATTAATTAACTTACGGTTCCTGAACTAGTTTCCAACTGTATTTCAGGAGCTGATAGTCTCTCCAAAGTATTTCGATCGAAGTTAGCAGAAATAGTATTAGATATTGTAACTACAGCTTGATTTTTGAGCTTTACACGTTAAAAGATACCATTCGACCTACCCTACTCAAATTTTGCAATACATTTTTTTATACATACTTTTTTTTTCGTGAAAATAGTACCATTCACCGTGTACAGAATTCGAATAGTTTGCATGAATCGATGTGACATCCATGTACATTATTGTTATCAAAAACGGCTCAGCCGGATTCGATAAAATCTAAAATGGTACTATCTTGGGTGTATTAACCTACCCTTTCGATATAAAAAATATTTTTTAAAATCGCTTCGCAATTGGCGAAAATATCGATGAACATACATAAAAAAAACATACAGACGAACACAAAACCTCCTCTTTATTGGAAGTCAGTTAAAAATTTAGAAACTGACTTTGAAAGCTGCTGATTACGAGTCAACGTGATTCAAATAGATACTAAAGTAGAGTTAATTTAAATGTAGTCGAGTTATTAAGGGGCGATCGAGTAAAATCAATCAAAACTGTATTTATGGTTATAACGATACCATCAGTACTACTAAACTAGTTGACATAAAAAAAATATGACAAATACAACAATGAATCAGTTTACCGTTTCTATTTATCAGAAATAAATAATGATGTTCCACTTTATTTTAAAAAAATCGTAAATTTACACCAAAAAGCGTAAAATGGCATACTTGCGTTTAACTGAATTTGTATTATAAACAATCGAACTTCTATACAAACTTGAATTAATATTAATCTCTAATATTGAAAGTTTTAAATGTATTTATTACATTTGTAAAATAACGTCTGATAATTTAACTATGAATTTCCAAAAATCTCGTCTCAAATTCTCCATACATTATTTCTATGGACGCGCGATGTTGAATATATACGCGACGTATGCGCTCGGAAAATCAGTCGACCACCGGAGCTCAGAGCGAGGTCACGTCGATTTGCGGAGCGACGCGCTGAGAACACTCGACCGCGATCTATTGTGTACGAATATTCAGCTGCAAATAAGTAAATGAGGTAAGTTCAGTTTTGTGATTTTTACTTTTTTCGTATAATTTGATTATATTTCTTGTGTTAAAATAATACTTATTTTTCCTTCATTTATGTTTTAGTGACAATGGGAAAACGTAAGGAAAATTATTACAAAAAGAAAGGCGGCGTTTTTTTCGAAATAAAAATATTTTTTTGCAGAAAATTACTAATAAATCTACCGTCCAATACGGAAACAATGATTGATAATACGTAAGTACATACTAAACAATTTTTTTTTAATAATACTATGCCGGCTGACCGAAACTGTTTGTACAGGGTTATTCATATAATGATGCTTTTACTATTCGTTCTGAATCGGTACCAACCATTTTCTCAGTCGGTAATTAGCAAGCATTTTATTTCAATGAAGAAGAATATCTTTACCTATATTTTCTAGAATTTAATGCCGGCTACCCGCGTTTTATCACTCAGACTAATTCACGTATAAAAATTCAAATACCAAAATTTTATACAGGGTTAATTATACAATATACACACAAGTATTAATAATTTGAAAATGGTCGATAAAAAAAATTATATTATACTCCAGAAACGATTCTATAGAAGACAAAGGAAAGGTACTTCTCGATTCTTCCGCCAGTGTTACTCAAACCCTCCCTGTCGTATCACCAGAACACTTTGAAGACCACATGTGAAAGAAGATCTTGCTGCATTTATATTTATGTATGTGTAAATAAACTTGATTTATCTGAAGTCCTCGTTAATGTTTAATAATGAAAAAAAATTTGTTTTTTTTATAATTGTAAAGATAATTTATTTTAACAAACTAACATCTGAACAGATGAAAGAAAAAAATGCCAAACTGAAATAGAGAAGCTTTACTCCGTCAAATAATATAATTTATTGTTTTTAGTAAAAAAAAATTCAGGAACCACAAAAAAGTATCGATGACATCGACTTCGTTTTAGAAGAAGAAGTTGAAGAAGACGAACAAGAACTCATATTAGAAGGAAATCGCCGCGTTTAGTACATTTATTTATTCGGGATCCACTCAAAGATTTACTGTAACAGGATTTAATACCCTGTGGTCTATTTATTGACGAAAATTTGCCCTTTTTGGGAGCAAGAAGACAAAATTATCGAAATAAAGTGCCCTTATTCGGCAAGAGAAATGAGAATAGACGAGGGAATTAACGAAAAAAAAATCACATTTTGGAAAATGACAAAAAATGGCGAAATTATCCTCGATAAAAATCATGATTGGTATTATCAGGTTCAAGGTCAATTACATATAACCAAAAAAACAGAAAAAGATTTAAAAATAGAATGGATAGAGAAAGACGACGAATTTTGGCAGAAAAAAATGGAAGAAAAGCTACGAAACTTTTATTTTGATTGTTTGCTGCCAGAAATCATTGACTCACGACTCGATAGGAACATGGAAATAAGAGAACCTCAGTACGTACTTGACTCCATAGAAAAAAAAACAAAAAAGCGCGCATCAAATACTGAAACTGAAGTAAAAATAAAAATTCAGAAAGCGTAAAATGTGTTTCTCTTTATATTTATAGTTCAAATTTCTATTATTTTATAAATAGTTGTTCCATTATTTTATTACTAGTTGTATCAATAGCCTTCCGTTAAATCTAGTTCTGACTAGGGAAAACGCCTTCTCAAAATCTGGTTATAACCGAGACTGTATACATACATATAGCATTATTTATGTTCAATACAGTTTATACTTATCAAATTCTAGGTTGGTCTCATAGTGGTAGTGGTTCATAATGATGGTCTCAATCACCCCCCTTTCGGCTTAGCACAAGGCAATCGCATAACCCTGTACAAACATTACAATAAAAATTAGTATAAACATTCTACACGTAAACGTATGTTAGCAAGGTACACTGAAAGTGTTTGATGTTTATAAAAATAACCCTGTATAAAACTAAAAAAACAACTTTTACACAAAAGTATACATATTTATTTGCTTGCCTTGTTCTAAACTGAAAAGTGGAGAGGTCAAACAAAAGTCATCTTTATGGACAACATTTAATATGGAGCCAACTCAGAATTCGAGAAAAGTGTGAAAAATAATATTAGCTGTCCCATGTAAAGTCGGAACCAAAAAAAAAAATCAGTCTATTTTTATTTTCGATTCTGACTTTATATGGGACTGCTGATTTATTTGCTCAAATTCCGGGTTAGCCCCATATTAAAAGTTGTTCATTACGATGGTCTTAATTAATTCCTTTTGGCTTAGTATAGGGCGAGCAAATAGCCCTGCAAATATTTAAATCATACTCAAAAGTTTAAATTCCTGAAATAGAATATTATTATTAAAAATATTGCAATTACGGAATTCGCAGTTTTGCTTGGATCACGACACGGTGTGACTGCCGCGCGCCACGCGAACTTGTCAATGTGTGCGTGTGACGCACACACCGTTAGCGGGCCGCTCGATCGCGGTAAATACCTAATTTGCGCCGGCATCTTTCGTTCGGTGCAGTCTTAAATAAAATACAGGAAATCAGAGCCAACGTTTCCTGAAGAAATTATGAAGATAAATGGCTCGATGTCAGACTTTCTTGACATTAAAGAATTGAGAACATTTTGTTAATTTTTTAAAGTGTTTATGTAATGTTGTTGAAATTAATGCCGCGATAAAGCTGTCCGAAACGCGGATATAAGTTTACACCGACAATATTCACAGTTATAATTGTAAGTTGGGCATACGAGTAAGTGACGATGACAGTCTACATTACAACATGAGTTTATAGTAAGTACGAGTATACACATGTCTATTTTGGTAAAGTTATCGCCACAGATTAAATAATTGTTATAATTACTATTGCTACATATCGAATCTGAAACGGTCGTTTTCTAGAATTAGTATGTTTGTGATTTTTTTGGTTCCTTTTATCTTATGTAGGGGAAAATGGTTTCCTGGATGGAATAGGTAAGTTTTCATTACAAATGTGTTAGATAAAAGTCCTAAAAATGCGATAATTAATAAAAATTTAAGGCTAATTGCAAAACAATTTTTTTATACAATTTCGCTCGTAAACATTCATGAAGTTAAACCAAACAATTATCGCGTAAACTTTTCTTGACTTGACTTTTCGCTTCTTAACTGACGAGAAGAATCTCTCAAATTGTCATTCGTTCGTTCGTTTCAGCCATAGGACGTTCACTGCTGGACATAGGCCTCCCCTTAAGATAACCCTAGCCTCAAATTGTCACATAGGTTCAATCGCCAGTTTTCTTTGAATACTTTGGCTGGACACGCTCCCTCGTGTTTAGATACAGACATTTACTTACACATTTTCACATTTATAATTGTAAGTGTGTACAAGTACATATTATATTTTTTTATGCAAGTGGGAAGTTTACACTCGTCTTGACGCAATGGTCAGTCACCCGGGCGATCACAATTACTATGCATTTTATGGGTGTTGCTACGCTGCGTGGATATCTTGTGCTGCCTCCACACGTTACCTTGCTAAGCTTTAATATGTTTCTCTATTATTCAGGTAATTGTTACTAATATTACAAATTTGAAAGTGTGCTTGTGGTTTTTGTGTTGTTTTATTTTCTCGTAGAGCTATAATATGTTAGTTAACATGAAACAGAGCAAGGGATCCACCTGATTTTATGCTTGAATATAGTTTAAAGGCATCATAGGCTTATAATACGCAAAAGAAGCCACCTGCAAACAGTTAATACAAAGATAAGAATAAATTTATAATACCTATTGTATTCCAGGTATGACGCCAAAAAACCACGGGTTGCACTCCGGGAGTGCCGGCAGAAGTGAAAACTTGAACATATAAAGTACCTACTATCATTTATGTGGTAAAATGCAATATTACTCGCGCAAGCGTCCTACGCCGTCTTACGAATTTTCGATCAGCACGTGACCTGATCCTGACGAGAGTTTAAAATTTTTTACCCATCCTAAAAAGTGAAAACGCCGTTATAGAAGTTTTCACTTCAAAAAAAACATGTTGGTGATCCTACTAATCTAACATAACCTGCACGAAAGTGATTTTTATGTGAGGTTGATTGTTAGATTGTGCAGTAGGGACTGCGCACACCTCCGCTACTAGTATATATAGCTATGACTGAGTTCCAAACATTCTGTAAAAAAAGTCAAGTCGATGGTTCCAAATGATGCTAGTAAATGTTACCTAGTACAAAATCTAGGGTATCCCCTAGAATATTTTTAGACCTAAGAATACCTAACATGCCAACGTGTGTGAATGCGCCTTTAGTGACAATCACGATCGCTATGCGCAAATTAATGTATTGTTCAGTTCCTGTGGGCAGCTGAGCATAGGAAAACTCACATTAGGTACAGTTAGCGGCACGTAAGTCTATCGCTGAGGGTATTATAGAGGGGATGGCTGGCATGGTGACAGCAATACTAAACCCATGCGCAGTCATCCCCTCCACACTCCGCTCAGCGCTACACTTATATGCCGCGACCTGTAACTCGGTACGAGAAGCATAAACTATTAATGAGTAGGTAATATGAATAATATGTGTTGGTCGCCGCATAGGTATAGGGCGAATCAAAGCTCTTGGCTGATGTGATATTAGCTACAAGCTCTGGATAGCTCAATCCTGACTGAAGCTCAATTTTTAACAGCAGCTCGAAGATTGAGTTTCGCGAAGCTAGAAATGTCGCAGCAGACCTATAACTACAAGTTGTTGGAGATTGCGTGTAGGTCAATGGTCACTAAATAGCCAGAATAGTCATACAATTTTAACATTTTTATTTTCAGCAGGTTAGAATTGTCTATCCTGTACGGTAGTAATTATAAATTTATTAAAACACTGATAAGATTTTACTTTTTTATTTTTGAAATTGAAACTTTACTCAGTACCTATACTAGTATAAGTACCTAATGATTTTATATTTTTAGGAAATCAAATTTCACTACATAGTATAAAACAAAGTCGCTTCCTGCTGTCTGTTTGTAGGGACAAACGCTTATATCTTTAAAACTACGCAACGGATTTTGATACGTTTTTTTAGTAGATAGAATGATTCAAAAGAAGGTTTATAATATAAACCTTCTTTTGATACATATTATGTATAATACTTCTGTGCGAAGCCGGGGCGGGTCGCTAGTTCAAAATAAAAGCTACCTATTCAAAAAATGATCAAAAACAATTTGAAACAAATTGGCTAAAAATAAAATAAGACAAACAGGAAAATTTCCACGAACTCTGAGTTCGTGAGAAAAACGTCAGAAATATTACGAAGCTGTTGGTTACAAAACATCTCGTCTCCCGTTCGACAGCCGGGAAATAGGTCAGACACAATAAACAGCGATGTTGAGAGTTCGTCCCACGAACTCGATATTTTCTCGTAGAGCTACATGTATGATTGTACACTCTGTACAGTACGTATACAGGGTTATTTTCTCGTAGAGCTACATGTATGATTGTACACTCTGTACAGTACGTATACAGGGTTATTTCTAATCAATTAGCATCCTTTTAGCGGCTTATTCTGTACATCAAAACTAACAACTTTTGTTAAGCAACTTTTGGCAAAACTCAAAACTCTATTTAAGGGCTCCCATACAACAAAAGTGTTTTTTTTTTTGCCGAGGAGCTCCCTACGGTACGGAACCCTTCATGCGCGAGTCCAACTCGTACTCGGCCTATTTTATTTTTTATTTTTTCATGATTTCCGTAGTTCCGGACAGCTGGACCCCTTAAACAAACAAAAAATAAAATTACTTACCTGATTTAATTATAGTACACCAATTTACATACAATGGTCTCCAGCTCTAGGTCAACGACAATGACAATGTTGCAGGTCGTTTGCCCAGAACAGATATTGCCATATTTATTTATATTACAATACCTACCCGTTTTGTGCTTGTCTGGCTAACTCAAACTTTTACCTCCTTATTACGATATCTACGTAGTTTTACACACAAAGATCTCTTGAAGTCTTGAAGCTTGAAGCTCTAGGTCAAAGGAAAAAATACTTTCCATTAACTCCATTTTTAAACGAGAGAAAACGACATATGCTAACATGGTTTTCCCAATGTTTGTTAGGACGGGCTTTATCTATTTAAGTACTTACTAAACGGGCTATCGGTTTAAAAATAAAGCCTTAGAAGGTTTCTTCAGCCCTGACGCTCTACCAGACTATTCTGACCCGAGTATGAGTACGGGAATATTTTTTTGAAATTCGTCTGCATATTGAAAAATAATGAGGGTGGATAATCGGTCTAAAAATGGTGAACAAATTGCGTAACGTATAATGTTATCTACCATAATTATACTAGAAAACCATGCTTGCAGATGAATTAAAAATCTAACTTTCATGTCGAAGTTTGATGATGATAAAAATATTTTTCGCAAAAATGGCAAAACCGACTTTCATCGCGTACGAAATCTTAATAGTTCACTCGCATTGGTGTTTACATTTTTTACATTATGGTTGATTTTTTATAAACGGCTCAACCGATTTCCATAAAATTTAAATGGGACCACCTCGAATCCAGAGTATAAACATTTTTTGAATCTCACTATGGAAACTAGCGTGGTTTCAGCACATTTTAATTAAGTAAAACACAGGTGTTACTCACGTTTGATTTTAGTAGGAAACTGCTACTACAGTATTTTTTGAATCGGTTCACAATTGGCGAAAATATCGACGAACATACACAAAAAATACATATAGACAAATATGGAACCTCCTCCTTTTTGGAATTCGGTTAACAATGCTCTGACAGCTCTAGGTCAGCTGCTTATACTATGTTGCAGGTCATTTGCCTATGCCAGGCCAGGTGTTGCCAGCTCAGAACGCTATTAAAAACTGTTAATGCCGAGCACGGCCGTCTGCAGAAGAGATAGTCATAAACCGTCGCCGCGAAAACTCGTAAAATGTACCCTAAAACAGATTTAACGACTCACAAATAAGATAAAATGTTTATTTAATCTGAAACTGTCTGGTTTTGCTAATTTCAACGCAACATCAAAAAGATTTTTGGACAAATTGGTAATTATAAATAATTATAAACAGATTACATTTTTATTACCTACTTCATTATATAATGTTATAGGTATAATTTTATTTTATACAAATAAGATGATTTCTTTTTTACCAAGTATGTATATATTAACATGCCTCTGTTTTGAATTATTGTAGTGCGAAAGTGGCATTTAGTATTAAGTAGGTACTTCTTTACTTAAGTAACACCTAAAACCTATATTAAATTGAATAAAACCCAACACATTTTTAAACAGAACAAAAAAGGATAAATGAACAAAGGCATGATAGAAAACATGAAATGAATAAAACAATAAAATATTATAATATCATAATTATTTTTTGCAAAAAATAGCATTGACCGACTTCACCCGTGTACAGAATTCGCGAATATTTCGTACGGATCGATGTAGCATTTTTCACATTATTGTTGATTTATCAAATATTCTATATTTATCAGTATAGAATGACAACTCAGTGTTTTATAAGTTATGTAAATAAAAATGCAATTCTTTTTATCAAAAATGGCTCAGCCGATTTTAATAAAATTTTAATGAGACCAATTTTGAAGTATATTCTTTCCAATAAAAAAGGAATTATTGAAATCGGACCACCATGAAAAAAGTTATACGTGGTTATACATAAAAAAAAATATCCGCGTCGAATTGAGTACCTCCTCTGGTTCGGTTCGTCGGCCAAAAAGCAAGCTCTACTTTCCACTTTCATAAAACGACACAAAGGTCACAGGTACCTACCTACAAATTACATAATACGCAATTTACCAAAAATTAACCCATTTTCCACAAGAGAACGTTTGAACCCTTGTTGTCGCAGATTACTTCTCCTAGATACCGTCTTCTAGACGACAAATCAAAGGTTTAGGCAAGGAATGCCCATTTTGCCCAATTCTCAAAATGGCAAAATAACTAATTTAAATTGGGAATTTTATAAAAAATAACCTTGCATTTTATACATATACAAAGTCTCTAGTAAATAACGTTGAACCTCTCAAAGGCAAGTTTAGTACATCAAAGTAAACAACTTTTACTATGGGGCCAACCAATCTAGATTCAGCAAAATAAAATTCGGCTGTCCCATACATTTTGTTCATTTGTCAATGGACTTTTTCTATAGAACTGCTAAAATTTTTCGCGAATGTGGCTTCGGTTGGTCCCATAGTAAAAGTTATTCTTCTGAATGTAGTAAACTCAAGAGGTTGTTACCGTTAGCTACCTGTCAACCTGTGTATAGAAAATTTTCATTTTTCTTGTATGTTTTTTTAAATTAATTTATTTTGCCATTTTCAGAATTAGGCATTCCTAGAATTAGCCTCTGTCAGAATTGGGTATTCATAGAATTGGACATTCCCAGACTAATTAGGTATTCGTCGCCCAAACCCTTTTGAAGAGTCTTGAAACAATTCAAAATGTTTGCTATTTTAAGAGGCTAAAACTATTGGAAAAGCCAAGAGCTTTTGTTAAGTTTAGTTTATAAACGAAGAGGTATCTATAGGGTATAATTTGAGCGAGTAAAACAGGTCAGGTCAGGCGTCCCTCGGGAGCGAAGGTCGCAGTGGCGCCTCCTCGTCGGCTGGATCGGGAACGTAAACTTTTACTACCCAATAGCTAATTTATACAGGGTTACTAGTATTCAATTAGCATTCTTTTAGGGGCTTACTCTGTACATAAAAATAACAATTTTTGTTCTACGACTTTTATGAAATCTAAAAAAAATCTGTTCTACAGAAAAATATCGATCAGCCTCGACAAAATGTATGGAACAGCTGTTTTTAGGGTTCCGTACCCAAAGGGTAAAAACGGGACCCTATTACTAAGATTCCGCTGTCCGTCTGTCACCAGGTTGTATCTCATGAACCATGAAAAAATTGAAATTTTTACAGACCTCCCCTTTCAATTGGAGTACATCCACTCTGCCCCACCAAAGCGCCCCACTGGTGGAGCAGATTCCACTCATACATTTTTTGCAGTGGAAACTGCCCCACTCGTCTCATCTTGGTGGGGCAGATTCCACTCACTTTTCTTGTATCTACTCAGTAATAATTTAGTATCTACTCGTACTTATCAATTTTGAATGCTTGTCACGTAGTTTACAAGCTAGACAGTGTAGAGGTTAGTCAGTTCAAAGACATGAAAAGTTGTTCATTTCTCTGCTGATATTTCGAAAGTACTTATGTATTTCTATGAGCACGACCACAAACCACTTTTCACTCAGGTAACCTACCGTTAGGCTAAAGTGTCGGACCACTGAATTTGACCAGTAACAAAATGACTACGTTGTAAGACATACTCGTAGATCCCAGGTCCATTTTGCTGAGGATCGAATAAAGAATGATGTTGGGAGATCATACTCTCCCGTTCGCACAAGCCTAGATTTTCAATCATCACTCCAGGAACGTCACAACCGCCAAGTTGCTTGATTATATATACTCTCAGGTAGATACACAGAGATACCAGAGACATAATGAGGTCGATCGAGAAAAGAAAGAAGGAGATGCAATGATTTAATATGACATGATGAAAGAGACATGAAAAATATCTCGATTCAGTGGATAGTTGTCGTGTCTCTCAGTAGTGTCAAATTCAAATACGTATTTGACAGTTCTGGGCAAGATTTTCCATACATTTTTGTGGTTGATCTCTCTAGTTGTAGATAGTTATAGGCCCAATCAAACTTCCTGATGGCTCAGCTGTGATGTTAGCTCCAATCTGCGCAAAAAACAATCTGACTGAAGCTCACTTGCTTGACAGCTGCGCGATTATTAGGTTTCGTGCTTCGAGCAAATATCTATAGAGTCACAATCGAGCAAAAAAAGTGTCCGAGCCAAAACCCTGTCCAAGCTACGTAGTGGGCTGGCTTTTTAGTTAGTCGTAAGGCGATTGTAAGCCGACTACAACGCCGCGCGATGCCAATGCTCGGTTACAAGCACTAATTAGGTGACATAACGTAGAGATTCGAGAAAACGGGTCATTGTGAATAATTTAATGTCAATATCTAAGTCGGTATATATGACGACGCTTGGACATTATTTTACTACTTTCACTTAGGGCAAAAATCAACAGAGTCACAGCTGTTGATTTTTGCTCGAAGGTTTCGCTCAGTTTGTAACTAGCATCACAAGAAGTATAATATCAATTTACAGAGAGAATTTTATTTTTCTTTCAAAATTAGTTAGTCTAGTTATAAAATTGGCTAAACTGTCACGTTATTAATATTTTACGTGAGATTGTTCACCTCTTTCACATTTCTAAAGCCTTTCATTGAGATCTAAAATAGTTTCGTTCCGAATAAGGTGCGAAACTCGTACATTTCCAATTGAATAAGCTACGTATTGTGCTTCGTGTAAAGATTTAACAATGGAATTGTAATAGATTCTGCTGGGTTTGATACTTTGTCTTCTTTATGACTTTGAAAGTATAAAAGTAATTCTGTTAGATGGTTTGTAAAAAAAATACCTCAGATGTAGATCTCAGATGATTATTAAAGAAACCTTACCTTTTTTTTACCTTTAATAAAACCCTAAATTTTATAATATTTTGTAGAGCCCAGTTATTCTTCCTCTTATGATGCTGATTCAGAGCTCTCATAGTTTAACACAATGGTAGGCAACAGGCGGACCGCGGTCCGTTTGCGGACCGCGAATTTTAATCTCGGACCGCCAAATAAAAAAATAGCACCTACTTAGAAAAATACGATAAGTTTAAGAAACTGGCTATCAATTGGGCATTATGTTTGGCTCGACATACGTGTAACGGTATGTGAAACGTCTTTCTGATATGATTTTTCAGAAAAAGAAGACACACTTAGAATTTGCCGTTCCTCTCCAGAATCAAACTATGAAAACTCTATCGACAAAATAATAAATTATGTTCAGATTTTTTCTCAAATTTTTTCGTCACCGGTTTTTTCGTCGTTTTTTCGTCCGGACCCCACTTAAAACTACTTGCCGACCCCTGGTTTAACATATAGGCCTACACTCGGAAAGCGATTGGGTCATATCGACTTCGCTACCGACTCCATTGAATTTCTTCTTAGGACTACAAAGCTTTTTTTTTCCTTCACTGAAAGATCAGTGGTATATTGTTTTTTGTTTATTTTCATAAGTATCTTAAACTGATTACACTAATGACTATGACATTACATTAGGTATAAGTTCCGTAAATTCCAAAGAACTGATTACTAAAGAACTGATAGAGTACGGGAACTACGGGACTGGGATTGGAACCAAGAGCCTCGCGCATCTGAACCGAGCGTTTTTCCATTAAATTGCCACAACTTTCCAATGCAAGGGTCACTTGTCAAAAATAAGAGTAGGTAGTTGTTTCTTACACATGACACTATGGGTAGATACTACAATTACTACATACATTCTACACGAGACATTATTACGCAATAATACAATAAAACAATGAAGATATCAAATAACATAAGAGCAACTGTCTCGGCTCGTCATTGTTACGGAGTATATGTAACAGTGGCACCGTGCCTGACCCTGACTCATCATGATGATTAATGCGGAAACCTTGAACTCGTCATTTAAGATAGAATTTCGAGGTTCGCAGACAGAGGAAGGAAACCTGTTGTCACGCAGCCACAGACTCAACTGTCCGACAGACTGTGGTAAGGTTTTAGTTCAAATAATAATCGGCCAAGTACAAGTCGGACTCGCGCACGAAGGATCCCGTACCGTGTGGATGTTCCCCTTAATATAATTTATTTTAATTTAATTTATTTATTTATTTATTTTTGAAGAAAATTTACAACTTTATATTCTATACAATGTTTCAAGCACCTTCCTGTTGCCGTGTTTAATAACGGACGAAAAACGGATAGATACAAATTTCAACGTTCTAGCTATCGCCGTTAATGAGATACAGCCTGGAGACAGACAGACGGACGGACAGCGGAGTCTTAGTAATAGGGTCCCGTTTTTACCCTTTGGGTACGGAACCCTAAAAAGGATTTTTCTTTCAAACGTAAATCACAAACTGCCATAAACGCCGACGCGACGCTTGAAGAAATAAGTTATCTCTCATTGCGATACGCCCCATTCGAATAGTGTTAAAGACTAGTCGCCGCGGGCTATTTCACATACATCTAAACTAAATGGAGACTAGCACACTACGTTACCAGCATAGGTATGAGATACTCGGCGGCGAGTAGTCTCCGAGACTTGAATGGTGTACGTGAATCATCGTAATAGAGATGGACCAAAAAGCGGCCTGGCAGCCTGTGCTGTGTATTAAAAAAATGTATGAAAATTCTCGACGGCAATCTTGGAGGCGGGACGCTCGTTTTTGACAGCACTAAAACAGTATATGCACAAAAAAGGAGATTACGAGAGTATCCAAACAACAATACCGTAAGCACTAGACTATAACTAGAATGTGATCTAGGCTGGAAAGGGCAGACAAAAGGCAGGAAGTGCGGTACCCGCGCCGGGCGTCCGGCGACAGTGTCGGGTAGCGTGTTACTGCTTCACGCGAAACCGTGAAATAAGCACAAGGTTGTCTGTCTGCTTATATCATATCATCATTAGCATTAGATCAGAATGTGATCTAGAATTCTAGTCTGGAATCTGGTTGAACGACACAAAGACTAAGGACACAGGACACGCGCTGCAAAGTCGGTCGTTGGCTTCGAGTGTCGGGTGGCGTGCCACTTACCACTTATGTATATACCTAACTTAACTTCGGGTTATGAGTTAGTAAGTTATTGAGAACGACCGTAAGTGGTAAATCGCACGCTAGTAAACTAAAATGTGCCTTTTTTCACGGATGCTGTAGTGTCGAGAATAAGGTTAAGCGACACAAAGGGCAGGGTGCGCAGGCGCAGGATTCTAGAGTCGGCTGTCGTGCCACTTCGTTGCTTCATTTGAAATAAGTAAAAAGCACATAGCTTTGTATTTATTTATATTAGCTCCTGTTACACCATAATCTGCAGAATGTGATCTTGTCTGCGATCAGAATAAGCGTTATAGAGATATAATTATTTTTCGCAAAAAAATTGGCACGACTGACTTCAACCGTTTACAGAATTCGCAAATAGTTCGCACGGATCGATGTAGCATGTTTCACATTATTGATGTTTTATCAAAAATGGCTCAGCCGATTTTGATAAAATTTAAATGGGACCAATTCCAAAGTAGGTATATTCTTTCCAATTAAAAAAAAATATCAAAATCGGACCACTATGTAATAAGTTATGCGTAAAAAAATATGCGCGTCGAATTGAGTACCTCCGGCGTTTCGTCGGTCAAAAATGCCAGTCTTCCTACCGTGCCGCTTGTTTCGGATCAAGCTATGCCATTAGCCCTACAGCTTTACTTAGCTATGTGCAATGATTTTATGCTATGTACCTATCTATATTGAAACTAATGTCAATATTTTGTATTGTTGCAGTTGTGGTAGACGTGGATGACCGGCCGGTCTGCGTGGAAATCTGTGATACTGCTGGACAGGTAAGCTGCACACTTCTACTGCAACTGATTAGCTTAGCTTTTCCTGCATACTTATTCGCATATATCAGTTACATACGAGTACATATTACGTATAGCATGTGATACAGTTGACTAGATGGGGATGGAAATCACGTTGCCACGGAGTTGTACACAAACCGCAAGATGCAAATCGTTCTCAACCGATCTTATTTATCTAGAGGAAGAGGCTGCAGCCAGTGGATGGTTTATGGCTGAAATGATTCACTTCATGAAAAAGTACAAGACTTTTATAATCTAAATAAAACTACATACACTACTATTACATAACAAGTTAATTGGATTATCTACAGACACTTGAAGGTCTTAAGATAATCCAAATGCTCCAGCTGCCAATTGGCAGCGTGCCCAGCATGCTGGCAGCATTGCCACGCTGAATGGCAACGCTACACGTTGAGCCAAATCATAGCCAAATCACAGATCAGGAGGGGAGGCTCACAAATCAGGGAACAAGGTTTGTTCCCTGATTTGTGAGCCAAATTAACACCAGCATTTTGGTCACGCTTCGCGTCCACCAGACGCTCAGAAAGACTTTTGAAAACAAAATGAGCTCCCACGTTATTATACCTATTGTAAGATATTCACTACCGAACATAAGCATAGCAAGCATGTATAGATTTCCAATAAGGCCGTATGGAATAAACTTAACATTCAGCGGATTCCTGCGGTCGTAATCAGGTCGCCTGTCCACATTATCGGTGGATATTCTCCGCACTTGGTGGTATGTTTTCTCCATTCGAGAGCTTTACAACGCCCGCACCGTCAGCCATCTGGGACGGTATTGCAGCTTGAATATATCAAGGAACTGCAACAAGTATCAAACAACACAAGATGCACTGTTCATTGCTACGAATACACCGTCTGCTCTTTGATAGAACCTCCACATTTCGCATGACATAACAATCCCAACGATCGGAAAGCACATGCCCGTCACGTGTGATATCACAAAGCTCTACCTCTATAAAAAAGTCTATAAATAAGAGCTGTAAACGCAGGTAGAGAAACTGTGGGAACGCGGCGCCATTGTCGAAAAAACTACGTAAACTCGCTCATTGTTGGCACGGACGCAGCGCTATTATGAGCAGAATTCAATGATGTTGGACAAGATCGTAATCATTGTAGCTTGCTCTATAATTTTAAGTTATAGGCTTGGGGCAAACGGACAAACAGTCGCCGAGGTTGTGCCGCGTCAGCGCGTCTTGCGATTCGCACAATTTCCCCATAGTTTTAGTTATCATGATATGCATTGATATCTTCGAGCAAATATCTACAGAGTCACAATCATGCAAAGAAAGTGTCCGAGGCAAAACTCTGCCCAAGCTATGTAGCGGGCAGGCTTTTTAGTTAGTTGTAAGGTGATTGCAAGCCGACTACAACGCCGCACGATGCCAAAGTGCTCGGTTACAAGCACTAATTAAGTGACATAACGTCGAGATTCAATAAAACGGGTCATTGTGAATTTATTGATGTAAATTTTTAAGTCGGTATAAATGTCTTCGCTCGGACATTTTTTACTCTTTACTTAGGGACTGTACTCTGCACTCTGTAGATATTTGCTCGAAGATTGATTTGCAAGAATAGGTCCGCCGTCTAGAGTTCCAATCGGTGCACATGTACCTGGTTGTCTATTCCCTATTATTCTAAAGATATTCCAATCTTTTCTTCTACTATATTTCAAGACGTAGGTATAGGTACCTCCGTACTTTAGAGGCTGCGGTAGCCTAATGGGAGAAAGCTCATCTTAGAATCCTGAGGTCGTGCGATCAAATCCTACCAGGCTAGGATGCGCACGAAGTGTATTTCTTTCGACGTGTCAGAACGAAACAGCGTTCTGGCAAAGTATATATCTGTCACTTTTTCACACGTCGCAAAGAGTTTTTTTGTGGCCGCATGCTGCTGGTTCCGTAATGATGGGTTTTATGAATTCTTTAGAATTATTGTTAGTTAAGTAAGGAAAATATTGTAAGAAAATCTGTTAAATCTCTTAGTCGTAAGAAAGTTAGATGTTTGCGAAAAAATATGATTATGTTATGACTGTTACGCATGATCAATATCACATTCTGTGTTTACAAAAGCCTGAAATTTTCACCACATTACTAAGCGGAAAAGTAAATAAACTAAGTCGAGGAGTACCTACCTAAGAATTCTGCGTATTGTGCTCGCTTATCTGATAGGTCTAGGTTAGGGCCATGGAAAACTCTGCGATTATGTTATCACCAACAATTAATATTCGTACTACTGACATCGAGATATGTTAGCCATTAAAAAAAACTCAGTTGAAAATATTTATAATTTGAAAGAACACCTGCTCGGTTTCAAAAATATTACTAGCCAAATAACCTTCGAAAAAGATTCCTCCTAAAATTGAAATCGCTTTGCTTTACCCTCTATTTCTTAGTAGATACGTATATCTAGTAACTCAACAAACAAAACATTCCTAAAATGGCTTATTTTATTTCAATGTAGGGTAACTGTAAATCGATGTAAGTCCGTATGTAATAAATACTAGCTGTGCCCCGCGGCATTACCCACGTTAGCCCGAGATAAAAGTAACCCATTGGATGTGTTAATCCAAGGTCTAAGCTACCTCCATACCAAATTTCATCTAAATCGGTTTAACCGTGAAACTACTGAAAATGCCAACATGACTACCAAAGTTGAAACGATCAAGCCTGTGTCATCCGAGCCATAGCAGCGCTGAGTTGTAAATGTCTCCCATCACAAAACCTGAACGAACCTTTATAGGATCAAAAGTATAGAAAGGCATATTTTAGAAAATGTGCCTAGCATGCCAAAGCGCGCCTCTTACCGACCACTTCTCCACGAGGTACCTTACCGATGTTGAATTATAAAATATGATAGTGAAAAGCGAACGACGTGCTTCATAAACATTAGACATCTTCGTAATAAGAAACCGGAGAAACCACACTCTGCCATTATGTATGCCTGAATTATTATATACTAGTTTTTGCCCGCGGCTTCGCCCGCGTGATATTTCGAGGCCCTACCTTACCATCCTTAATAAAGGAAGTGGAAAATGAAAAAAAAAAAAAAATAATTCGATTTGGCATTTGTTCGATTCGACAATTCTTTTTTGACATTTCTTGGAGCGCACGCTAGAATAGCTCGCAGATGGCAGAATTTTTCCTCCTTACTTAACACTTATTGTTATAATATCGAAAAGGAAATATTGCAAATATGCATAGAAATTGGGCCAATAAAGGGTACAGTATTTCATAATTTGCTTTGTTTCTTTCGGAAAATGATCTTCCCGTTATTTTTTACAATAACAGTGTCCATTAAAAGTAATTTCGTGTATTCGGGTATTAAGGTTACATGTGACCAAAATGACAGTAATTCAATGACTGAACAAAAATCAAATTGGAAAATGTGAAATTACTCATAAATTAAGCATTTGATGCGGTTGTTTTACTCTGCGCATTTATTTATCATAGTTTAACGGATTTTTTGAGCTACTGTAGGTACCTAGTCAGAGCCCATTTTGCATTATCTTCTTTACGCAATGTCATTATAATTTATAGCCTATGTGTTATTCTGATATTTAACCTACTTAATTGTAAAGTTTCATCTCAATCCGTTCAGTAGTTTTTGCGTGAAAGAGTATCAAACATCCATCCATCCATACATCCATCCATCCTTACAAACTTTCACGTTTATAATATTAGTAGGAAGTAGGATTCTTTGCCTGAGCGTCTCTAGGGAGCAAATATCTTCTACAAATAGAATACTTACTTGACTTTTCTACCTTCTTACTTAAATGCTTATATCCTACTAAAATTATAAACGCGAAAGTTTGTAAGGACGGATGGATGGATGTTTGTTAATCTTTCACGCAAAAACTACTGAACGGATAGAGTTGAAACTTTGCGATTATATAGCTTATATATCAGAATAGGACATAGGCTATAAATTATAACGATATTGCGTTTTTCTATAGTATAACGATAAGTGTTAAGTAGGAAGAATTCTGACTTCTGCGAGCTATTCTAGCGTACGCTTCAAGAAATGTCAAAAAAAGAACTGTCGACATACTTAGTTTGAAAGACGGAAAGTGACATAGGCAGTTTTTATCCCGGAAAAATAATAACTAATATCCCGGTTTCTATGGGATAGCACAAAAATCAAAATATCTCGCGGGTGAAGCCGCGGGCAAAAGCTAGTACGGAATAATTCCAAAAATAGCACCGCCGACTTCGATCGTGATGTACAATCGATGTAGTAATTTTCACATAATTGTTGATTTTTCAAAAATGACTCAGCCGATATCGACATAATTTAAATGAGACGTCTGAAGTATGATCTACCAAACAAAAAAATCATTAAAATTGGTTCATATTGATATTGCACAACATACCATTTACTTAGTTGGATCGAGAACCTCCATTTTTGGCAGTTGGTTAAAAAGAGAGATACTCGAGTAAGTTTCTCTCTTGCAAAGATAATAAAATAATACTACTTCGTACTGCCATATTGGTAAGGTTTCAGCGCGAAAGAGCAATGATTTCAGCGTAAGGTTTCCATATTACCTTTATTTGGAATAACTACCTTAACCTTATTTTAAACAAAAACTACCTTATTGATGCCCCTAGAAAATCTTAGGAAAAGGAGTATTTCCTAAAAAAAAAATACTCTAATATTTATAGGAGTATTCCTAAAACAAAAATACTATAACATTTATTGAGTATAAACCGCACAAAAAAATACAATAATAAATCGATCGATATCACACTTAAACATTTATTAATGTTAAGGTTACGACTGCAGATATTATTTTATGATACTCATAGAGCTAGTAAAGTGAAATTATAGAAGGTGTTAAAAACGTAATAGATATTACGTAGTTTACTATCTCCTTGATAAAAATAACCTTCAGATAGTAAGTTATACAACACAGCTCTACGTTTACTTTTGAATTATTTATACAGAACGCTCTACATTTCTAAGAATTAATTAGAAATGTTTATTTAAGAATTGATCTTCTAGAGGGGGCTTTATTTTTGATAGCCCGCTGGGATGTACCTATGCGTTATTAGTTGGCCCAATTATGAAGGCCATAGTTAATTTAATAGCAACGTAAAAAGTGTTCTCTTTATCGAAAACCTAAAGTGAAAAAGAAACAGAAATATGTATGGTAATTAATTATCTATTATGATTAAGATGGTGCCTTCATAATTGGGCCCAATATGCCATTATTTAAGTCAAATTTTAACGTTTCAAAAATCAAGCTCTTGTTATATTTTTCATGCCAGGGATTGATACTCGTTAGCGTATACCGAGAAGAATAAGATTTTTGCATGGTGATAAGCACAGAAGAGAGAAGTGGTGATAAGAGACATGTTTTCCCATAGTTGTTTTAGTTGTTTGTGTTTAGCACCGTAACGCAATGCGCTATTTAAGACAATATATACCTACCCCAGCGACCTTGTGTAATAGGGCCTATTCTGTGACCTACCCAAACCGGACAAGTGCTAGTCAGACTCACCCACCGATGGTTCTGCATACTCTATGATTTGTTTAGGTTTTGATATCCTTGCGAGTATCGAAATAAGTTGTTTTTGCGACACATACGAGTAGCTATAACTTTTTTAAAACTAATAAAAGTACCAACTCTTAGTACTGTACTATACCAGCCTTTTTAATAGTCCACTGCAAGACGTAGGCCTACGCATGCAGGGTGATTGGGCCATATCCACCACGCTGGCCCAGTGCGGGTTGGTGGATTCACATACGCCATCGAATTTCCTCTACCGACGTATGCAGGTTGCCTCACAATGTTTTCTTTCACCGAAAAGCCAGTGGTGTGAAATTCCGTACATAAACACAACTCTTAGTAGTAAGCACCTAACTACTTACGTCGTTGCAAATTTAAAACCTCCCATGTGACATTTTTTTTCTTATAAGTTAGATTTACAATAAATTTTTTTGCAAGATTCTTTTAGAAGCTATCGTTTGCAAAATCTCTTATGTGAATATCTTAGTATTTAACTGACACACGAAGCCCGATTACAGAGGCGCAGGCGTAATTATATTAGCTAAATAGCATAGTCCTGTTTATTTTTCACTTAAGGCATTCGATAGAGAGAACGCTTTTTACGTTGCTATTAAATTTACGCTGGCGCCTCTGTAATCGGACTTACGGCGCATTTATTAATTGCCTAATGTGACAGCGTACTAAGAACGCTTGATAAGTTTTTTTTTTTTTTCTTAAAAATGTTACTTATTGCACATAAGAGATTTTAAATTCGCAACGACGTTATAATTGTCTAACTTTTAATACTCACTAGTGACCTAACTTTGAATTCTTCTAGTGAGAGGTTTTGTCGTTTAAATATGGACAAGTTATTCAAGCTGCAAAGTACAGTACTCTTATCATAATGCCATCTAAACTCTGGCTGGCACATGTAGCCCTGTGATGCAACTCTCCTATACAAGGTGTGATCAACCTTGCGCAAGCGATGGGTGAAGCAACCATGTGCTTCAATTGTGCATTGACTTTCACCCATACTGGCCGATGGCATGTTCAATAAGTTCATGAGAGCATGGTACACAGCTCGCTTAGCTCTAGCTTTGACCATTTGTATAAAGGCATCGGCCGAATCATACAATTTGTAAGATGTTTGTTACAAGTAGCGCAAAACCCAGTCCTGACTGAAGCTCACATAAAAGTTGCACGAGGATTGGTGGACAGCCGCCAAAAAATTGGATTCGGGTTTTTTTATTTAAATGAATCTTGCATGATGGATAGCGAGCATTAAGTCGGGGCCTTAACATCTATATCATGCTCACTATCGAGTGAGCACTGACGATGCTTACAAATAATGAATCCATTGCATGTTTCCAATTTAGTGAAGTCTAATTTTGGCTCGTATTACACAATCATTGTTGAAGATATAGGCCTAAATACAATATACATACTTATTAGTATACAACTTAGTACCCGTAGTACAGGCAGCCCCTGGCTAGTTCGGGAATCAGAGGCTTCATTACTTTACCTGTACCTTATTTTATGTCAATAATTTTTTTTGATTGATTGATTGATTATTACGCTTCAAATTCTCGAATGGAGACCAAGTAGGACGTAAACCGACAAGGGAGAGCAATCGGTCCATCGATTGTCTAATCAAAACTGCACGAACAAGCTATATATTTAAGCGGCTTCCAACCGGACTCATTATAAATCCATCGGGAAGGCTTATGTCCAGCAGTGGATGTGCTACACTCCGCTCAATTGGGTGAACAACTATACAGCCCCGTCTTTGGCTACCTTATCCCATTTCCCATTCTGACGATCAAGATATTCAACCTCCAACTGTCGGTGTTCCAGGATTCAATGTCGGAGCTCCGCGAGCTGGCCTACCCCGGCACGGACGTGCTGATGCTGTGCTTCTCCGTGGTGCGGCCCGAGACGTTCCGTTCTGTCGCCGAGCGATGGACGCGCGCCGTCGCCAATGTGAACGCGCCCTTAATCCTCGTCGGCACGCAGAGTGACTTAGCCATGGACGCCAGGGTTCTACACACATTAAGAGTGAGTACCTATTTATGGATCTCTGAATTGTACCCACAGAAGCTAATTCTGATGTTCTGTTCTTGCAGCTATCATTTGTACTAAAAAGTAAGTTTGTATGGTCCGGGTTGCTAGCTCTGGTTTAGAGCTCATAGAGCTCCTAAAGGCTAAGCTAAACGATAAAAACAACTAGGATCTGTTTAACACTTTCACTGCCCCAGTACAAAGTTATAAACTGTATTTATACGTCCACCTACATTTCGCTCTAGCTTGACAAAACTAGCAACATTTAACAGGCGGCTCTTTTAAAATTTTTGATAGCCTTTTTAGGGTTCCGTACACAAAGGGTAAAAACAGGACCCTATTACTAAGACTCCGCTGTCCGTCTGTCTGTCCCCAGGCTCTATCTCATGAACCATTATTGCTAGAAAGCTGAAATTTTCACAGATGATCTATTTCTGTTGCCGCTATGACGAAAATACTAAAAACCGAATAAAATTAATAATTAAGGGGCTCCCATACAACAAACCTGATTTTATAGCCGTTTTTCGCTCTATATTAATAATTGTAACAGGTAGATGCTTGAAATTTTCACAGAATATTTAGGTGTATATTCACTTTAATAATATACAATAAAATTTAAATAAAATTAATATTTAAGGGGGGCTCCCGTAACAGTACGGAACCCAACGTGCGCGAGTCCGACTCGTACTTGGCCGATTATTACTTAACCATACGTATATAGCCCGGTCAATTTAGACATTCGCAACTACATAAATTCACAACAAACTGAAAATTGGTGAAATCGTTCAAAATAAAATTTGAAAGTACTATCTTTCCCCTGTATGTTTTTTTTATTCCAGGTCAAAGATAAAAAAATGAGCTTAATATGAGAATCTTTTTGTAGATACTTATTCTTACGTCCATCCATCAGCCATAGGACGTCCACTGCTGGACATAGGCCTCCCCTATGAATCTCCAATAAGACCGGTTGGTAGCGGCTTGCATCCAGCGTGATCCTGCGGTCTTAATGAGGTCATCCGTCCACCTTGTGTGTGGACGTCCTACGCTGCGCTTGCCGGTACGTGGTCTCCACTCGAGAACTTTTCGACCCCATCGGTCATCAGTCCTCCGCGCTATGGGCCCTGCCCACTGCCATTTCAACTTGCCAATCCGTTGGGCTATGTCGGTAACTTTGGTTCTTCTGCGAATCTCCTCATTCCTGATTCGATCTCGCAGAGAGACTCCAAGCATAGCCCTCTCCATAGCTCGTTGGGCTACTTGGAGCTTATTAATAAGGCCCATAGTAAGAGACCACGTTTCAGTGCCATAAGTCATCACTGGCAACACACACTGATCGAACACTTTCGACTTGGAACACTTTTCACTTTCTTACGAGTACGTTCAATCAAATAAAAATCACCTTCAATTTTACCTTTAACCTAAGCTAACTAGAGTCGTGGATATATGATATAGTAATTTTTTTTGGAGTCATTGGACGGTAACCGTGTTAACAAACATTAAAACAATTTACGGGTTAACCTTGTTTTAACATCCGAGCCATGGCAGCGCTCAGTGGCGCACGCATCCGATGCCTGACAGTGCCGAGCATTACTTCAGTGATCGCCATAATTATACTACAGCCAGTTTACAGAGGCTGTAGTAGGAGTTTGCATAAACGGAAACTGTAATCGTTTTCGTGTGGCTCCATACATTTTCATTAGTTCTTCCTCGTTTCAGCCAGGGGCGCTGTACCAAAATGTATGGAGCGACACGGAAACTACTGCGCCCTTCTATCTCCCGTCTATACCTAAGCTGATATATTTTATCTACAGCGTACCAAATAACTAAAACCAAAATGGCGCGTTCTACGTATCTCAGTATAAGCAGACAGCGAGAGACCTGTAATCAAAGGAAACCTATTTTTTTTTTGCACAAGTCTAGGTACTTACCTATGTACAGATGAGTTTAGGTACTCGTTTACTTATCTACCTAGGTATGTACGAGTGAGCTGTACCTACTCTTAGCGTAGGTACTTAATCTTAACTGTACTGAACAGTTGTTCTCACACTATTCAGATAAATACTTGTGCAATCGTCCTGTGCTAAATGTCATTTATGTCATGCATGACACATTGTGCACAGCTTGAATTAGCGAATCGTGAACTGTGACGCATCGACACTAACTCCATTATCAAATATTTCTGAGGAAAATTGTCACAAGTGTGTTAACCTATGTTTCAATACGCACTAAACATGATATCAAAATAGCAAAGTATCGTATCGTACCATTTACATCGCAACAATCTTCATTTTTAATTACTGGGAGTGAATTATATAATGTTGAGGATCATCGATACGTGGAAGAAGAAGAATGTTCATTGTACAATACTTATATACAATACCCACATAGATATTAAACTTACTTACAAAAAAATAAGAAAAAAAATCGTTTAAAAGATAATGTAAGATACCTAGCAGGGAATAGTTACAAATTATTTATGTATAAATCCATTATAATTCGATGCAAGCCGCTTCCAACCAGTCTTATTAGAGATCCATAGGAGAGGCATACGTCCAGCAGAGGACGTCATATCGCTGATGGATGGATGGAAATTTTATTATAACCAACTGATTGAACAGTTCATTTTACAAGCATCTAAAAGTGTTTTAGCACATTTATAATTCAATTACCACATAATGGAAAAGGAGACTGTTTTTTTTCTGTCCTGGTAATACAGTAACGAATAACGTCAAAAAGGGTAGTTTTAAAATGTTATCTTTTATCTTTTCAGGCTCGTGGTGAACACGTAGTCACAGAAGCGGATGCAAAGACTCTAGCGGCCAAAATCAACGCCACGTACATAGAAACATCTTCGAAAACGAGAAAACAACTGAAAGACGCTTTCGACGCCGCCATCTTGGCTGGGCTGCCAGTAATAGAAGCGAAAAGGCCCTTTTGGAAGAAATTGTTTTGTGTATATTAGATGATTACATAGTAATTAGCATTAAATTAATTTGTGTTAGAAAAAAAATGGAATGATTGATTTAGATACACACAAAAGTCATCTTTTTTAACAGACCAATCAAATAAACCTTCAGATAAATATTACTATAATTAGCGCGATTTTCGAAGCTTTAATTAATTAGCTTTAAAATTATGTTTGGAGCTGTAAAAAACCTTCAGATTGAGCCCAACTGCGCTTTAATTACTTTGAATATAAAATCATGTTGTCTAAATCAAATGTCTATTAAAGAAAGTATTTTCTGAATGTGTATTTTGAAATTGTTATTGTACAGTTTAGTTGTAGTTACCTATAGTTAAAATAATAATGGATCATTTTATTTGTAGATTTTGACTAATATAACTATTCCATCTTGTTAAAATCACAATTAAATTGTTATTTCTGGTTCCCTAGCACAGGAGTAGTCAATTTCAATATCTACTTTATTACTATTGTTGTCGACTCACCGGGGCGGCAAGATGGTTCGACCTCTCTCCGTGCTAAAGGCATAAGCATAAAGCATATTTTTTAAGTTTAAAAGTGTTCAGAATCCCTAGTAGTAGTTTGATAAGTTTTTTCGTAACTGTAGTGACTAGTGACGCTAACGCTTACATCATTTTTTTTTATGAAAACGATGCTGCGTTAAATCGATGACAACAGCTGAAGTCTCTGTACAAATTCCATAGAAAATTATAGTTTACACGAACTGTATTGACCGCTTAAAAACTTGACAAACTGATACTAGGGGTATTTACTGTAAACGGCCTATCGAACAAAAATTTATCATCTATAACTAATTGTTGTAAGTAGGTAGGTACATTATACTTCTATTTTAAAGTTTAAATTATAGGTACTCTGTCGAATACAACGCCTCAATTTTACATGCCTGTGATGACTTATTTTTATATTAGCATATTTCTGTGAGTCATAAAATACATATTTACGGTATTTACTAACTACACTAGTGCCTTAGCCAGCGCCAATTATAGGTATCTACTCTAATATTTGCTTCTTATAGGTAATTGACTTATCTAAAATGTAGACACCACCCTACGAGTCGAAGATGACGTTAAACAAACTAGTTCTTCTGAGGGGTTGTACAAGTTTACACGTAAATTGAAACTAATATAGTTTCCGTACATCTTTTACATTTCCCATACATTTTTGTACAGCGCCCCTGGTGGAAACGAGGAAGAACTAATAAATGTATGGGACCACACGCAAACGCGAAAGTTAAAGTAAACTGTGCAAAACTTGTCCCTACTAAAGGCTCTGTCGTCTGATTTATATACTAGTTTTTTCAAAACATAGTTGGCCTGGTACATCATTTGCTATCTTCAGAATACGAATATATTTTTTTTTACTATATAACATTCTTATGTACAATATATATATTTAGAAATGTAGGTATTGACTGCTAACAGCGACCGTGATGTTTTAGATAATTTTGCATAGAGAATTAATTTAATTATGGTTTTAGAAAATATCATCAATTAAATAGTTAATCAACTTTATTTGTACAGCGTACTGAATATATATTATAGTTATTACGTTTGTTAAAGTAATTGTATATTGGTATAAAATTACTTATTTTTAAGCTTGTAAGTGATGTTGTTTTGATACTCAACACGAACTGATAAATAAAATTATTACAATTTTTCTTGAAAATTACTTGTTTGTATTGAAATACAAAAAATCCTTTATTTAATTACCATATATTATATGGGCCGTTAAGTTGAAGCTGTGATGGCCTAGAGGAAAAAGCTTACCATACAAACGTGAGGTGCGTGTTCAAGCCCAGTACAGACTGTACCACAGACTGTACCAAAGATTTTATTTGGGATTTATGAAAGCATATCAGATAGGAGTCCTATAGAATAGCGTTGCACTAAACTGACCTTTTAATAATCCACTGTATAATACAGGCCTACCCGTGAAGGGTGATTAATCCATATCGCTGACTATCTTGGGTTTTTTATGGTATGCAGTGGCCAAATTCGCCGTAGGGATAATCCGGCCCTGAACATAGTTTCCTTAATTATTTTATTAATGTGACACGTTGTTGCACTACAAGTCAAAGAAAGGTTGGCTAAATGCAGCTGACAGCAGTTGCATGCAGTAACGTCTATGAGACGTGATTTATAAAGTATCCAAAGAGTGAAAATAGGAGTTTTGGCGGGAACGCGGAAAAATCACGTCGCCTCATTGTATTACTTTGTTAAACTTGTGTTTTTATCGGAGTCTCTCTGCGAGATCGAATCAGGAATGAGGAGATTCGCAGAAGAACCAAAGTTACCGACATAGCCCAGCGGATTGGCAAATTGAAATGGCAATGGGCAGGGCACATAGCGCGGAGGACTGATGACCGATGTGGTCGAAAAGTTCTCGAGTGGAGACCACGTACCGGCAAGCCCAGTGTAGGACGTCCACCCACAAGGTGGACAGATGACCTCATTAAGACCGCAGGATCGCGATGGATGCAAGCCGTTACCAACCGGTCTTATTGGAGATCCATAGTGGAGGCCTATGTCCAGCAGTGGACGTCCTATGGCTGATGGATGGATGGATGATGGATGTGTTTTTATCAGTGATAATTACCTGGTGAAAAATTGTGGTATTTCGTTGATTATGAGGTGATTTACGTGCATGAGTGTAGGCAAGTGATATCATGTGACGTAAGTACATCATGTTTTTCCGTGTTGTTACCAAAACTCCATAGACGCCTCTAGTAAAGTCTCCACTGCTTCACTGAGTTATGACTAGGAACTTGGACTGTGTTTGGACTTGACCGCGACTTTAGGACTATGACGTGATTACGATAGTGACTATTTTGATAAAATATTTACAAATATTAATATACTTAACACTGGCAAATGCACAAAGATGCGACGCGAAAATACAAAAGAAGAAGCCTGAAATAGACAAAAAATTGTGTCACTGTCAAACTCCTTGCAAATGTCATTTTTAGATGTCAGCTGCTTCAGCTGTCATTCCATTTTGACATTGAATTGGTAATGCCAGTTTTAATAGTAAATTTCTATTTAAGTAAAATAGTATTGAATATATTAGATCTTCATTAAGAACAAACATGTTTTTCTAAATTGTTTTTCTAAATGTAATTTTACTTTTGTTTGTATAACTTTTTGTTGCTAGATATTATAACGGGAGAAGCCATTGGCTCTGAGATACAGTTATTAACTTGTTCAGAGTCAATGGACCAGTGAATATGGTTAAAAGTGTTTTAAGGCAAATACTTAAAGTTATTTTGTATTTGTATTTGTAACATTGTGTATTGTAGGCACGTTAGTAAATGTTTGTAACGCAATCAAGGACGCACTAAGAATCTAGTAGGTATGAGCTTGACACGTTCTACGCGCTCTATGACGATGGAGTTAACGGGGTGGGATAAATGAATAATTCGAATAATAATTAAACGAAGTTTTTCTTCTACAGGGCAGAAGTAAATGCGAAAATATTAGAGTCATCACGCCATCGCCAGTAAAGCATTCTATGGCACTGCAATGAACACCTCATAATTTATTTTTAGTCTAGCTAGCTTCCGCTATCTTCATATGGCAACTTGAACATGAAGTTTCGTTGTTTATTTTTAATATTTAATAATACCAATGTGTTTCGCGCTAAAATAGTTTTTCATGGTGTTTCTGCATTAATTACTATAAAAATAAAAGAAAACTGCATTAGCACAATGGCAGAAGAAGAGCATTACGAAGACGTTGATATATCAGACATAGTTGACGATTCGGAACATTATCTTGTGGACAGCGAACCGCTCCACACTGAAACAACTGATTCCGATAGCTTGAACACTATACAAAACTCGGAAATATTACATTCAGAAGAGCAAGCGACTGAAGATAAAAAGGTCCACGTTCAGAAACCAGAGGTTATTCGTTCCACTAGGTTACCAATGGCTAGGATAAAAAATATAATGAAGATGGACCCTGATGTCAGTGTGATATCAGGTGATGCAGTCTTCCTAGTTACTAAGGCCACCGTAAGTGTTTTCCACCTTAGTATTAAATTAAGCTAAATGTCTTGGCAGAGAAGTTATCACTGCAAGCTGCATTTTTGCTGCCTATACAACTTTGTGACAGGTTAGATTCAAGTATAAGGCAACAGATCGCCATAAATTCACAGTGTAAAGATGCTGTGCAGGGGCCTTACTGCGTAAGCGCTCTAACATTCGGCTTCGCTTTTTCTCCTGCAGTCACTCACGCCACAAGAGCGTGCGGAAGGAAAAGCGAAGCCGAACGTCAGAGCACTTACACAGTAAGGCCCTAGGTGTGTATTAATGTCTGATCATAGTGACCTAGAGCAATCAATATGATGGTCAAAGGCTGAATCATACAACTTGGCTGCTGTGATGCTAGCTACCCCAATCCTCTCACAGCTGTTAAGAGAGCTTCAGTCAGGATAGAATTATCTGCAGCTTGTAGCCAAGTTGTGTGATTTAACCTATGGATTATTTTATACTGATAGTGCAGGCTCTAAGCTCTAATTAATTTCATCATTTATTTCCGATACTGAGCATTATCACAGTGTGATCACTTAAATGCAGGATAGAAAATACAATGTTACAATTCATTAGTTTTATAGTAAAAGTCGAACACCATTCATTCAGCTTAACATCAGGTACAGTACGTGCCACCAAAGATGAGGCTTGAGAAACCACTTTGGTTTGTAATAAAAATACAAATTCTGAATAATAGATATACAAACGTTTATAAAACATTTAGTAAACATACAAATTCTGGACAATTAGTTTGTACATGACTGTACCTGCGCAATATCCCCTACCACTGACGCTCGTCAAGTCTCATTTTTAGTGGTACGCACTATAGAATGTGAACAAATGGTAGCCTATTTATCATTTAGCCTGCTCATGTCCTAATACTCATTCATTAATAACACACATGATCAACTAGTTCATTTGGATCTGCTTTTTATTCTGACTTTGTCTTGTTTCAGGAATTATTCTTAGAAACAATTGCTAAAGAAACATTTGAATACACAGCTTCAAACAAGCGGAAAACAATAGCGAAGAAAGACTTTGATGTTGTTGTGAACAAAGTGGACTGTTTGTGCTTTCTTGAAGGAGCTATGGACTTCTGAACATCACTTAAATGCAGGATAGAAAATAATGAAGATGAAAATAAGCTACATGGGGTATTTATTCAGAGAGTACAGTTCCATTCAAAAGTTCATAAAATATAAAATGGCTGATTTTTTTGTAAGATCAGGGTTAGCCCCATACTAAAAGTGAGCCTTTTATGATGTCCTATATCAGTCTCTAGCAGCCATATCACAAGCATTGCTTAGTTTGGGGTCAGAGACCATGTGTAAAATGTCCCCTAATACTTATTTTATTTAATTCTAGTTTTCCTAGTAAGATCATTCCTCATTTGTGCAAAGCCAATTTTTTTAACATCTTCAGAGCTTTGGAAAAGCCAGCCAATGAAAACAAAAGTTGCTTATAAATATATGTAAATAAAACAATAAAATGATTTGCTGACAGTTTTTAATTTCATTCTAAAAAGAGCCAAAGTCTTTTAACCTTTTGAGCACCATGCCTCAATTTTTGTTATTTCATATTATTGGGCCCGGGTTTTTGTCCACTTTAGACATTGTTGAAAACCGGAAGTGCTGGTCAAGTATAGGTGCTTTGGTGTCCAAAAGGTTAATCAATTTTGTAGTAATCAGCAGCAGTTTCGTGTAGTCCGGAGCACGATGGCGCAGTGGCCTGACACTGGGATACTGTCCTTGGTTGTTCTCTCCCTGAAAAATAAAAATTTTGGTTATTATAACAATGTATAGACAACTGTAAGGAGTTTTTCGCCCGTTTTTCGTTGCGATACGCACACACAATTTTTTGTCTCGGAGTCTTCGAGCAAATATCTGCAGATCCATAGTCCCTAAGTGAAAGTAGTGAAAAAATGTCCGAGCGACGTCATACGAGTACATACCGACTTAGAAATTTAGAAATCTCGACATTATGTCACCTAATTAGTGCTTGTAAACGAACACTTTAGCATCGCTCGGCGTTGTAGTCGGTTTGCAATCGCCTTACGACTAACTAAAAAGCCTGCCACTACGTATCTTGGGCAGAGTTTTGGCTTGGACGTTAGATGTAACGTCACGTAACTTTTGATGATTATCAAACAAAAAAGTTTGTAAAAGTGACTTACCCTTTCTGAAGCTTGCAATCAACACCAGAAGCAGCGACCACCAAGTGGCCTGGAAGTAACTTCTCATTGGAAAGGTCCACAGATTTGTCTTCATCAGACAGGTTTATAATGGAAACGTATGCGGGAGCATGTGGCAACAACCTGTGGAAAATTATAACGAAAATAATAAATAGAAATCGAATTCATCACATACAGGGTTATCTGCTTGCCCTGTACTAAGCCGAAATGATCATCAAAAGACTATCATTATTAAAAACTTTTACTATGAATTCCCAGAATTCAAGAAAAAAATATCAGCTATTATAAATTTTGTCGAATCCGATGTCATATCAGGCTAATAGTAGCCATACAAAATTGCACATCAGAATCGACAAAATGTATGAAACAGTTAATGTTTTTTTCTCGAATTCCGGGTTTGCTCCATAGTAAAAGTTGTTCATAATGATGGTCTATATCACCTCCTTTCCGCTTAGTACATCAGTTCTGGATAACCCTGTATAACGCAAACATTTTATGTATTTCATTAGGTTCAACCACCAACTGGGCTAATTGCCTTGCGAAGGCAGGCCTGTACCAATTCTATCTACGTACGTATCAGTTAGACTCTACGTTTCTGATACGACAACAGATTTCCTGTTTTTTGAGAGATATAATCTGAAGTCCTAAAGAATAGGTATCTTCTGGGTCTGTCTGTATGGTGCTTCATCTTCGACCACAAAGTTCATTATTATCATCAGGCGAAAAACAAATATTGGTGTTCTTCATTTCTAAAGGACTAAATTGTTTGATTTTCTATCTCTTTTTGTACAAACATCGCTTTATCCAGTGGATTCGAGATGTCACGATATAATATATAGCTCACAGCTATTTCGTCCACTTTCCTCTCTAGCCTACGATGTAGAGCTTACAGCACTACAACTACAAGATAAACACAAAATGTGTGTATCGGCCGAATCAACTTGTTGGCGGTTGTGATGTTAGCTACAAGCTGCACAAAACCCAATCCTGACTGGAGCTCACTTAAAAGCTGCGTGACAGCTTTTTTTTTTTTATATATTTGAATGTTACACTCCACAGACTCCAGGGTCTGTGCTTTTTAAGATTTACATTTTTTTTTTAATTACATTTGAACAATATTGCTTATAACTAAAGGCTTTACAAGAGGACACTAAAATAAATCTAAATCTAATTTTGTTTCTCTTCAATACTGCGACGACCGCGTGCGCGGTGTTTGTAGGAACAAGTTCTGTGCTGCGGCGCTGAATGCTGTCAGAAAAGCCGAAACTTGACCTCTACTCTCGTTGCTACTGCCACTTTGCTGTTTCGCGGCCTTTTCTGCCGATGTTCTTTCTTGTACCCTTTCAGAACCGCTTTGATGCGTGCCAGCTTGTAGGTCATATCACAGCTGCGAACAAGTTTAATTCGGGCCATAGTATGGATATGTTACCTAGAGACGACGAGCACGTCGTCGGAGAGAGCGGAGACCGCGAGGTCGCCGTAGCGATTGGTCGGAGCCTTCGTGATGTGCACCACGTCGCGGTAGAACTGGAAAAAACAATATATACTAATAAGCGCCACACAAGTCGACGGATGGGAAGTTATGTGCAAAAGCCGAAATATAGGTATGCGCGGGAGCCAGAGAGACGAGACGTCGGGGCACACCCGCCCGCCAACCTCATGCCTCCCGCGCGCTCCCTACGCCCGTGCTAAACACTACGCCACGCGGCGTCGGCATTGTGCACACATACGCAATAATTAGCGAATCACGGCGAAGTGTCATCTACAGCTAACTTCTCAACCGCCGACTTGTGTGGCGCTTAGTATAACAGTGGTCAAATATCGTTTTTGGATAGTTTCATAGTCTCGCTGGCGCCGACCTGGGCGGTTGGTACGTGTTGCGGCCATCGACCAAGGATACACAGAGTCACAATCGTGCAAAAAAAGTGTCCGATCCAAAACCTTGCCCAAGCTACGTAGTGGGCAGGGTTTTTACTCGTAGTCGTAAGGCGAACGCAAGCCGATTGCAACGCCTCGCGATGCCAAAATGCTCGGTAACAAACTGTCTAAATAACAACAGATACGTGCAGAAAAATTGATTTTGTATCATATTTTAGGCACGTATTATTACAAATTTGCGAATTTTTATGTGAACAGTGCGTATTTTTATTTAATTTAAATATAATAAGAAAATAATTATTTCATTTTCTTAGCCCAAAAATATGCTCACGCTCCGACCGGCACGGCCGTGTAAGAGTAAAAGAGACGACTATAAGTTGCTGTCTTATTTCTTCATACGCATGACCATCATGAACTATGATGACACACAATGCGATCGAGCGATATTAAGCACTAAATAGGTGACATAACGTCGAGATTCGAGAAAATGGGTCATTGTGAATTATTTAATGTATATCTAAAGGTACGTACCGCCGGGGAATGGAACAGTCTTTCTGCTTTCCTGTTTACTAAGAAATATAATCTAAAACGTTTCAAGGTCAGAGTGAATATGTATCTTCTAGGTCTGCGTGCTTCATCTTCGACCACAACGTCTCTTACCATCAGGCCAGTTGGTGGTCAAACGCTGACTTATTCGCGATAAAAAAAATGTATGACGGCTTCCGGACATTTCTTTACTACTTTCACTTAGGCACTGTGGCTCTGTATATCCTTGCTCGAAGGTTGCGGGTCATGAGCAGGCATCCTTGTTTTATTATAGTTATCTATCACTATGCGCAGAACGCTGCGCAATAGGCAAAACATAAGTATGCGCGGGAGCCAGAGAGACGAGACGTCGGGGCACACCCGCCCGCCAACCTCATGCCTCCCGCGCGCTCCATGCGCCCGTGCTCTCTGCTTCGCCACTTGTGTCGGCATTGTGCACGCATGCGCAAAAATTAGCGAATCACGGCGAAGTGTCATCTGCGGTTAACTTCTTGACGGCTAACGACTTGGGTGGCGATACCTATACTCTTCCGCTTTATATCTTTACCATGCTGAGGGCAATGACTCTTCTGACTACCGCGCCTGTCATCTATTATTATGACTTTGGACAGACTGTAGTTGCACACGGCTGCAGGCGCTGCAGTTAAAGACATTGGGGAAGGTTGACGAACCATGAACTCCCGGTTTTGGGTGTTCTTTGAAGCATTTCAGTGGAAAAACGTGCAGCTGGGATCGCGGGAACTCTTGTAGCAGTTGATTATAAGCTTGCAGGACTTATTTCTTACCTTATAGTGACTCTTATCGGCTGCAGCATCGACGGTGACGTTAACCGTCTTGTAGTTATCAGCGACTGGTAACCTAGTAGCTCCAGTGGTGTTAGAAAAGCCCGCGTTTCTTGCGGCATCCCAGTGGAAAGGCGTGCGGTTAGGGTCACAAGTTTACGGGACTTTAGGACTTATAACTTACCTTATAGTGACTTTTATCGGCTGCAGCTTCGACCGCCACGTTAACCGTTTCGTAGTTATCAGCGACTGGTAACCAAGTAGCTCCAGTGGTGTTAGAAAAGCCCGCGTTTCTTGCGGCATCCCAGTGGAAAGGCGTGCGGTTAGGGTCACAAGTTTACGGGACTTTAGGACTTATAACTTACCTTATAGTGACTTTTATCGGCTGCAGCTTCGACCGCCACGTTAACCGTTTCGTAGTTATCAGCGACTGGTAACCAAGTAGCTCCAGTGGTGTTAGAGAAGCCCGCATTCCTAGAGGAGTCCCAGTGGAAGGGCGTGCGGTTAGGATCGCGGGAGCTCTTGTAGTAGTTGATAGGATCGTCGGTGTTACAAGCTTGCGGGTCTTTTGTGTCCTCCCAGCTGACGTAGCCATCGGTCATACCGAGCTCTTCACCCTGAAAAAATATTGATTATCTCTTAAGTCGGTTTTTGGATGATAATTTTACGTGATAACGGCATAAGAAAACATTGTTGAATCAACAACTGAAACAAGCCGAACGCTTAAGCCGATCGTGTACCTATAAAGGTGAAGGTGAAGCGTGAGAACAAGCGTTATCGCTTGCACGCCCGGCTCAAGCGGAACGTGACACTTTCGTGCGTGCAGCCGGCGTTCATCGATTTATATCACGTCAAAAAGTACTAAGTTAGCACATGAAAACTATGTAGATATTCTAAAAATAAATAAACAATCCTGGTATCAAAAGTTTTTAAGCCGCCTTTGACATGACTGAACGGCGAAAACAACCGGGACCCACAATTTAACGCGTTATCCGAGTCAGAGCAGCGCTCAGTTGGAGATGCCACCCGTGGTCACCCGTTCGAAGACTGGGCGAGCCGAACTTCACTTCGGTGATCGCTGACAAACACCTAGTCAAACTACGTTTTGAGTGCTACTATGAGTATATATAGTAACACTCTTAGCGGGTGCGCAGTAGGATAATGAAGACTGTGGATGATGATGATGATCATTTCAATCAATTATTCATTTATTTATTTTTACACATATATTATGATAAACTAGCGACCCGCCCCGACTTCGCACAGGTGTATTATACAAATAAACCTTCCTCTTGAATCACTCTACTATCTATTAAAAAAAAACGCATCAAAATCCGTTGCGTAGTTTTAAAGATATAAGCATACATGGAGACAGACAGCGGGAAGCGCCTTGTTTTTATACTATATAGTGATGTAACAATATTATTACCTGGTAAGTGATGGTAAGTCCGGGCAGCATAAGCGAAAGCATATTCATGGCGTCCACGCGATCGACTCCGTGTCTGTTCGCCACACGACTTTGGTCGTGATTGCCGTTCTGGAAAAAGGTAAAATTATTTTTCGCTGTTGGCACAATTAAGTATATATTGTCACGCGGTAGGCGCGCGCACGTTTTTTACAAATAGGTACGCGGTTTAACTATGACATAAGATGCGGCTATCTATTGAGTTAGTTTTTTTGGTGTTTTTGTATTAGACAACAATAGGGAAGTCTCGAACTTTTAGGTTGTTTACTTTGTCAAACACAATGGCACCGATAATTCTAGAGAATTCGAGGCAACTTTGATTCAGATATAAATAGAGAGATGAGTTTCGTTCAACTGAGTTTTTCGTTTACCGTCGAAGCGGCAGCATCTCGTGTTCAGTGCATTATTCAGAAACTAGTGCGTGTGAATATCAGTGCCAGTGTGAAGTGTTTTTGTGCGAAAATTTTGTCGTGTGTTTTTGTGATTTTTTGAAGCGAATTAAATGCAGAGTGAAAAATAGGCGTTTTAACTGATTATCCTAGGACCCACTTCGTAACAATATTGTAGCTGCTGGGATGATGACTACGTCGGAATAAAACGTGAAAATTCGAGAACACAAAACTAGGGCTTTATTCGCGATCCGTTAAGTTACAGTAGCAAAAAATATTACGCGCGTCGTGCGCGTGGAGGAGCGCAGCGACGACTGAAGTACTCCCACCTATGGGCTTGCAAATTCGTCTCCACGCGCACCTCGTCTGTTACCATCGACAAATAAAGGCCGCTGCATACGTAACGAGATAATACCTCGGACGGAACGTGAACGGGAACGGGACGTGACTGCCTCGTTCGAGACGGGAACGTGTTTTTAATGCATACGTACCGTAACAGTGATTCGGATCTAACTGTTGTGGAGAAGGAAAGATGGATTTTTCATTTCGAAAATTGGCTCTAATTGCTATTGTTCTAGATGACGAAGTAGTTAAAACCAACACTACTTTTCTCTCCGGAACGAACGGAGTGACTGTGCATACGTAGCGGAAACAGGGACGGGACGGGGCACGTGCCGGACGGGACGTGCTAAACATCGTTGGCGACGATATTTTTCCCGCCCCGTCAGTGCCACGTTCCCGTCCCGTCCGTGTCTCCGTGACATATGCGCTTCCATATACATTTTGTATGAAACGATATTTCTAAAATTTCCCGTCCGTGAAAAAACCCGTCACGTATGCAGCGGCCTTAAAACGTACACTCTTTTGCAGTTGGTTAAGATCAGTCGCGCGTCGATCTCTTACAAATATTATTATTATTTACTTACCACCCAGTTAGCGGTTTTCCCATTCGGCATGTAAGTAAGCCAGCGATCGATGACAACTTTCATATCGTGAGCGGTGGAGGTTCTGGACAGATCGCTCAAGTACAGGAAATTGAACGGCATAGAACCGTTTCGATCTGCAGTTCCGTAGTATCTACAAGTAATACATGACATATACAGGGTTATTTCTAATCAATTAGCATCCTTTTAGGGGCTTATTCTGTACATCAAAACTAACAACTTTTGTTCTGCGACTTTGGCCAAAACTAAAAAAAAAAATTGATTTTCCATAGAAAAATATCGTTCACTCGCGACAAAATGTATGGAACAGCTGATTTTTTTTTTGAGTTTTGACAAAAGTTGCAGAACAAGAGTTGTTAGTTTTGATGTACAGAATAAGCCCCTAAAAGGATGCTAATTGATTAGAAATAGCCCTGTATATGAGAATATACATCTGAGGGGTTGGTATGATTCCAAAAACTAAAGTCCATTCATCATCATCATCCATCCATCAGCGATAGGAAGTCCACTGCTGGGCAAAGGCCTCTCCTAAAGATCTCCAATAATACCGATTGGTAGCGACTTGCATCCACCTTGTGGGTGGACGTCCTACGCTACGCTTGCCGGCAAAGCCCGTTCTGTACTGTACTGTAACAGCCTTTTTAATAGTCCACTGTAGGACGTAGGCCTACCCATGAAGGGTGATTGGGCCACATCCACCACGCTGGCCCAGTGCGGGTTGGTGATTTCACACATGGATGTTCTTGCGGGGGGATCTCGGACTATTACATAAACGGTGCGCGAGGATTAGGTTTCGCGCAGCTTATAGCTAACTTCACAACCATTCGTCCAGCTATCATAATCATAGCACCTAAAACAATTTTGATGGTCGCACGCACCTGATCATGAGAGGCAGGTCAGCGTACGCCTCAGTCATCATGACCTTGGACTCTCCATCCTTGGCCCCGTACTCGTCCAGCAAGTCCCGCCAGTCGTAGATCACGGTGTAAGTGTCGTCCTGGTTTCTGGTGTATGTGTGGATTAGGTAGTCGTAGTCGTCTGGGGTCGACACTCCATCATCTGGATTGAAATTTTGATTAATTTCTTTTTAACGCAAATAAATCCGCGTTTGACCACCAACTCGCCTGATGGTAAGCGACGTTGTGGTCGAAGATGAAGCACGCAGACCTAGAAGATACCTATTCACTCTGACCTTGAAAAGCTTTAGATTATATCTCTTAAGAAACAGGAAAGCAGGAAGACAGAGAAGAGAAGAGTTTCATTCGTACTGCCTGGTTACAAATCTTCCTTCTTTGCACTTATTTCACAAAAAACTAATCGTACATTTATGACCGAATGAGCCTATTTCTTCTGGGCTGGTTATGATTTAAATGTAAATACAACTTCCAAGTAACAAAGAGCATGGACCTGTGGTTTTTAATTAAGCTTGTTTTTTTTAAATAAACAGTTATAGTTTTATTTCACTCATAGATAATAACAACGATCAAATATTGTAGTCCTCTAATTGATGCATAAACCCTAATAAGTCTACGTATCCCTCCAACACAAAACTTCATCAATAAGGTATAAGCTGCGCAATATCCAATCAACGTGCGACTTTATGTGAGCTTCAGTCAGGATTGCAAATTGCTCAGCTTGTAGCTAACTTCACATCCGCCAACTTGTGTGGCGCGGCCTATAATTTTTCTTATTTATTGAATACTGTGCTGTACGGGTAATAATCTATTGTTAAGCATAATCCTACCCAGCTAGTCAAGCATGCGATCACGAAATGCCACGAAAATAACCCATTTCGACGTGTGGAAAAGTGACAGATACATACTTTGCCATAACGTTGTCTCGTTCTGACACTACGAAAGAAATATTTCGTGGCGCGCATACTAGCCCGGCAGGAAGGGCGATTGTGCCATATCCACCACGCTGATACAGCGCGACTCGGATGATTATATAATTGGTTATTGTCAAAATATGTCCGATAACTTACTAGAGAGAGGTTCGTCCGGGTACTTCCCGCCGTGGAGCGCGGGGTCCACCTCGTACATCATATTGACGGCATCCATGCGGAAACCTGACACGCCTTTGTCCAGCCAGAAGGTGAGCACATCCTGCAATAAGACATAGATCGAAGACTTCTGTGAAGTAAGCTTCAAGCTGCGCAGATTCCCACCCTTTACCCCTGATGACGTATAAACTTATTACTGCGCCACGGCGTGCCTGGTGTTCATACTCGTAGTCACCACAGAGTTTCGATCGTATTATACTAGTTAAAAAAAATTGGGTAAATCTTACACACAGTCTCTGACCCCAAACTAAGCAAAGCTTGTGATATGGCTGCCAGAGACTGATATACTACATATCCATATTTTAAATACATATTTAGAGGTATATAGATAGTACCAAAATAACATCCAGAAACAAAGAAAAGCTTATGTTCATCACATAAATGTTTGCCCTGGGTGGGGATCGAACCCACGCCTCTTTGATCCAGAAGCCAGGATCACTAACCACTGAGCCACCGAGGCAGTCAATTAAAAAATTTCAATGGATTTCCGTTCTGAGGGCCTAGACAAAGTTACATTTCATTAGCGAATTCGGAAACAACAAAATATGGAATCGCCGCCGCGCCGAGTTGAAAACCATTCACCATTATCAGCCGTTAGGTTGGAAATTCATAGGAGAGGCCTATGTCCAGCAGCAGACGTCCTACGGCTGATAATGGTACATTGTTGAATGTGACATTGTCCAGGGCTTCTGGATATGTGTATCATTAGTGAAGGTCAGTCAAATATTCGGCGTTAGATCCCATCCACAATTCCGGCAGTTATCCTGACACGACACATTATATATGTGTTCGTATGACACAATAACCGACATACCTTCATCTCCTGTTGCACGAGCGGGTTGCGGTAGTTGAGGTCGGGTTGTCCGATGACGAACTGGTGCAGGTAGTACTGTCCACGTACTTCGTTGTACTCCCACGCGCTCTTGCGGAATATGCTCACCTGTGGACATACAGACATTCTTGTAGAATGTAGGCGCTTGTAGGCATAGGCTCAAGGACTCAAGGAAAAACATTTAGGAATAGTTAACAAAAATCGATCAAGATAGAGTTCTTAACCAGGGAAAACGAGTTTTAATTCATGTGAATGTAAAAAGTAGATCCACAGCAGAGATTTGCTTTCAACAGCACACCTCAACAATTTATGTCGTGAATTCTTTGAGTGAGAAATTAAGCCACGTATGGTCGAAAATGGGGTTGGGATAGTTTTTTTAAAATTTAAATTCATGATCCACAGACTCCAGGGTCTGTGCCCTTTGTTAACTAAGTTACAATTGAAAGAATGCGACTGTACAATAGAGATGGGTTAGTTTAAATCTTAGTTTAAGTTAGTAGTTTCAGTACATTGCGTGAATGCCGCGAGCAAACCGGCGACCCGCATGCAGCATTGGGATAGATAGTTCACTTTGAACTTGAATTATCTCGGTATTATTGCAGACGTTAAATCTGTAGTGATACCTATTAGCCTATAACTACTTACCCAGTTGTTAGGTGGGTGTAGGTTCCCTTCTTCATCTTCCACTCCATCCTCCCAGATATAATAGTCTTCGTAGGGCGACTCTCTCGCCGCTGATTTCGTGAACCACTCGCTTTCATTGCCGGTGTGGTTTGGTACATAGTCCAGAACTACGCGGATGCCTATAGAAAATTATTAAATAACAGTTTGGGTAAAACCCTGACGAAAACTAGATGATGTAAGGAAATCCAAAATTGAGATAGGTTTGCGTTTCTTTTGTGCACTACTGCGCGAGTAGGTAAATTTATAAAGGCCGGACTAGCCCTGGTGTCAGGGGTTTTAAGCCGTCTGCAGACCTCTGACATGGCTAAGTGGACACGATGTTCACAAAAGGTAAAAAAATAACGACACAACTTTTTGGAAGACAGTTTCGAAAAGCATAATGCAGTCATGTCTCCAAAAAGGGAGTGTATCCAGATGAGATACACTCCCGGCCGCTTTTAATACATAAAACCGTTTAATTGAAAAAAGTTTTTAATGATTTATAAGTTAAATCCCTTTCATAGAAGCATGTAGTTAGTATTTCACAAATTATGAGGCGTATCCTCTTTTCTCCTCTTACCGGGGACGATGGAACTTGATTTGTGTCATCTGGCCCAGTAAATATATCACCGGGCCAGTTAAAACTTTTTTCCCATGTGGCCAGATGGGATACACTCCAAAAAAGATGTCAATAGGCATCTATTTTAACTAACTGCTTTGACACCCCGGAAAATATAACAAAATATTTCCTCACAAGTAGCAATGTTTATAATAACTCTTTTAGACCGAAGTACTCAGAATAGACAAACATACTACCACCCTTCTGAGGTAAGATCAAATCTCCGTCATGTTTTCTTAACAATCTATTAGCATTTTGCTCCAATTACCGGTCGTTTTGCATATTTGTATTCACGGTTGAAGAGTCGGCTCGTTATAGTAATCACGACATTGGAATTATCTCCATTGTTATAATCGAACCCTTCCGGGGACACACGTGGCGTGAAGTGCTTACATAAAGAAGATAACCATCTTCACACTCGTCATTCACACTCGAGTGCGCTGATATAACTACTATAGGCAAACCATTTAACTCGCGGAACGCCCGCGGGGTAGAAGGGAGCGGGGGGAGATGTTACCGGGTGGGTGACAGGGGTACGCGGAGCAGAGAGCGCACGTCTCACCCCTCTTACCCACCCGATAACATCTCCCCCCGCTCCCTTCTTAACCCGCGGGCGTTCCGCAAGTTAAATGGTTTGCCTATAGTTTAACAATGATGTTACAACTTCCCCATAAATGCAAACTATAATAAAAAAAATATTTGCTAAGAAATGTTATACTAAGCGCCACACAAGTTGGTGAATATGACGTTAGCTACAAACAAGCCGCGCAATAGCCAATCAACGTGCGGCTTTATGTGAGCTTCAGTCAGGATTGGATATTGCGCAGCTTGTAGATAACTTCACATCCACCAATTTGTGTGGCGCGGCCTATACTTGAATAACGAATTTATTGCATACAATATTCGTCCGCGACATAATAATATTCGAATTATTATGCTGTCCCATACGAACATTTTGTCTGGGATAAAAAGAAGCCTAAGTATGTAACTTTCTGAACTTTTTAACTATATCTGTACCAAAAATCAATCCGTTGCTTTGTTGCTGCGTAAAAAAGTAACAAACGCACTTTCGGATTTAGTATATCCGTAAGGGTGAGAATACTTTTTTTAGAATGTAGGTGCATTACAAAACTATCTTTCGGTGCCACAATATGTTCAAGATCCTGTTGACGCGCCACATTCTGTGGGTGTGTGTCAGACGTAAGATTATTTGCCTTTTAGGTAGCGCTTTCAGTTATTTATTCTGATTTCCCTGGACAACCTAAGCTTGTTGCTTCCAAGTCAATTAAGTATATTTGGAATTTAGCATCACATAACATGACCTATCGGGGGTAACCCGTAGATTCAGCAGCGGATTATAAAAGTAGGATGGAATATAATAATTTTTCAAACACCTGTATATATCGATCTCTAAGTATAAAGTACAAAAGCTTTGATATTGTATAACATACCCAGCCTCTTCGCTTCTGCCATGAGGTTGTCGAAGTCCTCCATGGTGCCGTACTCGGGCGCGATCTTGCGGTAATCGGTGATATCGTAGCCGAAGTCATACATGGGCGAAAGGTAAATCGGCGACATCCAGATCGCGTCGATACCCAGGTCGCGCAGGTATGGCAGCTTGGATGTTATGCCTGTAAGATACAGTGTTAATAGGGAAATCTCAAGACAACAAAAATGTTTAAAATCTATTTATCTACTAGCTTCTTTCGCGTAATATTTTGACTTTTGTCCTATCACATAGAAACCTTTTATTTTTCCGGAAAATAGTAGCATATTGTTGTTGCTGCGTCAAAGAGTATCAAACTAACAAACACACTTTCGGATTTATAATATTAGTACCTAAGGGTTTAGCCTGTTCCACTACTGGGTATAGACTTATAGAGCTCCTCTTCTTTACCCACGACGGAACGGAGCAGGTATATATGTTTAGGGTGAGAAATGTGTGTGCGTTTGTGCAAAGTAATGTTCCCACCTATCTTCTAAACTAATGATCCGATTTTGATGCGGTTTTCAATAACGGGTTTGTGTTTGATGAGTTCATGTTCTTAGACAGGTGTCATGGATGTAACTCACTAGGGGGCGCCACAATATTAGTGCAAAACAATGTTGCAATATAATCAAAACGAAATGTCCGATTACAATTCTGTTTTCAGCAATGCGTACGTGGTAGCTTAATGCATGTTCCCAAATAATAAAAATTACGTCTTTTATTCTTTTTCGATGAGATTTTTACCGTCATAGATTTTTTCAAAATTTTTATTTTTGCTTAATCTTGTCTTGCCATTTTATTTCGGTCCTGACGGGCTAGTATACGCACCACGAAATAATTCTTACGACGGGTCAGGATGAGACAGAGTTATAGTGAAGTATATATCTGTCACTTTTTAATCATATGTCGAAAGAAAACATTTCGTGGTCGTATGCTAAGCGAGCTGGGCAAGCCTTATCTTTTGCCTTCCAACATGTTTTATGATCGTCATCTGACCATCGGGCTGGTAAATAATTTATATCTATTTATTATATTTTAGACCGCAGAACCGCGTTGAATGTTGAAAATGTTCTAATTGGAAACCATATTATTATGTCCTGTAGTTCATGCCCTATCGCTGATAATGATGATGCGTCATCTTAGTTCACAGAGTAGCTTAATCAGCCATCTTAAATCCACCAAGCGAGATTGTGGTCAAACGCACATACAGTGCGTGAATACAGAAATACAGAAAATTTTATTCGGGACAAAAACAATTAGGTACACACAAACAAAATACGGAAACAACTAAAAATAGAATAATACACAAACCAAGTATGTTACCCAATGCCTTGCCACGAAACTGATCCCAACTCAGCATATTGCTGGTTATATTATACAACCAGCACTGATATTATGTTGGGACCAGCGGTGACGTCACAACCGCGAGTCACTGCGCGAGCAGTTAAATAAACTCATATTAGGTACATAGGCACTTAAAAAACAAGAACTAACGTGAGTACATTTTTCAGGGCTATGACATCAAATACATACATTGTTAAGAAAGTGTTAAGATTCAATTTCAAACTATACACAACAACAAACACATATAATTGTGTTTTCAACTTATGTTCAAACAATACGTTCAACAAAGAAAAACCAAGCCAATTCATGCAGTAACAGTACGCCTATTTGCGATTGAAGAGTGATTTAATAATTTAGTATAAGCATAAACAAACGTGCATACACCGCGGGAGCCAGGTCACACCAAAGAGTACTGTATATACGGAGATAGAGACGTCGCTTGCGATTTCGTTGATAGTAGCGCTGTCTGCTGTTAAAATTAATCAACTTTTCATTTCTAAGTATAACTATATCTATAATATGAAACATTCGATATAGCTAGCTATAATGTAGCTAGGTATCTACATATATCTACCTATATGCCTATGTATCGTAGGTTGTTTCAACTTATTTTTTGTATATATCAGTTATAAAAATGAAACTACATCTTCGCATTAACTTTTTATTTCTTTATTGTACATTTATAAACACTAATATTGTAGCAGAGATTTTATTAAGATCACTTTTTCCGTCCAACATTTTGTTTGTCTTTGCTCGGTGTCCTTAGAGTCGCAAGTCAGGTCAAACGGGTGAGATGAGAGATGATCAGTGTCCTTATTCAAAAGCAATGTTGTATTATATTCACAATTTATCACTTCCACACACATTGAAACCGAAGAAAATTAAAACAAACAGTATCTCCACAGAAAAGAACAACTTTTTTTGCAGCCAAAGCAATGTTGCCAGTTATAGTTTTCAAAGAGCCGTAGGCCGGTATTCTTAGACATCACATTAGGGAAGACTTTCATGTCATAATTTTGCTCTTCAAATGAGAAGTCACGTATATAGTAACTTACAAACAACTTCAAGAATAATGAATAACTTTTATTATGGGACCAACCCCGAAATCACAAAAAAACTGTTGTTACAAATTACAAACATTTTGTCGAAACTCAATGAACTTTTAGTATGGAATAGCTGATTTTTTTCGCACTTTCGAGAATAGTCCTATAGTAAAAGTTGTTCATCTTGATGTACAATAGTCACCTTTTTGAGGTTGTGCATGAATTACCAGTAACCTTGTATAAATCGATTAGCTATAAAAATATTTTTACTTCCGGGTAGTTATCGCTATATTTCAGTGATAATAATGTCCGCTAATATACTCTAGAAGTGGGACATATTCTAAGATATTGTTGCACTCGTCATTATATCCAACTTTTACTATGAGGCCAATCTCGAAATTACATCAAAAATAGATTATCTGCATAGTCACGGACGATATTTTTATGTGATAACGTCATGTGCGTCACAAGCCGAACGCTTAAGTAGATCGTGCCTCTCTATCGCTTGTTTCACGCTCTCACCTGCACGCTCGGCTCAGACACAACGTGACATTTTTTTGGTGCGTGTAGCCGGCTTCTATCGATTTATAAGACATTATCACGTCAAAAATTCATCTTCGCACGTTTTGATTTTCCGTACATTGAAATCGAAAATATTATATTTTATACTGAGTTGTGAAAGGGCTCCAATTTAATTTTAATTACGCATCACGTAACGAAAAAGGCTGAAAAGCACTGTTCTAGATGTGTTCTCTAGATCAATGACAAAATAGGTACGAATGTCTGAATTCCGTAGATAAATGGTGTAGCATGCTGATGCTGGTATCAATTAGCTGAATCAGTGTTGACATCCTATATTACCAAAAAATGCTTAAAACTTAGGTGCCACCACAGAAATAACTTTGATAACGTTATTTCATTGGCACCTAGCAATGTCATAATAATATGAATAAAATTAACGAATGAATGAAAGTAATAGACTAATTTAAGATACATGTTAACCTGATTAAAAGTAGTAAATACAATAATTAATTGTTCTCATATAATTTTGTTTTAGTTCATTATTATTATATGGTTTGCGTGTATTTTACTACGCACTCAACTTTTATTGCAATAATGCATGGAATTAAGAAACATTTAACCACAATTCAGTTTTTTACCACAAATTAAGGAAAACCATTTCTTGCTGAAAACACTGTTGTTACAGTACCAGTTACGTTCTGATCCACGAAGAATAGTTAAATCTTAAGGAAAATACATTTAGGTATTCCTAATTTTTAAGTTTTTAAAAATATATTTTGATCGATAACTATTAGATTTTTTTTTTATCTTATAATATTGTGATTAGATCGATTTTGGTAGTATCAAGATGTGATAGAATACCATCTAACGATGAATGCAAACAACTTCCGACGTATAATTCGACTAAATTATATATTGTTCAAATCACTCCGTTAGCTCCTAATGAAGTAACGTTCTTAATCTAGTCGACTTATACAAGGTACATTTTGTTCTAAGCTTTACGACCATGGGTCACACTGACTGACGCCCGCGTCCGCCGTCCGGTCCAAGCGCCAGCGTTAGCAATAGTGGCTAAAATAGCATAGCACGCCAACCTTACGCCGTCAGACCGATACATAGACGGGTTGTAACACTAGCTTCGCGCGTTGGATATGCTTGCAACTAACAAAAATGTTATAATAATTTTTAAAACAACTTAATTTGAATGATGATTTTAATTTTAAATAATTCAGGTTAGTATGTAACAATGATTCAGTATTGCTCCAGGTCAATTTTGGGGTGGCCGTATGTCAACCGAATGTGAAAATTTAGATAACACTGGTGTCAACTCTAAGGCATTCCTCGCCTTTTTGATGTAAAAGCAAAAAAGAAGGATGTCGACAGCTCATACATACGAATACCTGTTGTGTACGAATACACTCAGTTTCTCCCAAGCTCATTTATAAAAATGTTATCTTCACCAGAGTAATTTATGACGCTTCTAAAACTGTTCTGATATGTACAAGTTTGTTTAAAATGAAGTTAAAATAAGAAAAACCGAAAACAATTTTCAAGCTATAGGTACCTACTTTGATTTATAGAATTATAGACCATAGCAGTGCTGCCAACTCCTTTTGGCAAAAATTCGCTATCAGCACGTCAAAAACGCGCCAGAAGCGCTAAATGGTAACTACGACGACTGGTACTACGAAAAAATGAATGATAATGAATTTCGGTATTCATCCACTTCATTAGCAATAGTATAAGAACCACAACTTGCTGCTATTCGAACTTCGGCCGCAGCCTGCGGATGCAGGTCGCGATTGCAGGTAACACACATCTGAAATGCAGCCACTGCCTGCTTCCGCAGTCGAGAGTGATTCCGAGGTTGGCTACACGTGCTGCGACAGGCAGCACGTCGGACTTGTCTAAACAGGTGAACAACACTCGCAGCTGAGGCTCGGTAGCACGTGCTGCCGGAGCCGCAATCGGAATCTTTTTTGCAGAAATTCATACTACTACATAGATAACCAGAGCCCTTACTCGTAGTCCAGGCTTTGCGAAGTTTACTCAAACTTTCGCTTTCGCGTGTGGCTCCATAGATTTTGGTTAGTTCTTCCTCGTTTCTGCTAGGGGCGCTGTACAAAAATGTATAGGGCCATACCGAAACAGCTGTAGTTTCAATTTACGTGTAAACCTGGATTAACCCCTCAGTTGTGCAGCCACAGCCAGCTTCGCGCAGCTGCTGCAAGTGCTGTTTGTAGCTGTAGCCTGCTGCCGAGATTCGAATAGCACCTTTAAGGATTATTACGAGCAATATCAAAATAATCAGGAATATCTCGGATAATTTCAACTGCAGCTTTTTGTTAGTAGTAAAGTGAGTGAAACCTAAAAATATAAGTATTCTTTCTTTTTGATAATCTTTTAGTATACAAAAGTATGTTTCTATAAAATATGTAAAAAGACACCTCAGTTCGTAAAATTACTAGTTGAAACACTTAAAACGAGTTAAGGAAGGAGCATGTACCAACTGTTGAAAAAGAAAATAATTATATCAACCCCTCCAAAAAATTGCTAAGTCGGAATACCGAAAACGAAATCTGTCAATACTGAATACATCATCTGATCGATTGAATTTGACATTTCCTTTTTTTTTGACAGCAACAGTAATAAAATAGTGATTTTTTTTAAATAATGTGCCCATTTTTGGACAGGCTAAAGCCTTTAAGCTCATACCGCCACTTCTTATGTATGTAATCTATAATGTTAAAACAATAAAAAATCATTGTAATTTTTCTGGTGGTCTAATATTAATTTTAATTAGTGATATGAAAACAGCAAAAAATCACTAAATTTTTGAAGCACATATCATTATTATAAATGATGTTTTGTTTTCTACCTACTTGCAAAAAAAAAAACGACAGGTCCATTCGCTGCATCCTTCTTTTTGAGTTTATGTCTGAATCCATGGATACTTTGCAGGTTCCTAATAGGCGGTGGAATGTTGTTCCAACATCGGGTCGCAGCAAGTCGAAAACTACCTCTGAAAGCAGCCGTGCTGTGACGCTGCGTTCTAAGCAGAGACAGCTTCGAACATGCACGGACCGAGCGAGGATCACGACCTTGCTTCCATGACAACTTTTCGAACAGATAGTGCGGAGTTTCGTGTTTAACCACACCAAACAAGAGACACGCTAAATGAATTTTGCGTCTGTGCATCATTTTTAACAGGCAGTGTTTATTTAAGAAAGGTGTCACATGTGACCTATATGGAACATTAAAACAAAACCTAGCACATGCGTTTTGAACTCTTTGTATTAACCTTTTTGTTTTAGATAATATTCGGGGCCCATATACTACATCCATGTAGTTTAACCTCGACAATACCAAAGACTCTGCCAGCTGGATTCTCAGGTCTTCACTCAAATAATGCCTCATTCTGTATAGTACTTTCAATTTGTAGAAGCAGTTTCTAACACAGTTCTCGATATGTTTTTCAAATCGCAACTCGCAATCCATGTGCAACCCTAAATTTCGCGCCTCATACACTCGCTCAATGGGTTTGCCCATGAGCGATACATTTACCGCAGGACTTAGTTTTCCTAACTGGTGTCTACTTCCAAAAATAAGATATTTTGTTTTGTCTGGGTTGAGCACAAGGCAGTTCTCAGCTGCCCATAGAAGAATGCCCTAGAATATGTAGTAGAAAGAATATTTTTCGCAAAAAATGGCAAAATATTCGAATTTTGTACAAGATGGAAGGCGGTTTTGCCTTCCTTTAAAATTTAAATGGGACCACCTCGGGAGTATACCCTTTCGAACTAAAAAAAATATTTTTTTGATTCGGTTCACAATTGGCGAAATTATCGATAAACATGAACAAAAAAAATTACATACACACGAACATAGAACCTCCTCCTTTTTGGAAGTCGGTTAAAAAGGGAATTCTCACCGTTTAAATCCCCGATACCATCGCCATCGCTGTCCTTGAAAGAGCGCGGGTATATCTGGTAGATGACCGCGCTCTCCCACCAAGCGTCGCCGCAGCAACCCGCCACAGTCGCCGCAACTATCGCCGCCACTAAAACCGCCTTCATTGTTGCCCGTTCAACTTTTATCGATCATACAATCTGATGCCTGTGGAAACGGTTCAAAAATTTATTTAGACCACTATTTCTTATTATTTCATTTTATTATACATTATTTATTCTCAGTAAACTTACCTTCTTATATTTATTAACTATATTTTGACTTTACATTTATTGTCATCAATTTATGATACGAGTATTTTATTTTTAGGGTTCCGTACCCAAAGGGAAAAACGGGACCCTATTACCAAAGAATATATAATAATACTCTATTACTAAGACTTCGATGTCCGTCTGTCTGTCACCGGGCTGTATCTCATGAACCATGATAGCTAGGCAGCTGAAATTTTCAGATGATGTATTTCTGTTGCCGCTATAATAACAAATACTAAAAAGAGAATAAAATAAATATTTAAGGGGGGCTCCCATACAACAAACCTGAATTTTTAGACGTTTTTCGCTCTATATTAATAATGGTAACAGGTAGATGCTTGAAATTTTCACAGAATATTTAGTTTTATATTCACTTCAATAATGAATAATAAAATTAAAATAAAATAAATATTTAAGGGGGGCTCCCATACAGTACGGAACCCTCCGTGCGCAAGTCCGACTCGTACTTGTTTTATTTGTTTATATTTTTGGCAAATTGGATTAATCATAAGGTGGAAAAATTACCGATGAAATATGTGCCTACCTGAACTTATAAAATCCCATAGGAGCTGTAATATAATTATGGTATGAAAAAAAAAAATCTGTTTTACATTCCTTTTGAAAGTTATCGAATATTCGAAGGAAAATTAAAATAATTGAAAATTATTAAAACAAAACACAGTAACTAAGCAGACCTCGTGTTGTACGAGTAAGTCAATGTTATTTTCTCACGCTACATAGACCGGGTTATTAATATTTTTGAATAATGTTGTTGATCATATGTTAATCAGTTAATAAAAAAGATTTTTGTATTATAGCTACCTTTTTTTTATCTATATTTAGTAACCTTTACTGTACTTTACTGTTACCTTTAATGCTTAAAGGTAGGTATTATATAACTTTGTCTCCCAACAAAAAGATGCATGAAATTGTAAATTTTTATGTACACAGGAGTTTCATTACGTACTAAACTTTTTTTTCTACGCCAAAAATTAAAAAAGTTTCCAGCTTTGAGTTTTGTCTTATTGAATCAGAATCATAATACTTTTTAAATATTTATTTTATCCTGTTTTTAGTATTTGTTGTTATGGCGGCAACAGAAATACATCATCTGTGAAAATTTCAGCTGCCTAGCTATGATGGTTCATGAGATACAGCCCGGTGACAGACAGACGGGCATCGAAGTCTTAGGGTCCCGTTTTAACCTTTGGGTACGGAACCATAATAAAAAAAGATACATACTCATTCCGCCTCATTACTAAACTTTGGAGTAGTTAGTCCGTCTTTTTAACCGACTTCCAAAAAGGAGAAGGTTCTGTGTTGGTCTGTATGTTTTTTTTTTGTGTGTGTGTTCATCGATATTTTAGCCGATTGTGAACCGATTAATAAAGTTATTTTTTTTTGTTTGGTACATCATATTTTAGAGGCGGTCCCATTTAAATAATATTATAGTAATCGGCTGAGCAGTTCAGATAAATCAACAATAATGTAAAAATTACTCTATGAATGACACATCGTTTCATGAATAATTCTGTACACGGTCTGGTAGAGATCGCTATCAGCGATAAGGCCGCCCATTGTTACACTGTTTCTGTATCTTTGTTTCTACTTATTGTTATTTCTTGGTGTGCAATAAAGAGTGTATTAGATAGATACACTCTTTATTGCACACTAATATTTTATTCTACACGGACCGGTTGAAGTTGGATATGCCATTTTTGACGAAAAAAAATCATGACTTTTACTAGTGAATTACAATTGTCAAAGAAAGAAAAAGACAAAACAAGGACAACTACTCCGAAGTGACCCTGCGTTTAATATATAAGGCGGCTAAAGTATAAAATAATATTGTAAATTTAGACATATGTAAGCGACTTACCCGTATGAACCCACGGCGCGAATCACAATGGTGTGGCTAATGCCCACCCATCCTTTAATAGGCACATGTCAAGTGGTCGCTTGATAAGGTACCACGTAACAGCTTCATCGTATGAAGCTACATGTTTATAACACATGCTTACGTCTTTCATTACTTATAGATAATTATTCACAAAGGTGTACTAAGCTAAAAGATCATTAATTCAATATAATTATTTTTTGAAAAAATGGCATAACCGACTTCAACCGTTTACAGAATTCGAATAGTTCGCACGGAAAAAGACTTATAGTCCGGCCGTTCAGAGAATGCGTTCCTGACACGTCATCTTGAAAAAATGTTTTTGGCCGATATTAATAAAATTTCGCATCTTTCACAAATTTCCATTAAACTTTTTTGTATAACTTACCGTTTACGATTTATGGACCATTTAATGTTTTAAGGTCCATTTAATGAAATTTCATTAAATGGGCCATAAATCGTAAACGGTAAGTGTTACAAAAAAGTTTAATGGAAACAAAAGATGCGAAATTTTATTTTCTACAATAATGATCTTAATGTTTTTTGCCCTTAAGTACATAGTTTCCGAGATATCGGCCAAAAACATTTTTTCAAGATGACGTGGCAGGAACGCATTCTCTGAACGGCCGAACTATAGCCGATTGGGATTAAATTAAAATGGGACCTCTGGAGTATGAGTGACCAAACAAAAAATAATCGTCAAAATCGGTTCACAATTTGTGAAATAATCGCGTGCATACTTATAAAAAATAACATTCCGTCAAATTGAGTACCTCATTTTTGAAGTCGGTTAAAAATATTTTTTACTGTGGGGTCAATTCCGAATTCGAGTAAAAAATGATCAGTCCAATATTAAATTGCAACATCGACAAAATGTAGGAAAAAGCCATTTTTGTTGCATTCCGGATTCGGCCCACGGTAAACGTTGCGTTGTTCACAATGCTGATCCGAATCACCTTCCTCTGGCCTCAGACCAAATAAAAATATCAAGACAGAACGTCGTGAACAGACGAGTGAGGCCGGTTTTTTTATACATGTGGTGATTCGCCGCCATCGTTGACTGACACGCCAAGGCGTAGTTTCCTTGTACGTGTTTGTGTAATTGTCTCTCACGGCGAGGCGTAGTTTTTCCGGCCTCACTTGTTTTGTTTACAATATTCTGTCATAATTTTTAGGGTTCCGTACCCAAAGGGTAAAAACGAGACCCTATTACTAAGACTCCGCTGTCCGTCTGTCTGTCTGTCTCCAGACTGTATCTCATGAACCGCTATAGCTAGAAAGCTGAAATTTTCACAGATGATGTGTTTCTATTGCCGCTATTACAACAAATACTAAAAATAGAATAAAAATAATATTTGAGGGCTCCCATACAAAAAATCTAAATTTTTTGCCGTTTTTCGCTAGATATCAATAATGGTAGCAGGTAGATGCTTGAAACATTCACCGAATATTTAACTGCATGCTTACTTTAATAATAAATAATTAAATTAAAATAAAATAAATATTTAAGGGGGGCTCCCATACAGTACTGAACCCTTCGTACGCGAGTCCGACTCGTACTTGGCAGATTATTTTATTTGGTCTGAGCCTCTGGCTTAGTAATAATAGTATACCTAGTAGTAATATGAAAAACATTTTAAACTCATGGATTTCTTTTACAACTTTTACTTATTACTATGTACTTGTGATTAAGTACTTTATTGCTGTATGTACCCACTAATTGGGAAAGTAAGTATGTTCGTATAGGCCGGGTGGCTAGCCCTGGTGTCAGAGTTTTTAGGCCACCTGAAGGCCTCTGACATGGCTAAACGGTTGAAACAACCGGGGCCTACAATTTAACGTGTCATCCGAGCCACGGTAGCGCTCAGTTGGAAAATGCCACCCGCGGTCACCTATCCAAATACTGACCGTGCGGAACGTTGCTTAACTTCGGTGATCGCTGACAATCACCTAGTCAAACTACGCTACGAGCACTACTAACTAATTGGGAAAGACACTGACTACTGCACTACGACTACTTACAGCTAACCCTAAAGCAACAGGTAGGGTTTGTACACTATTATGTTAATATATGTATTATAAACAATACTTTTTTTGTATTTTGTACTTATGAATAGCTTTCCGATTAAAAGTAAGAATTAAATTAAAACCATTTCCAGATTGCGGTAGTTTTATTTCACATTTATTTAGATTGGAATTTAAAACATTTTTAAATAATATGATGACATTATTTCTCTCATATCATTTCTCAATATGTTATGAAACACATTGGTTTTATTCAATTTTTTTTACCATTTTTCTTCATTTTTTTTAACTCATTGTATGTTCTCTCAAGTACGATAAATTCACTAAACAATAGTTTCTTTTTTGCCACAATATGGCGGCAATTTTATTTCTCTGGTCAACATTATTAATATTATTGACTAAATTATTTTGTTCCAAAGATTGGCGTCCATTGATTTGTACATCAAATAGGTCAAAATATCTTAAAATGCCGCAGATTCTGTTATTCTTCTAATCTGATAGCACGAAATTAATTTACATCCTTTTGTCTCTCTAGGTGAGAAAAGGATAGACAACAATTTTAAAGCCTTCTTTACTTTAGAGAATTGTCTAACAGAATCGGAAACGACAACAATTTGACTAAAGCTAACATTAGTCCCACATTTAAATTAGTTTTTCGTCAACTTTATAACTTGTTACACGTCGAATCAAACTTTTAGGCGGCTGCGAAGTTAGCTACAAGCTGCACAAAGCCCAATCCTCTGAAGCTCACGAGGATTTAGCGAGAAAAGGGTTTCCCGCAGTTTGTAGCTAACTTCGCTGCCAACAAGAAGTTAGATTCGGATACGTCGTATTTGTTATTACCACGTATATTTCCTACTAGCAGTCCCGGCGAACTTCGTTTCACGCTACATCTTTATAATACATAGCCTATGTGTTATTCTGATGTATAAAAGTAGTTTTTGCATCCATACATACAAAATTTCGCTCTTCATGAGTAGGCTGATGTTCAGCAGTGGACTATTAAAAAACAGTAGGTACAATGTCAATAATAGTGCATAGAAAAATAATATTTCATGCTCTGTAAGCTCAAACATCCTATTTCACATTACAAATGTGATACCAATGTCAGCTTGTCAAGTAAACTAGGAAAAATATGCGAATGTACTTTTACAACATCTTGTACTTTAAGGTACCTACAATAAGAAACAAAAAGTGATTTTTCTAATTGTAATCTAAACGAAGGGAAGCCTATGTGAAAAATATAAGATCAAATATAAATTATGAATATAATTATAATTCTATACTCAATAGCTCTATTACGATTTTGTGAAGGAAATCAACCGTTAACTATATAACATTCTAGTTTGTGTAGTAATGGAAAAATATACTGCTATATATATGTATTTAGTTACACTTAGTTACCGCTAGATAGATATTACGTATTCAAATATGCATACGCAAAATCGTAATAAAGATAAAGATACTCTCAAAACTAAGGCAAAACGTAGCTGGTGCCATCGATTCTATTATACCTACCAAAATATATAAATATGTAAGGACATAGTTTAATGTTTGACTGGCTTTAAACTAAAACTACGTCTCTTTTCATCACTACAGTGTAGCCAATTTTGAAAACGCCATCGTAAATTTAATAGCAACTTAAAATATTGCCGTTTCTTTTTCACAATATGTATTTGAAAGAGCGAACAATATTTTAAGTTACTATTAAATTTACGACGGCGCCTTCAAAATTGGCCACATTTTGTGGATGGTAACTGTCAAATATATGTATACCAGAATCGACGTCACTGCTGTTTTAAATTTAAAACACAATATTGTACACAAAAATGATATTTAAGACAAAAAACATAGGAACAGTATCATTTGCAGAAAGATTATTATAAGCTGGCATTTTAACACAAACTTTTTTTGTGTGAATATATCTATAAAGGAATCTAGCTGTATATTACTACAAACCGGGCTATGAAAACACTGCGCAAATCATGGATGTAAAAAAGATTAAGGAACGGGCATAAAGGAACAAAATCCGTCTATACTCTATAAACTGCCATTTTAATAAAAGATTTACCTCACATTTGTTTGACCCTGACAGTTAACATAATTATGTCAAAATAGCATTCGTGTATTTTCTTTTCTATTCCCTATGGGCGGATCCGACGCCATTTTCTGAAAAATCTTGGCTTCAGTTCAAGAAAAACAAATAAACCTATGTTTTATCTTTCTTAAATCTACAGCGTAGATGTACCTAGTTATCTACAACTGGAGACACATATCTTGTTGGCAGTATAATAGAAATCCATTTTGTTAGCTTTTTGACATCTAAACATAATTTCAAAATGTTGTTCTCCTTGGCAACATCATGACATCGCAAAGAAGAAGACAGCATTTTATTAAGTTTAGACCTGTCAAATTCGATAAAAAATGAGCCCGTTTCATACTTTTAAACCTTACGGAGAAGAAATAAATTTCCTTTGACCAGCTTATATTAATAGATCTGTGTGTACTATTAAATTATGAGAATGATATGAACAACAGAGTAACAGTAGCAATCTTATTAGTAACACTATACTGAAAAAAGAACTCTAAAAATATACCGAGGAACTATCGATATCTCAACACACTTATTAAAAAATAAACGAAAATTGATCAACACTCATCGTCATAGATTCATTTCACTTCATAATATATACAAAATGTACATTTAATCTACAATTTTGAGATACGTCAACTTACATTTTTTTAGTGGCCAACGCACACGAGGTACTTGTTGCTTGGTAGAATTTAAAGACCAATCAGAATTAGAAGATATTTATTTCATGCAAACCTTTATATTGGTAACAGATTTAATTACATGTTTTTAATACACATTTTTGTGTTTTGAACTGTTTCTAAATTGTCGATTTTAAGTTCACGATGTAGGCTGAGAACTATTTTTCTGCACTCAATGACAATTTTTTTATGACGATTTTTATTTATGTCTTTTTAAAATCGAACATAAATTTTCGCTATCGGACAAGTCTATCGTTTGCGTTGGCTTTTCGAGTGATAATATCACTGGATTATAGGATTATGCGTTTTTTACTTCGTCAATTTTAGTATATATTTCGATATTTTTTTTTTAGTTCTAGTCCATTTGGAAGGGTAGATTAGCCGCTATTCTCGATCTTTTCTTTTTAATAGGTTTCGGTGGCTGTGACTCGGTCTGTTGAGGTGCCTGTTTACAATAAAAATTGTGTGATAATTTTGAAGAAAAACAGTAAATATACTTAAATTTCGACCGCTTTAAACTTTCAATCGTATCGAACCCTACCCTACGTGTTTTTTGTTTTTTTTTTTTTTTTATTGAAACTAGGGCTACATTTGGCGACCAACTCGCCTGATGGAAAACGATGATGTAGCCGAAGTCGGAGTATGTAGACCTAGAAGATATCTATTCAATCTTGATTTGAAGATATCCCGATTGTATTAGTCAGGAAATAATGACGGAGGTACGAGTAAGACATTCGTGCACATAATAGGCTTGTTTACTTAAAATATAATTAGTCCGCCAAATACATTTTCAATAAGTATTAGACTCGTATTTTTTCTTAATTTTGTCTATTTAACAAAAATGTATCAAGATCCATCCCGTTAAAGTTTAGCGTGACGTCACTAATCTACTACATTTGTACCGCACTAGTGACGTCACAAGCCCCCACTATCAAACTTTGACAAGGTTTATCTTTGTCATTTATTGTTTGATTGACCAAAGAAAAAACATGTGTCCAATATTTTTTAATAATCTAACTAACGGAGTAATTGTAATAATGATTTTTATACCTAGTAAACTTGCCTATTATGTGGTTATTCAACCCAAACTTAGAGTGGCGTACAAGAGTGTCGTATGCTCAGCAGTGAGTAATTACAGGCTCATAATGATGATGGTTGCTCAAAATCAGATAAGTGGAGATCGGATATATTAAACTGAGTCTTTGTGTTATAAATAAATTCATTTTCCTGTCTCGATCACACTCGTCACTAGTTTTTTTCAACTTTCCGATAATTTAATTTAAAATATACTATATTAACTTTACATAATAGTAACACACCACGTACCGGCAGGCGTAGCGTAGGACGTCCACCCACAAGGTGGACGGAAGATCTCATTAAGACCGCAGGACCGTTATTATCGCGCTGGATGCCAGCCACTACGAACCGGTCTTATAGGAGATCTATGGGGGAGGCCTATGTCCAGCAGTAGACGTCCTATGGCTGAAACGACGACATCGACGAATGTAACTTACCTGGATACTACTTGGTTGTGGCTGCGGTAGCACGCCTTTCGGCGCTACCAAATCTCCCGTCTCTTTTCTCGACGACGAGCTGCTCGTATTTTGATTTCGTCTGGGAACAAAAATAAAATCCTTACTAATACAGTAGCACCTCAATTATCCGGACTTCGGTTATACGGATTCGCAATTAACTGAACCACTACTCGCGATCAACAAAATATATATTTTTATGTTAAATAACAAAAATGTAATTAAATAAGTCATACGTAGACGGACATGTCACAAGTTTTATAAACCCTCCACGCCTCGCTCTTTCTCTGCACATCGCGAATTATTCCGCTGAATCCGCTGCGCTCAATAGCCACAGGATTTGACGCGATCTCTGAACTTAAAAATTTCGAAACATAAGTATTATCGCTTATTCATAAAATGACCATTATTTTATTTATTCATTAAAAAGGGGAGAAACTGGTTGTAAGTTAGGTAAAACAACAAACCACATTTATCATTATTTCGACTATCCGGATTTTCGATTATCCGAATGCTCAACGACACGAATTAGTCCGGTTAATCGAAGCTCTAGTGTAAGAATTATAGGCGTGGTGATCTTGTGGTAGCACCCGCCTTACAATTGTGAGGTCGTGAGTTTAAATCCCGGTCCCGTACCAATGGAACTTATGTACCGAATTTCACAACACTTGCTTTCAGCCGGGCTAGGACGCGCTCCACAAAATATTTCTTTCGACGTGTCAGAAGGAGACAGCGTTAGGGCAAAGTATATGTCTGTCACTTTTTCACACGTCGAAAAGACTTTTTTTTTTCGTAACATTTCGTAGTCGCATGCTTAGCTAGCTGGTGAAGGAAAACATCGTGAGGCAACCTGCATACGTCCTTAGAAATAATTCGAAAACGTATGTGAATCCACCAATCCGAACTGGGCCAGCGTGGTGAATATGAGCCCTGGGGTCTTAAGTTGTGTACTATTTAAGTGGCCAAGTGCGAGTCGGACTCGCGCACGAAGGGTTCCGTACTTATTGGGAGCCACATTCCTCTTGTCGTTATTAGTAGAGAGCAAAAAATTTCTAAAACTCGCGTTTGTTGTATGGGAGCCCCCCTTAAATATTTATTTTATTCAGTTTTTAGAATTTGCTGTTACAGCGGCAACAGAAATAATCTGTGAAAATTTCAGCTGCCTGTCATGGTTTATGAGATACAGCCCGGTGACAAACAGACAGACGGACATCGAAGTCTAAGGGTCGTTTAATGGGGTCCTATTTTTACCCTTTGGGTACGGAATCCTAAAAAGACTGGTACATATACGTACAGATAATAAATCCGTCAGCGTGTTTGTTGGTTTACTGGTTTGGTTAGAGTAGGGATGGATCGACTCGATTGTTTTTCATGGGTATAGTTTAAAGGTCGGAGATTGTCATAGACTAAGTAGATACTTTTTTATCCAGAGAAAATAAAAGGTTCTTATGGGAATAGCACAAAAACAAATATGTCACGCGGGTGAAGCCGCGGGCAAAGGCTAGTACATAATAAATGGATATTCCAAAAGTCCAAATTTTCTTGGACGAAAATGTAAAGAAACCTTTTCTAGTTAAGATTTTTAAGCGGATCTCCATGAAATGTTCCCGTAATTAGCATATTTCTTTATTATATGAACAACATAACAGATACATCCTACATACTAGACCGCATATCTGCTAAACATCAGGTAGTATGTAGTCAAACGCATTCCTATATTAAATAAAAACAGACATGAAAGTGGCATCATAGTTTGGTGTATCCCTTGGTGTGTTACTGAAATTACCGCAACATCATATTACCATTAGTTAGAAGGTATACAATACATATTTTTTATTTTTCCATATCATTCATGGGAATTCCTAAAACCCACTTATCTATCATGAATGGAAGATTTCTATAGCCGAGAGCTTTACGAATCTTCTATCTATACTCAAGAGTTATGTTGTTTGTTTCTGAGTGTTTACTAAAAACATTAATTACTAATCAATCTAATCGTGAGTGGTTCGTTACGCTGTTCACTTGTTTTACAAGGGGCGAGGAATTCCGCGATAGATAAGGAATGGGTGGCGCCACCTTTGATTTATTGATGACGCAATTACTTGAATTTGTTACGAAATAACTACTTATTTTTATATTTTTCAATTCTAAGAGATTTCTTACCAAGTTTCGTCTCTGCTGCAAAATATGTACAATGCATATGTCTGTAAAAGTAGAGTAATCAGTAATCATTACCTTCTAACAAATATGGTCATGAAAACGCTCAAAATATATCGAAAACAAAATATAATACTGTATTGAACTTAAATTATACTTATTTATAAAATTTTCATTTATAAATATCAAAAATCCAAAAAAAAATCGCAGACCAGAACGTAAGCATCTGCCAAAAAAAAATCGCAAATGCTTCAGCATCGAGTGAAAATGCTTCAGTAACAAAACTGACAGATTAAGACATTTACCTCCGGCTGGTCTGAACTTGTAGCGGCACGAACGGGTTGCTCAGCTTGTCCGCGCTGGCTTGCCCCGTCGAGTTTTGGCGGCTTACGCTCGGCGGCGCCGGCGCAGACGGAGTCGTTTGATTCTGGAAATAATGGAGGTATGACGTACAAGATAATGGATTTGTACTCAAGATATTAGCACATTTTCCTACCAGATCAGTTGATTAAACACGAAGTCAACGCTGGCATGCCAAAGCAAAGCAAATACTATAATAAGCGCCACACAAATCGGCGGATGGAAAGTTATGCGCAGAACGCTGCGCAAAAGCCCAAATATAGGTATATGTGGGAACCAGAGACGAGACGCCGGGGCACACCCAACCTCATGCCCCGCGCGCTCCCTACGCCCGTGCACACATGCGCAATAATTAGCGAATCACGGCGAAGTGTCTTCTGCGGCTATAGTCTGACCGTTTAACTGAGTCCACGCCTGCGCGGGTACAGGGGCGCGGGGGTAGACGACAAAGGGTGACTGAGACAGGTGCGGGCAGCGGGTCCCCACCGCCCGCACCTGTCTCAGTCCCCCTTTGTCGTCTACCCCGCGCCCCTGTACCCGCGCAGGCGTGGACTCAGTTAAACGGTCAGACTATAACTTCTCATCCGCCGACTTGCGTGGCGCTTAGTATAGACACCATTACCGTGACCTATCAAATTAGATTCTAGACTGAGTGAAAAGATCAAAATGTGTGGTATAATACCTGTCCCGACATCCAGCTGGGCCCGAGCGTGACGCTGGTGTTGGGCAGGTGTGGCGGGAAGTGCGGCTGGGTGCGGGTTTGTTGCTGCACGTTGTTGTTGCGGTGGAACTGGGGGGTCGGAAACTGCGGGAACGGCATCTGATTGGCGAGCGGGCCGTGCTGCCCGAACGACGGGAACGGCGGGATCGGCGGCTGGTTCTGTCAGATTGTTTCTATGATTAGTGGTTATCCTTACCATGAGCGTAGCGGGAGGAGCACAGGTGCGCTTTGCTTACACTAGAAACTTAAGGATTTGCCACACTTGATGCGTTCTGTGGTCTGCAGTCAGGTCAAACTGAACGCAGCCACCGCATAACGCATCCAGTGTGCCAAATCCTTTATTCTTATGTCCACTCCAGAAAACATTAAAGTCAATATACATTCTATTTTTCCGACGTAGTTTTGCTCACCCCGGAAAAATAGAATGTAACAGCTGCCCCCAACTTAGCAAAAAATTATAGTTGCGCCAATAATAATATGTACTTACTAATTAGGGATGTTTTATATTAGACCGGGCCATAAACGTTGCCCGGCCACGGATCGAAACGGTCCATACATTATAGTGTCACGTCCGGGTCGGACGAGACACAGACGATACCCCGGCCCGGATAGTGCCCGGTCTAATACAAATCATTCTTTAAGTTAAACGAACTTATACTAAGCCCCCAGGTAAAACAACACCACTAATAAGTCTAATATTATTTAGTGGTGTCTTCAACAATGAAGAAAGATCATTTTTAGGCACACACAGATCGTTTACGATGCTGAAAAAATGTAATTCAGAGTATTGACAACTAGTTTGAATGTTTATCGAGAGAACAAGCGAGAACAAGTTTTAAGTTTTAGAATATAATTTAATAGTTGTAGTTAGGCATGCCAAACTAAGATTTTCCAATATTCCAATTCATTTTGCCGTAAATTAGATTTTTTTATTTTTAGTCGTTCATGTTTAAGGCATGCCAAACTAAGATTTTCCAATATTCCAATTCATTTTGCCGTAAATAAGATTTATTTATTTTTAGTCGTTCATGTTTAAGGCATGCCAAACTAAGATTTTCCAATATTCCAATTCATTTTGCCGTAAATGAGATTTATTTGTTTTTAGTCGTACATGTTTAAAAATTATGTGTGTGAACAATTAATTTGATTATTTTTAATTAACACAAAAATGGAATTTGAAGAATACACCATGCAAAACATTTTTGTTAATATGAATAACTATTCATATTATCATTCTACGCGTGTGAAATATGCGAAGAGCAATATTTTAATACTTGCTTTACAAGAGTAGATTATTTGAAAAAGTATCGAACTATACGCCCTCCGAGGTATGTAAAATATCTCAATATCTGAAAATTTATCAACAGGTATATTTATTTAAAACAGATGTAAAAAGGTTGAAGTTGAATCAGATGTGAAAGGCCTATTTCATACAACTTTGGATGAAATATAATGAATCTAGCAGAAACAAAAATTGGTTTGTGTCAAGTAATTTGACCAACCCTTTCATTTTGGATACCTTTTTTTTTTACTTTGTGCCTTGTTGGGAGCTCCGGGATCTCCAAAGGAACGCACCGGTGCTCCCAGCACTTTATACGACTACTCGCCTGGTGATAAAACCAGGCTTGTACTGTTCTTTACGACAGCGTTGCCATTCACGCTACCGTCCTCCTCCGGGCCGGGCCCGCTTGAGTGGATGGCCAGAGCCCCAACTTTGACCACCCACGAGCCCAGTACAGTTTTAGTACGCTCTTTCTACAGGCAGGGGATGCTGATGCCGTATTCTAGTGCTCCGACAACAGGGCAATCACTTTGGATACCTATGATTTTTGTATTTTGGAAAATTTCAATAAACAAAATTGCCACTTGGAATCGACCAAATGATTAAACCGCTGATTTTTTGTTTTGAATTCCATGTTAGTCCCATAGTAAAAGTTGTTCATAATGATGGTCTGAATCACCTTCTTTCGGCTTAGTACACCAGTTCTGGATAACCCTATGTAAGAAAACATTTAAAAATCATATTTTCCACAGACAACGAACGTACCTTGGAATTGGAGTTGGTCCACTCGTTGGGCGCGGGCGGTTGGTGCCTCACGTTGGCTTGGACGCTCTCTTTGCGCCAATTCTGAGGCTGTTGGTGCGGGAGCCTGAACAATCACGTTAGAATAAGGAATACGCATGTTTTTTTCTCTCAAATAATAGCTTACATCGTTAACAAATAATCGATATAAATTATCCGGAAAAACGTTAAATGCTTGTATCATCAAAGTGGTGTTTATACGACTTTCCACTAAAGGAGACAAAGGAGCGGCCAATATTCTTAGTAAAATTTTAAGTTCATTTCATATTTTGAGCGCCACGCCACAATTTATTATTTATATTTCATACTAGCTGACACGGTGAACTTCATCTCACCTGTCAACTTTTACATGCAAGAACATTTTGTATGGGATAATAAAATTCACGTTTTTACTATTTTACTCTCTACATTTTTATATTTTCTCACCGTTTAAACTTTCCCTTAACCTCGACAGATATTTCAAGACTAAAATTAGCCAAATAGGTTTAGCCGTCCTCGAGTTTTAGCGAGACTAACAACCACGATTAATTTTTATATACAGGGTTATTTCTAATCAATTAGCATCCTTTTAGGGGCTTATTTTGTACATCAAAACTAACAACTTTTGTCAAAACTCAAAAAAAATTTTTTGTTGTTCCATAGAAAAATGTCATTAACCCGCGACAAAATGTATGGAACAGCTGATTTTTTTTTTGTGTTCTGACCAAAGTCGCAGAACAAAAGTTGTTAGTTTTGATGTTAGCAATGTAAGAATAAACCCCTAAGAGGATGCTAATTGATTAGAAATAACCCTGTATATATATATACTAGCTGACCCGGTGAACTTAATCTCACCATCTGTCAACTGTCAATGACCACTTATACATGCAGGAACATTTTGTATGGAAAAATTAAATTCACGTTTCTACTATTTTACTCTCTACATTTATATTTTCTCACTTTGTATAGATAAAGCGTTCAAAAGGTTAAAGTTTTAATAATAATTACAAGACTTCGACCTTACCCGTTGAATAACATCCACGTTGGAAATCGTGTGCTTGTAAAATAATTACTTTAATTTTATATTTTTGATAGCTTTTGATAACTCACAAAATGGCGTGTCACTTAATAATAATCATTTTTGACCGACGCAAAAACGGAGGAGGTACTCGTATAACTTTTTACGTAATTGTCCGATTTCGATAATTCTTTTTTTATTGGAAAGAATATACTTCGAAATTGGTCCCATTTAAATTTTATCGAAATCGGCCGAGCCATTTTTGATAAATCAACAATAATGTGAAAAATGCTACATCGATCCGTGCGAAATATTCGCGAATTCTGTAAACGGTTGAAGTCGGTCATGCTATTTTTTTGCGAAAAATAATTATGTAATGTAGATAATAGCAATTATAGATCATAGCAACAGTATATCTTTAGGCTCTATAATTATATGAAATGATATTTTGTTACCTTGTCTGGTTCTGTAGCTGAGGAGGCGTTTTCTGTGCGTTTTCATTCTTCACGCGCCAATTCTGATTTTGCTGGTTCTATAAAACGATAGTAATATAGAGTACATTATGATATAAGTGCGGTAAGTTGAAAATTACAGCAGAGGCGATATTGCTAGCCCTAGATGGCTATAAGGAAGCAGAGGCTGTAATTTTCAAAGCGCACGTATGTCATACGACGTTTTAAAACATATTTGCGAGGAAATTAATAAAACTCTGACTTTGAGTGAAAGTCGTGCATCTGTCGAATCAGCGTCGTGCATCGTGCGTTTTACATTACATTACCGCACAAGTGCCGTAATGTCTCTCACTCGCTTGACTGAAAGTAGGAGAAACGAGACCACAGAGTTCTGCAGTCGGTGGCGGCGTGCGTTTTACATTACAATAATGCACAAGTGTGTAATGAAATACATTTGAAATTGGTGTAATTACAGCCACTTTACGAGCAAATATGTTATAAATTATATTTATCTACACTAATGTTGTAACATTCTACTTATGTTTCCAATACTTGACTTATAATGACTACTGTTATAGCGCAGACAACAAAACACTCAATTTAAGCAATTTCACATGATGTTATAATATCCACATCGATATCGTAAAATCTCATTATAACATCGCGCGCTCGCTCCTGATTGGCCCTGCGCGCGCAGCTGCGCTCTCATTGGTTAGATTTTAATGGCGCCAAGTTCACTGTGACAATACACGTACGCGTGAATCCTAAGAATAAGAACCCAAAAACCGTCCCGTTCCGTCGCAATGTTTTTTTTTTTTTTATTAGTGAAGATAAAGTAGTGTATGCAACTGCATATAACACGGGTATTAAAACACGAGTGTGAGTTTATGAAACGAGCGCAGCGAGTTTCATAATAGTAACGAGTGAGTATGAATATATATACGGTACATACACCAAAATAACATTTTTTACAATGAATACAGACAGACAGACGTCTGTCTGTTTGTTCCAGCTAATCTCTGAAACGGCTGGACCGATTTTGACGGGACTTTTATTGGCAGGTAGCTGATGTAATAAGGAGTAACTTAGGCTACGTTCATTTTAGAAAAATCTTTTTATCTCGGGCTAACGCGGGTTACACCGCGGGGCGCAGCTAGTAATTAATAAAATATTAATTAAATTCAAACATAACCTTACCTTACTCTTTTTATCATTGTCGTTTTCGCTAATTTTCAACAAGCTCTTGAGAAGGTGGGTGGCGTTATCCTGAAAAAAAAAGTAAAGATAAATTATAAATTGTATATTAAACATATTTAAAACAATTTAAAAATATTTAAAACATATTTGCGCGGAGAGCGCGTTACGTCGGCGAATCAACTTATCTTTATTTATAAAAATTTCGTGTCACGTTTGAATGCAATGTACTCCTCAACTACTGAACTGATTTTTACCAAACTTTGCACACTGTGTGCAGTTTGATCCAACTTTAAGAGATAGGATAGTTTATATCATTACATTATAAAATATACATATACATTATTAAAACAATTTCACAAACACATTGTATATTAATAAACTATTATTTATTTAATTTATAGTCACATTTTTTCATGGCAAAACAACGTTTTTCGGGTCAGCTAGTAATATAAATTACGCGTTACGTTGTTTGTCCGCGATGGACTCCCTAAACTACTGAACCGATTTTAACCAAATTTTGCACACTATGTGTAGTTTGATACAACTTGAGAGATAGGTTAGTTTATATCTCAATTTATAATCGAATTTGTTTATTATACTTTCAAAATCTGTCCGTACCCGGGCGAAGCTGGGATGGTTAGCTAGTCGTACAATAAATATTAAATATTAGTTGGTTTACGTACGGGAGGCGTGGAGAGCGCGTGGACAGGCGTGGCCGAGGCGTAGAGCCGGTGCTCCGTCGGTGAAGGCTTCTTGTCCACCGGTGGGCTAGCGTACAATAAATACATATATGTAGTTTAATTACAGTGTAATAAATCGGAGATAGACTTGATCTGTGCCATTAATGTTTTAGCTTGCAGAACCTAAGCTGTTTAATGCACCTAAATTCGAAAAATATTAAAATCATCCAATTGCTTTGGAAATAAATCACTGACAATCTGGGAGTTTACGAAACGAAAAATAGTCTAAGGTTACTAAAAATCGGCCAAGTACGAGTCGGACTCGCGCACGGAGGGTTCCGTACTGTATGGGAGCCCCCTTTAAATATTTATTTTATTTTAATATATATTATTAAAGTGATATACTTACAACTAAATATTCTGAAAATTTCAAGCATCTACTCGTACCTGTTCCCATTAGATCGAAAAACGGCTAAAAAATCAGGTTTATTGTATGGGAGCCCCCCTTAATTATTATTTCTGTTTTTAGTATTTGTTGTTATAGCGGCAACAGAAATACATCATCTGTTAAAATTTCAGCTTTCTAGCTATAACGGTTCATGAGATACAGCCTGGAGACAGACGGACAGCGGAGTCTTAGTAATTTGGGTCCCGTTTTTACCCTTCTAAAAAGTAAGTCTGTGGCTAGCCTTGGTGTCAGGGTTTTTAAGTCCCCTGAAGGCCTCTCAAATAAATTGGTATAATCGGTTGAAACAAGCGAGACTATAAGCCGAATCATACAAATCGACGGATGTGAAGTTAGCTACAAGGTGCGCGAACCCAATCAACGCGCAGCTTTAAGTCAGCTTCAGTCAGGATTGGATATTGCGCAGCTTGTAGCTAACTTTACATCCACCGACTTGTATGATTAGGTGTATACCTACCTAATTTTACCTGATTTTTTCTTACTTTTTGAAATCATCATAAATGATAGAGGACAAGTTTAACAAAGTTTCATAATAAATAATAATAATGACGGTGGTAATGATTTTCCCGCGTTTTCGCCAAAAGCTCGTTTGATGTTCATTTATTTCAAAAACATCATAATAAAAACTTAAATTTAAGAAAATAAATGAATATGTGTATAATAATAATAAGTTTTTATTTCTGTAACCAATAATTCACTAACTTACTCTAGATTGGGGCATTCTATTAAGTATAAAAATACCTGTGTCAGAAGACCCCGCTCTTCGATATCCATACTATGGTAACAATCTTGGTTAATTTAACATTTTTTTTTAACTAAAAGAAAACATTTTAAATTTAATCTCTAACTTGCAAACATTTTCCAAAAACATATATATTTTTATTTTAATATTTGTGTGTGTGTGTGTGTTGTGCGTGAGTGTGTTGTGTGTGTGTTGTGCGTGTGTGTGTTATGCGTGTGTGTCAGTGCATGTGTGTGGGTTGAGTCCAAATACTCTACCAAAATACATATACTTTTAAGTTGATTTATTTATTATTTCTTGATTTGTAACAGTTGTTCTGTTTCCTCATAGTTTTTAGTAAGTATCCAACTGGTTAGATGTTTTTTACATTCGTGACAATTCATAGGATAAATATTCAAAATTTTGTTAACTTCATTGTATAATCTTGCTGATTTGTTAACAAGCTGATTGCTAGCATAAGAGCTTTTGACAGGTTGGACCACAATTGCTTTATCCTTTCTTCTTTTGTTAAGAACGTTATCACTATATGGCGTATCTTTATGAACTTTGAGAACTACTTGTACAATGTAAAGTTTTCTGACAGTTAGAAGCTGGCTTAATGTATATAGTTGGTTAGTAGGATATCTATATGGCATGAAATACATAACTTTGAGTAAAATTCTCTGGGCCCTTTCAACCTCTATAAATTTAGTTTTAGCTGCTCCTCCCCAAATTGGCAAACAATACGATAAAATAGATTGACCTAAAGCTATATAAATTTTATTCAGTAGATGTTGTGGTGCAACATGTCGTAGAGACTTAAAAATCCAAACCAATTTTCTTATCCTAGCACCAACAGCATCAATTTGTGTAAACCAAGATAGTCTCTGGTCAATATGAACTCCCAAATACTTGGTTGAATTTACTTTATTTAATATTGTACAATTACACATAGAATTATGTATAGTATCTGACTCATGGAGTTTTATACTGAAGTCGCTTTTAGGTTGGGTTCGATTATACTTAGTATAACACATATAATTTGTTTTCAAAGCATTTAGGGTGAGTAAGTTTTGCTTTAACCAGTGGTTTATTTTTAGAAGACCTTGTTCTACTTGTACCCGTACTTTTTCCCATGTGGTGTTTGAAAACACAACCGCTGTATCATCAGCATAGGAAAAGATTTTTGCGTTCGATAGATTAAGGTTGCATAAATTATTAATATATATTAAGAACAAAGTAGGTCCCAACACACTCCCTTGAGGTACGCCGTATGTAATATCTGCATCTTCACTGATGTGCACTCCAATTTTGACTCTCTGTTTCCTATTACTTAAGTAGTCTTTCAGAAGAGCTAGGGCTATATCTCGAATACCAATCACGTGTAATTTTTGCAGAAGAATGGGGACGTATACGGTGTCAAACGCTTTTTTTAAATCTAAATATACAGCTACGCATTTACGTCCTTGGTCTACTTGATCTACTATAAAGGAAGTAACAGCTGTAACAGCATCTTCAGTAGATTTACCACTTTGGAATCCAAATTGTGAGTCAGATATTATATTAAATTTTCTAAGGTATTTAATAAGCCTGCTATTAATTAATTTTTCTAGAATTTTTGAAATACACGGCAGTACCGACACTGGTCTATAGTTGTTTTCATCTTTTGTGTCACCACTTTTATGGACGGGAGTTATTATAGATTTCTTTAAAAGCAAAGGAAATACGCCCAGAGAGAAGCATAGATTTACTAAGTGGCATATAATTGGAACTACGTGATGTTTAGCCAATTTAAGGAAACTAGTTGGGATATTATCCCACCCAGGAGCACTCTCTGACTTGAGGCTCATAAGCACATCATGCACTTCTTTTAGGTCGGTGTCTAGCAGCACAAAAGAATTCACTTGTGTCTTATTAATGTCAGCTGTATTTTGATCCGGTGATTTATGGTTTATTAACATATCCTCTGCCAACGTTTTGCCAATATTTGCAAAATAGTGATTCATATAATTAACAGACTTTGCCGGAGATGGTTTTAAATTCAGTAATTTTGAGTTATCTGTTTTAGTTTTATTAGAGTGTGTTATTGATCTTATATTTTTCCAAAGAAGTTTAGCATTTTTAGTAGACTTAGTCAATTGTGTTCGTTCGTAGTTTCTTTTTAGTTTTTTAATCAAATTATTACAAAAATTTCGATATCTTTTATAAGTTATTTTTAATATTTCGTTATGAGGATCTAACTTTACCTTTTGCTGAAGCTTGTTCCTGTTTTTAATGCAACGTAAAATTCCCGTACTTATCCATGGTTTTATATTGCGCTTGTTTCTCGGAATTTGTACAGTACTAGTATTCTCTCTGAGAGATTCTGAAATTTTGTCTACTAATTGCTCAATTAATAAGTTGGGATCATCACAAAGTAACAGTTCCACAAGATTCTTATTTGCTAGGCTTAAAAGTGCTGCATTAAAATCAGTGACAGTTTTTATTTTTGTATACGTTTTATTAGTCCTTTTGCCAGATAGATTTATAAAAATGGTTAGATGGTCAGTAATACTCTTGTTTAAAATCGCGATTTTTACTGCTTCTTTATCTTTCTCACATTTTAACATAACATGATCCAGACAGTTACCTTCACGAGTTGGTAAAACATGTCCTGGCATTATGCTATGTATAGCTAACATATTAAGGTAACTTACTCTATTTGTCCTCTCATGACTTTGCTCCGCCTCTTTTGAAATTAAATTAATATTGATATCGCCTGTTATAATTATATTTTTACAAGATTTTAATGATTCCAAATGTGAATTAAGTGAATTTATAAAAGCATCAGCATTACTGTTTGATGGAGAACGATATAAACATAAAAAAGAATAATTATAAGTATCTATCTGCAAACACGATGCATGTCTCAATTTTACTTCTTTTATGTTAGTAATTACGGTTCCATTTTTTATATACACGACAACTCCATCGTTTTGATTTAAATGGTGAGTTGTTGCATATGATGTATAATTTGCTATTGCAGGAATTGGTTTATCAGATTGTATCCTGCATTCAGTTAAAATCAGTATATCTGAGACAATACTGGTTGCACTAATAGTTAAGATAAAATCATCAATGTTGCGATAAACGCTTCTTATATTTTGGCAAAAAATTTTGAGATCATTTTGTGTAACAGATATTTTCTTATGAAGATCTTCAATATCACATTGGATAGATAAGATAGATAGATAGATAGATAAGATAATTTATTTCACAAATACCTAACCCAAACACAAAACAATACAGATTTAATTTGAGTACTTATTAACTAAACGAAAAATTTACAATTCAGATAGGTACAAAGGTAACAAGTATAAGCACTAATTGAATTTTACAAAATAGAAAGATAGGTATTTAATAGATTTTAACATCGTCTTGTATTACTAGTGGGCCCCAAACTAGGCTAAGCCTGTATCTTGGTGACCCAAACTGTGAGTTAACGAGTAGAATTTCGCGCGACTACGTAAATGTTTTAGTATTACTAGGTAAGTATATAATAATAATATACAGTATGCCTATTCTGTACACTAGTTATTTGCAGGAGTATTATTTATGTTTACAAATATTAATGTTGCCTGTTTTAGTTTGCCAGTATTTTTGATTATGCGTGTGTATGAGAGGGTGTACATGTGCGTGCGTGTGTGTGTGTACATAACACTGCAATACGCAAGATCTCATGAGAGTCAGGGTTTGCAGTGTGTATGAATGTGTGTCTATGTGTGTGTGTTGTGGAAATGCCTTGAGAATTATTAACGCATGTGTATACAACCAGCATCCATCCCTGCGCAGTGGACTCATGGACATTGGTATATGGTGTTTCAATAAAGACAAAACGAGATCAGGTAAATCATGAACTGTTTTGTTACCACCTCCGATCGTAGACTTTGACCAGTGCTTCGGATACTTTGAGCAATATCAATATCGTCCATTTCGTTCAATATAGAAAGGGAACTATTATCCATAATCAATTATAAAAAAGCTGCAGTTGTATATCAGACAGTAAATGTCACGTTTGTTCATCAAGTGTGAGAATGAATCATAGTTTTCACACAATTTATAGCAGAAATACATAAATGGACCGAATATGAGGTGTATTAAAGTGTACAAGTGTATTTTTGAGATGTGTAAGTGTGCGTATATGGTGTAATATATAAAATTTATAGTATAGTAATAACTGAAATCTAAATTTTGAAAATAACTAGAATCTAAATTTTGATTATATATTATACAGGAGATTTGAAACAATACTTTAGGTTGATCTACAAAGTCTAGTCAATCCTGTTGCAGCAGTTGCTGCACCTGACTCTCTGTTTTTATTAAAATAATAGGTGAGCTCTCATTTTTTCTTAAATAAACTTTGCCGTATGCAGTCCAACAGAATTTGTATTTTCCGGATTTTTTCAGATCCCGTGCCAGAAAATGAAGTCGAGAGCCTTTAGCTGTCAGTTGCTCTGCTATATAAATGGGAGTATCTTCAGCCGTCCGTAGTCCTAGGTGCAATGCACGCAGCTTCGCTTTATGTTTGATGTTAAAAGTCTTGCACAATTGGAGCATTTCATTTTTTATTAACGTGGAAGACGTTTCTACTACAATGGGAGTATTTTTAACTTCTTTCTTACTTTTCACTCGATAGATATCTTTTATGTCGTTTTTGTTTAAGTTACCGCCCACATTTTTTGACAGACATACAACCATTTCTAATAGATCTTCTTTAGTCTCTGGTGACTTTTTTGGTACATTTTTTAGTTCAAAGTTTGCCTTACGACTCGTCATTTGCAGATCTTCAATTTTGTCTTCTAAAATCGTTATATAATTTTTATCTTCACGTATTATATTCTCCAAATTGCATATTCTCTTTTTGAATTCTTCATTCTGTGACGTCAAGAGAGCTATAGCTGATCTCACATCCTGATTCCCTTGCTGAATCTCTTTCAGAATTTTATTTTGTTTGTGTTCCTGACTGAGCATCAAAGACTTTATTTCTTCCTTAAAATTACTAAAATCTGAACTACATTCGTCTTGTCTCTTTCTTTTTTGACGCGAGGTAAAGAAATCGGTGGGGGTTTTTTGAAGATGAGTCTGACTTACGTCCGGGTCCGAGTAAGATCTGTCCATAACGCCTTCCATTTTCTAAGTCTGCGGCAAATATCTATCTGGCGCGTATGTAAACAATGCAGTGTTGTTGTATGCAGTCCAGCGACAAGTACCTAATCCAGCCATACAACGACCACACCACTTTAACTTGAGCTTTCTTTAGGCGAAACTGAGCGAAGGGGTCTCGTTAGCTGGGCGGCTATCGATGTTCTCCATACAAACGCGCTTGCCGTCAATTATAACTAGACCTCTCCGTCCTCACGCAGATAACAACGTTAGCACTGCAGTTAATTTCACTTAGCCGACGAATTGTAAAATGAATGACTTAAGATTGGGTTTACAATTTACTGACTTTTTCAACTGTTGTTGTGTATTGCGATTTTATTAAGAATTTTACCGCGGAGACACTATGACACGTCCGAATAGCTCGGCAATCCAAAGCGAAGAGGATCATAATAAATTAGAACATATAACTAACCAGTACAAGTAAATGTTTATATTATTTACATTTTATACTGGTACTTAAGACTGCGCCTAATGCTATGCTAATAAAACTAATTGATTACTCGGCTAGAACATAAGCCTGGCTACGTGATTTTTCAAAATTAATGTAGTGTTGTCGCTGATAATATTGAGCATTTAAAATAAAATGTTTTTTTTTTTGATGCGAAGTTTTAATTTTTTTCTAAAGTAACCGTATTTTTTCCAAAATTCTACGCGATTACTCTGCTACTTTAGGTTTCTTTCTTTCCTATAGTATTTTTTTTTAATTTGGATGTTTATGTTTGTTACTTTTACACCACGTCATTAAAAGTACACCTTTCGCTTGATTTTGGCAATAGGCGGCCCCTTAATATTGTCGTTAATATTACCTGTAGCTGGCGAAAGCGGAGTGGTGTCCGTCCTCCTTCCTCAGTATATTGGTGGGGTAGGTGAACCCGTATTCGTCTCTGTTTTGCTGCTTGGCTGTAGTCACGAGGTCCCGAAGTTTGCGCCCGTACGACATGTTTAGCATGTGTGTGGGTTGCATTCTGGAATGAATAAAAGTAGTTAGAGTATTTGATCAAAGTAAATCTAAACAAATTTTGAAATGGAATCTGAAATGAGTAGCTTCATCTCCAACAAGTGCTGACCACTGCCTGTAATATATTTTTACGATTGAAAAAGCCTAAAAGTGCATTACCTATAAAATCTGGGATTTTTAAAAAGATCTTTCGCCATAGCTCCAGGGACAGGCTCCTCGAACATCACTTGATACGTCGCCTCAGTTTGTCCGACAATCCTACAGTTTTGGCATTAGGTATGTATGGGATACACCGAAGTGACATCTAAAGTATTTATTTATTAACAGTTTGACAAAACTTCATACTGACAAAATCTGGGGTTTTCAAAAAAATCTTCCGCCATAGTTCCAGGGACAGGCTCATCAAACATCACTTGATCCGTTGCCTCGGCTTTAAGTTTGTTCGACAATCGTACAGTATTGGCATTATGGGGTACACAAAATGTGACCGTGCCATCGACATTGAAAGCGTAGTACTTCATCTTACCTATAAACCTGGAATTTTCAAAGAGATCTTCGGCCATACATATATTTGGGAAAGGTTCATCAAACATCACTTGACACGTTGCTTCAGCATTCAGTTTGTCCGACAATTGTACAGTATTGGCGTTAGGTGCGGGGTACACTGAGGCCACAGTGACGTTTACGACGAAATTATAGTATCTTCTTCAGAATAAGTAATCTTACCTATAAAATCTGGGATTTTCAAAGAGATCTTCCGCCATTGCTCCAGGGAAAGGCTCATCGAACATCACTTGGTACGTCGCCTCAGCATTCAACTTATCCGACAATCGTACAGTATTGGCGTTAGGTGCGGGGTACACTGCAGTAACTGTGCCGGTGGCGCCAAAAGGTACCGTAATGGTGCGAGACACGCAAACCACTCGGTCGTACATTTTGTAATCGGCTTTAGGATCCGGTTGGATGTTGCCGCTGTGGAGTTCGGGCTGGAAAAGTGAAGAAAATTTAATTGACATCCTTTTATAGTTACGAATCAAAATTTAGGACAAGAAAATCTTTGGATTATTAACAACTTTTTAAAATATGAAACGAAACAGCCTATAACATTTGTATAACTTTTGCTGTATTCATTTGTGATTCGAACTCCTGAAATTCTTGAATTCTGAGAAATAATCTCAATATTTTCAAAGTCAAGTAAAGCTAATAGGTAACCTCAATTGAGCTTGCGAATTTCGTCTCTGAATCCATTACAAAAAACATTTCATGATTACACAAAAATATTATTTTTTTAATAAAGAAAGAAAGATTTTATGTCGTAGCAAACATTCAAGTACACGGTACATTACAAATTATTACATATCTAATTATATACAAATAGTCGTCAACTAAAACGCAACGGTCCCAACGCAGCGTTGAAAGGTGGTTGTAAACAACCTATCTTTGATCACATCGATTGATGGCGGACTAATTTTTACACTTATTACTCTCAAAGTAATGTTAAAATGCGCTTCCTCACCTTATAAAGAAGGTTCCATTTGACCTGCAGCGTGACCTTCTTCTCCTTATCCTTCAACCTGGTCAACTGCGAGTCGAGGTCCTGCGCTAGAGCCTTCATTTCTTCAGGCTCGAGCGCTTCGGAGCCGCACTCGCGACGCGCGGCTTTCGAGTGCGGCTGCGATTTGAGCCACGTTTGGACTTCTACTTGCTTCTTTTGCCTGAACATATACAGAAGTCAAGTTCAAGGATAGTCTAATAGTGAAAGTTGCTTATAATTATAAGTATAAATACCTCTAAAAGTCCCTGCACTTTAATATGTGAATATTAACATTTGGGGATATCTTACACACGGTATCTGACCCCAAACTAAGCTTTGAGTGATATGGCTGCCAGAGACTGATTTTCTAAATATACTTATTTTTAATTACATACTTATATAGATAGTAACTAAATAACACCCAGACACAGAGCAAACACCAATGTTCATCACATAAATACTTGCCCTGGGTGAAGATCGAACCCACGCTTCTTTGTCACTAACCACTGAGCCACCGAACTTTGCAAAACAACATCTTGTATACGAACGAGAACCATTGAGGCGAGGTGGAATACTATACAGGGTTATTCCTAATCAATTAGCATCCTTTTAGGGGCTTATTCTGTACACATAAACTAACAACTTTTGATAAGCGACTTTTGTCAAAACTCAAAAAAAATATTGTTGTTCCATAGAAAAATACCGTTCACTCGCGACAAAATGTATGGAACAGCAGATTTTTTTTGAGTTTTGACAAAAGTCGCAGAACAAAAGTTGTTCGTTTTGATGAACAGAATAAGCCCCTAAAAGGATGCTAATTGATTAGGAATAAACCCTGTATAATAGAAAAAAAATCTTGTACACTCCGCGCCACACAAGTTGATGGATGTGAAGTTAGCCACTTAGCTGAGCAAAGGCCAATCAACGTGCGGCTTCCACGTTACGTCTCGTCAGGATTGGATATTACGCAGCCAGTGGCATCAACTTGTGTGGCGCGGAGTATAATACCACTCTACTTATGATTTTAGAAAAAGAACACCTCAAAAACGTCACTTCTTTGAAAAATTGAAAATGTAGTTACTTTAGTCGACTCACCGAAGTTGATCCCGTCATATATCGCTCTCGAAGAATATGTCGTTAATACTGTGCGCGAGTTTGTCGAACACATCAGAGTACTGTCGCGTCTAGTTTTTCTTTAAATCTACGAATCACCAGGAATAAAGCCACGCCTATGTCACTTTGTTTGAGAATTTCTGTTTATAACAGCATTTAGTAGACTCACCCAAGTTGATCCCGCCATATATCGCTCTCGAAGAATATGTCGTCAATACTGTGCGCGAGTTTGTCGAACACATCAGAGTACTGTCGCGCCTAGTTTTTCTTTAAATCTACGAATCACCAGGAATAAAGCCACGCGTGTGTCACTTTGTTTGAGAATTTCTGTTTATAACAGCATTTAGTAGACTCACCCAAGTTGATCCCGCCATATATCGCTCTCGAAGAATATGTCGTTGTTGATACTGTGCGCGAGTTTGTCGAACACATCAGAGTACTGTCGCGTCTAGTTTTTCTTTAAATCTACGAATCACCAGGAATAAAGCCACGCCTATGTCACTTTGTTTGAGAATTTCTGTTTATAACAGCATTTAGTAGACTCACCCAAGTTGATCCCGCCATATATCGCTCTCGAAGAATATGTCGTCAATACTGTGCGCGAGTTTGTCGAACACATCAGAGTACTGTCGCGCCTAGTTTTTCTTTAAATCTACGAATCACCAGGAATAAAGCCACGCGTGTGTCACTTTGTTTGAGAATTTCTGTTTATAACAGCATTTAGTAGACTCACCCAAGTTGATCCCGCCATATATCGCTCTCGAAGAATATGTCGTTGTTGATACTGTGCGCGAGTTTGTCGAACACATCAGAGTACTGTCGCGCCTAGTTTTTCTTTAAATCTACGAATCACCAGGAATAAAGCCACGCGTGTGTCACTTTGTTTGAGAATTTCTGTTTATAACAGCATTTAGTAGACTCACCCAAGTTGATCCCGCCATATATCGCTCTCGAAGAATATGTCGTTGTTGATACTGTGCGCGAGTTTGTCGAACACATCAGAGTACTGTCGCGCCTAGTTTTTCTTTAAATCTACGAATCACCAGGAATAAAGCCACGCGTGTGTCACTTTGTTTGAGAATTTCTGTTTATAACAGCATTTAGTAGACTCACCCAAGTTGATCCCGCCATATATCGCTCTCGAAGAATATGTCGTTGTTGATACTGTGCGCGAGTTTGTCGAACACATCGGGGTACTGGCGCGCGTAGTTTTTCACCAAGTCTACACAGCGCCAGGAGTAAAGCCACGCGTTCGTCACCTTACAGCGCCGTGTGTAGCCTGATACTTCTTGATTCTGGAGGATAAAAATATCTTTACAATATTTGGTGCGAAAACGGAGAGATAATCAATACATAGTATAAAACAAAGTCGCTTCCCGCTGTCTGTCCCCATGTATGCTTATATCTTTAAAACTACGCAACGGATTTTGATGCAGTTTTTTTAATAGATTGAGTGATTCAAGAGGAAGCTTTGTATGCATAATACACCTGTGCAAAGCCGGGGCGGGTTGCTAGTAAATAAATAAATAACAATTTGGGGACATCTGACACACGGCCTCTGACCACAAACTAAGCAAAGCTTGTAATATGGCTGTCAGAGACTGATATACTACATATACATATTTTTAAATACATACTTATATAGATAGTAACTAAATAACACCCAGACACAGAGCAATCACTTATGTTCATCACATAAATATTTACCCTGGGTGGGGATCGAACCCACGCCTCTTTGACCCAGAAGTTAGAGTCACAATCTTGCAAAACAGTGTCCGAGCCAAAACTCTGCCCAAACTACTTACATAGTGGCCAGGCTTTTTAGTTAGTCGTAACGCGATTGCAAACCGACTACAACGTCGCGCGATGTCAAAGTGCTCGGTTACAGTAATTATTAGGTGACATAACGTCGAGATTCGAGAAAACGGAATTGTGAATTATTTAATGTAAATATCTAAGTCGGTATGTATGACGGCGTTCGGACATTTTTTTACTACTATCACTTAGAGATTGTGTCTCTGTAGATATTTGCTCGAACTCTAAAACTAAAAAACCAAGGAGGTTACCTTCTTGTTGAACTTGAGATTGAGGCCGATGTTGGCCTTGCTGACTTGCTCTGTCGGCAGGTCGTTCCTCTCTCCAGCGACGACGAACACGCAGCCCGTGATGCGGGACAACATCTGGGTTGATATACCTGCGGAAGACATCTTTTTTGGAGCAAATGGCTTGGCAAATAAACCAGACATGAAGCGGTCTAATTAAAAGGTTATAAATCAGATATAAAATAGGTATTGGCTGCTTTTCTGTAAATACTGCAAATGCAGACTTCAAAACTCCATCTGGCATTTCACACTGCTAAGAGACGAAACAGTCCGTTTCACGCTCACGAAAATCGACCGGGCAAAGTCCTGTCCGCTCTGAGCTACCAACTGTGCTCGGCCTGGTAGTAGTTTAGCCTTTTATACGTCATCAGAAACTGGCTAGGGTTTAAATACGTGCTTCAAACAGTGGCGGCGTAGTTAGCGTTGAGATAATTGCTAGATGTCGCTTCCATGCCATATTGATACATTTACCATTTGATTTAGTGGATTCTGAAACAATCCGCTTTCAGAATCTATAGCCTACTTGCATAAGAATCGAATGATACGTACCACAAGCCGCGGCGGCGTGGTTAGCATTATGGTAGGGGCTGGCTGCCGCGTGGATGGATGGTATGGGTTCAGGCCGCTCCATCACTTGCACCTTTATTCGCCCGCTGCGGATCGCTTCTGAATCCACCACCTGGGAATTAAGAAAGCCATAGTTAATATCGTGAGGGAGTGATCCTATTAATAGATATACTCCGCGCCACACAAGAAGATGGATGTGAAGTTAGCCACTAGCTGCGCAATAGCCAATCAACGTGCGGCTTCTACGTCACGTCTCGTCAGGATTGGCTATTGCGCAGCTAGTGGCTAACTTCACATCCATCAACTTGTGTGGCGCGGAGTATAACAGATGTTAAATAACGAAGTACAGGGTCAGTCTTTGGCTCAGAGTATGCATGGGTCACATTTGCTAATTTATTTAGTTAGTTTAACCTCAGTTAGGATAACTCGCCAGTTAATACGCCTCTTGTGGTGTACTGAACCGTCCCGCATATGGTCTTTTATACGTTTTGACATCTTTTTAGGGTTCCGTACCCAAACGGTAAAAACGGGACCCTATTACTAAGACTCCGCTGTACGTCCGTCTGTCTCCAGGCTGTATCTCATGAACCGTTATAGCTAGGCAGCTGAAATTTTCACAGATGATGTATTATGTCCTTCGCCGTTATTCGAAGCCTTTTAAACATATATTGAGAATGCATCTTCCGTTTCCGGCCGTCTTTGCAAGGTTTAAACGGGGAGAAAATACAAAAATATAGTGAGTAAAATAATAAAGACATTCATTGAATTTCCCCATATAAAATGTTCCTGCGTGTAATAGTTGTCATTGACAGTTGACAGATAGTGAGATGAAGTTCACCGGGGCAGCTAGTATTGTTATATAATTATGTCGCTGAGACCAAACCCCGGTTTTAACCACGAAAAGCGATGATTCCATGCGTCCCGTTGGCCATCGGAATAAATTCAATTTCAATTTATTTCAGACACACACTGCCCATATTACTTGTTGCTTGTAATAGGTACTAAAATTTTACTTATTGTTTTATCAATTCTATAGAAAGTTTTGCCATTGGGATTTGCAATCGCTCCCAGAGTAATACTCATAAGCTACAGTTTCACACACTTTAGAGTCAACTGATTATATTATTATTCTTTAGTTAAAATTGCCACAATACCTACTTAGTGCAGTGGTATTTATGGGTTCTGTAGAAAGAACTCTGACAACAGCTGATTAAAAAATTTTAAAAGAAAAACTACTGAACTTTGACCTGCTGGCTATTCCACAGGTTCGACCATTTTTAGTGAGAAATGTTTTTCAATTTATGGGTTCTGTAGAAAGAACTCTGGCAACAGCTGATTAAAGATTTTTAAAGAAAAAGTATTGAACTTTGACCTGCTGGCTATTCCGCAGGGACGACCATTTTTACTGAGAAATGTTTCTCAATGTATGGGTTCTGTAGAAAGAACTGACAACAGCTGCTCAAATAATTTACAACAAGTATTGAACTTTGACCTGCTGGCTATTCCACAGGGTCGACTATTTTTACTGGAAAATGTTTTTCAATTTATGGGTTCTGTAGAAAGAACTCTGGCACCAGCTGATTAAATAATTTTAAAGAAAAAATATTGAACTTTGACCTGCTGGTTATTCCACAGGGTCGACCATTTTTACTGAGAAAGGTTTTGCACTCTCTAATATAATTGTTATCTTTATATTTGCTCCGGGTATTAGCTCTGCCTTTAAAGACAAAGTTAAGTCGTGCATGCGAAAAACGTAAACTATGCAAAAGAATGGCTGGTTTGCTTTGCTTATCTGATACATTTTCTAGTAAAAATGGCAAAATACTTAATTCTATCAGTCTTGACTAGGCTGAAAACAAAAGTTTAGATACGTAACTCTTTTATTTACGAAGCGTGATCTATTTAGCGTGGACATTTCCTCTTCAGAATCCAGGTCCACAGGTTTCATGCAACACGTGCGAGCCTACGCAATGACTCGTGGGTCGAGAGTGCAGATATGGTGCGAAAAAATTTAAAAATATGGGGTGAAAGTTCATGGCTTATTATCATAATATACAACAGAAGTATATTGCGAGCAAAGTAAAAATAATTAGAGATAATAGTCTTAATACCTCTAAACTAACATGATATTGGAACGATAAAATTAACAGTAGGTACAATACCTACTCAATCATTTATTGCAACGTATGTAATACTTACATTTGGTTATTATGTAACATGGTCTGTATAGTTTATATCTATTATGACCCTATAAGGGTATGGCAATAATTAGAATGATTTGTGTAATTCTTGGCTTTAAAGTTACCTTGGCTTGGCTTCATTATCTTTTCAAATATTCCAGAATAAAATTCAATAGGTAAAGCCAGCTTAGCTCTAAACATGTGAAATGAAAGCATATCAAATAATAGTGCTAAGAATAGTAATGTTCGGGATATATACCAGTATATGTACTTATTCAATTGATGGTCAATTTTAAATCGACCTACTCATTATTTGCGGGATGCACCACGACGCCGACGGTGTGCAAGTTTGGGATTATTGTATTCACGATTGAATACAAAATTCAACACTTTTCAATGTAACAGTTGATATATTATATACCATACCAAGGTTTCCTAACGGGGGCTTTCGGTGACCTGCCGCGCCAACTGTTTTGAACAACTGTGGGAAGATTTTAAGATTATAAAGCCTACCAGTCACAAGGATTTGACTGAGTAACAATTTTATTTTGGTTTTTATTAAGTCTCGCTTGTTATTATATGATTGAAATTCAGAATTCTTGGGTACTTATAGTTATAAAGTCATTTTCAAGATATAGTACTGTACTGTACCAGCCTTTTCAGTGGTCCACTGCAGGACGTAGACCTACCCACGAAGGGTGATTGGGCCATGTCCACCACGCTGGCCCAGTGCGGGTTGGTGTATATAAACATATAGTATCTACCTTCTATTACTGTAAGTGTTGACTATATCTGTTACAAATAGCTAGACAAGGAGGCCGCAACAAAATGTCAACTTTCATGTGCGGTCTGAACCGTTCAGGGCTCTTGTTGTCAACAGATTTTTGGTAAATTTCTTATACCGGTTTCAAGATTTGTAATCGAGAACTATTGCCGTACACCAGTAGTGTAAGCTGCATCTTAAACTGGAATCACCGATGGTGTAAAATCTTTTTTGCCGGAGGCTGATGGTGGTAATACCACCCCAGCTGTTGCGTTCAGAGGGTGAATCGACAGACTATTAATGAATGATTGACATATTATTATTATTATACGAATAATTGCGTTAAAGTATTATCAGCGACAATATTAGAAACTGTAAGACAGTAATACTATGTGATTATTAGGTTTACCTATTCGTTTCTACATATATAATAATAACATACACATTTTACAGGGAAAATATTTGAAACTATAAGATAGTATAGTAGCAGTGACTATTATTATTTGTTTTTCTTATACATTTTTACGTAGCTGTACGTAGTGATAAACGATATGTTGTTAGCAATTTACACTATCTTCTGCTAATACTTACGTTTTTCATACTGTTTATTTCTATCAATCTGTGCATTCACATTGGCGTCTCGTTCACCAGGCGAAAACAAACACATCTCAATATATGTTTAAAAGGCTTCGAATAACGGCGAAGGACATAATAGACGAGTTTTACCTACCAATAAAACTCATATTATGTCTGGAGCCTTATTCGAAGCCTTACAGCAAATTCTGCCTGGTGTTAATTAATTTCATAGAATATTGAGACTACAATGACGAAACCTATCTCGGATCGAGAACTGGTGAACGAGGGTTGCCATATTCAACCCACCAGATGGAGCTACAACCGCAAAGACGGCCGGAAACGGAAGATGCATTCTCAATATATGTTTAAAAGGCTTCGAATAAGGCTCCAGACATAATATGAGTTTTATTGGTAGGTAAAACTCGTCTATTTTTTTTGCCGCTATAACAACAAATACTAAAAACAGAATAAAATTAATAATTAAGGGGGGCTCCCATACAACAAACCTGACTTTTTAGCCGTTTTAGGCTCTATATTAATAATGGTAACAGGTAGATGCTTAAAATTTTCACAGAATATTTAGTTGGATATTCACTTCAATAATAAATAATAAAATTAAAATAAAATAAATATTTAAGGGGTGCTCCCATACAGTACGGAACCCTCCGTGCGCGCGTCCGACTCGTACTTGGCCGATTTTTTTATTTATATTTTCTACCTGACATCCATAATAATGTCCCTGAGTGAGCAAAAACACGTGATCCCCGGGTGGGTACGCGTCTTGCGGCGTACTAAACCTGCATCTTGTATGATGTAAGCTTTAACAACTTTTATAACATATTTGCTCGTAAAGTGGCTGTAATTACACCAATTTCAATATCGTAATGTATTTCATTACGCACTTGTGCATTATTGCAATGTAAAACGCACGACGCCACCGACTGCAGAACTCTGTGGTCTCGTTTCTCCTACTTTCACTCAAGAGAGTGAGAGACATTACGGCACTTGTGCGGTAGTGTAATGTAAAACGCACGATGCTTCGACTGATGCACGACTTTCACTCCGCACGATGCTAATTTTACTCAAAGTCAGAGTTTTATTAATTTCCTCGCAAATATGTTATAAAACGTCGTATGACATACGTGCGCTTTGAAAATTACAGCCTCTGCTTCCTTACAGCCCTTTAGGGCTAGCAATATTGCCTCGGCTGTAATTTTCAACTTACCGCACTTATATCATAATGTACTATTACAATATAATATTTATATTTCCCACTTACAGTAGCCTGACATCCGTAATACTGTCCCTGTGTGAGCAAGAACACGTGGTCCCCGGGTGGGTAGGCCTCCTGCGGCGTACTGAAGCGGCCTGCTTCCTGCATGATGTACGCTTTAACATCCTTCACTATGGCGTGAAAAGCGTAGCCACACGGGACCGTGCACCATTCTGGCTCTTCGGCCATTTCCACGTTGTCTTGAATTACATATTTAAAACCTGGAAATCAAACATTACTTAAAGGTTTAAAAAAAAGGAATTCCTCTAAAATTTGACTGTATAGTATAGGATCATAGGTATTAAACGCAAAACCTTTAAAGGCTTTTCTAGTACATCTAGACAAACAACTTTTGTTCCAGGACTTTTGGAAAATCACGAAGAAAAAATCTGCTTTTTCATGCAAAAAGTTCATCAACGCGCTGCAAAATGTATGGAGAAGCGATTTTTTTTTGCGAATTTTCAATAGTCGTAGTACAAAAGTTGTTTGTCTAGATGTACTAGACCCGCTCTTAAAAGGTTTTGCGTTTAATACCTATGACCCTGTATACTAATGCATAGATATTAATAAGACTGATAATTACACCATCATACATAAATACATAATAAGAAATGATACGAGTAATGGACCCGATTTCATTTTGGTTCATTTTTTCCAAATGGATAATTTTAAATTATACAGGGTTATCCAATCTGGTGTACTAAGCCAAAAGGAAGTTATTCAGATCATCATTAGGGACAGCTTTTAGTATGGGGAGCAACTCGGAATTCGAAAAAAAAGTAGCGTTTCATACATTTTGTCGATTTAGAGTTTAAATTTTGTATGAAACACCAGATTTTTTTTCGGAAATTCGGGTTGTATCATTTAGCACGGTTTGGTAAAAGTTGTTTATAAAGACGGTTTCACTCACTCCCTTTCGGCTTATTACGGGGCAAGCAGATAACCCTGTATTAAGTAACGTAACTAAATAAGATTTTTATAAGATAAGCTGCTTATTGTTGGTACCGCGTCCTCGGTGGCCAAGTTCAGATCTTCCTGTGTGCATTGTTTCGGACAGAGCGGGCAGACCAAAAGGTGTGCCATAGTTTGGACGGCAGCACCACATCCGCGATGTTCCTGGTCTGCTAAACCCCATCTGACCATGTTCTCCTTGCAGCGGCCAACCCCGACACGTAGCCGTATAGTAGTAGTACACGTAGCCGTATAGTAGTAGTAGTAGAAATATTTTTAAATATTCTTACCTTTGTGATTGACTGCATGAACAATGATATTGACATTCCCCAAATTGATTCCAAGACGATTGTTATGACTGAAAAGAAAATTAAATTATTAAAATTAAGAAATACTACAGGTACAAGCTGCGCAACATCCAATCCTGACTGAAGCTCGCATAAAGCTGCGTGTTGATTGGATATTGCGCAGCTTGAAGCTAACTTCACATCCGCCGACTTGCCTGATTCGGCCTATACAAATTTCTAACGTACGAGTAATTGTTTTTAAAGTAAAACTTGTAATGCGACTTCCAACAAGGTTACGTTAAACGTTTAACGCTACCATGTGATATGAATATATGAAAGCACTGTTGCGTCGAAGTTTCACTTCTTCCGCGCGGAGGGACTCCACTTAGGTATCTTCTAAGTAAGCGTGCTACAACCTAGACCGCTTATCTGCTTAACATCAGGCAGTATGTGGTCAAACGCAAACGTATTCCGAATAAAAAAAAAAAACTTGCATTTTTTTAATTCTTTATTCTGATTATTTTTTAAGGAAGAATATCTATTCCTAAATCTGAACATAAAATCATACAATTAATAAAATTATATATTGTATACTCACTGTTCGACGATGGTGCTCCTTTCAGAGATCCACTGTTTGTGCAAATTACCCTCGTTGGGTTCCGTGGTGTAAGTGGGGGCGCCATTGATGTTATTATTTTGTTTGTCCACGTAGTGTAGACGCAGTTTCTCATTTGAGACAGATATTACTCTAGAACAATAACCATTGGTTTTAAACAAAATTTGATCATTTTCTTATTTCGAATGCGTTTTGTCTAGACAAGTATTCAACTGAAAAATATTTAAACGTAAGACAGATTTTATCGAAGTATAGCTAAAGCTATCTCGATTACATCAATCACCGTCTTACCACTAAAGTTTTACGCACGCTTTAGACATTGTTTAACAGTACAAATTGCGCGGTTAAATAGTGTTTAAAGCGTGTTTAAATCTTTTGTAGTAAGGCGGTCAGAGATTAAGCTAAAAAACGCATCAAAAAAGATTTTCTCGTTAATGCCATACATATATACAGATATCAAACTCATAACCCCTTGACGGCTGAAGATTTTTAAAGTCAGGGTGAATGGGTAAGATATTACATTAACCGATTTGCGATAAAACTCCTTTCTTTTTTTTACTATGTATAACCACGCAGAACTTTTTTCATAGTAGTCCGATTTAAGAGTATACTTCGAAATTGGTCCCATTAAAATTTTATTAAAATCGGCTGAGCCATTTTTGATAAATCAACAATAATGTAAAAAATGCTACATCGATCCGTGCGAAATATTCGCGAATTTTGTACACGGGTGAAGTCGGTCATGCTGTTTTTTGCAAAAAATACTTATTGTCTAAAGCTACTCACTTGGCCCTGGTGAGATGCGGCCAACCAGCCCATATGACCTTCCCCAGCAGTTCCTCAGCCACTCGCGTGAGTTCCGTCTCCTCGTTCTCTTCCCTGATGATTTCCACGATCATGTTTTCATGCCGCGACGGTTGGTCGAACACCCTCACTCGCGCGTTCTTTAACGCCGTCTAAAACAAAGATAATGATATAGCATCTTCGAGCAAATTTCTATGGAGTCACAATAGTGCAAAAAAGTGTCCGAGGCAAAACTCTGCCCAAGCTTTGAAGTGGCAGGCTTTTTAGTTAGTAGTAAGGCGATTGCAAGCCGACTACAACGCCGCGCGATGCCGAAGTGCTCGGTTACAAGCACTAATTATGTGACATAACGTCGAGATTCGAAAAAACGGGTCATTGTGAATAATTTAATGTAAATATCTAAGTCGGCATGTTAGACGGCGCTCGGATTTTTTAAATACTTTCACTTAGGGACTGTGGCGCTGTAGATATTTGCTCTAAGTAGAAATCATTCATCTATAGTTTTACCTCGTATTTCAAATGCTTAATGATCAGGAATCTCCGGAACATCACGTTCATCCGTGCGTTTTTTTTTGCCCCGGTGCATAGGCCGGTCCCGCGAATTATTCCCACTATTTATCATGCAGAACTTTCATTCTTGTTTGACGTGATAACGTATTATAAATCGATGAACGCCGCACGCATGAAAAAGCTTGAGTCAATGTCGCGTTCCGCTTGAGCAGAGCGTGCAAGCGAGAGCGCGAAACAAGCGATAGAGAGGCACGATCGGCCTAAGCGTTCGGCTTGTGATGACGTTAAAACACGTAAAGTTATCGTCCGTAAACAGACTTTACAGACAACAAAGGTATTTATTTGTTAAATCTAAAACTTTTTCTACAGTTTTAAGAGGACTTTGTGGTCATTGCATTAGGCAGCACACCTTTCTTGAGATCATTTCAAATTCCTATCGAAATACCCGTCTGTATCTATCGTGACTCTGCTATGGGCGGAAAAATAACCACAAATTGTTCCTTCAATGTTAAGCAAACTTACTCTGTATTTCAAGTGCCTTATGGTCGGGAATCCCGCATACAGACCGTTCTCGCTTTAGACGGCATCTTTTTACGATCTTGCGGCGACACCTCTAACTCTTGTCTGAGCACGCGTCTCGTCTCTCTGTCGCGTGACACTCAATTATGGAAAGTACATATTATAAGAAATTTTACCCGAACTTACCTTATATTTCAAGTACCTTATGGTCGGAAATCCCGGGAACAATATATACCTCCATGCATTAGGCAGCAAGCCTTTCTTGAGATCACTTCTAATTCCTGTCGAAACACATGTCTCCGTCGGGTGACACTCACACTCAACTATGTGTGGATAGTATTTACAATAGTGGCATACGAACTTACCCTGTATTTCAAGTGCCTCATGGTCGGGAATCCCGGAAACAGATCTTTCTCGCGTTAGACAGGATATTTTTAAGATCCTGTGGCGGCACGTCTAACTCTTGTCTAAGCACGCATCTCGTCTCTCTGTCGCGTGACACTCAAATGTGGAAAGTATTTATAATAGTAAAGACGATCGGTGAGGTCCGATCGTCTTTGATAATAGTTTTAAGCGAACTTACCCTGTATTTCAAGCAAGTCATGGTCGGAAATCCCGCGAACAACATATACCTCCATGCATTAGGCAGCAAGCCTTTCTTGAGATCACTTCTAATTCATGTTGAAACTCATTTCTCCGTCGGGTGACACTCAACACTATGTGTGGAAAGTATTTACAATAGTGGCATACGAACTTACCCTGTATTTCAAGTGCCTCATGGTCGGGAATCCCGGGAACAACATATCCCTCCGCGCATTAGGCAACATGCCTTTCTTGAGATCCTGTGGCGACACTTCTAACTCTTGTCGGAACACGCGTCTCTCAGTCGCGTGACACTCTACTATGGGATTGAAGTATTCCGGAGCGCACACTGTACCTGAAAAACACAACCATGATTATAACCCGGTCAGAATATCTGTGCACCTCGCTGGAATGCGGCGCCTCTCCCGCTTCCCCTGTCACCTCTCCGCGCACTCCCCGGTGCGACAGTACGGTTAGCATCTTCGTTGCCGATACACGTCCCGATAATAATTTACGTCCGGACGGTATACTAGACGTCCGGTAATGTATATACGTCCCGATAATTCTTTATGACGTCATGAAGTCAGGTGCACAGATATTGTGACCGGGTTGTAATTAGACTATCTGCAACCCTACCATGAAACATGAATTAAAACCATAGGGGCGGTGTTTGAAATGACATGACATTATTGCTATGACGATAAAGTTCAAAATAAAAGCCCTGCCTAGGAGACGTTTGAAGTTTGTCCACCATCATTGGGAAATCAAATTTGACATTTTATCAGCAGTTCAAGTGTCATTTGTGACTAAATCACATAGCAGTTTCTATGGATTTTTGACGTCACGTTTGTGGAATGATGCATCACAAATTTTTTACTTTAAGTCACTTCTACTGTTTTTCCTTATTCTAAGATTAAAACATTTTAACGATTATCAATCAGTTGCAAATGTCAATCCATACTTTGATTCCTCTATGGATAAACTGGTGGAAAGACAAGTTGTCTACTTGCCATGATAGAGGTACTGGGTCCAATAGAAATATTGAAGGGTAATTTTCTGGCTTGCATCCGATTGCACAGAATTGGATTGCGCTTAGAATATGATATTATTAGTCGTCAAATAGTTACCGAGATCTTGAGGAGTCCAATTGTAGACCAGCATTGGTCCGTGAATGTTTCGCTTCAATTCCTCTTCAGTTAGCCTCTGGTAGCACGGCAACATCGCTGAAAGCAAGTTAACCTGGAAAAAAACCAAATACCTTGAGATACGAATAGTAATGTAATTCATTTTATTCTAAAGTATAGGCCGCGCCACACAAGCTGGCGGGTGTGAAGTTAGCTACAAGCTGCGCAATAGCCAATCAACGTGCGGCTTTATGTGAGCTTCAGTCAGGATTGGATATTGCGCAGTTTGTAGTGTAGCTAACTTCACATCCGCCTACTTGTGTGGCGCGGCCTATAAAAATACTATAAGAACCATTACACGGAACACTTCTTTGGAAATATCGGTTTTAATAAATTGAGATATTGTAATTTTCCTACAGTAGCCTGTTGAAAAATAATTATAGGGTGAATAAATACCTAACACTGCAATAGCTCATTTAGATGGCTGGTATATAGTCAAAAATCTTGACTCAAACTCGACAAAATTTGATGAGTGGTGAAATACACTGATGGGCTGAAAGACCATTATTTTTGTAAGCGTAAAAAAGAGGGGAAATTAAATTTTTGACGCTATAGTATTGAAAGATATTTCATTATCTCATATTTGAGAGATATTAGCTCAAACGTTTACCACTTAGTCTATTAAATGCAAGACCCAATTGCACTAGCTCAATGTTTCATACCTCATTGATCTTCCCGTTGAGATCAGTCTCGAAGTTGATCGGGTAGTAGTGCACTATGGGCGAGTCCTCATCGGTCATTAGATCGTGGAACTCACGCCAGGATCCTAACTATGATTTTTGGGCCAAGAGGCAGAGTCACTAACCACTGGGCCACCGATGCAGTCAAATAACAGTAAACCCGTAAAATAAAAAAAACATTAGCTAAAAAACAACAAAAGTACGTTTATCAAATGATTTTGTGTAATCAACCGACCCCTGTAGGAGATACTCGTAGCTAGTCTCATAATAACGACGACGACGATTTCACATCACTTTGATAATAGATTTAGCTATTTTGGAATAACATACGTTTGTTTTATTGTAATTGCAGGCTTTTTTCAATTATTAATTATAAATTAGAGGAAATCTCGCTGATAATTCTGCAAAACAAAATAACAAATACCATACCTCGTCTATGAATGGTATAAGCACGACGGCCTCCCAATCGTTGATCTTGCCATTGAGATCGGTCTCGAAGTTAATCGGGTAGTAGTGCACTATCGGGGAATCCTCATCGGTCATCAGATCATGGAACGGAGCAGGGAGCAGGTGCTTGCTGGCTGCTGGCAACACTGCTAAAAGCTGGAACAAAATTAGACATTGGGGTAAGGGTTTTATTTAAAAGTAAACCTCGTTATTTTCATAGCAATGGTGACAAAATAGTAAAATTAATACACTTGTTAGGTTTTAAGTATTTTAATGGTATTTGTTTTTTAAAAATAAGTATTTAATTTGACTCTGATATTAATCGATTATTTATTTTGATTTGGAGACTTTGATTTGACTACCTAGTCGGTTGAAGGACTACCCGACTTAAAATTGGAAGGGGAAAAAGCATGGCCGTAGAGGAGCGAAAGAAAGTCGGCAGTCTGTTCGGTGAAGCGGTGCGATGTGCACCTCCAGTGTTTACACTGTTACTCTGCCCAAATTCATATAAGTTATATATAAGTGAGATATGGTTTACAAGTGACGTTTAAAGGAAGTACGAAGTGAAACAATAAACCAATGATTTCAAGGATATGGAGTTTTTCTTACAATCAGAAGTGCCAAGACCAACGTGCCACATGCGGATCATGGTCAACGCGGAGTACCCGAGCCTGAGTATACTCCGTCTGCAGAGCTAACTGTGAGTTTGTTCCTTTATGATATCTACGAAGTCAAGAGCTCTTTTATGCCTAAAAAACTACATAATCATCGACAGCTGGCTGTAGGCAAAGGTCCCATACCTTTGTCTATCGGCGCTTAATAAAAGTGAAGGCATAATAGCATTATATAATAGCGTATTTGACATAACTGTCAGAAATAAATTCATACAATTACAGTATTAAGTAGCGGGTACTTTAAAATGTTAAGTGCACCTTCAAAAATACATCTTGGACCCTTTAGCTGGCTCTTGCAATTTTTGCAGATGGTTAAATAAATGTAAATGTAATTTATAAATACTCAGTCGGAACAAGTTTTTAAAATAACAAGATCTATAACCTGTAAAAAAAAAAATGTACGCAGTAATCTATTGCAGTATTTTATGTTTGTACAAATTTGATTCATGGGTAATTTTCATTATAATTAAACAAAAAAATAACAAAGAACGTTAAAGTTCCAATCTACCTGCAAGTATTAGATATGTGACAAAATCAACTAAGATTGTATTATATTTTTGAATCTGTGAATTTTAGTGCAAAATTGATAGATTAAATAATAATACAACTACTTTACTGTGCTGGAACTAATTCAACCTTTTACTTCCGAAATGGAACATCGGGTAAGGAAAAATCGTCTCATAATTGTAGTTGTTCAGCAGACGTCTTCAGAGTGTTCATATTTGCCAATTAATATTGATTCTTTGTCCCCTTTGAGATTTCGCGTAATTTAGATTGACAGTATAAGACGAATATAATATGCGTTCCAATTTTCTAATTATAGATCTAAGATTTTATTTGAATAATTTCATTTCATACAATTTATATGGGTACCTACATTGACAAATAGCGTATGATAGCATACATTCGTAACCGACATTGCTCACAGTGGTATATGAGGGAGAATAATTATTTCTAGTTACCTACAAATTCGTAATAAAAATAATAATTTACGTATTAAAGATGCATATTCCATTTTAATTTTAGTAGACTTGATAACTTAAAATTGAAAATGTGTGTTTATTGATATTGATGAAAGAATGGGGAAATAACGCTTATACATAATCATATCGTTATCAGATAAATAATTGCTATTGATAATTTATTGTAGTTGGAGTGTACTGTACAGCTTTTTAATAGTCCTGTGCTGAACGACGGGCTTTGAGACGAAAAGTGATTAAAATAATATATAAATATTGATTATATCAAAATCGCATTATAAAAGATAAAGCTACCAAATATGGCTCTATAGGTTGACTAATTGCAGTGGACGTCATAATGCTTTGATAATGTAAATTTTTATTCATGGAACCGTTTAATTACAATGAAAAAAGTGGACTTGCATTCAGTTTTGTTTACCTCAACCTTCTAATGGTTAAGACCAAAACTTTGATCGGACACACTTGAATCTATTTTTACCGTTAATTGAGTTTACTCACTGAAAAAAAAACAAGTTGCAAATACTTGATTTTGCAATCATCTTGGTATCCACCGTCCAGTGTTATACAACCTCAGCAGACTTATAAAATGACTTCGCATAATTATGTCTTATTCATTTTGGCCTTTGTTTAATTAAACTCCAAAACAGGGTGAGTTTTCTTGAGAAATCATTGAGAAAAGAAATGTGTGTTTGACAACAGCAAAAAAAGAGCTTTCATTCATAACAGTATGCCAAAATGTATTAACTGATATTCATTGCTACCTACTCGGATAATTCAAATTCGAAAAATAATAGTAATGAATGATTTAGTGGTTTAAAAATTTATAAGTTTGAAATAAATAAGTACCTATAATTGTATTACAGAAACATAAAACAAATAACTGTAAGCAGAATCATTAGCATTGGGATAAATTAGTGTATTTTATTACAATAACGACAAAATACATTATGTTGGGAAAAATATATAATGAAATTATATTTTATAGATAGCACCATATTCAATGTAAATCATGACGTGACATATACCATGAGTAGTAGTCAAAGGGAACACTTCTAACTATACCTAGTTGTGAAATTCTAATAAGTATCAGGGATCAGTTTATAAGATAAGAGGAAAACCTAAATCTTCGTCAAAATAAACGGGTACCTAATCAATCAATCAATTCTTGATTTGTGGCTTCTGGGGTACCTGATGAGTGTGAAGCCTTGAATAATGTTGTCAAACTGAAGAAGATTTGATCACCTACCTACATTTGTGAAAGTAAACATAAAGTAACATTATACACACTAGTGACTCGATTTAAGGTCCATGTACACCAGATACAAAACTATAATTGGGCAAGATTGTTTTGCTAAAAGCTCATATAGCTATAAATTGGATAATACAAATATTACAGGATTCACAAGATAGAAAAGATCATAGGCAGCAAATGCTTCAGCAACTTTGCCGCGAGTTATGATAGATAATTTTATTTATTGCATAATAGCAATGATTACAAGTCTAAATTAATGAATGATACACACCTATGCCGTGAAAAAAAAAGGGAAATTCAATGCGTACCTACGTTAGGAAGGCTATGCAAGTTTTATGAAATTAACATTCGATAACTGACATTATCACAGTAATGTTTAACTTTGTTCATATTCGTTACTGTTATTTTCTCACTTGATTATGGAAAAACAATATTTTAAATTGATACACATACATTTAAGGGTCACAATTCATATTTAATGAGTTTGATTCCAAACATTGCAAGAATATACTAGCATTCACACTTGTTCGTACAGATTTTGACTAGTTTTGTTTAATTGGCATGGAAAATCGCAAACTGATTACCGGGTCGTCTCATTTGGTTCAAGGCAATTCTTTTAATATAAAATATCAATATATTCATATTATGTGTATGGAAGCTATATAATATGAATCAGATTAAAAAAAACACCGTTTAGTTATGAAAATAAGTACAAAATTTATAAAAGAAATTAATCATGTTTATAACTATAACTAAACGTATCTAATCTGGGTGAAATTGTTGTAATAACGTTGGAGCAGTGTCACCCTATTGATTAGTATTGATCATAATGTTCAGTACGACGTTGTCCCTCATGGCGTTGTTATTTGATGAGTGATACAATTAATAAATATAGCACTTGCTTCAAAGATAACTTTACCTACCTAAAGTGTCTCTGCAGGTTTAATATTTAAAAAAAAAAAGGTAAATATTTGATTCAGGGGAAAACAATGGAGATTTAAATTTAATTAAACAGTTACATAAATGAACCATTAATGTGATGATTTGAATGTTCAAATAAGTAATAGTCCTCTAAATTAAAAAAAGGAAGGGATGCAATACTTGAATTGACTGCACGTCGATACTTCAGGCTACAGATGAGTATTCTGTGAGAATTGCTTCACAGCCTACACATAATAACTTAACTATAGATAAAGATACCAAAATTTTAGATATGGCAGTTTCAAATATTCCAGTAACTTTATTGGAATATTGCCAGTATTTTATGAAATATTTATAGAATATAAGTAACAAACAAGTTACAAGAAATAACTAGACATTCTTATACTAGTCGGTGTCAATGGATTCACGAAAAATTTGTGATAATGTTTTCAGTTGAATAAACAAAATTTGATTCATCAAATAAAATCGATGAATTTGCAAAACATTGTTTTGTCTGTATATAACATAGTGTAAATTATTTTCATGGTAATTATTGATGTTGCCATGATTTGAATATTAATGTGAACTTCACATAATATTAAAGGAAAGCAAATTTATGCTGCTTACTGTGTCAGTGCAACAAAATAAATAGTCTTTGTTCTTCAAAACATACACACCTAATCAATGTGTAAATTATGGTAGCTACACAAAGATTTAAACTTCCACAGTGACTGGACAGATATCTTCATGTTTTGCAACGTAAAATTGAGTACCTAACAGTAATCCATAATAAAGTTGGCACTTTATAATGTTGCAGTGAATTTATAAAGCGCATTAATGGAGTAAATAGGTAATCAAAGAAAATTTAGAGCAGTGACTTAATTATATGAAATGCAAAAATAGAAACTGGTTTGCATTTCGGTTGTAATTTACAACTATGATTAGCGTCATAATTTGAATATCATTTTGAATTTCATGTTGTAATGGCATTACAGTATCTCATGGAACAAAATGCAGTTTTAATGGTATGTTAATTTTGTTCACAGATATTCCTGATACGAGAATGGAACAGGCTCGTATCACACATATAGTTTCATATTCGTAATTCAAGAATGGAATAGGCTTGCAATATGAATAGTTTTCTACCATATGAATGGAATGGGCATACAGTTTATAAAAAAAAAAAAAAAAAAGTTGGGTCTGCGGAAACGGAATGGATTACGCAGCAATGGATAAATAAATAATAATTTTATTCAAGTATAACAGACTCAACATTTAAAAAAAAACATGTTATCAGCGACAATAGCGGCTAGGTGACACGGCGCGGCAGGGCGATATAGTTCTTCTGTGCGGGCAGCTGGAACGGGTAAAACGGTTTTGGGCGCGGCTGAAACAATACAGTGCTGCCAGGCGATAGCGTGTGACTAAGGGACACGACGCAGTTGGGCATCTGGAGCAGTTGGCGCCTGGAGCAAGCTGGACGCCTGAATCAAGCTTGGTGCCTCGAGCAGACTGGGCGCCTGGAGCAGGCTGGGCGCCTAAAGCGACTGGGTGCCTGGAGCAGCTGGATGGTGCCTGGAGCAGCTGAGTGGTGCCTGGAGCAGCTGGGCGCCTCGAGCAGCGGAGCGCCTCCAACAAGTTGGGCGCCTGCCTACAACAAGATGGGTGCCTCCAACAAGCTGGGCGCCTCCAACAAGCTGGGCGCCTCCAACAAGATGGGTGCCTCCAACAAGCTGGGCGCCTACAACAAGCTGGGCACCTGCAACAAGATGTAGCAGCTGGGTGCCTGTAGCAACTGGGCGCCTGTGACAGCTGGCGCCTGTGGCAGCTGGCGCCTGTGGCAGCTGGCGCCTGTGGCAGCTGGCGCCTGTGGCAGCTGGCGCCTGTGGCAGCTGGCGCCTGTGGCAGCTGGCGCGTGTGGCAGCTGGGCGCCGATGGCCGGCGGTCATCGGGGCGCCAAAGCGCCACAGCAACAGTGTGGCGCTGGGGGCTCCAAACAACATCCGAATGTCGCACGGTGACTCACCTCACCGTAGACGGCATTTGGTCTCGACTTGCCTGTCCTGCGACCAGCAAATCACGCGCCGAAACATACAAAAAGTGATTCCAAAAGTGATACCAAAAGTGATACCAAAAGTAATACCAAAAGTGATACCAAAAGTGATACCAAAAAGTGATACAGAACGTGATAAAAAGAGTGATACAAAAGTGATGAAATTAGCGAAAGCAATTTTACTAAAAACATTTAAAAATACATACTTAAAGATCTATATTTTATAAGAACGAAATTGCTTTGCATTGCGAATTGATTTCAGCCATATGAATGGAATTGGAATACGGCTAGTAAGAAAAATATATATATGTTTGTTGCAATAAAGGAATGGAATACGGAGCAACACAATTGATTTATTTATAAATAATTTGATTGATTCGCAATGTAGAAGTAACCAAATACAGTGTATTGATAAAATATAAGTTTTTCAAATATAACTTGTATTAAAATGTTATATTTTCACTGTTACATCGATCGATTAATTATAAAATCTATATTATAAGAATGGGATTACTTTGTATTGCAAATCGATTTCTAACAAATGAATGAAATTTAAATACGGCGAGTAAGAAAAAGAAATGTTTGCCGCGATAAAGGAATGGAAAACGCAGCAACATAATTGATTTTACCTATAAATTATTTTCAAAGATATTCGATTTGCAATGTAAAAGTAACTAAAAACACTGTATGGATGTAAGTTTTTCAATATGGTTTGACAGTTTCTGTATATAAGTTTGATGTTTTCACCATTTAAAGTAGACTAAACTCATTGTCATGGTTTTGTTTTCATCAGTTGCATCTTTCTTTCGCTTTTGACTGGCCATGTGTTAGGTTCTCCTGGCAACGTGCATGAGGACATGCACGGGGTCAGGACGGACGAGTGTTAGGTTTTAAGTATTTTAATGGTATTTGTTTTTTAAAAATAAGTATTTAATTTGACTCTGATATTAATCGATTATTTATTTTGATTTGGAGACTTTGATTTGACTACCTAGTCGGTTGAAGGACTACCCGACTTAAAATTGGAAGGGGAAAAAGCATGGCCGTAGAGGAGCGAAAGAAAGTCGGCAGTCTGTTCGGTGAAGCGGTGCGATGTGCACCTCCAGTGTTTACACTGTTACTCTGCCCAAATTCATATAAGTTATATATGTATAAGTGAGATATGGTTTACAAGTGACGTTTAAAGGAAGTACGAAGTGAAACAATAAACCAATGATTTCAAGGATATGGAGTTTTTCTTACACACTACTATACTAAGCGCCACACAAATCGGCGGATGGGAAGTTATGCGCAGAGCGAAAGCCAGAGAAACTCGCGCCGGGCACACCCGCCCGCCAACCTCATGCCTCCCGCGCACTCCCTGCACACTGCGCCCCTTGCGCAATAATGAGCGAATCACGGCGAAGTGTCATCTGCGGCTAACTTCCCATCCGTCGATTTGTGTGGCACTCAGTATATCATTATGAATATTTTAACCTTTTAATCGCTACGCCTCAATTTATTATAGGGCCCGATTTTTTACGACTAAATACATCGTTAGCGATCGAAAATGTAGTCAAGTATAGGGGACTTTGGCGGTGAAAAGATTAACATAGTTTGAGGGCAACCAAAATCAGCTAGGTAATCAAAATTGCCCGAGATTGATAAATCTAGTTGGTGTCTCATTTGGCGTTTAGATACTGTGTATACTCATACTCATTTATTTATACAAAAATTGCATACGTCAAAAAATTCCAGTAATAAATCCAGTCAATAAAAATCATAATTATGAGTTACAATAATAAAATATAACAAAAATCCAAAATGTATCGTAAGAATTAGAATTAGAATTAGAATTTTTTATTGACCTTATAACTACGTATGTTACATTAGGTACGTCAAATTTACAAACAAAAGAAAATCATAATTATATAAATCTGAAAAAATAATAATGTCAATGTTAAATATAAAGTTAACTAAAAAAATAAAAGTTTAACCTATGGACAAGAAAATAAATGTCAATGTCAATTAGTAATAAAAACGATCAGTCAAATTTAAATGAAAAAAATTACATAGAATAAAATTACATAGAATAAAATTACAAGTCAAAGAAAGAGAACAGCAATTAGCTGCGAGCAGTACAATCAATATAACTTACTAGCTAAATATAGCTCTATTTTTAACCGACTTCCAAAAACGAGGAGGTTCTATGTTCGTCTGTATGTATTTTTTTTTGTGTGTGTTCATCGATAATTTCGCCAATTGTGAACCGATCGAAATTTTTTTGTTCGAAAGGGTATACTCCCGAGGTGGTCCCGTTTAAATTTTACAGAAATCGACTGATCCGTTTTTGAAAAATCAACAATAATGAAAACAATTCGAGCGAAATATTCGAATTTTGTACCCGATGGAAGGCGATTTTGCCATTTCTTGCGAAAAATAATTTTATGTGTAAAAATTGCTTGTTAGCAAACCACCACCAGGCCCAATGATTAAAGCAAAACTTTCGCAGATATCGAAATCCATTGCGCTTCTTACCTGCTCAAAAGGTTTGAAAGGCTCGCCGAGTTCGAACTCTATCTTCAGGTCCTTAAAGCCCTTAATATCCGACATGTAGGGCGCGTAGTGATGCGGGTAGTACCAGCACCAGGACGGGCAGCCTTTGTAGTAGTAGTAGAGGTTCCACTGGATCGCGCGCACGTAGCCTTCCGCTTGAGATGCCAACACTTCGCTGAGGAAACATTTCAAGCTTTTTTATGATGACTGGATAAAGACTAACATAACGGGCATGATGCCTTGGTGAAAGAAAAAAACATTATTATAAGATACTTAAAAAATATTGACCAAACCAAACCAAAGTTACCGACATAGTCCAACGGATTAGTAAGTTGAAATGGCAATGGGCAGGGCACATCGCTCGGAAAACTGATAGCCGATGGGGCGGTAAAGTTCTCCTATGGAGACCACACACCAGCAAGCGCAACGTAGGACGTCCATCGACTAAGTGGATCGACGATATTATTCCGACCGCAAGAACGCCCTGGATGCAGGCCGCTACCAACCGGGCTTTTTGGAAATCCATAGGGGAGGCCTATGTCCAGCAGTGGACGTCCTACAGATGCAAAAAATATTGAACCCGTTTTTTTTGTCAATCAAACAAAAATTGACCATCGATCAAATGTTATGGGCGTTATCTTCATTATTTTGTTTCATGCAAGTCGGTATGTATGACGGCGCTCGGACATTTTTTTACTACTTTCACTTAGGGACTGTGGCTCGGTAGATATTTGCTCGAAGACACGTAATTTTTTTTTAAATCAAACTAAACACATTTTTGAAACAGAGAGTGCAATATTTTCTATAACATATTTCAATATTTCACTTACTCAGTAACACTAGAGTAGTCCAATTTGGTCATATAATAATCTCTTTTATGCAGTTTAAACTCCATTTCAATGTTAGCCTCCTCTGGAATAAGAAAATACTAACATTATAATATCATTTAGACAAAAATTGTTAGAAATAAATCTTAAACTATATAATATCATACAAAAAACGTTACCGTCACTAGTTTCTTCATAGTCTTCGTACTCGTCATCTAAGAACTGAAACAAGAAATCTTACTAAAATCTGTCTAAATAGAGAATGGAATGCACACATACGTTTGGATATATTTTTACGTATCACAACGAAACAAACATCAATGATTTTAAGCAATGACTGTGGTAGGCTATTACATTGGTATAGGACTAGTTACTGTAGATAAGAACCTGTTCTGTGTTGTGCCTGCGCACGGTAGTTTTGTGCGTTCGCGCGCCCACACTTGTTTTTTTTTGTGCAATTGCTAAGTGTTGCATTTTTATCTTGCCAAGCACTAAACAAAATGATTTAGTCATGTAGGTACCTAAATATGTTGTGTAATTATTATAATATACTTAAGAGAACTATAGATTGTCTAGATAAACTTAAGTTAGGTTTTAAGGCAATATTATTACCGAACTTTATCATTGTCATTTTTTATTTTAACCCATACTGTCCCACTCCTGGGCAAAGGTCTCCCCCATTTCTTTCCAGGAGTCGCGATCCATCGCAACTTCCTGCCAACCCCTCTCGAGAGTCAAGATCGTCACGCCAGCGCTTCTTGGGCCTTCCCTGGCTGCGTCGTCCGTCATTGTAAATTATTAAAAAAAAAAAAGGTGGGCATACACGATGCTATGAACTGATCAGTTTTTCGCATCACTCCAACTGGAAGCTCATTCAGTTAATTGACAGGTAGGAATAGGTGGTTTGAACCACTACCTGAAGCTGGATACACACGATGCGATGATCGCATTAGTTCATCAGATCAGTCCAGTGGGGGCCTATTAATGTAGTTAACCATTGCCGGTAGGTACTGTACTGCGATGGTTCGCTTGTTTGGACCACCTCGATGATTAACTGAATCTTCAGTAACTCGCGTAATTTCAATTTTACACGAGAAATGGTCAGAGCCAAAATTGTTCATAATTTAATTTCCTACATTTTTGTTTCCCATCAACTTTTTGTAGAATGTCATCAACGATGTCATTTTGTTTCTGCCATAACTTGAGTTATTTTAAGTTTTCATGAGAAGTTTTCGGAACCAAAGTTGTTTTAAATTGGATTTCCTTCAACTTTTATTCCCATCAACTTTTTGCATGACTAACCTAGTGTGGAAAGCACTATAAAATAAAAAATCTTACCATATCATCGGTGGCATTAATAAGAGCCTGTAAGTCGGCGTCCGGCCCGGCTTTTATTTCACTCACGTCCACGTTGAATGTGTCATCATCGTTGGGCTTGTACTGAAATAGTATAATAAAGACACGTTCACAAAATGTATGGAAGCTGGTATAATAATAATCAAAAATCTAACCACAGCACACGTTATATCTCGATAAAGTACATATTATTCTGAGTCATTACATCAGTTAAAATAAAAAAGAGCCCTCCAATTATTTTTTATAAATTTTGAATTTCTTAGGATAAATAATATATTTGACACACTAGGTAGTTTACATCCGGTAACTCTGACTGGGCAACCTTTAAATAGTTAAAATAAAAGGATTTTTTTTAATCAATTGAACACCGATTTTTAATGATTTTCTTGAAATATTGTTCTAACTGGTCACACTAGTCTCTTAAAAATTCAATAATTTTAACCAAAATATAGGGTGAATAATTGAATATGAAAGAATCAGGTAATAATGAAAGTAAACGAACGATAGAAGCACATTATTGTTGCTAAAACAGAAAAAATTGTTAGCTATATAACCATTTTAATATATTTTATTTTAACCATTTATAAAAAAATTGGAGGGGTGAAAATATACAAATTAAATATTTTTGAAAAGCCTATGAAACAAGCTTTCAAATGATGTATATATCATCTTGGTTAGATTTTTCTCTGAATAATATACCATTTGTAGAGGTCTCTTTTTAATCCCCGACGAAAAAGAGGGGTGTTATTAGTTTGACGTGTCTGTTTGTCTGTGTGTCTGTCTGTCTGTCTGTCTGTGGCATCATAGCGCCCGAACTACTGAACCGATTTCAGTTTAGTTTTTTTTGGATGAAAGGAGACTTAATCGAGAGTGTTCTTAGCTATGTTTTATAAAAATCGATTGAGCCGTTTAAGAGTTATGGTGGGTTAAAGTGGGGATGGAAGAACCAAAGTTCTACAAATGTGCCCAAAATGGTTGTCAATTGAAAGTTTGTTGTCAAATATTTTTGTGTCGGGGGTTTTTTAATTAGGTATATTATTTAATAAACAATAATGACATAGCAAATTGGGTTACCCTGTGTTGCTCACCCAATGAAATTAAATACACATTGTACTCAAAGGCGTGAGTGAAGTTAGCTACAAGGTGCACAGAGCCCCACCTCTCATCCCCGCTGATCTGTAAAATGCTACTACGCAACATCTCGCCCTCGTGTTCACAGACGCCAGTAAGTTTTATTCGATCTATACCAATTAATTGAGTTTCTTTTACAACGAGAATTATTAGAAAGAAGAAATGGTTTTGGGCTTGTTAAACCAGGTCCATAATTTTCGATTACTTATTTACTGCAATTGACGTATTTTAGATTTGGTCTAAAATGCTCTTTGCGGCTCTCTCTTTCCCTCCTTCTTCTTCTCCTTTTCTTCCCTCTTCCTTTCTTACTTTTCTGTTTAGTACAATATTTTCTCATATTTTGTTTAACAGTATTTGACACAAAAAAAACAAGAAATCACTTCAGAAGTAGTTGCCTAAAATCTTAGCAAAGACATAATAAAAAAAGTGCAAGTGGAGTCCCTCCGCGCGGAAGAAATGAAACTTTGACGCAACAGTGCTTTCATACCCCCTCCATGGTAGCATTAAACGATTAACACAACATTGTTGGAAGTCGCATTACAAGTTTCACTTCAAAAAGATCGAATCCTACCTCTTTTCTCTCTTGTGCAATAGGCCTCCTGCCTGTTTTAGCCTCAAAATACTTCAAATCTGCATACGTATCTTGGAATTTCTCCTTGTCTAACTTGGCAAGTTCTTGCATAAATATTTCGAACCTCCCTAAGTTCAACTCTCCAGCTTCATTAATGTAACCTGCAATAATCGTAATCATAATCGATTTGTTGATAACAATTGGACGTAGTTTACTAAAAAGGACTCAAACCACACTTTAATCAAAAATGAGTTAATGATACCAAAGTGCCTTATGAAGTAAGGTCTATCATATAAAAAAAAGATTACATAGACAATAAAAGTTTTTTTCATGTCGCAGACTAAAACCACATGTTAGTCAATCTGAACCTTTAAATGCCAATAACTCAAAAGTATTTTTTTTGGGTTGAGTCCTTTCTGCTAAACTATGTGAACTATGATGAATGAATAATTATAATAGCCCGGGAGGTAAGCGCAACAAATTCAACTACTTTATAAAAGCTGAATTTTTGGTATTACGTTGTCATGCTGGTGTACAACAATACCCCGGAGTCAGTCAGCTGGGATGCTTAGCGTTTGGTGGGGATACACGTTTGAATTTTAAAAAAAATGAGTATCTTCCGACTACATTTAAAAGTTGAAAATTGGTGTACGGATAGATAATAATTAAAAAAGAGTTTGATGAAAGCCAATTACCTAAAACAAGTAACAAGGCCTTTCAGTCAGGCTTTAAGGCGGCGCTACTGTTAGCCTAACTGAAAGGCTTTGTTACTTGTTTTAGGTAATTGGCTTAAAAATTCTAATATTGAAATCACAAATTGATAGCAAAAGAACCTAATCTACCACCCTGTTGTACTCCAATATTTCGCTTTTTAGTTTTACTCTTGAACTATTTTTTAAAGTTTTTCATCCTATAATAACACAGACAAAAGATATAAACTCACCATCTAAAGTAGGTAGCACCGTCATATACGTCCTATAAAGAATCGGCATGGCATCATTACTGATGTGCATATTGGGCAGATTCGGTATAAAATCATTGCCCACTAGGAATCCCATCAGCACCCAGTCGTCGACCACTTTTTCTATATCAAATGGGAATGAAAGACTGTCTTTTATTGTTATGAACTCTTGTTCTAAATACTCTCGGAGCAGAGAGAGGTGGAGGAGGTAGAAATTAGTCTCTTCGGGGCTTGTGGACCGCTGTGCTGTTCGACCGAATTTTACCTGAGGAAGAAAGTATGTGTATAAGTGTGGAGGCCTATGTCGATCAGTAAATAAATAAATATCAGGGGACATCTTACTCACGGTCTCTGACCCCTAAACTAAGCAAAGCTTGTGATATGGCTGCTAGAGACTGATGTACATATTATACGTATTTTTTAATACTTAAATCTTCGAGCTAATATCTACAGAGCCACAGTCCCTATGTGAAAGTAGTGATAAAATAATGTCCGAGCGCCATCATACAGACCGTTTTCTCGAATCTATATTTTACGACACCTAATTAGTGCTTGTAACTGAGCTCTTTGGCATTGCGCGGCGTTGTAGTCGGCTTGCAATCGTCTTACGACTAACTAAAAAGCCTGCCCACTACGTAGCTTGGGCAGAGTTTTAGCTCGGACATTTTTTTTGCACGATTTTGACTCCACAGATATTTGCTCGAAGACTTAAATAGATAATAACATTCAGACACAGAGCAAACACATATGTTCATCACAAAAAAGCTTGCCATGGGTGAGAATCGAACCCACACCTCTTTGGCCCAGGTGTCAGGGTTTACATAGACATCCCATAGCTGATTAAAGCATGTGTCATTTACTGTAAGGGCCTTTACACACGACCCGTGGCGAAACTACAACTGATGAATAAAGCCATGTATTTACTGAGCAACAATTGTTTATAAACTCTGTATCAGATACAAAATCTACGTGTTTCCGAAACAAAAAATAATGTTTCAGAGACAATAATTTTGTTTCTGTAAAGACTACCATGTGGAACACGGAAACAAATCAGCTCCTGGAAACATCTACGTGATGAACATTTCAAAAATTCGACGCGGATGCAGGATTCGAACCTTGCGTCTTCGGATCACTAGCCCGACGCTCTTGACCACTGAGCTAACCCGCTATACTGACTCCGCGCTGAATTTTATGAAGTGTTTATCATTTTAACCAACTTATAGCGTAAAAGTAACTCTTTGAGATAAACCTAGGGTGGGATGCACTATAAAATTAAAATCATTTCATCTACGTGATGTTTCAGAAACTGTGTTTCCGAAACATTGTTGCTCAGTGAATACATGGCTTATGGGTAAAAATAGTTATATTTTTATTTCGGTATAGCATGTGGTTTACAGTCTGCGTAAAGAGACTTATAACGTTGGTTATAAGCCGAATCAATGTTTCTTGGCGGCTGTAACGTTAGCCGCGAGCTTAACAAAACCCAATCCTGACTGAAATTCACTCAACAGTTGCGCAAGGATTGGGTTTCGTGCAGCTTTTAGCTAACTTCACAGCCGCCAAGAACTTTGATTCGACCTAAATTGTCTCAGCCATTACTTTTTAGGGTTCCGTACCCACTAAGGGTAAAAACGGGACCCTATTACTAAGACTTCGATGTCCGTTTGTCTGTCTGTCACCGGGCTGTATCTCATGAACGGTGATAGCTAGGCAGATTAAATTTTCACAGATGATGTACTTCTGTTGCCCAGAATAACAAAACAGCATAAAACAGAATAAAATAAATATTTAAAGGGGGCTCCCATACAACAAACGCGATTTTTTACAAGTTTTTTGCTCGCTATTAATAACGGCAAGAGGAATGGGGCTCCCATACGGTACGGAACCCTTCGTGCGCGAGTCCGACTTGCACTTGGCCGATTTTTACACACACATATCAACTTTATCAACAGTGCTTACCTCTTCTCTCAGCAGTGCAAAGTGCGGTTCATGCGTACACATGCCCAGCATGATCAAATCCGCGTCCAACCCGTAGAGGCAGTGCCGCGTGTTGGGGTCGTAGTCGGGCTGCGAGCGAGCCCATCTGATGTAGTCCATTATCTTGTGCTCGCCTTCGCCGGGCGTCTAAAATAATAATAAAACTTCTTTATTTCCGTCACTCAAGAGTACTCAAGATCAGAGTCTGTGAAAAAAGAAATTCTAGGCTCATATCAAAATCAACTAGTGGCTGAAGAACTCTTTTAGATGGAGAACTATTTGCAATCGCCAGGAAGAAAAATAAGGCGATACTAAACTTAGTACCTTGACTCAAAACAACTCAAAAGAACTTGGATATATAGCTTAAAGCTATTAGGCAAGGGAGTCAAACTCGTACATACACCTCACCCTCACGTGGGAGTCACATATACAGGAGCTATGTGGGAAGCTGAGCCGCTCGTGCTTCGCGCTCAGGCGGCTCGCGAGCACGGCCACGCGGGACGTTGTGCGCTCCTATTACTTTGCCACAATCCATAGTAATATTACGTACGGATTAGAATTGTGGGGCCGCGCCGCGGAGTACAAGAGAGCTTTTTCTATGCAAAAACGGGCTGTGCGGGCCATTTTCGGGGTTTCGGACGACGTGTCTTGTGTGGAGCTCTTTAGGGAACTGCGCGTACTGCCACTGCCGTGCGAACTAATCTATCAGGTGGCTCTTTTTTTACGCACAACCATTTAGAATTATTTGAGAGGAAAGGTACCTATTTAAGATTAAATTTAAGAAGCAATGCTAGGAAAAACCAACTGGTGACTCCTTCTCATAAGCTGGCGAAATCGGAGAGGTCTGTATATATTGGTGGGCCCGCTATATACAACCGAATACCCGTAGAAGTTCGGGATGCACCTTCCGCTGGGTCGTTTAGGAATAAATTAAAATGTTGGCTACATGAGCAACTATTTTATGACGTAAATGACTTTTTAAAATTACCTGAATTGTATTAAGATTTAGTGACTAATTTGGAAATTGTCAAGTATTATCTATTTTTATTTCGTGCTATATTGTATAGTGCCCTAATGTAATGTTTACTTTTTGACTTGTAACAAATGGTGTTATGAATAAATGACTATATGAATATACAGGTTTCCATACTACCATACAATGTGCTGATTTGATATGTCAAATATGTAGCGAGGAAACTGGTATGTATGTATGGTCTTTTCGTTTTCTACATTTTGAAAAAAAAATAGTAATATAAATTATCTAAAACGTTCCAGTGTGTGTTATGGTCCAGATCCGAGACAGATAGGCTACAAAAGGGTCACATTGGGGGTGCCCCTATTATTGAAAGGGCCCACATTGGGAACCTAAAATTGAGGTTTTGGTAAATATATTTGTATTGTATTATTTAGGGAAGGCCTAAAAGACGCTGGCGTGACGATCTTGACACTTTCCGGGAAGGTTGGCGGGATTTAGCTACAGAACGCGATGAATGGAAGGAAGTGGGGGAGACCTTTGCCCAGAAGAGGGACAGCATAGGTTGAGAAAAAAAAAATGTTTTGTATAGGGTGCTATGGGCAGGCTAAATGTGAGGATTGCTGCTGCACGTTTAGTCTCTGCCTATCCAATTGTTGCATTTTTAAACAAAAAAAAAAAAATACATGTTTTCTTTTTACCTTTTGACTACAGTGCCTCAATTTTTATTTTATTTAATGTCAGGGGGCCCATTTTTTTTGTCGACTATAAACATTGATGCCGCCCGAAAGTGCTAATTACTTAGGCAGTTAAAAGAATTAATTTTCGTTTAAAGTGTTTTATCTTGCTTACCTCATGTCCCGATAGTATAACCTTCACTTTAGACCAAAGCGGGTCTGTGCTCATCTTCTCTTTGACGAAAAATCTCAGCTGCTCGTGCAGGCGGGCCATGAACACTGTACCAGGAGTGATGCAGTTGCTGTCAAAACGCTTCTCCGATGGGAGGGTTTCACCTGAAAATATGCATATGCATCTTAAGAGCCAGTATTTAAATGTACATAGTAGGTATATACCAAGATAATGAGGATGAAAGAAATGCTATATAGGGAGCACTGGCAACTTCTAGAGGAGGCCTATGTCACGGTAATGATATCTACAGTATTCATCTAGTGTGTGACTTTCTTTCACCTTATCCACTTATTTATTTATCAAAAAGTAAGATTGTGGTGTCAGAATAATAAAATAAAATTTTAAGGCACCTTAAGGCCCCTGACATGGCTAATCGGTTAAAATAACCGGGACTTACAATTTAACGTGTCATTCGAGCCACGGTAGCGCTCAGTTGTAAATGCCACCCGCGGTCACCCAACCGAAGACTGACCGTGCCGAACGTTGCTTTTAACGTCGATGATCGCAAACGAACATCTAGGCAATCTACGCTATGAACACTACATTTATTTATTTATCAAGGTATTTTACGCTGTGGAAAAAGTTAAATACTTACCTATGAAAAAGAAACAAATTACGTATAAAAACTATTTTATAGTCTTACCTTCCGGCTTTTCTAGGCAATTTAAAAAAAATATCTCTGGATTCACTATTGAAGAATACAGACAACCATAAACCGCACAATCTACCATTTTCCATATAGGTATCTAAAAGTCACTACGGCGCACCGCGGCTGACTAACTTAACTCGAGGCGCGTAGGTATAATTCGCGTTCCGACCGTTTGTATGAAGACGGAATACTGTAGATATCATTACCGTGCCTATGTCCAGGGTGGACAACGTAATATTTATGTAATAGAAATGTTGAGACTCATTGTCTCATACTGTACTACCGGGCGAGGATGGTAGCACTGCAGTGTTTCACGTTTCGCTTCTTGATTGAAAATAAAGACTTGTTCCCAGGTGTGAATGAATTTATTTGGAAGCATCGGTCTTATATACTATTTCCTATCCTAAAGTAATAATAATAATAATCTACTATCCTATGACTAAACCTTACCTACTAGAAGCACCTATTTTCTAAAACTTACATCTAGACTACAAGCTAACTTTTATTTAACACTAAACCTAACTTCTAAGTAATTAGCCTAAGAACTAAAACTAAGACACTATCTAATTCTTTATTAAAATATTATTTACATTGATATTATACGCGCCGTGTCGTGGGCGCTTCATATAAATATACACGATCTGGGGACGCCTCAGCATTCCACAGCGCGCCGTCGTCACAGACGGCCGTGCGCGCCTCGTATGCCTGCGACCTGAATCACGCGCCGCCACATAGCCCCCCTTCAAGCGAAGCGTACCTCTATTAAAACGTAAACATATTTGTTTAGCTCGTGTTGACATTCAGCCTGGTGTGGTAAACAGTCGCGGTAAAAATTCACCATGCCCAGAAATCTTCGTAGTTCTTGTACTGTTTTAGGTTTCGGGTACTTCTTTATAGCTTCAATGCGATCTTCTGTGGGCTTGATACCTTCGGATGTCACTTCGTAGCCGAGGAACTGTATCTTCTCCTTACCAAATTCGCATTTGTCGATGTTGAGTGAAATGCCGAATTTGTTTAGGCGCTCGATGACTTCTTCTATGTGTCTTCTGTGCTCTTCTGGATTTCGTGAGTGGATAAGTATGTCGTCGACGAAACAAAAGATGTGGTCATCCAGCCCTCGCAGTACTTCATGCATAAAGCGTTGAAACGTTTGGCCTGAGTTGCGTAACCCAAACGGCATGCAAGTAAACTCGAACAGGCCAAACGGCGTGATAATCGCTGTTTTCTCTGCGTCTTCTTTTCTGTTCGGGATCCAGAAGTACGCTGTCTTGATGTCGAGTTTGGAAAATATGGTCTTGCCGTGCAGCTGGTACGTGAAGCTCTGGATGCGAGGAATCGGGTAGCGGTCTGGCTTGGTCACGGCGTTTAGTCTCCTGTAGTCACCGCATACACGTAGTGATCCATCTTTTTTGGTAACCACATGCAGTGGGCTGGCCCAGGAACTCTTAGATGGTCTGCAAATGCCCATGTCAACCATCTTCTCAAATTCCAGTTTCGCTGCCTTGAATTTATCTGGTGGTAGTGGGCGTGGTCTGGCGTACAAAGGTGGTCCAGTTGTTTCAATGAAGTGAGTCACATTGTGCTTCGGAGGGTCTGTCTTCAGTGACATGGGTCGAAGGACGTCTGGATACTTCATCAAGATGTCGTGGTATGCGTGGTCACGATTGATCATGTATATGGCGGGATCGTGGTTGTTTATCTTGATTGCGTCAATATTGATCTCAGTTACTTGGTCCAGTAACTTCCGGTGGTGTAGGTCTACGATCAATTTGTGGCTTCTCAAAAAATCGGCGCCCAGTATAGAAGTCTTTACATCGGCGACAATGAAGGTCCATCGGAAACTGCGCCGCAGTCCTAGATTGAGCTCCAATGTTCTCTCGCCGTAGGTCCTTATTGGTGTGTTGTTGGCGGCATACAAGGTATACTCTGCATCTGAAGAAGGTTTCTGGCTCCTGTTTCGTACAGCTAGCACAGAAATATCAGCACCGGTGTCGACGAGGAAGCGCTCACGGGTGTTGATGTCGATGACGCAAAGACGATGGCTCACATTAGGGACCTCTATAGGACTCACATTTCCCTTCTTCTTAATGCAGCGGCGTGTCTTGCGTTGCGCTTGCATATCACAAGCAAGCTGGCTGGCGTCGGATTGCCTACGTAGCTCGGCGACCTCAAGTGACAGCTTTTCTATCTGCATCATGAGGAGCTGGTATCGCAGCGTCTTGATGTCAGCGTTGGCCACAGGCGCGGTCGACGCCTGACCAGTGTGCTTCATCTCGTCCGACATAGCTTGGTAATCTTCATAAGAAATTTATGTGGGTAGTTTTCTTCACGGTAATATCATTTTTTAATTTTCGAGGCTTTTACATGTGCCATACTTGTTCAAAAATAATCTTCGATCTTCTTAAAATAAATTATGATTTTCTTCAGACTTCATTTTTATTCGTGTCATCCTTAGTCGGCAGGTCACCAATTGTTGAGACTCATTGTCTCATACTGTACTACCGGGCGAGGATGGTAGCACTGCAGTGTTTCACGTTTCGCTTCTTGATTGAAAATAAAGACTTGTTCCCAGGTGTGAATGAATTTATTTGGAAGCATCGGTCTTATATACTATTTCCTATCCTAAAGTAATAATAATAATAATCTACTATCCTATGACTAAACCTTACCTACTAGAAGCACCTATTTTCTAAAACTTACATCTAGACTACAAGCTAACTTTTATTTAACACTAAACCTAACTTCTAAGTAATTAGCCTAAGAACTAAAACTAAGACACTATCTAATTCTTTATTAAAATATTATTTACATTGATATTATACGCGCCGTGTCGTGGGCGCTTCATATAAATATACACGATCTGGGGACGCCTCAGCATTCCACAGCGCGCCGTCGTCACAGACGGCCGTGCGCGCCTCGTATGCCTGCGACCTGAATCACGCGCCGCCACATAGCCCCCCTTCAAGCGAAGCGTACCTCTATTAAAACGTAAACATATTTGTTTAGCTCGTGTTGACATTCAGCCTGGTGTGGTAAACAGTCGCGGTAAAAATTCACCATGCCCAGAAATCTTCGTAGTTCTTGTACTGTTTTAGGTTTCGGGTACTTCTTTATAGCTTCAATGCGATCTTCTGTGGGCTTGATACCTTCGGATGTCACTTCGTAGCCGAGGAACTGTATCTTCTCCTTACCAAATTCGCATTTGTCGATGTTGAGTGAAATGCCGAATTTGTTTAGGCGCTCGATGACTTCTTCTATGTGTCTTCTGTGCTCTTCTGGATTTCGTGAGTGGATAAGTATGTCGTCGACGAAACAAAAGATGTGGTCATCCAGCCCTCGCAGTACTTCATGCATAAAGCGTTGAAACGTTTGGCCTGAGTTGCGTAACCCAAACGGCATGCAAGTAAACTCGAACAGGCCAAACGGCGTGATAATCGCTGTTTTCTCTGCGTCTTCTTTTCTGTTCGGGATCCAGAAGTACGCTGTCTTGATGTCGAGTTTGGAAAATATGGTCTTGCCGTGCAGCTGGTACGTGAAGCTCTGGATGCGAGGAATCGGGTAGCGGTCTGGCTTGGTCACGGCGTTTAGTCTCCTGTAGTCACCGCATACACGTAGTGATCCATCTTTTTTGGTAACCACATGCAGTGGGCTGGCCCAGGAACTCTTAGATGGTCTGCAAATGCCCATGTCAACCATCTTCTCAAATTCCAGTTTCGCTGCCTTGAATTTATCTGGTGGTAGTGGGCGTGGTCTGGCGTACAAAGGTGGTCCAGTTGTTTCAATGAAGTGAGTCACATTGTGCTTCGGAGGGTCTGTCTTCAGTGACATGGGTCGAAGGACGTCTGGATACTTCATCAAGATGTCGTGGTATGCGTGGTCACGATTGATCATGTATATGGCGGGATCGTGGTTGTTTATCTTGATTGCGTCAATATTGATCTCAGTTACTTGGTCCAGTAACTTCCGGTGGTGTAGGTCTACGATCAATTTGTGGCTTCTCAAAAAATCGGCGCCCAGTATAGAAGTCTTTACATCGGCGACAATGAAGGTCCATCGGAAACTGCGCCGCAGTCCTAGATTGAGCTCCAATGTTCTCTCGCCGTAGGTCCTTATTGGTGTGTTGTTGGCGGCATACAAGGTATACTCTGCATCTGAAGAAGGTTTCTGGCTCCTGTTTCGTACAGCTAGCACAGAAATATCAGCACCGGTGTCGACGAGGAAGCGCTCACGGGTGTTGATGTCGATGACGCAAAGACGATGGCTCACATTAGGGACCTCTATAGGACTCACATTTCCCTTCTTCTTAATGCAGCGGCGTGTCTTGCGTTGCGCTTGCATATCACAAGCAAGCTGGCTGGCGTCGGATTGCCTACGTAGCTCGGCGACCTCAAGTGACAGCTTTTCTATCTGCATCATGAGGAGCTGGTATCGCAGCGTCTTGATGTCAGCGTTGGCCACAGGCGCGGTCGACGCCTGACCAGTGTGCTTCATCTCGTCCGACATAGCTTGGTAATCTTCATAAGAAATTTATGTGGGTAGTTTTCTTCACGGTAATATCATTTTTTAATTTTCGAGGCTTTTACATGTGCCATACTTGTTCAAAAATAATCTTCGATCTTCTTAAAATAAATTATGATTTTCTTCAGACTTCATTTTTATTCGTGTCATCCTTAGTCGGCAGGTCACCAATTGTTGAGACTCATTGTCTCATACTGTACTACCGGGCGAGGATGGTAGCACTGCAGTGTTTCACGTTTCGCTTCTTGATTGAAAATAAAGACTTGTTCCCAGGTGTGAATGAATTTATTTGGAAGCATCGGTCTTATATACTATTTCCTATCCTAAAGTAATAATAATAATAATCTACTATCCTATGACTAAACCTTACCTACTAGAAGCACCTATTTTCTAAAACTTACATCTAGACTACAAGCTAACTTTTATTTAACACTAAACCTAACTTCTAAGTAATTAGCCTAAGAACTAAAACTAAGACACTATCTAATTCTTTATTAAAATATTATTTACATTGATATTATACGCGCCGTGTCGTGGGCGCTTCAGAAATAAGGATAATGTATTGTAATGTTGTATATTAGTGAATAATAGTACATTGTTCACCGAGAGGAGAAAGTGACCGATTACCGATCGGGAATCGCACTTTCTCTCGAGTGATACATAGTGCTTTATACTACACCTACGAGGAAAATAAAAAACTAAATCTTTACTAATTGAAATTTATATTGAAATTGTTGCAGTTAGTGAAGCTTAATGTAACACTTGAAAATGGCGCCAATGGCGTCTGCAATTTTCACATGTTCTTTTTTCAAATTGTTTGACACCATCCAACACACAGCTAGTGGCCAGTATCATTTTGCGAACTTGGAGATAAAAACTCACTGTAAAAACTTTTTGGCTTTTGATATTTAGGTTACCAGCGCATAGTCTTACCCAAAATTAAAAAAGAAAAACCACGTAAGAAATGGATTTTCATACACTTTTCTCTCCCGCTCAGATGCGTTTTCTCCCCGCATATTTGTTCGATATGCAATGACGTACTTTCTACCGTAAATTTGATAAAGTATCAAGGTACTTTCCGAGCAGGTGTAGTATAAAGGCTATTTTTATTTTATTTAATTTAATACCAAGCCACATTAAGCTAGAGTGGTGAATACCAATAACCTTTCAAGGGTAGGACTACGTCCAATAGTGGATTATTATTAATATGGCTAGCCACCCAGCCTATACAAACCCTCTTACTTAATATGGCTGGTACAGTACAGTAGTCTTCAAAGAGATGAATGGCAAAAACTAAGATGGGCTTTTGCTCAACATTGGGTTAACCAAATGCTTATGATAATAATGATGATTACAAGAAAATAATTCCCATTTAATTATTAATTTCCCATCAATGTATGCAGTTCAATATGGAAATAGTATTTAAGCTAAATATATATCATAGGTTTACCTTTAGCCTTAGCTTCTTCCTCAATTTTTTCAGCCTCCCTAGCTGATCTGAATCTGTAACAATGCAACGATAGAGGAGTTATTTCTACACTAGCTGGCCCGCCCCGGCTTCGCCCGGGTACGATTGGTTAAAGAAGACAGATTTTATGAGTATTGTGTGTGCCTATTTACCTACCACGTAATGTAGATATGTCACTCACATGAACACAGTTATTTTAGCGCGTTTTCATATTACAGTATCATATAAGCAAATATTTTTTCCATAGAACACCCACTGCTTAACATAGGGCTCCCTTATTGGATCTTGAATAACACCGAATAAAACCATTGCAAGAATTTTGTATCCAGCGTCCATCCATGTATCCACCAAAAAATGAGGTTCGCAATTCGACTGTGTTTCATTTTGTATGTATGTTACGCGATCATTCCGTCAAATATGAACCAATTTTGTAATGGAATCGATCGAATTGTAGTCTTAATCTGTCCGACTATTTACATAAAATAAAGATAGTGCTTGCCTATCTAAATAAAAGTAATTTCGTAAGTGTCGGGTGGCTATCCCTGGCTTCTGAGTTTTTAAACGGTTAGAATATTAGAGACCCGCAGCCCGCAGTCCATCTACAATCTACCAACGTAAGTTAGCTGATGTTCTAATATACACTTGTTTTTAAACTTTTCTTCATTCAAGTACTTTGTAAAATATTGGCCATCAGTTCTACTTCTACGAATTGTGCCTAAGGCCTCTTCAACTTGCTAACCCAAAAAGCTGTGATGGAACCGATGGAAGCGCTGGCATCCAATGTGTTCAGATGGTCTCGACCAGATCTTAGATTCACGTGAAAACCTTCTCTACACTTGCCAATACATTGTCTACATTCGAGAACTTTAAAGCCCCATCGATCATTCTTTTGCATACTATGTGTCAGGACACTCACTATCACTACAACAGAAATTATAAATCGTCTGTATGTCGGTTACCTAACTTAGGTTTTCCAAATCTGTAGGTACTTACTACATAAATCGACGCATTAATAGAGGTATATAGCCGTGGTGGTCTAGTGGTAGTAACACTTATCTTACAATCGTGAGTTGGTAGGTTCATATCCCGATCCCGTATCAATGAGTTTCTTTGGAACTTATGTACGGAATTTCACATCACTGGCTTTTCCGTGAAGGAAAATATCGTGTGGCAACCTGCATAACTACGTCCGTAGAAGGAACTGGATTACGTTTAGGAATCCACCAACCCGCACTGGGTCAGCGTGGTGGATATGGCCCAACCGTAGTTAGACTCTCTCGCTACTCAATAGATTACAACGCGGTCGCGGTTTCATATTACTTCTTTATACTTTCGTCAAAATTGTAAACAGTAAAAGGAAAAAGTATTTTTTAAAACACTTCAGACGATAAATTGAAATTAAAGGATGCCCTATAACGCCAACCCGCACTCAACCAGCGTGGTGGATATGGCCCAATCACACTTCGTGGGAAGGCCTATGTCCTGCAGTGTCGAACGAAATGTTCGAATTTAACAATTTAAAAAGTCATGTAAAGATGCTGAATTATTCTCGAATATAGTAGTTTATTTTAATAAGGGTTTACGCCATGATATAAATTAAGAGCCTTTTCTTCCGGCGGCATTTCAATTAAAATTTTCAAATAAAAGAACACTTATTGTGGCTTAACTATAATAGATAGACATACTCTGTCGCGACACTTTTTGTAAATAATAATGTGCTCTACAAAGTCGTGGTACATTATTTTACTGTACCAGCAATAGTTTTCGCAGCGCACGCGATGTAAATAATATTTTAGGTAATTTTTGTACACCTTGGGTTACATTTTGGGAGTTTTAGTACGGATCTCTAATTATTTAAAAAATATAATATAGCCTATGGCATCCAGGGATAACAAAGCTTTCCAAGAGTGAAATAATTTCCAAAATCGATTCAGTAGATCCAGAGATTACCCCCTACAACCTCACAAACTTTACCTCTTTATAATATTAGTATAGAAGTATAGATTAAATTATTTGAGCAATTTGATAGAAATTGTTTTATAATACTTAAAATACTTAGTGCAGAAATAGAGCTGTAGTAACATTTGAATGTACTGCAGAACATAGACTCTTAAGATTTTTTAATGCACAAAATATAACTTATTTTTGTTTAGATTGTTTCATTTCAATTAATTATTTCTGTGGGTTTTGCAAGGTACAAAGGTGCACATTCCAAACATTTAGTAATTATCTTTATTTTACAGACAATATTGAAATTGAATTGAATTTTATATGGCCATAGTGCAGGCTTCTATTATACTTGCACTCGTAAAAGACGCTATGCAGGGCCCTGGCAATTTTGCTGACCTACTAAGTCTCTACAGTATGTCTGGGCATGGCAGGCATCATCTGATTTACAACACAGGCTGCAGTATCTCTTCAATATTTGTTGTAGTTTAGTAGGGAAGACTCAACCCACAAGGCGAGTTTGAACATTCAAAACATAAAAGTTACTCAAGTATATCTTATGACACTTGCTATGTTCTGATTTTGTGGGTTGAGTCTTTTCTCCTGAACTACACCCATTTGTCTGTTTGAACCAATTATAGTGTGATACCAGTGATTATAGTGTGTAAACCAGTGTGAATATTTTACCTTCTCCCTCTTTGCTGGTTCATCTTAGCTCTCGGAGCGACACCATCAATAGCCATGAAGAACAATTTCTTAGGCTTAATGATTTGGAACAAAATGCTCAGATAATGGAAGATATCCTGGAAAATCTTCTCCTCGGTGATTCGAAAATGAGCATTAGTATCATCGGGGTGAGAGCAGTTGTGAATGATGCCATTCATGTCCAGGTACATGTTATCAAAGTCTGGGATCTGAAAAATATAATATAAGGGGTTCATTGAGAGGTACATAAATCATGTTTTTCTAACGGGAAGTTGTTGATTTATTGTTGTTGAGCTGAGCAACCCTGAAATCCTGCTCGGAATATAACATTGTGCAATTTACAAGTTTTTTACTCAAGTGAGAGTGAATTATGTGTGTCTGTCACATTTTTGAAGAAAGAGGTATTAATAGGCGACACTTACAAGTAATACATATTATTATATGTAATACAAAATAGGTCCTGGCATCATCTGATAGAACGAAATGGAAAACTGCCAGATTGATAAAATTTATATATAGCTTTTATCACTAAATAAAATATACTTTGTATTGATACATTTCACAATTTGTTGACATACAATCTAGGTACTGTTATTATGGGACATGAGAATATAATGCATATCATACCTGGTACTGCTTCACGAGCTCGTTGAGGCAAGGGTACCTCTCGCTTGTGTATCTGAAGAACTTAGGGACTCCCATGATGATAGATTAATGTGATAGTTTTTGAAAATCTTGCCAACCCCTTGGTCAGGAAAGCCAGACCGAGTAACCTATGATTACGGAATCACAAGCTTTCAGAACATTAAGAATGATTTGCCACCAAATGGACTAGTATTTTTACCGGGGATGGGTATGGAAAATCGGGTGAAATTCCTGTTAAAATCTCAACAACAGTAAATTGAAACAATAACCTACATCGCGGAACGGAGAAAATATAAATCCTAAAAATGTTACTACATGACAATTTAGAAATTACGCTACACGTAGATTCAACTAACAGTTTTTATTTGTATTTTGATTTTAAAAATATTTTCTAATTAAATTGTTATTTTCTGCTATGAAATATTTCAGTAAATAATCATCATTTTACGTTTTGTGCCATCTAAAAAAAGAAACAAAAGTTACCCAGTAGATCTTGATAGAACACAGGTGGTCTCATCACTTGACAAGCACCACATTGCTTAGTTTGGGGTCAGAGGCCGTGCGTTAGATGTTCCCTGATATTTATTTATTTGAATACTTCGATAAAATATAAACAGAGCAGCACCTTTGATTGATTACAATTTTAAGAAAGATAATATGACTCAAATCGCCATTTTTTACTTACACTAGTAACACTACCTTCTTTTCGTTTAGCTGCGTTACGACAGAAAAAATCAAAGATTTTTTTAATTTCTTGCTGTCTTGTCAGTGTCATACTCACTTCCTTTGACTGTCAGTAATTATGTCATCTTTAGTTTCGCTACTGTGTGACCAGAATATATGTTCAAATTGCTATTAAAGTTATTTTAAAAATCTATTAATACTATTTCATGTCAGAGGAGTTATTCCATGTTTACACGTGAATTGAAACTACAGCTGTTTCCGCATTGCTTTATACATTTTTGTACAGCGCCCTTGGCGGAAGCGAGAAAGAACCCAAAATGTATGAAGCCACACGCGAACGCGATAGTTTGAGTAAATTACGCAAATCCTGACCTCAGTTGAATATATTATTTATAACAGTAAGGTTAGACAATAGACATACGTTTTAATTGATTTATTTTAAAATCTGTTAGTTTTTTTACTTTTCTTGTTGGTAGGTAGGTACTAAAAATTAGAAGCACAAGTTCCAAAAGTATGCAATGTTTTTTAAAATAAAAATAAACAAAAATATTGTGTATAGTGCTAAAAATTGAACGTGGTTTGCACAGGATTAAGACAGACGACACGATATAAAACAAAGCCAAAGGAAGGAAGGAAAGGCAAGAGGAGATATGTGGATGATGATGATGAAAAATGTAATGCTAGTTTTATTTTTAGTTATTTTATAATAAGCATTGCCTTGGTGGGGTCCTGTATAAAAAAATGTTTGGGGGCCCGTATGAATGGTAAAAATTTCTCAGAAAAATATGTTTGCATGGAATTAAAAGTTTATTAACCAAAAGAAAAAATACACAGCTATTGTAGTACATAAAGCGAGAAATAAATTATTACAGTTAATTTCGATTATGTCTGATACAAAACAGCATTGCCTTATATTAAAAAAGCATTTCCAAATTAAAGAACTGTGAGCCCCAAACTCAGCTCAAGGCTTGTGTCTTGGGGCTCGAGTGCAAGGTTGTCAGAATTCGACATGAAATATTTATTCATCATAGTTATCTATCTGTTACTTTTTCCAAAATGTTTACAAACAATTAAAATTATAAACATACACTCTCCTTGCCTGTTTTTGCAAACTGATTTATTAAATCATTTATTATTATGATTTTTGCTTACGCATGTCGGGGGGCCCTGTGGCCCGGGGGCCCCTTATAATTGATACGGCAGATACGGCGGCAGCTACGCCCCTGATAATAATTGATATTCAGTATTAAATCAAATCTTCCACCTATAGCTACTCTAGCAGTATTATTATATATTCTTTGACTCTAGTCAGGTTTACTTTTTCCGAGATTTGGATTATTTTCTACAAATTAGATCTGGTCACATTTTATAGATGTTTGTTGAACTACGAAATCGACGAAGTGAAGTGAGAATTTCGCGATTATTCCGTATATTTCGTAAATATTTCTTTTATTGATAAATTCATTCGTAATTATTCATGCCTCAGGAATCGCCAGTTATAATTTAGGTGTTGAATTTGAACAAATTAGGTATTGGATGAGAGAGTTCCATCTATTGCTCGCTTGACCACGACCATGGATAACGATCCGCTAGGGAACGATTTGGTGCGACTCGACAACGGATATACTTTGGTGGAAGAGGAAACATACGTCGTGAACTCTGATGATATACTTGGTAAGTCGTAGTACCTGTTAGTAAGGTTTTTCTCGTGATTCTCAACAAGCATCCTTTATTGAAATCCACCTTGCTTGATACTGTTAAGGCAATTTCAATAAGGATATTTTATCACATACCTAGGTACATTTCACAATCATATTTTAGACCTTTTATGTAGTTAATTCTAATCTATTTATACCTAACTAGCGCCCCGCCCCGGCTTCGCACAGTTGTATTATAATCATAAACCTTCCTCTTGAATCACTATCTATTAAAAAAAAACGCATCAAAATCAGTTGCATAGTTTTAAAGATATAAGCAAACATAGGGACAGACAGCGGGAAGTATACTATGTAGTGATAGTAATACTCATTATTCATACATACTTTGCAGATGAAGAAAATAATTCTGATGGAGGTGGCAAAAATATGCCTTTACGAGAGCAGGACAGGTTCTTGCCCATTGCTAATATTGCCAAAATTATGAAGAGAGCAATCCCTGAAAATGGAAAGGTAAAATAAACTGTGTTTTATTTAACTTTGCAAGAAAGTTGATAAGTTGTTTTTCTTTGTGTATTTATAGCATAGTTTCAATTTGATTGGTTTTTTGACTGGCCCAATTGGCCTAAGCTTTGAAACGTACCTACTTTATAATTGTTTACTTTATAATGAAACTCAGAAATGAAGAATAAAGCTGAGTTCCTTGAGTTTCATTGTAGAGATTTAACTGTATCAATGTGCACATCCTACAGTTTAAGAAATGTTACTATAGTGTAAACTCTGTATAATGAAGTTTTTTGTTAAGTATGTTTATATTTTTCATTGTAAAAAGTGAAAATTCATGGAGCTTTAAGGCTAATCATCTTGGTCAGAGAGCAAAATTCAGTATTTTTTTTGGGTTTTTTGCTGTGTACAGATAAACTATTAATTTTAAGTTTATGAAAATACATTTAACGGCCATGAATAGGTAGCGTTTATGAGTTACATGCATTAAAAAACCAAGGTCAGGTTATGCACAAAAGGGCATGAACTAATTCAAATTTGAAGTGAGAGAGAAGAGTCCTGCACTGACATCCCACATGGGGTGTTTTGTGCATTTCCACTCAAATCGGCGGATGAGAAGTTATGCGCAAAGCCAAGATATGCGTGGGAGCCAGAGAGACGAGACGTCGGGGCACACCCGTCCGCCAACCTCATGCCTCCCGCGCACTCCCTACGCCCGTGCTCACTCACGCGGCGTCGGAATTGTGCACACATGCGCAATAATAAGCGAATCACGGCGAAGTGTCATCTGCGGCTAACTTCTCATCCGCCGATTTGTGTGGCGCTTAGTACATTGGCATTTTGTCTATGGTGGGTAAATAAGTTTCTAGGAGGGCACAATTTGTTACATCGAGTTTATGAAGTGAAACATATTGGTTCTTGTTTCTTGTAGATAGCAAAAGATGCGAGAGAATGCGTCCAAGAATGCATATCTGAATTCATATCCTTCATAACAAGTGAAGCAAGTGATCGGTGCCAAATAGAAAAAAGAAAGACAATCAATGGAGAAGACATCCTATTCGCCATGAATGCACTCGGCTTTGACAATTATGTAGAACCAATGAAGATATACCTGAAAAAATACAGGGAAATTGTGCTATCACCTGTAAGTATTAAAGGTAGATATGTCTGTTTGTTTATTATTTTTCTTATATTTATCTGGCAATAGATTGAATATTTTGGCAAACCCTAAAAATGTACTTATCAACATGTAAAGTAAGTTCATTTCAGATTCAGATTCAGATATCTTTATTGTTAAATCTTCATTTAGGCCTGTTGTCTGAGTTTTTAAGCCACCTGAAGGCCTCTGACATGGCTAAACAGTGAAAACAACTGGCACCTACAATTTAAGTCGTCGGAGCCAAGGTAGCTTTCAGTTAGAAAATGCCACCTGCGGTCGCCCATCCAAAGACTGACCGTGCGGAACATTGCTTAACTTTGGTCATTGCTAACATAGGCCTAGCCAAACTATGCTATGAGCGCTATGTATGAAAAGATTAAATACAATATTAGGCCCTAGTTTGATGAGTAGAACAGTTTAATATCAATTATTGATTTTTTTTAATAGCCATTAACCACTGTTAACTTCTTTTACTTGTTTTATTTTATTAATTATCTTGCTTATAAAATTAAGTTATAATTTTATTAAGTTATCTGATAAAACTAATAATAAGTCCAATTATGAAGGCGCCATCGTAAATTTAATAGCAACGAACAAGTGTTCTCTCTATCGAATGCCTAAAGTGAAAAAGAAACATAATGTCTAAATAGCTATTATAATCACGATGGCGCCTTCATAATTGGGCCTAATATAAAGGGTGATTTTATTTCCAGTGCACAAACTTTGCATTCGGAAAGTATAATAAACAAACAATTTAACCTCTATTTTACTTTCACTCACTTTGGTACAAAAATATTGAAATAACTTCAAGAGAAAGTATACAGATAAACGGGGTAATCAATGTCACCCTACGTCTGAATACCTACGGCTGCGTCGCGAGACGTAGGTATTGTACCTACTGAGAACCGAGGGGGGCGAGTTGTACGCCGCGCCGACTATTTACCTACGGTGAGGGGCCATTGACCGGTAGCACTGACCTTGAGAGAGCTAGCTATACGTTTTAGGTGGTAGTTACTGTCTGGAGTGTAAGGTGCATGCAATTTAATTATTTTTGGGATAGTTTGACAAAAAATTGATGTAAAAAAAGTTGATCTTTTTATGAGCGAAATATGTTCTATTAATGATATCTATTGCGCGATAAAAATTTGTGCACTGAATAAAATGTCTTGCTGTATACTTATAATGACAAAAAAGTGTAATTAATTAAACATGACCTTTCATGAAACAAAAAAAATCATAAATAAAAAAAATGCAATAATTAAACATGACATCGGTTGTAAAATAATGGAAAAAAATGATAATAACTAAATCAGAAAAAAAGGCTATAAATAAATAAATTTGTGGAAGAGTCTACCAGTGTGCCCCAATTGTTAAAAAAGATGATGTCATTTAATTCATAATATAACTTTTTGGTTTCAGGTGACCATCAACAAGATGAACAAGACTATACTAATTTATAATGGTAAGTATGTTATTATTGTGGGGAGATAAATAAATATTAATAAATATTTGGGGACATTTTACACACTGCCTCTGACCCCAAACTAAGCAAAGCTTGTGATATGGCTGCCAGAGACTGATAAACTACTTATACATAATTTTAAATACATACTTATATAGATAGTATAGATAGTAACCAAATAACACCCAGACACAGAGCAAACACCTATGTTCATCACATAAATACTTGCCCTGGGTGGGGATCGAACCCACGCCTCTTTGACCCAGAAGTTAGGGTCACTAACCACTGAGCCACCGAGGCAGTCAAATATAAGTAAGATAGTAATATAAGTAAGAAGTTTTACGATGAACTCTGGATTGAAGTGCCGAATAAGTGTTGTCGCTTTTTTATACAAGCCTAAAACCAAAAGCAGGAGAAATAATACTGACTGGAAATGATTGCCGTGCCGCCGCCGACGCCGCCGTGGTGGTCTAGTGGTAGTAATCGTGAGGTTGTGGGTTCAAATCCGATCCCGTACCAATGAGTTTCTTTGGAACCTATGTACGGAATTACACACCACTGGCTTTTCGGTGAAGGAAAACATCGTAATGTAACCTGCATACGTCCGTCAAAAATTCGATGGCGTGTGTGAATTCACCAACCCGCACTGAGCCAGATTGGTGGATATGGCTCAATCACCCTTCATGGGTAGGCCTACGTCCTGCAGTGCACTATTAAAAAAAAAGACTAGAACAGGTATGTCTAATTTTTGTTGAAGTAAAAGTGATAGGTTGTAATGCGACTTCCAACAAGGTTGCGTTAAAACGTTTAACGCTACCATGGAGGGGGTATGAAAGCACTGTTGCGTCGAAGTTTCACTTCTTCCGCGCGGAAGGACTCCACTTGCATTTTTTCATGTAGATGGTACGAGGTGCATTCAATAAGTACCTAGCCTCATCGCCAGAGGGCGCTGTAGTTTCAAAAGACTTTTACCACAGTGTAGCACATTCTTTTTTAATTCTTTTTTCAAAGAAGGATGCAGCGAATGGACCTGTCGTTTTTTTTTTTGCAAGTAGGTAGAAAACAAAACATCATTTATAATAATGATATGTGCTTCAAAAATTTAGTGATTTTTTGCTGTTTTCATATCACTAATTAAAATTAATATTAGACTACCAGAAAAATTACAATGATTTTTTATTGTTTTTACATTATAGATTACATACATAAGAAGTGGCGGTATGACCTTAAAGGCTTTAGCCTGTCCAAAAATGGGCACATTATTTAAAAAAAACACTATTTTATTACTGTTGCTGTCAAAAAAAAAGGAAATGTCAAATTCAGTCGATCAGATGATGTATTCAGTATTGCAAGATTTCGTTTTCGGTATTCCGACTTAGCAATTTTTTGGAGGGGTTGATATAATTATTTTCTTTTTCAACAGTTGGTACATGCTCCTTCCTTAACTCGTTTTAAGTGTTTCAACTAGTAATTTTACGAACTGAGGTGTCTTTTTACATATTTTATAGAAACATACATTTTTGTTTACTAAAAGATTATCAAAAAGAAAGAATACTTATATTTTTAGGTTTCACTCACTTTACTACTAACAAAAAGCTGCAGTTGAAATTATCCGAGATATTCCTGATTATTTTGATATTGCTCGTAATAATCCTTAAAGGTGCTATTCGAATCTCGGCAGCAGGCTACAGCTACAAACAGCACTTGCAGCAGCTGCGCGAAGCCGGCTGTGGCTGCACAACTGAGGGGTTAATCCAGGTTTACACGTAAATTGAAACTACAGCTGTTTCGGTATGGCCCTATACATTTTTGTACAGCGCCCCTAGCAGAAACGAGGAAGAACTAACCAAAATCTATGGAGCCACACGCGAACGCGAAAGTTTGAGTAAACTTCGCAAAGCCTGGACTACGAGTAAGGGCTCTGGTTATCTATGTAGTAGTATGAATTTCTGCAAAATGATTCCGATTGCGGCTCCGGCAGCACGTGCTACCGAGCCTCAGCTGCGAGTGTTGTTCACCTGTTTAGACAAGTCCGACGTGCTGCCTGTCGCAGCACGTGTAGCTAACCTCGGAATCACTCTCGACTGCGGAAGCAGGCAGTGGCTGCATTTCAGATGTGTGTTACCTGCAATCGCGACCTGCATCCGCAGGCTGCGGCCGAAGTTCGAATAGCAGCAAGTTGTGGTTCTTATACTATTGCTAATGAAGTGGATGAATACCGAAATTCATTATCATTCATTTTTTCGTAGTACCAGTCGTCGTAGTTACCATTTAGCGCTTCTGGCGCGTTTTTGACGTGCTGATAGCGAATTTTTGCCAAAAGGAGTTGGCAGCACTGCTATGGTCTATATTTCTATAAATCAAAGTAGGTACCTATAGCTTGAAAATTGTTTTCGGTTTTTCTTATTTTAACTTCATTTTAAACAAACTTGTACATATCAGAACAGTTTTAGAAGCGTCATAAATTACTCTGGTGAAGATAACATTTTTATAAATGAGCTTGGGAGAAACTGAGTGTATTCGTACACAACAGGTATTCGTATGTATGAGCTGTCGACATCCTTCTTTCATTCCAATCCCTTCATTTGTTTTAATTTGACAACTTATGAAAGCGAACGTATCGATCGGTTTAACAAAAATGGAAAAAGAGCAATATCGTTCGGTGATTCGATTCCTATTTTTGGAAGGGAAAACGCGCATCGAAAACAAAGAGCGCTTGGATGCTGTGTACGGTGACTCTTCTCCATCGATGGCCACCGTCAAGAATTGGTTCAACGAGTTTGCACGTGGCCGTACGTCGGTTTTTGATGAACCACGTCCAGGTGCACCGAAAACAGCTGCTACGGAGGAAAACATTAAAAAAATCCATGATCTCGTATTGGCAGATCGCCGATTGAAGGTTCGGGAGCTAGCTGAGACTGTAGGCATTTCAGAAGAAACAGTGCATCATATTCTTCACGAGGAACTCTGCAAGAGAAAGCTGTCGGCGCGATGGGTGCCGCGTTTACTCACACCGGAAAACAAGTGCAACCGTGAGACCACATCGGAGACGTGTTTGGCGCTGTTTAAGCGGAATCCAGCGGAGTTTTTGCGTCGTTTTGTGACCGTCGATGAAACCTGGATCCACTGGTACACACCAGAGACCAAGGAGCAATCAAAACAATGGATCCAGACCGGGGAACGTGCTCCAAAGAAGGCGAAAACTGTAAAATCGGCCGGAAAAGTTATGGCCACCGTTTTCTGGGATTCACAAGGTGTGATCTACATCGATTACCTCAAGAAGGGTAAAACAATCACAGGCCTTTACTATGCCGATTTATTGGGCCGATTCCACGCCGAATTAAAGAAAAAACGACCCCATCTGGCGAAGAAAAAAGTGCTGTTTCACCACGACAACGCACCGGTTCACACGTCTGCCGTTGCTATGGCCAAATTGGTCGAATTACGCTACGAATTGCTGCCCCATCCACCGTATTCGCCAGATTTGGCCCCTTGTGACTTCTTTCTGTTTCCTAATCTGAAAAAATCTCTCGCCTGGAATAGATATGGATCAAATGAGGAGGTCATCGCCGCCACGGAGGCCTATTTTGCAGAGTTTGACAAAAACTATTTTTCGGACGGGTTAAAAAAGTTGGAGCATCGCTGGGCTAAGTGTATCGAACTAAAAGGAGACTATGTTGAAAAATAAATTGCCACTTTTCCAAAATTTTCGTTTACTTTTTGTAGGCTAAGTATTTATTGAATGACCCTCGTAGATGACCTATGGCTGATACAATCATGATGGTGATAAAGCATAATAGGCTTGTTCGTCTAGACTGGACGTTTGTTCAACTTGTTTGTCTAGAATAGACGCTCATGTGTTCCTCAATTCAATGATCGAATTAAAGTTATTTATCTTACGCCCTTCCTTTTAACCGACTTCAAAAAAGCCAATTATAAACAGATTTTGATGATGCTTTTTCGTTTGGTGGATCATACTTTAGAGGTAGACCTATTAAAATTTTATCGTAATCGACTGAGTCGTTTTTGACCAATTTAACAATAATGTAAAAATGTCTATCTCGATGTTATATCGATACGATCTATTCCAATTCTGTACACCGTTAAAATCAATTGCGCCACTTTTTGCGAATATTGCACACTAGCTTTTGTCCTTTTTGGTCTTATATGTATCCCATAGGAACCTTTTATTTTTCTGGGATAAATATAGCCTATGTCACTTTCCGTTTTTCAATTCAAACTATGTCCAAGTCAACAATCAAGTCAATCCGTTGCTCCGTTGCTGCGTGAAAGAGAAGCAAAACAATTTCACGAAATAGACCAATAAATCTGACTGCCTCGGCTTAGTGACTCTGACTACGCGATCAAAGAGGCGTGGGTTCGATTCCCACCCAGGGCAAGTATTTATGTGATGAACATAAGTGTTTGCAGTTACATTCTGTGACTAGGTGCTTTAGGTACTATCTATATTAAGTATGTATTTAAAAATATGTACATGTAGTATATCAGTCTCTGGCAGCCATATGACAAGCTTTGCTTCGTTTGGTGTCAGAGACCGTGTGTAAGATGTCCCCTAATATTTGCTTATATTTATTTTGAATACACTTTCGGATCTACACGCGGCAGCGTGTCCAGAGCCAAGTTCAAAGAAAAAGGAACTGGCGACGCGACGTGTGTAATATTACACGAACCATCTCGAGCCACTTTTGACCCCTTCATAACTCAAAAACTATTTAACCTAAATATATGAAATTTAGCACATTTATTAAGGTCCTATAGATTGTCTAGAATACGAAATATCACTAATTTAGCTCCAACAGTTAATATTTGTTTATATTTATTTTAAATACACTTTCGGATTTATAATATTAAGTGAGGATTATATCATTATTTATCTCTTAATTTATTTTTTTCCATAGGTTCAGGAGACAGCACGTGTGTCCCGATGGAAAACGACGGCGACTCGCAATCTGACTCCGCAGTCATCTACACCTACCCCAAAGTGTTGGACTCTTTCCAGATTTCCTAATACTTGCTGCAACAGTTTTGCCATCTTTTGATAAGTACTCGTACTCGGTTACAGGGAACTGTGGTATTGTAGCGAAAGAGTGCTACATCAGCCACATGAAGCACTGTCGAATCGTAACTTTTGACAGCCAAAGTCACCTATAGGTGAATTAACCAGCATTTTGGGGTGCCATCGATGTCTATAATCGTCATAAAACCGGGGCCTATAATTAAAAAAATTGAGACATGCTGGTCAACATGTATAGGTCAACAACTGGGACTAGGGAGATCTATACCCAGCAGTTGGTCGATACAGACTGATGATGATTGTATTGCGCAAATGAAATGATGCCAGAAATCTACTTTGAAAGGTTTTTGAGGTTATTCGGGTGGCATACGGGGAGACATATGGAGAGTAAACATTAGGTTCGAAAGCCAAGGTTTTTTTTATCACAATCATATAACGATAGTAAAGTTTACGATATAATAAAGAAAACATACTGTAAATTATTATAGTAATTCGCTGCCTATACATACATCCAATTTGGATTACCAAGTTCCACAGGGTTTTATTTTGTCTGAAGCTAAATTGTCTAAATATTTCGGGTAGGGCTTGGACAATATCCACTACGTTGGCTTAGTTATAGACCAACCTGAGATTTACAGAAAGTTTTAAAACCGAAAAGTGTAAATGAAGACTTCTAAAACATATCTTTTATATTGGCCATTGGTTGTTTGACCACAGTTCACATAATTTAATGTGTCTTATTTTTTTAAATCCATAAATACGCATAGCAAATTTATCAAAAGGTGGTAAAACATAGCCATGTTGGATAAAGTTGAAAAGGTTAGTAAATTGGTATTCTAAAAGTATTGGAAGTATTGGCTTATTTCTAGTATTTTTTTATACAAATGTTACTGTTTTAATTTTTATTACACTTTGGCGCAAATATGTACAACGATAATTATAAATTATTTTTATTTTAAAGGTAAAGCAATAATAGCACTTTTCCAGCTGATACTAAAGTTATTTATTGGAAAGCTTACGACGAAATAACGGCAAAAACATGTTAATTTGCTATGAAGGTCATACTTAACTAAGAACTAGAAACGAACCAATGGCAATGTCGCTTTTCGTTTTGTGCTAATCATGTTCTATTTCGTTTTTTGAGACCACGTCTAAGTTATTATAGGTTGTCCATACATGTTTAATTTGTTATTATAAGCTGAATCAAACTTCTTGGCGCCTGTAATGTTTGCTACACGCTGCGCGAAACCCAATCGCGCATCTGTTAAGTGAGCTTCAGTCAGGATTGGGTTTAGCGCAGCTTGTAGCTAACATCACAGCCGGCAACAAGTTTGATTTGGCCCATACTATTGTATTTTATGGCTTTGTTTAAGTAGAGTATGTGATCAGTAGAGAGGTGATAGTAAAATGTGGTCGTAACGATTATATTATTAATACTATTATGTTTAAATTTTTAACCAATGTTAATTTTACAGTAGTAACTGGTAACACAAAAACGGCGTAAACTATTGGTCAAAAGTAAATATCAGAATCGGGTGGGTTCCCGAGTAAAATAACTGTACGACATTTATCTAGCGGACGCGACGCTTTGAAATAATCGGCCAAGTGCGAGCCTGACTCGCGCACGAAGGGTTCCGTACAGTATAGAAGCCCCCCTTGGTATATTTTATATTAATTTAATTTTTCAATTTTGAACGGAATTTACAACTTATTATTCTGTGAATATTTCAAGCATCTTCCTGTTGCCGTTATTAATATCGAGCAAAAAATCACAATTTTTGTATTAGAGCCCCCTTAAGTATTTAATTTATTTTAAATTAATTATATGTTTTTGGAGTACATATTTATGTAAATATTATGTGTATATATCAAGCATCTACCTGTCACCGTTATTAATATCGAGCGAAAAACGGCTAAAAAATCAAGTTTGTTGTATGGGAACCCCCTAATATTAAAGAGGGGCTTTTTTAATGTTTTTAGTATTTGTTGTTATAGCGGCAACAGAAATACATGATCTGTGAAAATTTCAACGTTCTAGCTATCACGGTTCATGAGATACAGCCTGGTGACAGACAGACAGACGGACATCGGAGTCTTAGTAATAGGGTCCCGTTTTTACCCTTTGGGTACGGAACCCTAATTAAGGATTAGAATTACGAAAGTTCATAATTTTAAGATAACTGTATTGTATAATAATTTTACTGATAGAATAAAACAACAGAAATAAATTGTAAATATATTTTAAAATGTCTATTAAATACAAGCTTTCTTACCTGCTAAAGGCAACGAGATTAAATTATTCTATCTTGGAATGATGAATACCTTCAAAACTATTCTTTCATTATTTATATTATTATTTTATGTTTGAACTTCACTCATCCGGGATTAGATAGATTACGTTCATCGCTATAATATCATCCAAAAATTATACCCCACTGATGGCTAAAGAACTCAATTCATCATCTAAATATTCTAAACTGTAATCTTAAAAACTAATTTGTGCAATATCACTCTCTAAACTTATCAGTTATGTAACTGGGCAAAGGGATCAAGTATAAAAACTTATTAAACACCATTATACCTGCCGAAAACGCAAACGCGATACCTAAATTGAAATCCATATTAAACTCTCCAGCTTGATATAAGTCTCCATTGAAGGATTTGGGAGCAAATCGTTCAGAAAGAAATGCTTTACCACTGGCATATCTGCAGTTAGAATTCGAATTGGTGTTGATACTAGAGGATGTTTGAATGAGGTTGGTAATCGAAGTGCAGTTTTCTTGATCGCTGTAGGGTAGAATGTTGAAGGTCGGTTGCTTGAAGACGCTGCGGTGAAGATAAATAGATGCGTAGCGAGTGTGGGTTATGTATGTGATGTAGTACAACCACTCTTCGAAGCCCTTGTACGATCTGAAAAGAGCAACGATTATCATCATAGACCAATGTATTGAACGAAGCAATGTGCGGTCATCATTTAAAATTTTGTTGTACTGAATCTATACGTCGTTCCACTATACTAGGAATTGACCCTTTACGCACGTTGGTATTTACTAAGTAGGACCTATGACGTTAGCTTCGGCTTTAATTAGCGATATCTGAATTTCTGAGTTACTCTCTCCCATTTTCTACAGGCCTTTGTATGAATTTGCATAGTAAACGACCGTTAATTGTTTTCGTGTGACTTTTGTTAGTTTTTAGTACCGCTAGCGGCACGAAACAAAATACATTCAAATTTTCGTCTACACTCAAAAATATTTTCACAAAATTACCTCAAGACACCACTAGCCAGCATAACATAGACGCATGTGATATAAATATTGACCATGGCAGCTATTAGGCCGTTCTTGACAAGCACCATGACGGCTAGAGACTGCTGCTCGGCGTAGATGTAGCACGACCACAGAACTAGCGCGAAGTACACGTAGTCCAGCGTTTCGGTTATATCTGAGACGATTCTGAAATAATTTCCAATTAAAATTGGTAAGTCTTGAGGGCGCAAAAGAGATATAAAAAGCTTTGCGAAATAATCGGCCAAGTACGAGTCGGACTCGCGCACGGAGGGTTCCGTACTGTATGGGAGCCCTTAAAAATTTATTTTATTTTAATTTTATTATTTATTATTAAAGTGAATATAAAACTAAATATTCTGTCAACATTTCAAGCATCTACCTGTTACCATTATTAATATAGAGCGAAAAACGTCTAAAAGATCAGGTTTGTTGTATGGGAGCCCCTCTTAAATATTTATTTTCTTTTCTTTTTAGTATTTGTTGTTATAGCGGCAACAGAAATACATCATCTGTGAAAATTTCAGCTGCCTAGCTATCATGGTTCATGAGATACAGCCCGGTGACAGACAGACAGACGGACATCGAAGTCTTAGTAATAGGGTTCCGTTTTTCCCTTTGGGTACGGAACCCTAAAAACTAGCTTAGAATTAGTGTAAAATTATTAGCCTAGTCACTGAGCGACGCCATTTTGCGCTTTTATAAATAAAATTCTAGCTCGCAAATAGTCTATGCCTTGCGCCGTCTTGCTAGGTATATGCTTCTATATAATTTATAACTGCCATCTACTTCGGTCCTGCGCCAGTCTTAGACCCAAGTTCACTAACGCTTGATTAAGTTAAACGTGATAACTGTATTTCAAAAACGATTAAACTCGGGGTTTAGACCCTAGTTCACCAACAGATGTCAATTTATCAACCGTTGGTTAAATGTTAAACCGCCTTTTAACGAAATTTTGCTGTTCAGCAAGCAAAAACCGTTGGTTAAATACAGTAATCACACGTTTAACTTAAACAAGCGTTGGTGAACTCGGAGCTTAGTCTGTCCAAGTTCGACCCGCGATTCTGACAATATCGTGGACAAACCTTGCTGCCGAATCACTCACGCTCAAGCATGACCCAAGCTATACCAGCGGCCTAAAGTCACGATCCGTTATTTCAAGGAGCTGGGCTGGCTCAGGTTGGCGCGGGACGTTACTGTAGGATCTATCGCTCCCACACCAAATAAGAACCACGCTCCGCCTTGCATGAGTCTGTAGGTATAACACTATTTTTATAGTACGTACGGGTAAACAATAGCCGCGGCCCCGAAGCAAGTGATGAAGGAGAAGGGCAGCGAGACGACAAGCGAGCATCAAGCTGACTCCGCTGTACAGCCTTTCCTGCGACTCTTGCTAGTACCACGTACAATACGGACCATCTGTACTATTAGTATTAGTACTGTTACAAACAATACGTACGGGTAAACAATAGCCGCGGCCCCAAAGCAAGTGATAAAGGAGAAGGGCAGCGAGACGAGGTTCCAAGACAGGAGCAAACTGGCACCACTGTACAGGCCTTCCTGGGATTCTTGGTAGTACCGCGTGCGGTACGGACCATCTGCAAAACGACATTTCGATTTATATTCACACTATTAAGCGACCAAGTTGTACCTACTCGGTGCAAAAAGTGAAAATGTATCCTTCATTTTTCAGGGATAATGCTTAACCGTTGTTTTTCAATCTCTTTGGCTACGCGACCTTTTTATAAGTTAGGCCGTTTTCTGACTTGTCGGTGTGGGAGCGGTGCGGGATCTGTAAAGTCTGTACCGAAACGATACCGCGTTGCCTTCACCTACTCACCTATCGGTATATTCTCGGTATAAAATTCTGCAGTACCGAAGATGTCGTCTTCTAGTGATGATGATATTTTGGCGTGTTATTATGTTTATCGCCTACGTAAAAAAAAAAAACGTTATTGGCGTCATCCTTATATCGAAAATAATATTAATTGCCGATTTTTTGTTGCGGCTAAAGAACTTTCCCAAGATGACGAAAATATCTCGACGACGACGTTCTTTCTCGAATATTCCGCCAATTTATAATTATACAATGCAGGATACTTTTCAATTTCTAGTACAAAAACGACGTGAATATCTCGCTCCACCATCTTGTTTGCACGACCTCGCGCGGTAAATGTCGAGCGGCGCCTGGACACGCATCCCGAGACGCGGTAAAACGAAACGATCCCTCCCCGCTCCCGCACACACCGCGCCAATCAGAAGACGCGCATTAAAACATAGGCGCTCGGCAAGCTTTCGGTACCGTGTATACCGAGCGAAACGAATCCGCACCGCTCCCGCACCGACAAGTCAGAAAACGGCCTTAAACTATTTCTTTCTTTATTTATTTATGCAAACATTATACACATGAAAAATACAAATTATTACTATTAGCACAGGGTTGTACTAAATGTCAATTTTATTTCGTAAAACCTACCCCAAAACACAGGCCTGGCTCGGGGTTCACAGTTAAACGAAAAGGTAAATCTAATGAATGGTATTTAAAAAAAGTATTTCAGCGGCCCTCCTGGTCCTTAAACCCTAAACGAATCAAAATATTAGTAGGTAATTTGGAAAACTACGTTTGTGATTTCCTTACAATCCAAATCTGTACTTTCATATTATTGCTGTGTAGGACTTAGACATAATAATATATTTTTTCTTTTGCGCTAGAAATCCTGAGTAAGGTTTCGCGTTTCAAATTAGAAAAATATTGAGATAAAAATAAACTTACACAAACAAATTGTATTCATGATGCTGATGAAGTAGGTTCCGACCATCGCGTTAAAAATTAGCCCACTTTTAGTTATAAACGCTCTTTGATATTCCTGTGAAATAAAATACACGTTACTATTAATAACTAATCTATCTATATATATAAAAATGAATCTGCGAAATGTATGTACGCGCATAACTTCAGAACGGCTGAACCGATTTTGCTAATTCTTTTTTTATTGTGTTTGTTATAGCCAGGACAAGGTTTGTATAAAATAAAATTAAAACAAATTAAATTCTAATTTTTCGAGTTCGATCACTTTTTGCCATTCTTTTTTCAACCTGCTTTCCATCAAATACACATAATTTGGGGAACAAATACAAAGACAGTATGGCTGAAGACATTTTGCATAGAATACGCTTAATAACAGAAAATCCTGAACTTGAAATTTGCGCAGAAACATATAATGAGGTATTAATATCATTAGAAGATTTGTGCGCGATGATGTCCGGCAAGATGTTGCACCAATTAAGAATGCCTGCACCTAATCGAACCATGCACGATGCATTCAATCGAGAATTTGAACGAGAACAGCAATATAACATAAATGTTTTGAGTCCCACTTTTAAATCGGCAAAAAAAAAACAGCTTACGGTACTAGAGGTACGAGTATTATGAAAGCAGTAAATGATGGCAATGGAGGATTAATTTCGGAGCATTTTTATTGATGCACTGGTGGAACTGGTAAAACTTACTTGATTTCATTAATATTAGATACCTACAATTCGGGCTCAAGGTCAAATAGAACTAGCAACTAGCAATGGCTTAATCAGGGATTGCTGCTACATTGTTAAAAGGTAGACGTAGGTACTGTTAATTCTGCGCTTAAGCTGCCATTAAATTTGCAAACAATGGATGAACCGACATGTAATATAACCAAAACTTGGGCAATGGCAAAAGTGCTACAAAATTGTAAATTAATTATCTGGGATGAGTGTACGATGTCGCACAAACGGGCATTAGAGGCACTCGATCGAACATTGAAAGATTTACGTAGCAATCAGAACCTCTTCCGAGGTGCGATGATACTAATGTCTGGTGATTTTCGCCAAACGCTACCAGTCATTCCCAAATCAACAGATGCTGATGAAATAATCTCTTGAAAAAAGTCAGGTCTTGCATGGAATACTGCTCTCACCTTTGGGATGGCTCTGCCAAATACCAGCTGGAGGCTCTAGAGTCCATTGAAAGGCGAGCCAGGAGGCTGATAGGCAACGAAACTTTGACTGAGTCGAAGCTGCAAAGTCTCGAGCATCGACGTAGCGTGGCGTGTCTATCAGCATTCTATCGGATACACTTCGGTGAGTGCGCCCAGGAGTTACACAATTTGGTCCTACCTGCCCCTTTCTTCTATCGTACGGCTAGACAGATACGACCAAAGCGCCACCCTTTTATGGTGGACATCCCGCGCATTAGAACCAAGCGTTTCGAGTCCACATTCCTCATACGAACTGCCAGAATGTGGAACGCTTTGCCCGAGTCTGTCTTCCCGCTAAAGTACAATGTAGGTGTCTTCAAATCCCGAGTAAATAGGTATCTTCTTGGTAAGCGTGTTACATCCTAGACCGCATATCTGCTTTACATCAGGCAGTGTGTAGTCAAACGCAAACCTATACGAAATAAAATAAATGCTTGCCTAAAAGCATCAAATTTATGGAGATACGTAAAAAACTTAAATTAACAACCAATATGCGAGTGGAGTTAAAAATGACTTATCGGCAGAAATGTTTTCCAATACATTATTTAGACAATGGCAATGGGAGTATTTCTGTTGACACTACTACCTGGCCTTATAGCTTTTCCAACAAATTTTCACAATTTCAAAAGAAGAATTAATATTAAAAGTGTGTGTCCAAATATTGGTGTGGATTACAAAAATCATGCTTGGTTGAGCAAACGAGCCATTTTAGCAGCAAAAAATAAGTATGTTAATGATTTAAATATAAACATTCAGAGTAAAATTGATGGACAAATACATTCATTTAAGTCGATCGATTCCATTATCGATACAAATGAAGTAGTCAATTGTCCAACTGAGTTTCTAAATTCATTAGATTTGCCAGAATTTGGACAGTTGTACGTTGTGTGCTCTACAATCAGTCGGCAAACCATCGGCCTTACATATTTATTACATTACAATAGAATATAAGAATAAATTTTAGAATAGTAAATTACATTACATTAAGAAAACAGTCTTTGAATTTTGAAAATATGGCGGGACAAAGTTCGCCGGGTCAGCTAGTAAATAATAAAATTAAAATAAAAAAAAAATATTTAAGGTACGGAACCCTCCGTGCGCGAGTCCGACTCGTACTTGGCCGATTATTATTTATATACTTACAATGAGAAAAATGTACCCTAGAGCCCACTGTTGCAGCATTTAGTCTCTATTTTACAAATAATTACATAATTTTAGTAAATAATTTAAAATATCCTATTACCCATTGTGGGGCCAACTTTAAGAAAACTATTCGTTTCATCCCGAAACAAGCGGGAGCGCAATAAGCTTCCTGAAAAAGAATATTATTTACGAGTAGAGATGAAACTCGTTTGCAGTTTTCCGTTCATGTTTATTTGGATTTCGGTAAGTTCTTATTCGGTTTCCGGGATCTTGTTTTAGTTCAATCGATACTAATATAATAATAATAAAGAGGTAAAGTTTGTGAGTTTGTGAGGTTATAGGGGGTTATCCCTGGATCTACTGAACCGATTTTGAAAATTCTTTTACCAATAGAAAACCCACATGATTTGCGAGTGTATATATTAGGCGCGGGCGAAGTCGCGGGCAAAGGCTAGTATAAATTATAAAATTTAAAAAACCCCCGACACATTGACAACCATTTTGGGCACATTTGTAGAATTTTGGTTCTTCCATCCCCACTTTAACCCACCATAACTCTTAAACGGCTCAATCGATTTTTATAAAACATAGCTGAGAACACTCTCGATTAAGTCTCCTTCATCCAAAAAAAACTAAACTGAAATCGGTTCAGTGGTTCGGGCGCTATGATGCCACAGACAGACAGAGACACAGACAGACAAACAGACACGTCAAACTTATAACACCTCTCTTTTGCGTCGGGGGTTAAAAAAGACATCTATGGCCACGGGATTTGAACCTGCATGTATTACGTTACTGTGCCATTTACCTGTGCTTCGTTATAGAAAATCCATAAAATGAGGAAGTAAAGCGGAAGAGTGAATAGCCTCATGAATATCTGCTTTATGCCATTCTTTTTAAAGTTGAAAATTGACGCCAGCATTCGTCTGCAATAAAAAAAAACACAGCTCAAGATGAAACTTGATCAAGAAGGGGTTCTAAATCAAAATTCCTGAAAATTAGTTTGGAGTTTGATATTTAAAATTAATTATCTTAAGAAAACCGTCGCACGTGTGCAGTAGATAGATACAAAATCGAAATGGAGGGCGTGCACCAAAAATACTATCCTGTTTTAAGAGGTTGAATAAATACAACACCGCAGGCATTCGACGGTAGATTGGATAAAGTAAAGAAACTGAAACTACTGTATATTAAAACAACAATATATTAACTGTAAATAACCTTGAAAAATAAAAATAAAATCTTACACATAAAGCATCCAAATGACAGAGACCCCGCTGGGCTTGCCGTAGTTCATCTGTATCTTATTGGGGTTCATGAGCCTGCTCTCGTGGAGGTTGCCCTGCATGATGGCATGGCCTTCGATCTTGAACTTCTCCACCAAGGCCTCGATCTGCTGGTTGGACTCTATGAACCGCTCGCGCGACCGCCGGTCCACTGTCGATAGGCATACTGGAAACAAGGTTTTAATTCGAGAAGATAAAGAGCGGCTGGTGTAGTTGGTTTAATGTCTGGTCAAGGAGGCGATCGGTATGGTTGGACCTCAGAACAATAATTTTGGGTTTGTGTAATTGAATTCATGTTAGGTCAAGGACACGTGGTGGTCTAGACGTAGTGACACCCGCCTTACAAACGTGAGGTCGTGGGTTCAAATCCCGGTCCCGTACAAATAAATTCTTCGGAATTTATGTACGGAATTTCTCACCGTATTCACACTACTGGCTTTTCGGTGAAGGAAAACATCGTGAGGCAACCTGCATACGTCCGTAGAAGAAATTCGATGGCGTATGTGAATCCACCAACCCGCACTGGGCCAGCGTGGTGGATATGGTCCAATCACTCTTCGTTGGTAGGCCTACGTCCTGCAGTGGACTATTTAAAAAAAGCTGGCACAGTACAGTACAAGGACACTTATGAATTGCTCGCGCGAGTACACTGTCGATAGGCTTACTGGAAACAAGGAGTTCGGTTTTACTTCTCTTTGAAAAAAGTTCTCCGTTGTTTGACGTGCTATAGTGGCTAGAGGTTGATGCGGTATTTTATGTTAGATAGGTAGCCGTTGTTATCGAGATGATTTTTAGCTATACCTACATTAAAAATACTTGTCAGGGGCCCGATTCAATAGCATCTCGAGGAGATATTATCTAGCCGACGACACAAGGCTGTGCTTCGTTATTCCAGGAGCTCAGCTTGTATTGGTTGGTTGATAGTAGAATGCACAGGACACCTCAAGAATTGGAACACATAGAGATCGAGTATAATTATAAATCATGTTATTAAGTGAATGAAAATACTCACAATAGTACATAAGCGGGTTTTCCAGTTGCGGGCAAGGGAAGCCAATGCTGCCGAAATAGTCGAGCAGATTTCTCGTAGGACCAGCGTATACTACGTCTCCCAGGCATAGGTACACCACGCGGTCCAGGAATGGGAACACATCTGAAAGATACAAGGCAATATCGTAAAATGTAAACGTACAGCAGTGACCGAAGAATTATGTGTAGTGTGTAGCCATGGTATTCGTAGCTAAGGGAGGCATGAGTGGCTTGTTTGCCCACTCTAGAAAACTTGTAAATCAGTAGGTACATTCTATTTTTCTGGAGTGAGCTAACTAAGTCCCCTTTCTTTTTTTTTTTTTTTTTTTGTTTAAGAAACGCTGACGAGCATTTCTTAAAAAATTACTATCTAGCTATGGGCTAATAAGTAATTTAAATCTAACTTAAATTGCTAGGTATAATAAACTAAGAATGTGTCCATCAACACTTTTCTTATTGTCTCTATTAAGGCGAAGACACTACGTTATTGTGTTCTTTATACGCGGCACTAGCACTATAGCACTATGATTACGAGTTAGCACTCAATTAACTTTTAAACTAGTTCGAATGGTTTTGTTCGTTTAAGTCTTCTCACTGTGTCCGTTTGGTCGAGGAGCTGGATTGCCTCAACATTCACATGGTGGTGAAGTCTATAGTCGTGAGCTTCTGCGTATTTTTGTATCGTACTTTTTACGGATTCCACTTTAAGGTCCCGGTGGAGATCATCATTTCTTACGTACCAAGGTGCATTTGTGATGTCCCTTAGTACGTTATTTTGGAATCTCTGAATGATAAGGATGTTACTTTGGGCGGCACAGCCCCATAGCTGTATACCATAAGTCCACACTGGCATCAGGACTTGTTTGTATATTAATACATAGTTTGTTCTCTATTGACAATGAGGATTGTCTCCCAAGCAGCCAATACATCTTGTTGTACCGAAGGTTTAGTTCTTCTCTCTTTTTCTTGACATGTGCCTTCCAGCGAAGCTTTGCGTCAAGAGTAATTCCTAGGTATTTGGCTGTATTCTCATATGGTATTATTTTATTGTTGATAAAAATCGGAGAATACTGGTATTGCTTGTAACTAAAGTCTATGTGGACTGACTTTGCTTCATTCAATTTGATTTTCCATCTTTTGGTCCATTCGTAGACTTTGTTTACCGCCAATTGTACCTTTTCTGCAGCTTCTTGGTGGGTACTGCCAATAGCCATTATAGCAGTATCATCAGCAAAGGTGGCAATTGTGTTGTTTTTGAACTCTGGTATATCACAAGTGTATAATAAGTACAGGACCGGACCTAACACACTTCCTTGTGGTACCCCAGCTTTTATATTTTTCAGTTCTGAATAGGCATCTTCTTGTCGAATCCTAAATAGTCTGTACCAGCCTTTTAGCCTAAATAGTCTATTGGTAATATATGATTCTAGGATATCTACATATTCTTTCGGTCATAACTAAGTCCCCTAGAAAAATTACCAGCTTTGCCAATGTGTGTAGCCGTGCAGTCGTGGAAACACACCATTGTTGTTGAAATATGACTCAGCATTAAACCTGAATCAGACTATTTTATCACAAGCAAAAATGACAACCAAGTCGTATTTTCTATAGGCATCGGTTCAGTGACCTACAAATGCTATAGACACATTAGATATGCTTAACTTATTGAAACAACCGTGTCTAAACGCATCTGTGTAAATAAGAGACAGTTTTATAAAAGTAAAACACGCCGCAATTATTTGACAAAATATACAATTATTGGGCTACAGAAAGCGGAACATCTCTGTTTGTTTTCAGTCCCATTCAACCCTTTCTATTTGCTTTATCAACTGAGTAACATTCAGATCCGGAACAGATACTTAATCAAATACCTTATTCTAACATATTTCGACCTTACGCCATACGTAGCAATCGTAGCATTACGAGTATTAGGTATAATTATGTTATTTCCTTATGCTTCGAAGGCAAAAACACTACCACTATTGTCTGTCCCAAGTCCCAAGATGTCCATTCTAGGAATGGTCTTTTGACAGCTCACGTCAATGAAGTTTCGTATTTAAGCTCTGAAGAAGGAAACTAACTTATTCAGAGTATTCAAGTCTTTTGTAGGTATATTTAGTAATACATAAGGCGGCATATTCAGGGTGGAAGGGGGTAGTAAAATGTTCTCGGCTGCGTACTGATATGAACTCCTTCATTCGTAAGAACTAAGAAGTTTCTGTTTAGTTTGATTGACAAGAGACGTTGTCATCATTTTGAATCATATCTTTTCATTGCAAATGTTTACGTTAATTCTTTAGTTGAATAAAGCATAATATTTATCCAATACCTATTCGTATCTTTGTATGTATCAATTTATTCAACTAAAGTTTCTACACGCGTACGTACAAATCGCATAAACATGCCCGACACAGAGGCGAAGTCTCCTCCGTCAAACTTGGCACGTTATCTCCGACCAGACCGGTTCGACACAGAACCATCATCAACGAGTGCGGACTTAAAGTGGGAGCACTGGCGTAATTCTTTCGAAAGCTTCTTACAAATAGAAGCGGCTTCTGCTACAGACGAGGCAAAACTACTTGTGCTAATAAATCACGTAGCACCCACCGTATACAATATCATCCGTGACTGTACACAATACTCTGACGCTATAAGCCGTCTTAACACCACCTTCGAGAAGAGGAGAAATGTAATCCTAGCACGTCATCTCCTAGTGACCCGCAAACAACAACCTGGTGAGACTATAGCCGAATACTCAAGAGCTCTTTCCACTCTCGCTCACGACTGCGATTACAAACAAGTAACAGCCGACGAGCACCAGAGCCAGTCCATTCGAGGAGCGCTAATTTCTGGCATTTCCAACCAGAGAATACGTGAGCGTTTGCTCGAAAATTCAGACAAGTCACTAGAAGAGACTTTGAAGCTCGCTTTGTCCTTAGAAACGGCAGAAAACTCGTGTCAAACTATACAATCTCCGACAAGTCACAACGTAACATCCCTCAATGCTGTAGCAGATGTTTCTCAAGTTCCTCACAACGCTGCTGCTGCTAACACCAACAGACCTCGTCGACGCTGCTTCTTCTGTGGAGGAAATCTACATCAGCGATCGAGCTGCCCGGCGCGCAACGCCGAGTGCCAGCTTTGCTCACGAAAGGGCCATTACGCTAGTGTCTGCCGCAGCTCCGGGAAACTACGCCACAATGCTGCCATGATCGCTGAAGATGAGCCCCAAGGCACGGCGACCACATCATCTTACCCAGAAGAAACATGCGCTGCTGCTCCATCTAGCTTACGTAAGGCAACTACACCTATTACAATTAATGATCACAAAGTTGACGCTTTAATTGACACAGGAAGCTCCATAAGCTTTATAGACCGAGACCTAGCACAAACAATGAAACTTAAGATGAGAACATTTTTTTTTTTTTTTTTTTTATTTCGAATAGGTTTGCGTTTGACTACACACTACCTGATGTTAAGCAGATATGCGGTCTAGGATGTAACACGCTTACCTAGAAGATACCTATTTACTCGGGATTTGAAGACACCTACATTGTACTCTAGCGGGAAGACAGACTCAGGCAAAGCGTTCCACATTCTGGCAGACAATGTTATGTTATCAGACGGTAACTCTTGCCTCAGCGAGCAATGTATCACACGTAAATGGAGTATGCCATGCAACTATAAGAATCAATGAACACACCTACAAGCAACAACCTTTGTTCGTCATCAACAATCTTTGCGCCGACGTTATAGTAGGCCATGATATCTTGAAAACGCATTCTTCTTTGGAATTGCAGTTTGGTGGAGATAAGGAGGCGCTGCGGATCTGCAACGTACTTCAAGCGTCCGTGCCCCCTGCGTCTGTCTTCACCAATCTGTCATCATCCATCAAACCCATCGCCATCCCATCGAGACGCCATTCAGAAGAAGATCAACAATTTATCGCCAAAGAGATATCTAGCCTTTTGGAAAACAAAATTATTGAGCCTAGCGTGTCTCCGTGGAGGGCACAAGTACTAATAGCAGGAGGAGGCAGCCACAGGAAAAGAATGGTAATCGATTACTCTCGGATAATTAATCGATACACTGAACTAGATGCCTACCCCATTCCTAATATCGACTCCATAGTAACACGCGTAGCTAAATATAACTATTTTAGCCAAATCGACCTCAAAAGTGCTTATCATCAGGTGCCGATTCCGGAAAACGAAAAGATCTACACCGCCTTCGAAGCCTGTGGGAATTTATACCAATTCACACGCATTCCATTTGGTGTAACAAACGGTGTAGCCGCTTTCCAAAGAACCCTACACTATGTTATTAACACGGAAAAACTGAAAGGCACTTACGCGTATTTAGATGACGTGACCGTCTGCGGAAAAGACAAAGCGGAGCATGATAAAAATCTACACAATTTCATGGAAGCCGCGAAAAAGTATAACCTAACGCTGAATTTGAACAAATGCGTATTTGAAACGGATTCAATTAACCTTCTAGGCTATTCAATACACGGTAACTCAATTAAACCAGATAAAACACGCCTAGAGCCTCTCGTCAACCTTCCTGTTCCTTCTGATACAGCTTCTTTAAAAAGAACCCTCGATAGTTTATTGAATCAGGCGTTACTTTGCGGAAGTTCATCTTCAAATTCTTGTTTTGAATAAATATTTAGTGTATTTCCGCTCTGTCGACAGACAGACAGAGCGGAAATACACTAAATATTTATTCAAAACAAGAATTTAAAGAACCCTCGGTTTATTCGCCCATTACTCAAAATGGATCCACAACTTCTCCGCAAAAGTAAGGCCATTAGCAGAATCAAAACTACCCCTCTCGCCTGAAGCGATTGAGTGCTTCTCCAAACTGAAAACTGAAATTACGAAATCCGCTTTGGCAAGTATCGATAATAAGGAGATATTCACAGTGGAGACCGATGCATCAGACTATGCAATCGCTGCAACACTATCTCAGAAAGGTCGTCCAGTAGCATTTTTTACGCGGATGCTCAATGAATCTGAGCGCAGACAACCCTCGATAGAGAAGGAAGCCTGTGCCATTGTGGATGCCCTGCGCAAGTGGAGGCACTATTTACTCGGAAGGCATTTCATACTCGTCACTGACCAACGCTCAGTATCTTTCATGTTTGATCAATCGCATGCAAGCAAGATAAAAAACGAAAAAATTGAAAGAGACTCGAGCTATCTTGTTTCAAATATGATATCAGATATAGACCTGGTAAAGAAAATTTAGCCGCGGATGCACTGTCGAGAGTTTGTGCTGTAGTTAACGAATCTTCCATCAGCAAACTCATTCAACTGCATAAATCACTATGCCACCCCGGCATAGCTCGTATGGTTCACTGGGTACGTTCAAAGAATTTACCATTCTCAGTTGAAGAAGTTAAGAGAATGACCGCTGCATGCCCTACCTGCGCTGAAATTAAGCCCAAGTATGCTAAGAACGAAGGACTACTAATAAAAGCAATCGCTCCTTTTGAAAGGCTAAATGTAGACTTCAAAGGCCCCTTACCATCCAAGTCTAATAACAAATACATTTTAACGATAATAGATGAATATAGCAGATTTCCGTTTGCTTTTGCTTGCAAGGATATGACTTCCGAGACGGTGATAAAGTGTTTCCAAGAATTATTTTTGCTGTTTGGCACCCCAGCGTACATTCACTCAGATAGAGGATCTTCGTTCTTATCAGAAGAGATGAAGAGTTTTCTAACGAGACTGGGAATTGCCAGCAGCCGGACGTCACCCTATAACCCACAAGGGAACGGTCTGGTAGAACGTCTAAATGGAACCCTGTGGAAAACCATCCAGCTACACCTGCGGTCTAACAATCTAGACGGCGACGATTGGGAAAAGGCCTTGCCTACAGCTCTCCATGCTATTCGATCTCTCCTTTCAACTGGGATAAACACGACGCCTCATGAGAGAATGTTTAAACATCCCCGACGATCATGCAACGGTGCATCCATGCCGTTCTGGCTGATGACACCCGGCCCTGTTTATATGAAGAGGAACGTCAAAAATTCCAAATACGAACCCAACGTTGAAGAAGTCGAACTGCTCCAGAGCAACCCTGATTACTCCTATGTGAGACTACCCGACGGCAGGGAGACCACTGTCTCTAACAGACGATTAGCGCCACTTCCGAGAACCGAAGACGATGACGAGTACCTGACTGCCGAAGACGATGACGAGTACCTGACTGGGGATGAGCACGAGACACAACAGCCTCCACAGTCAGAGGATGATCCGTCTCCAAACGAAAATCCACCTATTGTGCAACCTGTGGAAAATGTTGAAGTTTTACGCCGCTCTGAACGAGAACGAAGAGCGCCAGCCTACCTTCAAGATTACGTTTCATTCACAGACAGGGGGTGAATGATATGAACTACTTCATTCGTAAGAACTAAGAAGTTTCTGTTTAGTTTGATTGACAAGAGACGTTGTCATCATTTTGAATCATATCTTTTCATTGCAAATGTTTACGTTAATTCTTTAGTTGAATAAAGCATAATATTTATCCAATACCTATTCGTATCTTTGTATGTATCACGTACGGAACCGGAGCTTCCGAAGCAGTTTTATTTTATATCAGTCTCTGGCAGCCATATTGCAAGCTTTGCTTAATTTGGGGTCATGCAGGTACAGTGTGTAAGATGTCCCCAACAATTTTAAGCATTTATTCGGTGCATGTAAATATATTTAAGGTGTTACCTGATCGAGGTTTCTCCATGGTGAGTATGATGGAGGTCCCGTAAGTCTTGGCAGCGTTGGACAGGATCGATATGACGAGGTACGTGTTCAGCGGGTCCAGGTCCCAGGTTGGCTCGTCCAATAATAAAATTACTGGAAAAAACGGCAACTATAATTATAATTAACTACAATTTCGTTACTTTAAAATCCACTAATGGAGCTACCAGGCTTCGCTCGAAGCAAAAACAAAAAAATCGGCAAAGTGTGAGTCAGACTCGCGCACGAATGGTTCCGTACCGTATGGGAGCCCCCTTTAAATATTTATTTTATTATTCTTTTAGTATTTGTTGTTATAGCGGCAACAGAAATACATCATCTGTGAAAATTTCAGCTGCCTAGCTATTATGGTTCATAAGATACAGCCCGGTGACAGACAGACAGACGGACATCAAAGTCTTAGTAATAGGGTCTTAGTAATAGTAATAGGTTTTTACCCTTTGGGTACGGAACCCTAAAAATATAAGTATCGTGAATATTTATTCCTATATTTTGGATTTTGTTAGCAGCTCTATTTTGATGATTTTTGGTAGGTAGGTATCTAGACAGATTCTACATCCATTTTATTTGCATACCCACGTCTTTTTTATGCGAGAAATAAACAATACTAAGTTAAATAGTATATTTACTTGGATCTCGTATCAACTGGACACCGATGACGAGCCTCCTGTATTCGCTTTTCGTTAAGTTCGTGACACACTTATGTGCAACCTGCAATCATAATAAACATAACACTGTTAGTTGAAATAAAGGTAAACCATGGATGTATTAAATAAACTAAAAATTAAAGTGAAAGTTAGGGTAAAAAATCCTTGAGGTAAACCTACCTGGGATAGAGCCAGATCAGCCATAACTTGTTTCACTTTAGACTGCTTTAGGTATCCTGAAATCTGAAAACGATAAAACCAATCAGAAAATGCAAAGTTGGCGAAAGATTGCGGAGATTGTGGCTTATTAAAGGGACTACAGGTTAATACTTAACTTAATACCCGGAAATAGGATTGTATAGATCAACAAAAAGAAAAATGCCAATAACACATCAAAATGTACAATCTACCTTCTTCATACAAATAAATAAAAATCTTGTCAATATTCGTCTTTAAAAAGTTTCAACAGGTAACAAATGCGTTGGTGTGTTCAGTAACTATAACCTGGTTCAATTTTTCGTAATTCCTTTTAGAACAATAATATATGGTATTTTCGTGCTTGAACTCCTTTCTTCCATGTGATGTTTTTTAGCTGACACTGTTACACGAAAAGACTGGAATTGAGTATGGCAAAAGTGATATAAACTAGCTGCCCGTCCTGGCGTCGCTCGGTTAGGGATGAGTCATAGCTATAAACCTTCCAAAAGAAATATTCTAAAAGATAGTGGAAACCGCATTGCAATCTGTTGTCTAGTTAGAAAGATAAGCAGATACACAGACAGTGGCACAAAAATAGCGGTTTTACTTTATACTATGTGGTGAAGGAGTGTATAGTAATCTGATGACCACCACGGCTTACGGCTCGGCTAAGCTCAGTCTACCTTAGCCGTGCCGTAATCTGTGGTGGTCTAGTGGTTGTAACGCTGGCCTGTCATTCTTGAGGTAGTGGGTTCAATCCCGGTCCCGTACCAATGAGTTTCTTTGGAACTTATGTACGGAATATCACACTCACACCACTGGCTTTTCGGTGAAGGAAAATATCGTGAGGCAACCTGCATACGTCCGTAGAAGAAATTTGATAGCGTGTGTGAATCCACCAACCACCACCAATCACCCTTCGTGGGTAGGCCTACTTTCTGCAGTGGACTATTAAAAAGGCTGGTACAGACTGACCTTAGTAAGCGAGAGTGCTAATGTCTGCTGCACAGAAAGCCCCGGCAGCAGTCGTGTGGAGTGCCGCACTAACGCACAAGTGCTGTTGAACTGGTCTTCTTGCAGCGGTACTCCTTCCAGCAGGATGTGACCTTGGGCTGGCACGCGGCGGGCGATCACGTCCAGGAGAGCGCGTTTGCCACTACCTGGTTGAAAAGCTTTTATTAGACACATCTATTACATTCTTTCATTTTAATCCATCAGCCATAAGACGTCCACTGCTGGACATAGGCCTCCCTTATGGATCTCCAAATCCTGCAGTCTTGATGAGGTCGTCCGTCTACCTTGCGGGTGGACGTCCTACTGCACTTGCCGGTATTTTACTTTAATTTTCAATCAACATCATTTCAGTAAGACGTCCACTATCGGATATAAACCTCCACGGTAGATTGGAAGACTTGAAGTAGTAGTGAGCTTGACGTGATATATGTGAAACTGATGACGCCGATAGCAAGGTATAAGGTTATCGAATGGAGACCACGCACCAGAAAGCGCAGCGTAGAACGTCACTTCACAAGGTAGACAGATAATTTGATTAAAACCGCGAGATCGCGTTAAATGTCTGCCGCTTCCAACTTTTCCCAGGTTTGACCAGTCCTATATTCAGCAGTGGACTTCCTCCAGCTAACATGTTGAGAATAAAACAGTCTAGAGCCTTAAGAAATAAGCTGAATAGTCAAAATATGCTATTTTTTACCTTTTTTAGGTTTATGGCCTGAAATAATTTATTATACAATGCTTACATTTATTTTCATATATTTTTTTTTACGTAAATAAGTCCGCGTTTGACCACCAACTTGCCTGATGATAAGCGACGTTGTGGTCGAAGATGAAGTACGCAGACCTAGAAGATACCTATTCACTCTGACATTGAAAAGCTTTAGTCTCTGGCAGCCTATCACCTATCACAAGCTTTGCTTAGTTTGGGGTCAGAGACCGTGAGTAAGATGTCCATTAATATTTATTTGTATTTAATAATATTATTTTATTTATTTACCTTTGGAACCCAAAATAGCAGTGACTTCCCCGCAGTTAGTGGCAAATGACACATCTTTCAGTATAATCCCAGTCTTCACTCCTCCGGTCAGTCTTTGGAAGAAACTTCCAGGTTCAACCTAAAAACGTTTAAAAAAAAATTACTTCAATACATAATTTAACAGTAGATATTACACATTTTGTACATTGTAAGTAAATATCTCTGGTAATTAATTTTATTTTAAAAACAAACTCATGAAAGTTGATAGTTAATAAAAAGCTCTAATAGGCCCCCATTCACCATCAGGCTAAATTGATGATATCCAAATGAATGTGGCCAATGTTGCCAATTTACTTAGTGTATTTAAATTTAGACTTCATTTTTTACAGAAACATTGTTTGAAGATATAGGCAGCCAGAAATACTATGTAAGTACATAAAGATAAAACCAGATGTTTTCGTTTGAAGGTAATCACACAAGTTGCTTAACTGTTTTTGACGCTTAAACGCTCGCTATATCATCGAAAAGTCGCCATTTCTAACGACGAAGTCGCAAACTCGTAACGGATGTCATCCATTTGGCCTGATGGTGAATGGGGCCTATAATAAGACTTCAACGCGCCCTCAAACTCAGTTTGTCACTTTGTCATAGAAACGACATCAACGGGCGCCCAGAAAATTTTCTTTGACGCTGTTCAGAATTACAAAACTTTTATTTTTGCAAATATAGGTAACACATGATATTCCTTTACAATATCGATGTTTTGTATTTCGAAATTTTACAAAGCTATATTTTAATTTTAATTAAACTATTATTAAAATAAAGCTATATTTTAATTAAACCTCCTCCAATTCTGGAATCGGGTAGGTACAAAGTCATTTAATTTTAATGTTTTAATGAAAATATACGAGATAACATGTAACTATTTAAATTCTATTTATAAAAATAAAACACTTTTCTAAAAAGTTATATGATATATAAGTTGCATAGATATGCACATAACTTGTTTATGAAACTATCCCAAAATTATTGCGCTAACTGTACTCATGCCAGTATTGTTAGTAAACTACAAAACAACACTCACTTGTCCCGCGTGTTTGACATCGCCTAGCTCCAGGGTAGGAGGCGAATATCCACCCCCCATCATTTTCACCAAAATAACACTTTATTTCTGTAAGAAAAAGCTTCAAAATTAATCAAAATACATCGCTGAGAGACACAACCTCCCCGTCAAGTCGAATTCGCAAACTGCACAACTCGCTTCTAACTTCAATAGATACGTCACGAATGCGGCGTTGCCAATCTTACTAGAGCCTGACTTCAGGTTGGAGGCTTTAGTTGATTTTTAGACAGATAGGAGAAAAAAACATTTTGGGCCGTATAGCATGGGTAGTAGAGTTCTTTTTGTGATGCGTGATTTATTTTATTTTGTTAAGGCGATACTTAACTCGCTTACTGTAATCATCACTACATAGTATAAAACAAAGTCGCTTTCTCTGTCCCTTTATCCCTATGTATGAATGCTTAAATCTTTAAAACTACGTAACGGATTTTGATGCGGTTTTTTTTAATAGATAGAGTGATTCAAACGGAAGGTTTACATGTAAAATACACCTGCCTGTGCGAAGCCGGGGCGGGTCGCTAGTTATCAATAAAATTCAGTTGTAGGTTGACATTTATAGACTAGTAAATTTAGATTTATTAGAAGTAGATTTTAAACTCAGTTTTTAGGGTACTCAAAGGGTAAAAACGGGACCCTATTACTAAGACTCCGCTGTCCGTCTGTCTGTCTGTCCGTCTCCAGGCTGTATCTCATGAACCGTTATAGCTAAAACGCTGAAATTTCCACAAATGATCTATTTCTGTTGTCGCTATAACAACAAATACTAAAAACAGAATAAAATTAATAATTAAGGGGGGGCTCCCATACAACAAACCTGATTTTTTAGCCGTTTTTCGCTCTATATTAATAATGATAACAGGTAGAAGATGCTTGAAATATTCACATAATATTTAGTTGTATATTCACTTTAATAATAAATGATAAAATTAAATTAAAATAAATATTTAACCCTCCGTGCGCGAGTCGGACTTGTACTGGGCCGATTATTCAATGAGCAGCTGGAAGTTATTTGCGTACAACGAATTTCTGTAGCAATCATACTTTGTCATGTCATAAGTCCACTTTGTGTCGGATTTTGCTGGACTTTTTGATGCGTAGGTATTCTTCATCGTAGAATTTTCGGTTCTGTGTGCTCGATGCTACGCTTTGGAGTGACGGTGCTACGTACCCTGTCTAATATCGTATCAACGTGAGTTTTTGGACCTCCTTATTCCTGATTTGATTTGATGTCATACAGGCATATTTGATATTGAGGCTCCAGACATGATTTTCTGAACTAACTAGGTAACTAAAATAATTAATCAGCTCTGATCCATAATTATTTCGTTAGGTTAAATACTCAATATCAGTACCTACGGTCAATTTTATTACAACTTAAAATGTCTGTCATGCGATAGATTTTTCCATGTCCAACACCACGCCATGCCATGCTTCGCCTTAACAAGGAAAGCCTCATTTTTCCACATATTTTCTACGCACAGTTGCCACACTTACTCACCGTGAACCTCTAAAAGGCTAAAATTGTCTTCCATCCCTCTCGCACGCACAATAAACCTTCATACAAACTTGAGACGCCCACACCCATACTACCTGAAATATGTGCATGCATTCCAATGATTTTTCATCTCGCTCTTTCCTATGTAATCAAACACAAATAGAAAGAGAGGGGCAAGCATGCGCAGTGTCACTGACTCAGTACGACTTTGCGCGGTCGTAAGTAAGGCTGGAGTTCCGAACTCGAAAAATAGAGTATTTTCCAACGAAATCTTGTTATCGAACGAAAAACAATCGAAAATAAAACTGAAACTGTAGTTGAATTGTTCGATATTAGTGTAATTAGTGTACGATTTTAGTGTAGTGTGTTAGAAAGTGGTGATTTGGATCTCTAAAGCCGCGGGTCCCGTTGGTCGGTGTATATGAGGTAGGTGGATGGCAGTAAAACTAGTTTTGTTTTATTATTGTTGTATGCTTTCTCTGTAAACCGCATATTAATAATACCCATACATATAAATTATAAGCTTTTTATAGTTTTGAAGGAAATAAAAAAGAACTTGAAACGTAAGTTAAAACGTACAGAAAATCACCGTTAGGAGTGGAATAATTACTGTTATTTAGGCAGAGTTATTAGTGTAAAGCGTAAACTTACGGTTTTGGTTTATTTTTGAACGAAAAGTGTGTCATCAGATGTTAGTTTCGATTTTCGATAATAGCAGGTAAAAGCGCATCTACCTCTATATTTAAAAAAAAAGAACCTACATAAAGTTTTCTATTATCTATCATAATAATGGCACCTACATATTATTATAAAAAAGAAAAGTTATGTTGTATTTGTCTATTAGGGTTCCGTACCCAAAGGGTTAAAACGGCACCCTATTACTAAGGCTCCGCTGTCCGTCTGTCTGTCAGCAGGCTGTATCTCATAAACCGTTATAGCTAGAAAGCTGAAATGTTCACAGATGATGTATTTAAGTATGTTGCCGCTATAACAACAAATACTAAAAAAAGAATAAAGTTAATATTTAAGAGGGGTTCTCATACGGTACGAAACCCTGCGTGCGCGAGTCCTACTCGTATTTGGCCGATTTTTTCCTTTCTCAAGACATTATAGTCACGATTACAGCTGTCATCTGTGGTAAAAAAAATCTTATGAAGGTTTATAGAAATTACTGATAGATAACTATATCAGGTTTTAATTACGTTTGAAAATATACTTTTCTGAACTGCTAATTTAAGTTTATTAAATCTGTTTTATCTATCAACCAACCCGCACTGGGCCAGCGGCAGCGTGGTGAAAATGGCCCAATCAGGCTTACGTTCTGCAGTGGACTATTGAAACAATTATTGGCCAAGTACGAGTCGAACTCGCGCGTGGAGGGTTCCGTACTATATGGGAGCCCCCCTATAATATTTATTTAATTTTAATTTAATTATTTATTGTTAAATTGAATATACAACTTAATATTCTGTGAAAATTTCAAGCATCTACCTGTTACCATTATAAATATCGAGCGAAAACGGCTAAAAATTCAGGTGTGTCGTATGGGAGCCCCCTTTCAATATTAATTTTATTCTGGTTTTAGTATTTGTTGTTATAGCGGCAACAGAAATACATCATGTGTGAAAATTTCAGCTTTCTAGCTAGGTATAACGGTTCATGAGATACAGCCTGGTGACAGACAGACGGACATCGAAGTCCTAGTAATAGGGTCCCGTTTTTTCCCCTTTGGGTACAGTACCCTAAAAGGCTTTTACTAAATTACATAATAAATGTATGGCTTTTAATAAATGTAAGTACATGAAATCTGTTTCTGTGATAAATGTTCCCTCTTCTATTTATTTATGTATTAAAATCGTGACAGGTGTCATTTACGCAAAATTATAGCAGATGCCATCGGCAAAACAGTATTTTGACAGAAGACAACATAGCTCGAAGGAACTTCGTTGGTCCAGGAGATACCATTGGGACTCTGAATACTGTACCAACAAGAGTAACAAGACCAAGTGTTACAAGCTTTTATTTAGTTTCACCTGTTCCGTTGTCTGTCAGTCTGTAATCAAATCTTGCAAGTTAAAGATCCACTTCCCGGTTACCGATTGAGCTGAATTTTACATACGTGTGTAAATCGCGTGACAATGCAATATTAGGATGGCATGGTGCTGATCTGATGATGGAGCTGGAAGGTGGTCATAGGAACTCTATAATGAAACGACGCAAAGCTTGTTTTTTTTAATAAAATTAAACGTTTTTTACTTGTAATTCACACCTATTTTAAAATAGGCATTTGATAACTATACTCGGAATTTTAATTCGATTCCAGATTTGACAATTGAATCAATAGAGAAAAAATGTCAAATGAATGAAATTTAATGTCAAATCTGGAATCGAATTAAAATTCCGAGTATAAGCGATTTGAATTATAAAACTTAGACGTTATGAACCTATACTTCATGAACTTTACAATTAATTTAAAACAAGGTTAGCTTTGGCGAGTTGGGCAATATCATCTAAATTGATTACTTTTATCTGCCAAGCACCATTAGCTCAATGTTAAACGTTCAAGGCAAACCATAAAGAAAAGGCTTAGAATTAATCACGCCAATACTACACGCCGCCGTTATAAAGAGTGGTTTTAAGGCAATCGTGAGGCGCCAACTTGACCATTCAAAAACAATACATATATCTGTTGTCTACCTCTAAATATTTTCCGATTCGAGTGGTTTTTTTTTTCATGTAATCAACACTTCTATCGCTAGGATTATACGTCTTTGTTTTTACTGTTTTTTAAATGAATATGTGTCAATTGAAATCAACTGAATACATGTCAATTAAAATATACAACAAAATCCCCGATTCCATAAAAAACGAACCTTCTGATAATTCTTTTACAACCAAATTGCGCCACCTTTTAATACAGAAATGCTATTATGCCCTAGACGACTTCTTTGAAGATAAAGTATAGGACTGAAACTTGATACCGGTTTTACATAAGATTAGTTAGGTTCTAGATAAAGATTAAGAATAAGTAGAATTTAGATAGGCATTAAATAACTAGATTTTAAATATATGTATATTCTAAGATTAGCTAGGTTTTTAGGTAGCCTCTCTATATTTCAAAATTATATTAAACCTGCGACTCGAAGTATTAGGTAATTAAGGTTAAATAAGTTTTTTAGAAACAAATATTCTTGTTATGAATGACTACATTTTTAAAATTCTGTCTCCGATATCCGCAATATTACGTAATTAAGGTTAAATAAGCTTTTCTAGATACGAATAATTTTGTAATGTAATGACTACAACTAAGATAACACTGTCTGGTACGATTGTATAAAATTATGCCACACCCTATCAAACAGGGTATACATGTAAAAAATTAGAATTAGTTTCTATGTACATGTGTTTTGCATAAATAAATAACTATAACAAATGACCTCAAAGTTATAAGCCTCCAAAACGTCTTAATTTTGACACAAAAACTTGCCTGAAAAGTACAATATTTGTCACTGCAATATTTCTCACTGAAGCGATTGACACCAAAAACATAACATTTTGTTACAATTTAAGTGGTTAAAAGAGTTTTCTCCCGAAACGTAAATTTTATCAATAATGTACCGAAAATTATTGTTTTGAATAAATATTTAGTGTACCGAAAATTATCTCGACGTTCTACAGAAAACGTGAAAAAAGTGGTCGATTCAGGATCGTCCAAACCAAACGGTTTACGCCAAACCAAAGAAAATAGTTAATAATACTACGTAACTTTTTATAATTCCTCTGTTAGATTACGCGACATGCAAAGAGAATACAAAACTACGTGCGACATTCAGGGCCCTGTAAGAATAGTGAGTCTTGTAGCTAGGTCATCAATTTTCGAATGCCGTCACTGTAGGTATATATCATACCTCAGCCAAGAAAAAACTAAGTAAAACGGTTTTTATTTACTTTAATATAGGTTTGCTTTTGACTACATACTGCCTGATACATATGCCTGATATGCTAAGCAGTTATGCGGTCTACACTAAACGCAGAAACTCTTTCATAAAATAGGCGTTATGACACTTAGAGGCTAAACATCTGAACAAAAGCAAGCTCCCCCTTTCTTCAGCCCTACAGATCACGTTATATTAGGAATTTTAGTCAAGCAGTTTTTTCTTACCTGATAGGCACTACATTTATCGCGTAGATAAGAATGGTGTTTTTTGCGGTCATATACGAGTAAATTAGTTGGATAAATGAGTGCAATGACATTTGCATTGGTGTGAATCACTCGAATTATATGATGAGGTATTCCCAGTGATGATGTGTTTTTTTAATTGACTGCGGTTGTATATTTTATTGGATGTGTCAATTTCGCCTATTTTCCGTTTATCTAGCATAGCTACGTGTAATGGATACAAGTTTTTTTCCTCTTCTCAAAACATCAGTGGTATCTAGGGTTCCGTACCCAAAGGGTAAAAACGGGACCCTATTACTAAAATTCCGCTGTCCGTCCGTCTGTCTGTCTGTCTGTCTGTCTGTCACCAGGCTGTATCTCAAGAACCGTGATAGCTAGAAATTTGAAATTTTCTCAGATGAAGGATATCTGTGGCCACTGCAACAGAAAATACTAAAAATAGAATAAAATAAATATTTAAGGGGGACATGGCCCAATCACCCTTCGTGGTGCAGTGGACTATTTAAAAAAGGCTGTTACAGTATTATACAGCCATCTCTTAGTGTTTTCACCTTCGTATTTGTACCTACGACGTCACAGCCTTCCTTCGTGAAAGAAAGACAGGACTTACCTTAGACTTTACAAAAATATCCAATTACCTAACTATTAATAATTGGGTGATTCTATTCAATTTTTCCTCATAAAAATTAAAACGGTACAAAATAGCCGAGCAATCACATCGTGCATAATTTCAAACCAGTGTTTAAGTTTTTTGTTACATAGACACTAATTTAATTTGCCTCAGCACTTCAGCGTACAAAAAGACTAAAACAATGGCCACTGGGTATTGAACCCGGCTGAGTCAATGCCTTGAAGACATTAGATTTCTTACGTAGGTATAACTATTTATTTATTTTAACGTGGCTCAGATGACACGGTTTTTGACTGACGATAAAACGGAGGAAGTACTCAATTCGACGCGTATATTTTTAAGTTTTTTTATGTAGGTATAACCACGCATAATTTTTTACAGAGTGGTACGATTATGATAATTCTATTTTTATTGAAAAGGGTATACTTCTAAGTTGGTCCCATTTAAATGTTATCGAAATCGGATAAGCAATTTTTGATAAATCAACAATAATGTGAAAATTGCTTCATCGATCCGTGCCATTTATTCACGAATTCTGTACACGGTTAAAGTCTGTCAAGCCATTTTATGCGAAAAATCAATATTAGAGTTTTGATTTATATTTTGAAATAAATGTCATTATGGTACCTATTGAATATCATCATCATGCTATATCAGACGTGAGATGTCACGAAATACCTACCTATCCCCTATAGATTATGCAATGCCGGTTAAAAAAGTAGGTATTTGTCGTCATTGTCAAGATTTGAGTGGATAGGTATCTGAGTAGGTATTTCAAATTTGCGTGCTTTATCTTCGACCACACCATCGCTTACAATCAGGGGATGTAGAGGTCAAACGCTAAACGGTATACTTACCTACGTTATTAGCGCCAAAAAACATACTAAGTAGCCGGATAATAAAAACATACTACGGAACTTGTTCTCACGAATAAATTCGGATTCATTCGTGAGAACAAGTCATAGATATTAGCCGTAAAACATCCACTGCTTGACATAGGCTTTGGTATATGGTCAACAAGCCCGACTACACTGTCCACTCTAATATAGTTTCTACTATAAAATGAAACCAGCGAATAAAACTATAGCACGTGTTCTCACAAAATAATAGTTCATAGCTATTCTTTGGGCACGAATAAAAACCAGTCTCCAAAAAATCAATAGGTAAGTCAGTATGTTATGTAGACTTCCAACAATAACTTATAGAATATGCTAAATTCCTTTCAAGGAATGAATGACTATTTTCATCAATTTTGATGCCGATGGTAAATTATATCGTAACCATTTACATTTAGTAAGTTTTTTGTGTAAAATTTTATTGACGTATTTAATAATGTTTTTGCAATGATTTGGTGGCTATTCACTCCATGATAATTTGGGTAGTTTTGCCAAAAAAAAATAATGATCAAGTTTATTCTGTCGTAATTTATGAAATAATATTTTCCAGTTTTAGTTTCAAATCTTTAGCTGCGTCAATTCGTAAACCTGCTTACACTTGGAGTAGAAACTCGATAGCATGTGAATCTACCAACCTGCATCACATGCAGCCATCGTGGTTTCTACGGGCAATCGCTGTTCAAATAGTGGACTGTTAGGTATAGGCTGATACAGTAAATAGAGTAAGTAATATGTACTTATAGCCCGGGAGGTAAGCGCAAAAAATGCAACTACATACTTTCTAAAAGCGGAATGTTTGGTATTAAGGGAGTCATGGTGGTGTACAACAATACCCCGGAGTCAGTCAGCTGAGATGCTTAGCATTTGGTGGGGATACCCGTTGGAATTTTCAAAAATAAAAATGAGTATCTTGCAAGTACTTCTATAAGCTGAAAATTGGTGTACGGGTAGATATTAAGTACATAATTTAAAAAGAGTTTAACACAGCCAATCACCCAAAACATGTAACAGAGCTTTTCAGTCAGGCTTTAAAGCTGCGCTACTTTAATACCAGACTGACAGGCCTTGTTACTTGTTTCAGGTAATTTGCTGCGGTTAAACTATTTTTAGTTATTTTCCCAACCCGCACGCCAATTTTCAGCTTTTAAAAGTACCTCGTTGCAAGATACCCATTTTTTTTAATTCTAACCTAACGCTAAGCATCCCAGCTGACTGAATCCGAGGTATTTTTGTACGCTACCACGATTACTTAATACCAAAAAATCAGCTTTTAGAAAGTACTTGCATTTTTTGAGCTTACCTCCCGGGCTATTAATACTAATATTGTAATTCCGAAAGTGTTTTAGTGAAATAAAAGGTTTTTATGGGTTAGCACATATATCAATCGCGCTATCTCGCTTTATTAACCGTCAAAATCTATAGAGAGGGCAATGTTCAATCTTTTGCGAAATTTTATCGAAAATGAATTCTGTGGAGTTACCAACGTTCCCGACTTTGCTAGCATAAAAGAAATATCGATGTGATGTAGCAGTCCTATTATTATACAGGGAAGGAAAAAAAAATTTTTCGGATAAAAAATATTAAACTGAATCAGCTCCACACATTTTTAAGAAATTCAGATAATTGGTTAATTTAGGAATCTTCATCTCTTCTGCTTCTAATAAGTAATATTGAGACAAGGTGAATCAGCTCCACACATATTTAAGAAATTCAGAGAATTGGTTAATTTAGGAATCTTCATCTCTTCTGCTTCTAATAAGTAATATTGAGACAAGGTGAATCAGCTCCACACATATTTAAGAAATTCAGAGAATTGGTTAATTTAGGAATCTTCATCTCTTCTGCTTCTAATAAGTAATATTGAGACAAGGTGAATCAGCTCCACACATATTTAAGAAATTCAGAGAATTGGTTAATTTAGGAATCTTCATCTCTTCTGCTTCTAATAAGTAATATTGAGACAAGGTGAATCAGCTCCACACATATTTAAGAAATTCAGAGAATTGGTTAATTTAGGAATCTTCATCTCTTCTGCTTCTAATAAGTAATATTGAGTGAGACAAGGTGAATCAGCTCCACACATATTTAAGAAATTCAGAGAATTGGTTAATTTAGGAATCTTCATCTCTTCTGCTTCTAATAAGTAATATTGAGACAAGGTGTGAATAAGAAACGATCATCAGCAGATAAGTTCACATTTTTACCCTACTTCCAAAAAGGAGGAGGTTCTATGTTCGTCTGTATGTATTTTTTTTGTGTATGTTCATCGATAATTTCGCCAATTGTGAACCGAATCGATTTTTTTTATTTTATTTCGTAAGAGTATACTCCCGAGGTGGAAAAAATCAACCGTTATGTAAACAATTCGAGCGAAATATTCGAATTTTGTACATGATGGAAGGCGGTTTTGCCATTATTTGCGAAAAATAATTATTACTAAGTAATTTTATTGCGTGATGCAAGATCATAGAATTTGACTTTAACCTCACGTTGTGAATATCTAAATACCTACTTACACTATATGGCTCTTAATTTCTTTATAAGTAGCTACTTACGCGTTTAATATCATATCAAGTATCCGCTACTCGTCGTGTTATGAAAAGTACTTCGAATACATAATGACACTACTAGAGTCGCAGTAATTTTCCTCGGTCCCGCTACTCGTTGCTCCATCATTAAAGAGTTCTACCAACTCGTCAGGGTTGCCTAACGTACCTGCAGTATAGGCCGAATCATACAAGTGGAGGATGTGAAGATAACTACAAGGTGCGCCAAACCCAATAAACGTGCAGCATTATGTGAACTTCAGAGGCCTTAGACAATGTAACAAATGGAATCGAAAGCATTAGCGAAGCGAAGGTTCGAATCGTTAAAAATGTATGGGACTGACATAAGTCACGTGAGCAAAGCGATTCCATCAGAAATGGTAGCCGATGTAACATTCGACTAGTCGATTCCATCAAAACATATCGACAGTCGTGACGAATTCAGTGGGCATTGCTCACCGAATCGAGATCTTTTTAATATCTCTTGCTAACTCGTGCCTTATAATATCAATGCATCTCTTTCGGATAATCTCGACCGAATAAAATATCCCTCTGGGATCTTCGTGTCAAATTATGTGTCAAATCGATTTTATTTTTTGAATGATCATGGAAACTAAGTCTTTTAGTCAGAGTCTCCATTTTATCCTAATTTACATTGTGTCTATTTATGGCCGAATCAAACTTTTTGGCGTCACCGACGCCAGTCATTGCGCAGTTGCGAATTCGTTATGTCAGTTGCGCGGGGAGTAAGGATGTGTAAAGTGTGAGTGGTCAAGTCAAGTGAAAATCTTTGCATGACTCCGACTAAAGGCAGGTATGATTCTGATAATAAAAAAAAAGTTTGACGTTTTTACATTGACAAATGATTGACAGTGACATATTTCGTATAATAAAATTCTGTGTTAAATAAACAGTGTTGCCGCCTTAGCCCTTTTGGAGCTAGATCTAGCAAAAATGTTGTTATAATTCAAATAAAAAATACATAATTGAAATTAGGAATTTCAATTATAAAAAGTGATGAGGGTATGAAATGACAATAGGAAAGGTGTTTTTTATTCTTTTTTTACTGCAAGTCTTTTCTTGATAGTTTTTGCTCCATCTAGCCTTTTTTAGAGCTTCTTCAACAGCCCCAATTACTAAAACTAAGGTGGCAACACTGAATTTGCATTCCCCTCGAAATCTTTCGCTTTCGTTTTGAATGTTGTTTCTTGTTTGATTTGTATATTTACAGGGGTTTTGTTAATTTGTAAATCACATTCACGCCTAAATCAAGACAGCAAAATTATGAAAGAGCCACAGAACAAGCCATTGAACAGTAAAAAGAAAAAAGATTTATCTAGCTTACAAACATGGTAGGTACAATATTTTTTGAATAAATTACTACGAGAAAAAACGAGGAAATCCTTTATTATAATTATGCTTTTATTCAAATTAAAGTTATAGCATGATATCCACTTACTTTTTACAATAGAAATGAGTTCGAAACTATGACATTACAAGATTCATATGCAGGGTACTTACGAGTATATCTAATAACTGCTACAGTTTGGCTGAGCTAAACTTACTTTTGTGTATGTGTGTTCTAAGTGCCCTCATGGACATGCAACTTTTGGCTCCGTTAGTCAAGCAAATTGAAATAGATAACTTTTTAGCTACTCAAAAAATTAATCATCTCTATTTACAAGAAATGTGATCTGAGATCATAAAATAATGTAGATAACCGATTTTAAAAACATTCATTGAGTCTGTGTAAAGTTTTAAGGAACTATTCATACAAGAATCAATGTAGAAAAATGTTTTGTTAAGTCAAATTACAGACAATACTTATAAGTGATAACGTTATAAGCGGAGGCCGATCGTGTCTCTCTATCGCTTGTTCCGTGCTCTCACTTGCATGCTCGACTCAGGTGGGACATGACACTTTTTCATACGTGCAACTGATGTTCATCGATTTATAGGTGCTATCACATCTAAAACAACAGGCATGTAGTTGTAAATATAAAACATAGATATGTTATCATATTATAAAGAACACTTAATTCATGTTTCAGGTTCAAACGGGTACTTCTTCAGGATTCAAGAATGTTTATTGAGATATCTATGGCACCATTGTGATGCCATCGGCACGGAATCGGTTAAGAGAAATTTCAGCAAGTATTTACAAGAAGATTACAAACCAATTTGAGCTCTGCTTATGTTGAATCAAATACCACAAGAAAAGTCCTATAATTTGCTCACATCGCAACCCAGTTGAATGTGCATTGGTGTGTGGAGGCAACGGTTACAGTGCCAATTGGAGGAGTTGACAACCAAATACTTATCGAGAGGCAATGTATCATGTTCTCGTGTCAATAAGCACCAGTGGCAGTCGTTAGGCCGTGGCATTGCAAGGCCACGGCAGAAACTAGAATCGCTTGCGGGTTGCATAACGCTACTATTGCTTTGTCATCTGCATCGACATCATCATCCTCATCGCTATCTGGTACACCATCCAAGCCACTGGAGCAGTTATGCCAGCGGCCCAGAGCCACGCTCCGTTATTTTAAGGAGCTGGGCTGGCTCGGGTAGACTCTGGATGGGGAAATGCACAAAACACCCCATGCGGGACGTCAGTGCAGGACTTATCGCCTCTACGTCGAATAATAATAAGAAAAGAAAACATATCCTAGGAATTCTTAGTAAAAGTAGGAATTCTGCAAACTGGGTGTATCTTTGTGGACAGACAGTCGTAATCAGTATGTAGTCAAACTGAAACCATATTATTTTAAATAAAATAAAAAAGTTCATAACTAACGCAAAAACTCCAAACGAAATTTTAGTGGGGAAACTTTAAGACCAATATTTTTAATGACCCAACGTCCCTCAGTAGTGGCAGTTTTAGTAGGAGTAAACCAATAAATGCTTGTGACGGGAATCAAATCCACACCAGTTTGATCCAGAAGTCAGGATCACTAACCACTGGGCCACCGAGGCAAGATAGAATACTATACATACATTTTATTATATAATTTTTAAATACATATTTGGGGGCTAACAACTAAAAATTGTGTTTTATTGACAGTAAGTATTTTAAAAACTATTATCACTTACAACAAGATACCACGGAGTATAAGGGAATTAAATACAAATCAAGACAAAAAATACTGTAAGTAACTGTAACTGTAAATACTGTAAAACTCACAATAATCCTTTACCCAGTCACCTTTGTCACTTTTCCACGAACCGAAACTCAACATTTCACAATATTTACAATGCGAGTATACATGAGTATCTGGAAACGTGTGCTTGTTTAGCTGGCGTTACTCTGTTACTCATTGGGTAAAAAAATTAAACATTCCATTATGCGTTCAGTCTAGAGCGAGGCTTGGCGAAGTAGGTATTAGGGTCAGTCTGTAGCAACGGAGCTAAGACGCGATGCATGTTTAGCCAGTCATAAAGATATGACATAGCTGGTACATTACATTGTCTCGAGAACCAGGTCAGGCAATCTGGTGGTCTTTCGCGTGTCTTGAGCGCGTGATTGCCCGATTTATTAAACGGGGATTAACTCCCGAAAATAGGTAATTGAGGTGTCTTAGATTTTGTCAAACTACACTATGAACGCTACTGATGGGTAATTGCGACCATCATTATCGATCATCGTAGTTAAACAACGTTCAGCACGGTCAGTCTTCGGATCGGTGACCGTGGGTGGCATTTACAGCTGAGCGCTATTGTGGCTCGGAATACATGTAGGCCCCGGTTGTTTTAATCGTTTAGCCATGTCAGAGGCCTGCAGGCGGCTTAAAAACTCTGACACCAAAGCTACCCGGCCTATAGGAGCTGACTTAGTATTTTTTTGCCTGTCGATTGCTAGGGTCAAGCAGTTAAGGACAACACACCACATTGAAATGAACCTTGGATATCTGAGAGGTTTCTTGTTTTTAGACAGTAGGTGCCTAAGTGTATAAAGTATTTTGCGAGGATAGTGAGTCATGGCTTAACTCTTCTCAAAATAAGAAGATGACCATTCGACGCAGAGCTGATGGTGTATGTATATTGGGGTTACATGATAAAGTTAACACCGTCATCATAGTAATAAAATCAGACAATTGTAAAATCCTTCAAATACACTGAATAATATTTTTTACGAGAGTATTTTTCTACGAACAGGAAAAGTTATATTCAAAATTTAATTTTGAATCATCGCCGTATGGTTTAGTGTCTACACTCGAAAGCTCCAATCTCGCGCGAAAGAACGTCCGTCTACTCTACAAGTAGATACATAAGTAAAGAGAGTTGACTCATTTCGCATCTTCAAAGAACTGTTAAAACTTCATTATGGTCGCCACGAAGCTTGGGTCACGACGCGGCAAAGACCGATTAATAATTTTAACTGCGCGACTGATTGTAAGTCCGGTCGCACGATTTTTCAACGATTGCAGACTAGCTTTGGTTAGGCACGATGGTATAAGCATTAGATTAGCTAGGCGATTGTCAATCCTTATGCTTTTTAAGTAGGATAATACATATCTATCTATAGATTCTATAGATATCGTTTTTTTTGCTTAGCTAGACTTTTTGACCGACGAAACGGAGGAGGTACTCAATTCGACGCGTATATTTTTTTAAAATGTATAACCACGCATAACTTTTTACATAATGGTCCGATTTTGATAATTCTTTTTTATTGGAAATAGTATACTTAGAAATTGGTCCCAATCAAATTTTAATTTTAATGAATTAACAATAATGTGAAAAATGCTACATCGATCCGTGCGAACTATTCGCGAATCCTGTACAAGGTTGAAGTCCGTCGTGCCATTTTTTGGGAAAAATAATTATTTAGGGAATAAAGTGGCAAACAAGCTGACAAGCTCCTGATTGTAAGAGGTTACTATCGCTTATGGACAAATATAACACAGGAGGCGTTACCAGTGCACTGGTCTTAATAGATAGAAAAGGCATAATCTTCAGGGTGATTTATTGGTGAAGTAAAATGTCCATACATTTTCTTATTTGCTTTCCTCAGTTTTTCAAAAAGCTTTGCTTGAAGCTAACTTTGGTTATTTTTATCTATACCTCAGATCCTCAATAGGACGTATCTTGAACAAATAATGCGGAAATCCTGGTCACTTACCCGAACTAGATCGAAACGTCTGATCAGTGGCATTTTGAAACTCGGCTAGTTATTGTTGTGCTAGTTTTAGTGTAATCATGGAATTATTATAGAATGAGGTACGTAAGGATACAAGTAATTTTTAATTAGCTGTTATATGTTTATTAAGTTAATATCAATTAGTATCAATAAATGAAAAGCGGTAGAGAATCTCAAAATAAGCATCTTATTTTCATACTAGTTGCGCCCCGCGGTGTTACCCGCGTTAGCCCGAGATAAATAGTGGCCGATGTGTTAATCCAAGGTCTAAGCTACCTTCATACCGAATTCCATCCAAATCGGTTCAGCCGTTCGTGCGTGAAAGAGTAACTCACAAACTTTCGCGTTTATACCTGATATATATATATATTTATAATTTTAGTAGGATAGCTGGATTACATCGATGACTTAAAAAAATTGTGGTGTAACAAGCTGACAAACATGATGATGATGTCTTCCACGCCGATTTCGGCTACGGCGACCATTTTCCAAACTAACAAACATAGCATGAGGTCCAACCACAAGGTGGACAGAAGACCTGACTAAGACTTAGGGATCACGGTGGATGCGAGCTTTTGTTGATGAAGTATGTATTTAAAAGAAAAACCGATTCTTATATGCATATCCATCCATCCATCAGCCATAGGACGTCCACTGCTGGACATAGGCCTCCCCCATGAATCTCCAATAAGACCGGTTGGTAGCGACTTGCATCCAGCGTGATCCTGCGGTCTTAATGAGGTCATCCGTCCACCTTGTGGGTGGACGTCCTACGCTGCGCTTGCCGGTACGTGGTCTCCACTCGAGAACTTTTCGACCCCATCGGTCATCAGTCCTCCGCGCTATGTGCCCTGCCCACTGCCATTTCAACTTGCCAATCCGCTGGGCTATGTCGGTAACTTTGGTTCTTCTGCGAATCTCCTCATTCCTGATTCGATCTCGCAGAGAGACTCCGAGCATAGCCCTCTCCATAGCTCGTTGGGCTACTTGGAGCTTATTAATAAGGCCCATAGTAAGAGACCACGTTTCAGTGCCATAAGTCATCACTGGCAACACACACTGATCGAACACTTTCGACTTGAGGCACTGAGGTATATCGGACGAGAAGACGCTACGCAATTTTCCGAACGCTGCCCAGCCGAGTTGGATTCGGCGATTGGCCTCTTTCTTGAAGTCGGACCTACCTAACTGGACTACTTGTCCTAGGTAGACGTACGAGTCAACGACTTCAAGAACTGAGTTCCCAACAGAGATCGGGGTGGGTACAACATGGGAATTACACATGACTTTCGTCTTGTCCATGTTCATCTTAAGACCCACCTGTTGAGAAACCCGATTGAGGCTTTCGAGCATCGTGCTGAGCTCTTCCATCGATTTTGCCATGACTACTATATCGTCGGCAAACCGAAGGTGAGTGAGGTATTCGCCATTGACATTGATGCCGAATCCTTTCCATTCCAGGAGCTTGAAGGCGTTTTCCAAAGTAGCCGTAAACAGTTTCGGAGAGATTACGTCTCCCTGTCTTACGCCTCTTTTTAAAGGGATCGCCTTGGAGCTCTCTTCCTGTACTCGGACCGACATAGTGGCGTTATTATACAAGCACTTCAACACTTCGATGTACCGATAGTCAACACGGCATCGTTGGAGAGACTCAAGCACAGCCCAAGTCTCGACCGAATCAAAGGCTTTCTCATAGTCCACAAACGCTAAGCAAAGTGGCAAGTTATACTCTTCGGTCTTCTGTATAACCTGCCGCAGCGTATGAATGTGGTCCATGGTGCTAAAGCCCTTTCGGAAACCGGCTTGTTCGGAAGGCTGGAAGTCATCAAGCCTGCGCTCGAGACGGTTCGTAATGACCCTTGAAAACAGCTTATAAACATGGCTCAGAAGCGAGATGGGTCTGTAATTCTTCAATAAGGTGTTGTCACCTTTCTTGAAAAACAACACCACCACGCTTCTGTTCCATGCTTCTGGCGTGATGCCCTCGAGAACGACGGTGTTGAAAAGCTTCTGGAGGACTTTTAGTACCGGTGTTCCACCCGCTCTCAGAAGCTCTGATGTGATACCGTCATCACCCGGCGCCTTGTTGTTCTTGAGCTGATTGAGGGCCATTCTAATCTCGTACAGGCTGATGTCCGGGATATCTTCGGTGAAGTGTCGGGTCAGCTTGGCTCTTGGGTCTTTGGCCGCGCTGTTGACAGGCTTAGCGACCGAAGCGTATAGCTGTCCATAGAACCTTTCGATCTCCTCCAATACCTCTGCCTTGGTCGACGCTACACTGCCATCTTCTCTCTTCAGCTTTGTCAGCTGGCTTTGGCCAATAGACAAATTCCGCGCAAACACTTTGGAGCCTTTGTTCTGCTCTATTGTCTCTTTAATATGTTTAGTATTAAAGAGACGAATGTCGCGCCTCACGGATTTCGAAATTTGTCTATTGATATATAGGGCATGCAAAAACCGGATGGTTTTGGAAAACCGGTTTTTTCGGTTTTTTATTTTTAAAACCGGGGAAATCGAGTTTTTCGGGTTTTTCGGTTTTTTTCTAGTAAATTAATGAAAATACTAGTAAATATAACAGTTTGTTTGTTAATGAGCCTGTACTGCCTCATTGTTGGGCAAAGGTCTCCTCTCGAGATTTCCAGTTTAGTCGGTCTTGTGCTGATGCCGCCAATTTGGATTAAATGTATTCAGTTCATCGCACTATCTAATAGATGGTCTACCACGAGGCCGCATCGAGTTGGGACTCCATTTGGTGGTGATTTTAGACCAGAGGTCTTCCAAAGGTCTTCTGGCATTCGACTGATTTACCCTGCCCACTGCCACTTCAGTTTAGCGGCTGTGAAAGCTACATCTTTGATTTGAGTTCTGGAACGCAGTTCGGTGTTTACTCGCAGTACCTACTCGGTCTATTAGCCGGTCACCGAGAATACTGCGCTCCATCGCTCTTTGGCAAACTTTGAGCTTGGACTTTTGGACCTCAGTTAATGACCATGTTTGTACACCATAAGTCAAAATGTGATCGGAAGGCGTTTCTTCATATGTTCTTTCATGGCCCAACAGCTCTTCCAGGCGTTCTCTGTTCTTCTTGGTCTTGTCTCGCCTGGAAGGTGACTATTTGGCCAAGGTAGATGTAATCGTGAACGTATATGTCTTCGCCATCGACAGTTACCCGATGTTTGATGCCAGTGGTCATCACTTTGGTCTTTAATTAACATGTTCCGTATCCGCAATCCAACCTCAAGGCTTGCAGTGGTTAGGTTAGGTTAGGTTAGATACTAACTGACGATATTGTCTGCAAAATGAAGGTTAGTTAACCATTTTTCACCAACATTAACACGCCATCCTTCCCAGCTTGCCGCCAGCTTTCTGAAAACTTCTTCGAGGACGCCCGTGAATATTTTCGGGGACAGTGGGTCTCCCTGTTTAACACATTTCTCTATTGCAAATGCTGGACCAGAAGATTGTAATTTTATTGCAGCAGTACTTTGAGAATGGGCGAAGCGGAGAAGATTAACGTGATTGATGCTATCAAATGCTTTTTGACCGACGAAACAGAGGAGGTACTTAGCAGAGACTGCCGGACTAATGTAACGAAACAAAATGGCGGTAGTCGATAGCGTTTCGGTGAAGATGAGACAAAACGCGTCCCATTACGCTTATAACGCTACAGCGCAGCGCTCTGCCTATATCACGATACTCGCTATGTAAAGGCAGAGAGAGAGTGAGAACTTTCGCACTTGAATAGAGCAACTAGATGACAATAATGTATTTTATTGCGAAGGGGAAAGTTAAAATGCGAATTTAAAAAAATTGTAGAAAACACCGATAAACCCGAAAAAACCGGTTTTATAACTAGAAAAAACCGAGTTTCTAATGCGGTCGGTTATTCGGTTTTTTCGGTTTTCGGTTAACCGGTTTGCATGCCCTACTGCCTATATGACTTTGCATCATCGGAAGACTGCAGTCTCTGTAAGCGTCGTTCGGCCATGAGATTTAGAGTTTGATCGGAAAATTTTTGAGGTCTATTTGTACGACGGGGTCTAAAGAATTTAGCACCCACCGTCTGGACAGTTTCTACGAGCCCGTTGTTGATCTCGTCCACCGACGCAAAGTTCTCCAGGCAAGCAAAGCGATTTGAGAGCTCGAGCTGAAAGCTCTCGGGGTTTTGGATATCGGAAGGTGCAGGTCGGAGCGTGGACTTCATCAAGCGTGACCTTTCGAGTTTAACGTTTATATCCAATGTTCCTCTTACGATTCTGTGATCACTACCGGTTTTCACCCTGTGTATCACGGAGACATCATTGAATATCCGTTTCTCGGTGGTCATGATGAAATCTATCTCATTTTTCGTGGAACCATCGGGGCTCATCCAGGTCCACTTCCTGTGAGGCGGCTTCTGAAAGAAAGAGTTCATCATGAAGAGTTCCTCTTTCTCCAGAAAATCAGCCAGCCTCTGGCCCCTGGGGTTCCGTTGTCCATATCCAAATTTCCCCACTCTCAGCTCATCATCGCTTCTTCTGCCCAACTTTGCGTTGAAGTCCCCCATAACAACAGTGAAGTGGGTCTTAGACATACGTATGGCTCGACTTACGTCCTCATACATAGTCTCCACCTCATCATCTGGGTGTGACGAGGTCGGTGCGTATACCTGAATGACCTTCAGCGAATACCTCTCAGATATTCTGAGTATTAGGTACACAACCCTGCTCGACACGCTTTCGATGGTAATAATGTTGTTAGTGAGGGACTTGTGAACGAGAAAACCGACACCACCTTGGGACCGCTGGTCACCTTCCCGGTAGTAAAGCAGGTTGCCGGACTTTAGGGTTATCGTGTCCTCCCCCTCTCTACGGACTTCAGACAACCCCACAATATCCCAGCGCAACCTACTTAACTCTTCTTCCAGCTCAGCAATCTTCTCGTCAGTCCTTAAAGTGCGCACGTTGTGTGTTACCAGGGCCAGTCGTCGTTTGAATACTTTGGAGTGACAGCCGTGCATCTTCCAGTGATTCTTAGCACCCCCTGCTCCGCCGTTACCGGGGCCGCTGTCGTAGCCCGGACTAGCGGAGCTGCTGGGGACTGGGGGCCTGGTCTTAATTGTACTTGTCATAGGGGGTATTTGCCCAATAATCGCCTCGCTGGGCAGGCGTGGTGGCGATCGCAGAGACGTAGCTTCGCGACAGGGATGCTGCTGCCCATCCCTGCCCTGTGCCATTTTAGCTACGTCTGAATTGAATGGTTATACCGCCATTAGTCGGTTCCGCTGTACCTCAGTCGGCTCTTACGACACCTGGTACTGGAGGGGGGTGCTATTCTACTCTGCCGGCACCCCACGGCTTAATATGCATAATTTTGGCCTTATTCATATCTATGGTATAGGTACAGTTTGTTATAATATTATCACCGAATTTATCTTGCGCGTCTTTCGCCCCCTGACAACTTGCTCTATCAAGTTTTTTCAAAGCCTTTATCGGACGACAATACAGGGTTATTTCTAATCAATTAGCGACTTATGTCAAAACTCAAAATTTTTTTTTTGCCGTTCCATAGAAAAATATCGTTCACCCACGACAAAATGTATGGAACAGCTGATTTTTTTTTAGTTCTGACAAAAGTAGCAGAACAAAAGTTGTTAGTTTTGATGTACAGAATAAGCCCCTAAAAGGATGCAAATTGATTAGAAATAACCCTATATTAATAGACTATGTTCCAATTTTCTTACTCACAAATTCCCCAAACTTGTCATCCAAACATTGATCTCAAATTCTGGCAGTACTGACCGACCCTGAAAAGCGCCTGTCAATCGACCTCCGACACAAAATATAATAAATTCCACGAACAATGCATTGCGCAGCCTGCATAATGCGACGTCCTATTGCCGATCACCTTCACGGTTATTGACAATTTGCTTGCTACTGATGAGTTTCCTTGTATTGACGCTTCGGTATTTTCCAGCGTTGGACTGGGCACACAGCCAAGGCGGCATTTTCTAGTCTGAACGGCTCCCCCCTAGGGACTGTCTGAGGGGGGCTTATCCCAAGCCAGGCGGTAGGTAGACTACGAAACCTACGCAGGATAGATTCCAGTAATTGCATCGTGAATGTAAAAGTCTGATTCGTTCATACTGTTATTCCATCTTGGCCTTATGAGGAACCACCCAATCGGCTTTCCGATCCTGATATTTTCAGTGTCCATCAAATCGCTTGACCGGTGGTATTTAGTTCCCATTTGCGGCTCTATCTCATTAGGATACCAGGCTGGCACCTATCATGGTCGCGTCACAAACAAAATGTATGGAGGTTGTCCGTTGGTTGTGTGGACCGTCCTTCGGTTGTATTGAAATGGCAGTGGACAGGGCACATAGCTCGGAGGACTGATGGCCGGTGGGGTCGAAAAGTTCTCGAGTGGAGATCACGTACCGGCAAGCGCAACGTAGGACATCCACCTACGGGGTGGACAGATGATCTCATGAAGACCACAGGATCACGCTGGATGCAAGCCGCTTCCAACCGGACTTATTGGAGATCCATAGGGGAAGCCTGTGTCCAGCAGTGGATGTCAAATGGCTGATGGATGGATGGAATATTTTTTATGTGTGATTGTGCCAACATGCCCTTAGCCTGAAAATGAACCGTTTCTTTCTTCCCTTTTGGATTGCGGATGTTCATTACGTATGCTACTCATACAACGAATACTCGTAACATAATGAGGGAACAATCACCTATTTCTTTTAAAACTAAGAAACTAACCCTCTGTCAAAAGCATCCTTCTACCTGACCGACGTCAATTTTGTAAAATTAAATAACCGTAGCTACGAGTAATTTGAGGGACCAATGCAAAAACTGTAGGCACAGCTCATCATGAGCAATGAACTTGGCATCCGAAGCCGTGGGATGATAGCATTATTGCGTCATGCCACGAAGAAAACATTTTGACTCTATAGGTAAAACTAAGATTTTAGAATGTATTTAACTTCCGAACATCTGAACAGGTAGAGCAGGTAAATCATATGCAAACATGTGTCAGCGTTACCAATAAACACTTAATGTGTTTAAACTGTTTAAGCTAGCCTGCGGTTTAGGTAGGTATAGCACACTTAGATTGATGAACAGTGTTTGTGTCGTGTATGTGTTTTATTTAAGTGACGAGACGATCTAGGCGCTTACCTCTTATCTTGACGCTTACAGAAAACCAACTATAGATTTTAAGGGACCAATTCAAAAGATTACGTAAAATTAAGACAGCAAAAGCTTTTGCAAAAGAGCGCAAAAGCTCATTTGAAAACTAATGTTTGATTTTGAAGCACGGTTTAGTTCAGAAATAGACATTGTTTAGAGGATAATTGCTGGCGCGGATAACAGACATCAGTTAATTTAAACAGTAAACTTTTTTGATTTCTAATACAGAGGGGACTGGACATCCGTCGAAAATGAATAACATCAGCGTTATAAAAGCGGACATTGTCCCAGCGAGTGAGTTTCACGCTCGATTTGCCAATTATAAAAACAAACAGAACTATAGAATTTTAACATTCAGTAAGTAGTTTTAAAAGCCGGATTTAAAATATTCAAATTAGTGTTTCGTGTCTATAGTTATCGTCTAGTTACTATTATAAGTATATTTTCAAATTAGTTTTCACTTCATGGACACCGGGGTACTTGACCTTTCTTGTACATAAGATTTCTTTTATTGAAACACTTGTTTTGACCACATGTATGTATGTAGTAGGTACGCTTACCTAGAAGATACCTGTTTGAAGAACCTACCTACGTTGTCATTCACGGTAAGGGAATCATAGACAATAGGCATGATGACTTAAAAAAAAATAGAATTAGTCACTCAGATAGACTATCAAAAAATATCACACGTATTTTTTCTTTTGTCAATTAAACAAAAAATGATGAAGATATAGCCTGTAAAAGTTTCGCGTGACGTCACAAGCGCCATACAAATGTAAAAACTTCTGTCAGAGAGTTGACGTCACGATCCCTGGTCCCAAACTTTGACAAGGTTTATCTTTGTCATTTGTTGTTTGATTAACAAAAGAAAAATTACTTGTCCAATATTTTTTGATAATCTAACTCACGGACTAATTATACTATAGATTTTTTTACCCAGTTATCATGCCTATTCGATAACGTATACATTATATATTTTCTGGTACAGTCTCGTAGTCTATTACAAACTACAGCAGCAGGCTACAGTGTCACTGCGACACTGCTATTGGTTTCTATGTATTTCCATGAAGTACAATCTATCATAATTGTATTTTAACTATAGGTATATGCAAAGTAATTACGAAATACTTTTCCTTACTTAGCGATGCGTAGTCTTCCGCAGTTGCCTTACTGCTTACCGCTGGACGTCACTGTAGTCCGCTGGCGTTCAGTCTGCTCCGGAATCGCAACTTTATTTAAGCCGGCCTATACTCACGACATTCGAGGACGCGATAAAGCAAAGTAGCGTACCGGGTTACTGTCCAATGTATGCTCTACATCTCTATATGACAATTCTACCGTATTTCTGAAACAGTAGAGACACTAAAGTATATTTTAGAGATAACCACACTTAAAATTCACCATTCAAACGGGATCCGTAGCGGGAAAACGGGCCCAATAACAGAGTTCTCACAATTTGCAAGGCCCATCGTCAACCTGTCTCCATTTATTCGACTGTTTCTCACGTCATTTGTAACCGTCTGTAGAACAATGGGTAATTCAATATCGTTTAATAAATGTTTCGGTACTGTTATGGACTAGTTTATTTAATTTATATTAGCTTAGACAAATCGATATATTGTTGTTTTCTTTACGTTTTTTCTCATGCTTAGCTACTTTCAGCCTTGTGTGTCTATTTCCATTTTATGAGCTATACAAAGCGTATTCCGTTTCTTTTTTGTAGTTAGGTACTTTTAGACACTGCAGATCATCAAAAGTCATCTTACACACCACTATTATAATTTTTTTGGAAAGGTATGGTAATGCTATCAGCATGCTTGGCACGTTGCCAATACTTGCCAACTGGCAGTGAACTTTGAGGCTTTTAAATGTATCAAGACCTACAGTGGTCTGTGTATTATCAAGTACCTAGCTTATACTTTGTAGTAGTAGTAGTTTAGGTACAGTATTGTATTTTATAACAGTGATTAAACTTTTATCACAGTTCACATGTCAGGGAAACTGCTCAAAGCCCAGTTTTAAAAACCCAAGCTCTAACATAGCATTATTGAATAATTCCTATCGAAAACCAGCAAGGCCATGCAAACGATCTAGATCAACTACTATGGCCATATTCAGTACAATTAATATAATTTATCATCAGTTTTGCAACGAGCCTGCGCAAGAGTGGCGCTCGCCGGAACGGGCTCTATTGTTTTACATGGTTATCTACGATCGAATGTGGATTAGTGTCGAAGTGTGCTAGATTTTGCCGATTTGGGTTGATTTTCGCTTTTACATGTGTTTTGGGGCACGGATTTATAAAACGGATTTGGGTACTTCTTCGAAGACAAAATTTTGGACGTCCATGGGTTTATTTCTGAACCCAACTAACAAAACGGCGTGTAATTTTTTTTCTATATAGTTTAGCTTTAACTCTAACTGGGACAAGTGATATTTTTCAAATAGTTGCAGTCTAAGTATAAATTAAAAATATTTGAAGTCTGTTCTTCTGATTCATATGCCGCGTCCGCTTGCCATTTTTCGAAAGAAAATGGTCGATATCGCATTTTCCCTTTGGTAAATCATTATGAATTATAATTATATCAAAAGGAAATGAATTGTTCTTTTACAAAAAAAATGTGTATCAGTTATAGCTACTTTAGTATGTTTATAAATAGGCAAATAAGAAGTGTCCGGTACATAATACTGATTAATGTGGCGTATGTTGCGTTTGTCCGTGCTTGGTCGGGTGATGATGATGAGAGTCTGACTTCCCGCGCGGGGGGAAGCCAGTCGTGCAACAAACGAGCTAGAAGGTGGACATGCGGCTGGTTCACTTGGATCTCGGTGTTACAAAGATAAATATCTGATTCATCTGTGCTTAGTTCACACTCAAAAAAAAATCGGTCGTCTAAGGTGCTAAATTCCTTTGTAGTTTTTTTTTTGTGCTCCTGACGTAGCTTTTGAACGGTACGTTCTAGTAAACCTAAACGCCGCATCAGAATCTTTTTTGTCGAACGGTTTTTTGTCACTACGACTAGGTTCCCGAGCACGTGGCGTCTATGATTGTTTTTATTTTGTCGCTACGACAAAGTAGTTTGTCACTACGCTATAGGAGGTAGTTACTATGACAGAGTTGCTTAACGGTAAAATGTGAGCTTGAGCGCTGGTTCACAAGCAGCTTTGACACAGTGACAGAGTCTTTTTTTACAAAGCTTTTTTCATATTTGACATGTTCGTGGCGTCAAGTTTTATTTCGTTTTAGATGATATGACAAACCAGGTTAGTTGTCATGACAAAATTCGCTAACGGTAAAATGTGAGCTTGAACACTGGATTCACTAGCAACTTTAACAAAATCACAGAATATTTTTTTCAACAATATTGTCATTTCTTAATTTGTACGTAGCGTCAAATTTTATTTTAGCTTATTTCCTACGACATAGGAAGGTAGTTACGATGACATAATTCGGTAACGGTAGAATATGAGCTTATACGCTTGGACTAACGCTTATACGCTAACTGAGGATTCTGTTTGGAGCACCTACAAAGTATTCGTTATTCTGTGATTCAACAGAAGCCTTTCAAAAATAAGTCGGTATGGTCATACGATAGCTTAAATGTACCTATAGAAACTTGAAAAAGCTCTAGAAGCATAAGCAACGCTTAAATACGAGTACCTATAGATAATTAGAAAATATTTTCACTAAGGCCTATGTGCTTCTGTCAACGCTCCGAAGTAAATACGTCCTTGGCCCCTGAACAAATGCCGTCTCCAGAGGCCGCCTGTAATTTGCAATGTTGCCATTATGGCCAACTTCCTCTCTTTCTAAGGAGAAATGACGACTTGATTAAACAAATCGATCGGATCCTAAATTAATACTATGATAATTGTTAACTTAAAATTACACGATCATTAGTAAACAATTTTTTGCAGTAAAATGATTGTAAATAAAAGTAAATTTATTGCTTTTTTGTAATGTATTTTACTAGTTGTTCGCCACGAATCTGACAAAAATAAAGTTTTGAATGTGTTTTTCCTTGTATACTTTAGTATACTATTGCAATTACATATCTTACTTAAATTTTTCATCGTAAGCTTTGGAATTAAAAGGAGACAGGACGTTACCTTCTTTGCAGTTTGTTGCATTTCTAACTAAGAAAAGTATCCATTTAAACAAAATAAAAAATACTATTATTTTTTATAATCATAGGTATTTCATGGTCATATTAATTTGTTTTTAACCAAAAATTTTACGTAACCCTAAACCCTTAACCCCAATCTACTGCCTTAGCAAAATCTACGGCAATTTGCAAAGATCGCATTTTGCAAAGTGCGAAAGCCAACAATTTTAAAAATAAAATGTCAAGTTATTTGTACTGAATTTCGAAAGTTCCTTCTCGCTGCTGTTAATAAATAATACTAATAACATAGACTTTTAGCTATTGTTGTTCCAGCCGAAGAAATGTTCGCTAAAATAAAAGATAACAAAAATACTAACTGAATAAAAATTAAAAAATGATTATGGATGTGGAGTGTATCAGAAATGTATTTGGGTAAATAAGGTTAATTATTTTTTATTGATTTTTGTGATTTTTTTTAGTAAATTATAATGATAATAAAAATTTAAAAGAAACATGTTTTATTTTATTTATTTTCGACGGCAGCTGAATATAGCTTTTCTTTACAAACACGTCAATTTCCCTTAACAAACACGGCAGTCAAAAATTAGTCGTTGGTAACACTGGCTCTGCCAATCAATCTGCCATTTTTCTCCGGTCCGGCCGCGGCGCAAACGCAACTGTGTTGTAAGGCGATTTCGACAGTTTTTGTTTGTGCTAGATAAATTCAGTGTGTCTCTGTGTGTGTGTGTGTGTGTCTATCTGTTTTGATATCTAATTAATCGTTAAAATAAGACCAAGGATCTTATAATGGGAGGATAGACAATAGCTATACAATAGAGCGTGTATCGTAATGGACTAGCATAAACTTACATTTTCGGCAAAAAAAATGCTATGCACAGCGCCAGATGCACACTTTTGTATGGCCATTGTCAATCCTCTCTTCATATGATCCTTGATAAGACTAAGGGGCTCGAAGATTTTTCTATGGAAGCTGGCATATCCGCCCGCCATTTTTTTAAGTTTTCGCGCACGATGAAAATGGTGTACTACTTTCAACATGTAATTTTTAAAAGTTGTTTATAATGATTAGTACTTTGAGCCCCTTTCAGCTTAGCACAGCCTTTACGTACACGTACAACCCTGTATAAGTAAGACCAATTACTCTATCTTTCGTTAATTTGTATTTGTAATAAAACTATATTAATCGATTTGCTGATTTTAATTTCTTTTCTAGTTTTGACATTCCACAAAGTAACCATGACGATGGCATCCTGGGATTTTCAGATGCGAAGCCACATACTCCTCTATGAAGCTGTCCAAATCCAAGTCGAGAGGGTTATCGTAGGTGCCATCGTCTAAGGAGACTGGGTGTTGCTGCCTCTACGTACACTGGGTGTTGTCACTGCGGCAGTGTAAGTTGTTCCAACGTCTATAGTGTGCCGTTACTGTAACAGTGTTTTGCTTTAAATTAAATTAAAAAAAAAAAAATTGCATAGGGACAGCAAAACACTGTCACAGGAACAATACACCGTAGACGTAGGGACAGCATACATTGTCACAGCGACAACGCCCAGTAGGCATAGGGACAGCAAAACACTGTCACAGGGACAATACACCGTAGACGTAGGGACAGCATACATTGTCACAGCGACAACGCCCAGTAGGCATAGGGACAGTAAAACACTGTCACAGGGACAACACACCGTAGACGTAGGGATAGCATACATTGTCACAGCGTCAACATCCAGTGGACGTAAGGACAGTTAAACACTGTCACAGTGCCAACACGTCGTAGACGTTAGAACAGCATACACTGTCGCAGTGATAATACCCAGAAGATGAAGGTACAACATACAGTAGACAAACGAACAATATTCTTTAAATATGGGGACAAAGTTGTATTGTCAAAATGACACCGCCTTGACGTGAGACAGCATACTCTGTCACAGTGACAACGCAACGTTGACAAATAAACAATATACCATTGAACATGGTGACATTTTATATTATAAAAGTAACAATGCCTTAACGTGGGGTCAAAGCAAAGTGGTCAGAATGACAAAATGCCAAAAACGTAGTGTGAAAGTACCTTTGTAATAGCGACTTATCATAGGGACAGTTAGCGTTGTCATATCTACAATGTTTGTGATAATTTCAAACCTCAAAGGGGACTAATACGGGGCAACAAAAAATGTGTATAAGTTCCTTTGTCATTGATATTTTCAAGCGTCTAAATTTGTGCAGTCACTGTGTTCAGTTTCCTTAGTAATCTCCCATTTGATAAGGGATTTTTGTCGCCGCGTCTAGAAATTTTTTAGAGTGCAGGTGGCATTATGATTACAATGCCTACTTTATAAAATATAGTTTATTGTTTTACAACTGCAATCTGTATTTCGTGTAATGCTTTTGAGTTATAGATTCAAGTAGAAAAATTTCAATACTGAAGTCAGTATGTATGATGAGTTATGCATGTATGACGGCAAAATCCTGATTCATCTGTGCCTGATTCATATGGTCAAAACACCATATAAATCATAAAATTCATACTGGAAAAGCTTCGGATACACCCCAACAAGACATCGATGACGACAGCTTTTAGATTGAGACTTCGTCAATCGATGAAAAAATTACTACTCCAAAACTCACCACAGATGTCCTATTGACCTTTCATCAGAAAACCGTGGATGATTGCTCAGAATCTGACGATGAGGGTATTTTTGTGTTTAAAAAGCTTTAAAAAAATAAACTTACAAAAGAGTCTCACGCTACTGGTGAAGATATGATCACTCCATCTTCTTTTCAACAATCAAGATCTCGTTAAAATAAAAAGGTTTTGAGGAATACATTGAAAGTAGGTACCTACTCGTAGCTCGGGCCCTTGCAATAAGCTAAAGAATTTTTTCTTGTGGTACTTAACTGTGACTTCATTATTTATAGTTAACGGTACTAAGAAACATATGTTTCTTTGCTACTTAGTTACCAAGAAAGATTACTGTCAGAAATTCCATTTATGTGTAATATAGTGTAATAAATACTTACACTAATGATTCTTTAATTATGGAAGATTATATATAAGCTAAGTCATTAAGTATAAAAAACAGGATTCGTGAGTTGTACATGGAAAAAAATAAACAGAAAATAATATATTGTACCAATTACTTTATCAATTCTCAAGTACAATACCTTTAACTAAGTATTATAATTTAATATTGTTTTAGAGTTCTAAAATGTATTACAAGAAATGTTGTTAATTCATCAATTTTTTTCCGTGCTATGATTGTTGTTTTCATTTATACAAATATTTTTCCATAATACACAGCCAAAAAACGTAGTTTTTCATTTTTAATTCTGATTAATCTGTAATCAATTCTGATTCATCTGGGCCCAAAATATTTGAATGTCTATCTTGAAAACTACTTTATAAAATCAAGCCCCTCATTGAAATATATGTTCTTTAGTTACCTTTTTTACATATGAGCATGTGTGACATAGCTGAAAGTGAAACAAAATTTTGGCCAGATGAATCAGTCGAAGAATGAAATTTCGAAGAAGTACCCATTTATAAAACGGACTTTCAATCAGAAGGTTCAATTCGGTGGGTTTTTTCTGTGTATTCTGTACGATGTCTCTGCTATGCTTGGTCCATAAAACAACCATGGAAAACAAAAAAAGGTTAGCAGTGTCATTGTTGTTGTTAGCCAAATGTGTTCCACTGTTGCGCAAAGGCCTCCTCTGATCTTACCAGTTTTGGCGATTATGTGCTGTAGAGTACAAGTTCCTGTAAAATGTGCCGAGTTCGGCACGTCATCTCTTTGGGGGACTGCCAAGTGGCTGGGCCAAGTTGAGATGCCGTTTGGTGGTGATTTTGGCCTCTTTTGAGTTTTCCAGCGACTCAGGGCTATTGACAGAATAGACTATAATTGCAATAGAAACTATCGTTGTACCTAGTTGTCGTATACTTACAGTTGTAGATGCTTATCGATAACTTTGGGTAAACACTGAATTCATCAACAAAGTCAGCTGTTCCATATAAAATATTTATTGACTTTGCATAAAATACGTTATGGAATACTACTAATTCTTTGTTTCGATTCGTTTGTTCTTCTTCGGATCTTCTTATTTGTGACTTTGAGCACAGCCCACTCCATAGCTTTTTGGGCTACTTTGAGCTTGCTCACAAAGCATAGATATATGGAAAAACTCTTTATTGCACACCAAGAAATAAACAAAAGGAAGAAACAAAGATTTGAACAGAAACAGTGCAACAATGGGCGGCCTTATCGCTGATAGCGATCTTTGCCAGGCAACCTTAGGATGGAGAGGACAGAAAGCGTATAAATAATAAAAAGCATGTAGTATGAGACGAGGTTTCTTTTCTATAAGTCACACACACTGGTTGAAATCTTTAAACAAGAGCTTGTATATTATTTACACTTAATCTAAGACAAACCACTCCGCGGCACATCTTAGCCCGAAATTAAACCTACTTTGCCGCCAAATCTCACGCCACGTTTCCATTTGACAAAAAATGTGGGTAACTGTGAATTGGAACGGTATCGCCGACCAACCAATGAGATGGCCCGCAATTAGCGACAGTGTTTGAAGGTTAATTTAACATAGAATCTGCGTCTGTCCCATGAAATCGCTGTAATGGTAGTTAGATATAGATTGCTTATTAATCCGCAATTTCTGTTTAGTTCAGCTTGCGAGAGAAATAAAAGATCTCTACTCTCTGTAAAATAAACTCTATAGAGTAACTGTTATTTTGATTTCTTACCTTATTTAAAGACGTTACTGGTATTCTCATGTTATCTACTACATTTTACTACCTTTAGGGGAAAAACTTTGAAATTGAAAATCAAAAATCACCCTATCGTAAGTCCATTTATAAATGTTAATAATTCTAGGTAAAATTTTTGTGTATGAATACAGTTTTGCTACAAAAGCTTCTAATTCATAAATTGCTGGTACGTTCATTAAACCGAGACAAACCCACTAGAAATAATGCTATTCTTGTAAAGTAAGCTACATCTTTGACAACATTTGCTAGTAATCAGGCACGATGGGAACGTACGTATTTCGAATAAAATGTTGCTATAGATTTGGATAATGATGAAAATGTATTAGAACAAGATTAAACATAATAAAAAATTTTGAAAAAAACCCACGACAGTAAAAATCTTATCGAAAAAGAATAAAAGACGTAATTTTTATTATTTGGGAACATGCATTAAGCTACCACGTACACATTGCTGAAAACAGAATTGTAATCGGACATTTCGTTTTGATTGTATTGCAACATTGTTTTGCACTAATATTGTGGCGCCCCCTAGTGAGTTACAGCCATGACACCTGTCTAAGAACATGAACTCATCAAACACAAACCCGTTATTGAAAACCGCATCAAAATCGGATCATTAGTTTAGAAGATAGGTGGGAACATTACTTTGCACAAACGCACACACATCTCTCACCCTAAACGCATATACCTGCTCCGTTCCGTCGTGGGTAAAAATGCAAAGTTACGTGTTCAAGGCTACTCCATCCGCTAGGAACGCGCGGGTCCGTTACAGTACACTAACAGGTGATCTAGTTTAAAGATAGTTTGCGCAGGAAATTGCTCTACCATCAACCACTTTGTATCGTGATTTGTAATTCCTATAATGTTGTATTAGCACCTTAATTTTATATCTGGGGTGGCTAATGGATCCGTAGTTCTCGATTGGAGCCTACATAGCGGTAAAAGTAGCGAGTGGCTTCCACCGACAAGGTATATTATGATCTAATCAAGACTGCAGGAACACGCTGGATACAAGCCGCTTTCAAGCGATCTTACTGGAGATCTATAGGAGAGGTCTTTGTCCAGCAGCAGACGTCCTACGGCGGTTAGTGATGATAAAGATCACCTTCAAATAATAACTACAATAAGAAAAGCTATGGTGGCTAGACAAGAAATTGGAACGCAGCTCGACCAAGAGCAAGGTGGGTCGACGAAACATCAAAGTTATGGGTCGAACACATACGATCGGAATAGGACGTGGTAAATAGAACTGTAAGATAGAAGCCTACGTCCAGTTCATATGTAACATACATACAAAAGAACATAGAGTCGAATTGAGAACCTTGAACCTTCATTTTGGAAGTCGTATAAAATAACAAACAAGATACTTATTTTCCATGATCTTTTCCTACTCCTATTTGTTTCTCAAAGTTACAAAATGACCCCAAAAATTGTAATATCATACAAAATTGGCATTGTTAAGGTTATCGATATTTGATTCATTTGACATTGGGCCAGGTCATGTTCCGTTACCAAATATGATTACAATGATTAACGCGTATCGCATGTTAAATGAACAGTTAGACTTCGCAGTTTAACTATTATCATTACCATTGACAATCATGTGTATCAATTTTAACACGGTACTTATTAAGTATCTTGCCACTAATTCGGGCGGAAGATGGTTTAAAGTAAAAGAAGAGCAGTTTTGATAAAATTATTCACCCTTATGTGGATTTCGCAGATGTACTGTACTGTACCAACCAGCTTTTATAATAGTCCATTGCAGGACGTAGGCCTACCCACGAAGGGTGACATTTAGCAGACGTGATGATGTTGTTACTCTGAAATCAATCCTGGTACTTATTGCAAAAAATCTATACCATACATTTCGCTGAAGTTCAACATTTCTTGTATGATGTTCATTAAACTTTAACGAGAATTTTTTTAGGGGATTTTTTGGTCGGTCCTATAGTAAGATATTTTCGTTACGTTCAGAATATTTATCTATTTCTGTTAAATTAACACGAGTGCGACACCACTACTTGCATACCAAAGTAATAGGTACATCTGCTTACAGCTTATAATAGCTCCAGTAGTCATGAACTTCATATCGAACCGCAATATCAACAACAGATAACATGTGCCAACGATTGTCTCGTATCTGAGCAACGAGGCAGTGATTTCACCTCAGCTCCTATTCGTATGGCGTATCATCGTCTCCGCTTTCTTTACAAGTTCATGCTCTCTCTGGCTTGCGCTTGCGCAGGTCTGTGTGCTCGATGAACCGCGCGTTTCTTGAATTTCGATTGCGCGACATCCGGTTGATCTTGACATGGCTCGCCGTATACTTATGAGAGCCAAATGCATGTCTGAGGAATTTCCTACTAATTCGTGGTGACTTGTCTCGTGATACTTAAAAATATGTGGGAAGATTTAGAGACATGGAGATACCTAAATAATTATTTTTCACAAAAAATGTCAAAACCGCCTTTCATCGTGTACAAAATTCGAATATTTCGCTCGAATTGTTTACATTATTGTTGATTTATCAAAAATGGCTCAGCCGATTTATGTAAAATTTAAATGGGACCACCTCAGAAGTATACCCTTTCAAACTAAAAAATAATTTTTCGATTCGGTTCATAATTGGCGAAATTATTGATGTTCATCGTTTACAAAATTCGAATATTTCGCTCGAAATGCTTAAATTATTGTTGATTTTTCAAAAACGGCTCAGCCGATTTCTGTAAAATTTAAATGGGACCACTTCGAACTAAAAAAATACCTATTTTTCGATTCGGTTCCCAATTGGCGAAATTATCGATGAACATACACAAAAAAATACATACACACGACATAGAACCTCCTCCTTTTTGGAAGTCGGTTAAAAATGTAGTAAGTAAGTAAGACCCAGCCTGGGTCAGCGCATTTTCTACTTTATTTTTCGAATGTACCTAGTAAAGAGCCTCAATCTTAACCATTTGTTTCATAACTAATATGTATCTAACCACTACTATCTAACCGTGCTATATCTAAATCCCCAAGTACGTTTGTTGGTTTCATTGGTTTTTAGGGCTCCGTACCCAAAGGGTAAAAACCTATTACTAAGACTTCGATGTCCGTCTGTCCATATGACTGTCTGTCACCGGGCTGTATCTCATGAACCATGATAGGCAACTGAAATTTTCACAGATGATGTGTTTCTGTTGCCGCTATAACAACAAATACTAAAAACAGAATAAAATAAATGTTTAAGGGGGCCTATACAACAAACGTGATTTAAGGAGTTTTATTTGCTCGCTATTAATAACGGCAAGAGAAATGGGGCTCCCATACGGTACGGAACCCTTCGTGCGCGAGTCTGACTTGCACTTGGCCGATTTCATTTGTTACTCTTTCATAGAACAACAGAGCTAATAGCTAGGTAATCAACTTGAGTTTTGGTATTGATAGAGTTTAAATGTAGGAGTGTTAAGTTTTTATCTAATAAAAAATAAGGATTAGACCAGGGTAGATAATTTTTGGAACAAAAAAAAATCTAGTAGGATGAAACCCATTGTAAAAGTAAGAGAATATAACAAAAATTATAGGAAAAATAAATACGGGCGATCTGAGCTCGGGAAGGTTAAGAGTGATTATAGTGTGACCAAGAAAAATAGGGGATCATTTTTAGGGGTTACCTGGTTGTGTTAATTGTGAATACAAAATATTTAGATCTTTTAATTACCCACAATTTTGCCATACAACTTATTTCCATAGGACTTGTAGTTTTGCCGGAAATCGAGATAAACCGTTTTTTAACCTTTAACTTAAGGTCGGGAAGGTTAAGAGGCACCCCTCTTAACCTTCGCGACCTCTGATCGCCCGTAATTTATTTTTCCTATAATTTTTGTTATACTTATTCTCTTTTACAATGGGTTTCATCCTACTATTATTTTTTTCACTTATCATCATTTCCAGAGGCTTCTGCACTGGTCTAGATGGCCTGTGAAGCTGCGGGTAAAACTAGTCATGAAACTCTACACTGACGTGTTAATGGTAGCCATGGAGATATAATAGGCTATACTGAGGTAGCAATCTATAATGAGCATAAACTCCATCGACGCCGCTGGAGCCACTAGAGGCAGATAAAGTCTATACTTAAGTCTGAGCTAAATTGCTATAATTTAACTTTGTAACAGAGAAGAACCTGAGAAAGTGTACATAAAATACCTACTGCGAAAGCTACATCATTTTAAACTAGTAATTTATTAAACTGGTTTGTCATCGTTCTGGCCTTGTCTGTACTATCAAACCTCCTAATGATTCAATGAAAGTGGCTTAATATATCAGTAAGTCTAGCTAGAGGACTGAACTACTGATGTTCCCTTCCGAAATTAAAGTAATTTTTGGACGAAAGGCAATGCAATTTCTTGATGAGTTTTTTTTATCGTGAAGATCTTTGAAATTTCTGATATTTGCGCATTGACAGCGTAATTCATAACTGCTGCTGAACATAAATCTACTCAGGCAAGCCGATTTTCACCACGCTAGCCCAGTGCAGGTTGTTGGATTCACATGCGACTTCGAATTTCTTATACGAACGTTTGCAGGTTTTTTCTTTACCGGAAAGCGTAACTACTTCACCTTATTGTAGAGGGGAAAAGGATTGTCGCACAGATACAATGATTATAAGTATGGTATCGTTTTGATCCTTTTTAGGGTTCCGTACCCAAAGGGAAAAACGGGACCCTATTACTAAGACTTCGATGTCCGTCTGTCCGGGCTGTATCTCATGAACCATGATATCTAGGCAGCTGAAAATTTCACAGATGATGTATTTCTGTTGCCGCTATAACAACAAATACTAAAAACAAAATAAAATAAACATTTAAGGGGGGCTCCCATACAACAAACCTGAAATTTTAGACGTTTTTCGCTCTATACTAATAATGGTACCAGGTAGATGCTTGAAATTTTCACAGAATATTTAGTTTTATATTCACTTCAATAGTAAATAATAAAATTAAAATAAAATAAATAATTAAGGGGGGCTCCCATACAGTACGGAACCCTCCGTACGCGAGTCCGACTCTTACTTGGCCGATTATTGGTTACGATCTACAACGGTCAACCACCTCCCCACATCTCCGCTCCACTTCATTTTGGTAGAGTTTTGGCAGAACTAACTGTAGAGTTTTTATTGAAAAAGATGACCACTCTATTTGTGCTTACCAATGAATAATGATATAACACTTTGACCACAGACAATCGATCATGGCCGTGAAATTTGTGCAAACGGTTGCACAAATAACTTTTCTTGGAACCTAACTGTGGGGCAGATTGTACTCTATCAAGTTTGGTCAAGTAAACTTAAAAACCCATGCTACTGACATGAAATGCTGTTAGCGTTGAACCTGAATGGAACTGAACTAGGGTAAAAAAGCCCGGCTGGCTTTTCAAAAGAGATAATGAAAAAATATCGAGCTCAGGTCATTAATTTGTACAGTACTTAATTATTTGCTTTATTGTTTTGGAAAATTACTTGCCTATTATTTTCTTTAATCTCCGTTTAAAAAATTGTTTTTTTTTCGGATCTTATTGTCTTTTGATATTGCTTGTAAAATATGGAGGCGTGATGGCGGCCTTGTACAAAAATAAATTTAAAAAATAATTATAAAATTCCAAAATAAGTAAACAATAAAATACCTTGCGTCTTCGGATCACTAGCCCGACGCTCTGGACCACTGAGCTAACCCGCTGTACTGATTCCGCGACGAATTTTGTGAAGTGTTTCTCATTTTAACCAACTTATAGCGTTGGTGGCGCCACCTGTGATACCCGTATTAGACAAGTTATCACTCAATTGAAGTTATAAGAACTTCTGTATTGACGAGAGATGGCGCACTGCTAATCAATGAAAATGATTGAATTGAATGATTGAGTGATAACCTGTCTAATACGGGTATCACAGGTGGCGCCGCCAACGCTATAAGTTGGTTAAAATGATAAACATTTCACAAAATTCGTCGCGGAATCAGTACAGCGGGTTAGCTCAGTGGTCCAGAGCGTCGGGTTAGTGATCCGAAGACGCAAGGTTCGAATCCTGCATCCGCGACGAATTTTTGATATGTTTATCATAAAAAGTAACTCTTTGAGATAAACCAAGTGTGGGATGCACTATAAAATTAAAATCATTTTCAATTAAATACCGTTATTTTTTTCTGTGAATTTGGCTTACCATATTTAACGCTTTTTTGGGCTACTGTACAAAGTCTGGGACGACTTTGGAAGCTCTATTTGTATTTCATTTCTCACTTACTATATGATCGAACTATTTATTCAAGTTTACATATACATAATTGTTGGAAAAGCTGTGGCCTAGTCTGCGTAGGCTTCACTTATACTTAGGTCCGTGGGGGGTCTGGCTGGCAAACGCCACATCGATTACATGCCATTCCGTAAATTATAATGAAGCCAGCGTAAGCTCACGCAGGCACAGCGGGCCTACTAAAAGTCCCGTTTCATATCGGAACGTAACAAACCATACCATTAGAACCTTATATTGCGCAACTATCAAAAGAACGGTGTCCGACTGCTAACGGTCACCCTACTGTTAGGTGGCCACGTACTGAACACCATGTGGCTCACAAATTGTTGGTGGTCGACACAAAACATGGTGTCGGTGGCTGTTGGTTCAGAAAGAGGAGAAGACTGGACAGTATTTCTGAACGTTTTTACCGACTTTCAAAAAAATACAGACGAACATTCGTCTGTATGTTTGTTTTGTGTATGTTCATTGATATTTTCGCCAATTCTGAACCGATTTCAAAATTTCTTTTTTAGTTCGAAAAAGTAGACTTTGGGCAAAATCGGCTGAGCCGTTTTTAATAAATCAACAAAAATGTACATGGATGTCACATGTATTCGTGCAAATTATTCGATTTCTGTACACGGTGGAAGTCTGTGTTGCGATTTTTTGCGTAAAATAATTATTATAACTATCTAAGGAATGTTTAAACCATTGTTGAGCTTAGTAGCAAGTTAAAAGACAATTTGTATAACACTAATTGTCATCTCAAAAAACTATACGTGTCGACTTGAGTACCTCCTCAATTTTTCGTCGGTTAAAAACTTGTAGGTAGGCAAGTAAGTAAATAGGCGTAGGAAGAAAAGTGTCTATGTACGAGTAACAATAGCTTGGAACATTAACACATACACGGTTGAAAATGGAAAAGATTAAAATAAGTGCATTGTATAGTCATAATCATGGACTATTTTTGCTATGAAGCCAACTCCGAAATCACGAAAGAAAATCCGTTCCGTACATTTTGTCGAGAGTCAGAAAAATTGCCCTTCCATACGAAAATTTCATTTTCGTCATTTCGTCTCATACAGGTATAAGTTTTTCATAAAGATGTGTATCATATTTATTTAGTCTTACACACTGTAAATAATGTTTAATTATTGTTTGTGGTTATGAATAAAGAGTTTTGTCTGTCTGTCTGTCTGTATGTATACTTTTATAAATCCATACACTTTGGAAAATAGCACCTTGTACAAAAACTAAGCTAAAAGAAATGTAGAATGTACTCAAGTAAAAATATCATCAACAGTACACACATCTTTCACTGTTTCCTTTTCTTGTTAATGAAATGTGTAATCAAGTAGGTACTCGTAGTCTAAATTAATAGTACAAATTCTTTACCATATTTTAGTAATCGGCCTCAGTTTCCCGCGATACAGGCTAGTCCTAGTGCGGGGACTATTGTCAATCTAGTATTTGTACATATTTTAAGGCAAATAAATATTTTTGTATTTGTATTTTGTAGTAATGTACACTAATTCGGTAGCTGGCATATTTTTTACATTTTCTAAGCATTCAGTAATATAAATATTGGAGAAAGATGGTAGATTTGCACAGCTGGTGTCGGGACATCGGTTGCACAATAAACTTCATTACCATGTACTTGCTCTACTTTTTGAGTCTCGATCGATTTCATTATTAATTACTATTTATCTACAGCTCAATGTTCTCGTTTTCCGCTATGTTTTTAACCTCCTAGCCTACATAGTACAGTACATAGTTTGCTAATGTTTTGAAATTGAAAATAAAATAAAGGAACAACAGACTCCTTCTGAAAAAAAATATAATTACGCAAGCTACCTATTATTATAAGTTTAACACGTATACAGTACAAGGACTTTTATAACACAACCACCTTATATGTTCGTCATAATAAACAACTTTTACTATGGAAACAACTGCAAAATAGCGAGAAACGAATCTGCAGTTCCATACAAAAAGATTATTGACATGTACCGAGCAGCTGACATGTTTTTAGGGTTCCGTACCCAAAGGGTAAAAACGGGACCCTATTACTAAGACTCCGATGTCCGTCTATCCGTCTGTCTATCACCAGGCTGTATCTCATGAACGTTGAAATTTTCACAGATGATGTATTTCTATTGCCGCCATAACAACAAATACTAAAAACAGAAAAAAAAACAAAATTTAAGGCACTCATACAAAAATCCTTAATTTTTAGCCCTTTTTCGCTCGATATTAAAAACGGTGACAGGTAGATGCTTGAAATAAATAAATTGAAATAAAATAAATATTTAAGGGGAACATTACAATACAAGAAATATTATTTTTTGCTCGATATTAATAACAACAGGAAGATGCTTGAAATATTCACAAAATATTGAGTTATATATTTCCCAAAAATAAATAATTAAATTAAAATAAAACATATTAAGGGGGGCTTCCATACTGTACGGAACCCTTCGTGCGCGAGTCCAACTCGCACTTGGCCGGTTATTTTTTCCTGATTTCGCAGTAGGTTCCATAGCTAAAGTTTTTGAATAATGATGAGTATATTGACTTAAAATTGCCTGCACTTTGCAAAACAATATCTTGTAGATATCGAAGAGTATGTCTGTGGTATAGTAGTTTCTAAATGAATGAACCGATTTTAATTTTTCCCCTTTCTTATAGATTTTCGATATGAATATCCAGTATAATCGGTAGTTCGGTAGAAAGCGACTGAATCCAAATGTGTGTATGTATATGTTTCTGTAGATTCTGTAGTCCTGAACACATAATAATGGGTTTTGCTAACGATTTTCAAATGTGCGTTTCGAAGGCCTCGTCATAAACCAGAACAAGTAGACACTATTGTCTATTCTACAGAAACACCAAGATTAACCTCAGCTGTGGTGTTTTGAATCGCTATGTAATTGGCCTCGTGAGATTATTGCATAAATCCAATTTATTATTGTGATAGCGTGATAATTACTATCGGCATGGAATACCAATGGGAAACGTATGACTTTTAGGAAACGTTTTGTAATGAAATGACGGAAACTGGTTTTGTAACATTGGCGATTGCGTGGGCGAAGTGGAATCTAGAAATACAGAATGTTTTTCTACAATAGGCGTATCTAGGTGTCATTGTACTCATCCTTATGAGGCACTTTTACTATGGCACTAACCCTGAGTATTACGTACGTGAACAAATCAGCTGTACATTATATCGAAAATTGATAAACTTTTTAATTGAGCAGCTGATTCTTGTATCTTTGAGATTTTAGGGTTGATACCTGGATAAAAGTTGGTCATAATGCTAGGTAAAGTGGTATCCTAGACTAGAATATGTCGGACTGTCTTTGAAAGAAAACACTCTGTATAAGTTTGCGTAGACACGCAGAGTATAATTATTTTAGATCGATCGGCAATTTTCATGAATATGTTATCTTCTACCCGAGTAGAACTTTCGCTTCTTATTAATATGTGCTGTTTATGAATCAACACATGTTTGCTTATTCTTGTTTGTCGTCATTTCTCGTCAGGATTGATATTTTCTAATTTCTTGAAAAATAAAAACAGAAGATCCTTTAATTTCATCATGGACCTATCAACTGTGTCTTCCCGCTAAAGTACAACGCGGTAGTCTTCAAATCCCGAGTAAATTGTTATCTTCTACGAGTATGTAAGCGTGCTACACCGTAGACCGCGTTTCTGCTTAACATCAGGCAGTATGTAGTCAAACGCAAACTTTTTACTTAGTTTTTTCTTTGATAAATCTGTTTCTTAATAAATGGTCTTAAATATAAAGAAACAGCTACACAGCTCTTCTTTAAGAGCACCCCCGACGACAAACGAGTACTAGGGAGACAGAAACATTAACCGCCTTACCACAAAAGATTTAAACACGCTTTAAACACTGTTTGACCGTGCAATTTGTACTGCTAAACAATGTCTAAAGCGTGCGTAAAACTTTTGTGGTAAGACGGTAAGGTTTTATGACACAACGCCTCAGTTACGATTGGCCGCACTACAGTGAGACATTTTTTCTGACTTGTTCCATTAGTTTTTCTCCTCCTTTTATTCATTAAATTTGTTTCTCAACAAATAAGTAATTGAACCCTGAAGTGTCTGTAGCTAATCGTTCGTGTAAACAACCTTTACGGTCGAGAGCGCGAGGGTCAGGTGACTGATGGACCATTGTCTGAACATTTGATGTAACCTGTGACTTATGGAATCCTCATTTAGTCATTGCGTTGTTACTTGTTGTTGTTATTGTTAGCCTGATGCGCCCCAGTGCTGAGCAAAGGTCTCCCTTCCGACCTTTCCAGTTTTGACAATTTTCTGTTGTTTGCAGTGTACCTGTTTCTGTTAAAGGTTTTAAGGTCGTCGCGCCTTCTCTTTCGGGGCCTGCCAAATGTTACTTGTAGTATTTTTTTTTTTAGATCAAATTAATGTATTTTTTACTTCTGAATGAGATTGGAACAAAACAGGGATGTTTGGTAAAGGTGAATCTGTAATGGTAAAGGTAAGCTTTGCATGGCTCGTCTTGGCGGGGGCACTACCGTGCTATCCAAGTGTTGGATCGATCTATGAAAATGTTGTCAAAATATTCGGTTTTGTTTACATATTGCCTGATAGTATACATCAAAATATACGAAGAGTCTTGAATTTCAAAAAACATTGGTTAAAAGATAATTGCTTTCAGTTTAAATCACTTAGCCAAGGCATGCTTAGATCGATTGATACATCGAGTTATGTTACCGGAATTAATAACTCATTACATAAACGATCACCTATCGCCTTCTTTCAATCATAAAACAGAATAAGTTAATTAACAAAACAGTAATTTCCTGCTAGGAACTCTCGTAAAACTATTATTAGATACACATTTTAACGTTAAAAATATTGAATTATTCATAAAAAGCAAAAGTATTGGTGATTTCCAAGTGTTGCGTTCATATTTTATTAGTTTGTATGAAATGATATTCAAATCTCACTTGATTTCTCTTCTATGAATAGAAATCGTAAAGCATGTCGTAAAGATAAAGCTATTTTCTATAAAGCGTATCGAATAACGTTTGAGATGAAAACTCTAGAGTTTATTGAAGCATTAAAACGGCTCAGTACTTACGGCAGCAAAATATGTACTGTTATTATAGTGAATTCACGTACTGATATTGTCTTATATAGCCGGTATCGACCCAGCACTGGATAGGTTTTCTCTTCATCATTACCTACATAGTATTTGTGTTACAATAGAAATCGTAACTCTATATTAAAACGAGAATCCGGTAATTCGGAGAATTCTATAATGTACGGTTAATGGAAATTATAAATTGTACTCAACGCTATACAGAGTTTAAAAATTTAATTTATAACATGTGCGTTTGATTTCTTATTTTGGGTAGTGTTCAATTTCAACTGACAAGGAAAAGAGTTCAACGCGCACCATTACTTTTCAAATCAAATCAATATTTTATTTTTAGACACAATCATAGGATCCATACGAGTAGTTTCATACACATTCAATTTAAAATAAGAATTAGAAATTGCTTTTAAACTTTTATAAAGAAGTTACTTTAAATCGTCAGGTCACATCTAAAACTTACGGGACTAGCGCATACTCCTACTGGTTAGTCGACACAAGACTAAAACTTATTTAAATTTAGTAGATTGTAGACAAACATTCGAGAAAACACCTCGAGTTGTACATATTATGTATCTGACTGACTTCATATAGAATGTTTGTAGCTGTCCCACAGAAGATCTCTATGATCACACCCAACGACATTTCACCACTGGTTATTGATGAAATATTTTAAGTAAGTAGTACAAACAATGGTAGTGTAGTGTTTTTACCTTATATAGGTAAAAACAGTCAGTAAAGGTTGTTGTATTTATAGGTTTTTTCTTTGACCACATCCTTACCTAATGTTACGCAAAGATACGTTCTAGGGTGTAGAACTGTAAAGTACTTAATCTATTTAATATACAAATACCATAATACTTACAAAAAAATACAATATTACTTTATATGCTTAAACTTCCAACACAACTACTATATGAAAGTATTGGATCATCCACAGACCCTTCAAGGTCTAAAGATAATCCAAATGCTCAAGCCCACTGCCAGTTGGCAGCGTGCCCAGCATGCTGTCTGCATTGCCACGCTGAATAACAATGCGTTGAGCCAAATAAACACCAGCATTTTGGTCACGCGTCGCGTCCACCAGACGCTCAGAAAGACTTTTGAAAATAAGTAACATTGTTATTGAATAAATTGACCCGATTTTCACCCTCCTGACACATTTACCTTGACCGTCGGTAACCTGCTGAGAACATCTGACGGCAACAATCGAGATTAGATCTCCGTTCTCACGTCCGGTGTCAAGTGTAAAGACATTCTAATAGCGGTTAAGTAGGCACTGTTTTTGAGTAACGGGGCTTTATAACTATGTATTTTGTATGGTCTGTAAAAACTTGATAGTTTTATTGGTTTTTAACATTTTTCGGAAAAAAAATAGAACCAAAATTTTTTTTTTATACGTAATATTGAAGTGAAACTTCTAATGCGACTTCCAACAAGGTTGCGTTAAATGTTTAACGCTACCATGGAGGGGGTATGAAAGCACTGTTGCGTCGAAGTTTCACTTCTTCCGCGCGGAGGGACTCCACTTGCACTTTTTTATTTTAGTAATTTTATTGACCAAGTGAACGACGTGAGCGAAGCGTCTCAGTTTTGATTCGACAATTTTGCTTTCATCTGTCCGTTGTGGAAACTTTTCTACAGGTCACATTTTTCAATGAATCTGGTCGAAGCTTGGTACACGAGATGTTTATATTTTTGAGATTTATTTTTTGTCGTCGGCGGTTATCTTAACTTTTTCTTTTTCAATAACAATAAAAGCGTTCCCTAAGTATTTTTTTTTCTGGTATAATGTAAGACAAGGAAAACGAGATAGAATGTCATACAAAAATTATACCACAATACAAGGCTTTTTAAATAATCATTACACAAATCCACTAAATCAGAACTTTGTTTTCTTTATTTTGAAAGACAGAACGAATTACCTAACCATTGAAATCACATTGTAAATTGGGCACACGATACCTATGACTAGTATTATAAAGATATGGCCGTTCATAAGATACATCCATATTTATCTGGTTATTTTTTAAGATTGGTCACATTCCATATAAATTGGAAGTTACCAATTACAAGTAACAAAGCATTCAGTAAGAGTCGTGTCACCTTCACGGAACAGATGGTCAATATATGAAGCAATAGTTAGACGTAGGTACCTGTTTTACTTACAACCACAGAGTCCACAAAATTATATTTTTTCACTGTTTTTTTTTTCTCAGGAAAGCCCTGGAAATAACGTATTAAAGGTTGAAAACTATCGACTTGGCATGTTGTTGGAAACCTATGTTTTACTTGAATAAGTAAGCGTTATTAACGTTAAATACAACACATAATTTATTAATTTGTGTATTAAAATAAATAAATCTGTCGTCACAGACTGGTGTCAGAGTTTTAAGCCACGAAACCTGGGCTCAATCAGAAGACCCTCGTACACGGCGATTTTTGTAGCGCGTCTGACGCGCGTTTCGTAATCGCGCGATTGCATCGCTACTAACTCGCGCTAGTCGCATTTGCAACGTGCGACAGACGCGATGAAAACGCGCTACAGTCGCGATACAAAAGCGCTACAGACGCGAAGCAAACGCGCTGCAGCATCGCGACTGTGGGTACCTATCGATGCAAAAGACCTTATAAATTCTCACTTAAATATTATTTGGATCATCGACAGAAAAATGTATAGACGTTTAACTGAATCGCGATAGACGCGTGACGGACGCGCGTTTCCATCGCGACTGAATCGTGGTTACGTGGGCGAGGGCACACAGCTAGCAACTGCATCGCAACTGTAGCGATACAAACGCGCGATAGCATCGCGACTGCATCGCTACAAAAACCGCCGTGGACGAGGGCCCTAACAAAAGGCTACACGGGCTAAAAAACCGGGCCTACAATTTAACGTACACATCCGAACCAGGATAGTTTTCAGTTATAAACACCACCGGTTTCTTGTTAGTAAAAAAGAGGCCTAAAATGCTGTACCCAGAACACCCAGCAATTTTTAAAATATTTAAATAAATGAAACTAAAAACTACATTCATTTTTATATCGTTTCTCCAAAGAATATAAAACCGTGCAGCTGTTTTCTGCAAAAGTAATTCCAATTGTTAATTTAGTTTACCAGACATTGGTCAAAATTCCGACGCCGTTATTCACAAAATAAACAGATTACTGCAAGACGTTACTCAAACGTTATCATTGTAATCTTGACCCAAATAAGCGGCTATATTATTTTAATTAATAACTGCGTGAAAATTAACGCTTTGCTAACTTTAACTTAGCGATGGTCACTTTAGTGGCGGGGTAAATCTTTTGATTTAGCTAGAGCTGTGTGACGACATTTATATGGCTTTTTGAATAATTTTTGTGCTGATTACTTCATTTAAAGTTTTGCTTATGAAAGAAATATGTAACTGTGTTCAGACATATTAAATGAATACTACTTTTGTTGGATTTTTTCACTTGTCAAATAACGCCGTTGTCACAATCGGTTAACAATCCTGACGATTGCCGTAGGTAACCTCTGTGGCTGTAACGAACGCTGGATGCAAGGCGCTTCCAATCAGTCTTATTGGAAATCAATTGGAGAAGATATATCATATTTTATATAACCTTTTATAGTCATCATTCTCATTGGTAGCCATCCTAGACGGCTGCCAATGAGAATGATAACTATAAAAGTGCGTTTGTCTTAAAAATAGGGAAAATAATAATATTTCCTAATATTGGTTGTGACGACTCTACATGACACAATTTCCTGATGTGTGTTGTTCTTCTTTGCACAATTTCAATTGACTATTCAGTGATAACCAACGATTTGTATTAGAATTGACATATCACATAAATCAGCCGACAATTTGTTCACAATGTAACGTGCTCCGGTAAACGATACGTTTGTCGTGATCGTCTTGCAATTTAACGCTCTGAAAACCATTCATTTCTGAATTACCGTTTTCGGTTTATCTCTACCTTGTTTGTGTTGAGTAAGTGCATATTGCATGAAGTATTCTTATTTAATAAGAAATTCTAGTAAACATATTCTTGCTAATGTTATAAATCCGAAACTGTGTTTCTTGGTTTGTTTGATACTTTTTCACGCAACAACAGAGAGACATATCAACTTGATTTTTGCTCAGGTATAGTTTAAAGGTCGTAAAGTACCTCATGCTAATTTTTGTACAAACAAAGTAAGGAGTCATGCCGCGGGTAAAGCTATTTAGATATATTTCGCATATCTCTCAAACTTTTCTAACAATTTAGATTAATTTTTAACCGACTTCCGAAAAGGAGGTTCTATGTTCTTCTGTATATTGTATATTTTTTTGTGTTTGTTCATAGATAATTCCGCCAATGGTGAACCGAATCGATTTTTTATAGTTCGAAAGGATATACTTCCGAGGTGGTCCCATTAAAATTTTACAGAAATCAGCTGAGCCGTTTTTGAAAAACCAACAATAATGTAAACAGTTCGGGCGAAATATTCGAATTTTGTACACGATGAAAGGCGGTTTTTCCATTTTAGCGAAAAATAATTATTATATTTAGATATAACAACTAACAAGCCTAGCCTATCGCCTAGCTACTCGAGTAGTTTCAATATTTGTGAATTAAATATGTTTTAATAGCAACTACCACTATGTAATTCAAAATTTTCAGAGTTTGGTTCAGAAGTTTAGCACTGTTCTTTTCCACCTATTTTTTTTTATTATATTAAGCAAGTAAGCAATCGCCATCACTGTAGGCCAGCGCAGCGATTTATAGGCAATTCCCTCAAATGAATATGCACCAAAACACAAGATTGGAAATCCATGGGGGAGGTCTATGTCCTGCAGTGGTCGTCCTACTGCTGATGGATGGATGGAATAAGCGAAACTAGGTATTTTTTTGTTGTTTCTAAATATGAAATTTAAAGTGATACGATATTTACCATCTAACAATCCCTATAAAAACATGAATGCACTTTGTTTCCCGTATTTCTAAGATTGATTAAATGCTATTTTTAGTTTACTGTATACTTTTCAGCCAAGTTTTTGCGTAAAAATATGACTTTTTTAAATGAAATGAAATGAAACATTTATTCCACTAAAATAGAGTACATATACATGGTGTTCTAGGTTAAATAGTTACTTCCATTTGCCATTTATTAACATGTGGAAAAATGCACTTATATATTAAAGGCTTATAACTTTAAGGTAATCTAAAAAACTAAGAAGTATAATCCTAGCGATTGAAGTTCTGTTTACTTGAAAAAAAATCGCTCAAATGTGATAATATTTAGAGGTAAGTAAATAACAGCTTGTTGTCTTTGTATGGTCAAGTTGGCGCCTCACGATTGCCTTAACCATCTATTAGGTATACTTTTAGATTTATGTATTTAACTCACTTATTTTCTTCTAATATAGGATAGAAATAAACACACATATGTTGCTATGTTAAAATGCGTGAGCGAAACGAGTTGCAAGCATCAATTTCCAAGTTGCTGCTAAACTGCCTTACCAGTTGTTAAGTGCTAATTACCATCATGCTATCTCCGTTTTTTAACTGAGAAAACCAAAGAGTTAATATTCTGTAATTAGTAAGTACCCTGTATTTTTCTAGTAACTCTTAAAGTCTAATCTTGAAGGCCCACGTTTTCTACGCTAATACTAATAAATAGCAAAACATACCAACCTCCAAGTTTTGACATTGCTTCACGTTATTATGTATTTACAGGTTAAATTCTGCTTAAGCGAAAGATGTAATTTCTAAAATTACGTTACATGCAGTTATGCATGTATGCAATTACTGCTGCCCAGCCCAAAGAGCAATTGTGCCTTATACAGATAAGCTTGTTCTGTAGTCGGTTGATTGAATCACTAACATACGACATCAATTTTTTTTTCATAGGACATTATGCAGTTTTCCTCAAATTTTTTCGACACCAACGAAAAGATAGTAGTACGGAAATCCGGGCACTTTTAATTCATTGATATGGGACTGGGTACAGTCACGATTTTAAAGCGAGTTTCTACCACTAAGGATACCAAAGTTTTGCTAAGATATTCGGCTTTTCCACGGCATTTTAAATTTCTAGTTATTCATGCATAATTAGATAGGTTTTATTACTACTATTATTCTATTATTCGACTAGTTGCTTTTTAAAACATTTCATAAATATTAAGCTTTAAGTACAAAACTAAACCTTATGTCGTAAGTGCTGCTGGTCTCAAATTAAGGGCAACAAAGTAGTGGTTGGCTTAAATTATACAAAATTAAGCATGCAGGCCCTAGCTAAATCGATTTGGCCAGGGCCAATACCACAAATGGCCGAATCAAATGCTGTTGCGATTTAACTTGCTCTGCTTAGCTTGGGTTAATGGGGCTTACAATGTAGGACAGAGAGACATAGTTATGTACCATGTACCTACCCATTGAAATTATAAATAATATAACTATCCACATGTTCTATATACAAAGTTGCGTCCATAATAACTTGAAAACAATTTTTATGATTTTTTGCATTTGTTTTGTTGCTGATTAAGAATTATAAAATCGATTGATATATATAATTAATATTATATAAAATCGATTTCTAGCTTCAACTGTTCGAAAGGGCTTCATTTTTTTAAATAATTTTACTAGCGATTTATCGATTTCGATTAAAGTTTAAGTAAAGCTTGCGATTAATTTATTATTTGTTGTAATCAGTTTTTTCTATTAACTATTTTCAGCCCTAAAAATCTGAAAATAGTGTAATAGTAACCTTCAGGTGAATAGTAATAAAATTTACTTATTTATTAACGTGCGAAGGTTTAACGTGACTAAGGTATTTAAAAATGTTAACTATGTCATGAAAAATCGTTACTATCGTGGCATTGCGCCGATTCCATTATCGAACTCAGGAAACATAAAATGAAGGTTTATTACATTTTCCAATATGCTGTTATTGTTTCACTTATGGCTAAGGAGAATATGAAATAGCCAATTTCTGTTTTATTACAAACTCTTTGGAACTATTTTCGAAGATCTTTTTAAATTAAATACAGCGAGGTTTAAGGACCTCGCTGTATTCTATCTGCTGATTTGTTGTATTCGATTGTTAAAACAATCACAGTTACGATTTCAAAATTATAATCATAAGATAAGGTGACTTATCGGCGTGAAGGTTTGGGAAACTTAAAAAGAGTTGACGTATCGAAAAGTATTTTACATATCACCTACGAGTATCTACTTAGAAAGTACAAACATGTACCTACCAATGTCAAATATGTGTCTCATTATAAAATAGTGCAAGAGACAAGTATGAAATTTCACTTATCTTGCTCCATCTTGTACGACAATTGGAACACCTGCAAAGAAACCATTGTAAGTCACTATCAGCTACAAAACAACGCACTTTTAACTCTATGTTTTAGAAAAAAAGACTTACTTTCACATAAAACGAGTTATCTAGCATGCTTAAGTGATTCTATGCATACCACAGCACATCCTCTTATACGAGTATATACCTACCTATCTATATAAAAACAGATTTATCTTTATTGTCAACCAAGTTGCGGTTTCTGCATGGTTGCTTTCACAAACTCTTGGTGATGTGAAATTCTAAGGCCGTTTTCTGACTTGTCGGTGCGGGAGCGGTGCGGATTCGTTTCGCTCGGTATACACGGTACCGAAAGCTTGCCGAGCGCCTATGTTTTAATGCGCGTCTTCTGATTGGCGCGGTGTGTGCGGGAGCGGGGAGGGATCGTTTCGTTTTACCGCGTCTCGGGATGCGTGTCCAGGCGCCGCTCGACATTTACCGCGCGAGGTCGTGCAAACAAGATGGCGGAGCGAGATATTCACGTCGTTTTAGTACTAGAAATTGAAATTTTGATTGAATTGAATAATTGAATTCTATACATCAATAAAAAATTTTCGTCATCTTGGGAAAGTTCTTTAGCCGCAACAAAAAATCGGCAATTAATATTATTTTCGATATAAGGATGACGCCAATAACGTTTTATTTTTTTACCTAGGCGATAAACATAATAACACGCCAAAATATCGTCATCACTAGAAGACGACATCTTCGGTACTGCAGAATTTTATACCGAGAATATACCGATAGGTGAGTAGGTGAAGGCAACGCGGTATCGTTTCGGTACAGACCTTACAGATCCCGCACCGCTCCCACACCGACAAGTCAGAAAACGGCCTAATTTGGTTTCTTTTTTTTGCAGATTTAAATTTGCGTCGTCTAGAAAATTCGATTCGGTAAGTTTCCAAGAACAAAAGATTTATGTTGGCGATAACATCACTGCATAGTATAAAACAAAGTCGCTTCCCTGTCTGTCTATCCGCCTGTAAGCTTTTATCTTTAAAACTACGCAACTTATTTTGATGCGTTTTTTTTAAATAGATAGAGTGATTCAAGAGGAAGGGAAGGTTTATATGCATAATACACCTGAGCGAAACCGGGGCGGGTCGCTAGTGTAGTTGCTGCCAATAAAGAAACAAAAGCTAGTGTAGGTTGACTAGAAGTAGACCTTGTAGAGAAATAAGTGCACTAGACCATGACACAAATTCAAGGGCGTCGCGCGCGTCGTCCTATCTTGTGTCTCTCCTTTCCTTGAGCTGAAGTATAGTATAAGAATTTGTATTTTATTTTAAATTAAATTTAGTTTAAAGAAACATTGTAACAGACTCTAATTCAACAAGACACCTGTATTATCCATAGCAATGTAACGATATAGTTTTCAGAAGAGTTTTATTTTTTTTACTCTAGAGAGTAGCTTCGCCAGCCAGGCAGGGCTTGCATTGACATTCACAATAAGAAATTATAGCTAGAAATAGTTCCTTTAACGGCATTTTTAAAGTCCAATGCTGAACATAAGACTACTCAAAGGGTCAAAAGAAGGGCTATTTGGCCATTTCCACCACATAATAGGTACTAACTCAGTGCAAATTGGCGAAATTACAAAAGCAATCGAATTTCATCTACGGACGTATGCAAGTTGTCTCCGGCTGAATAAGATACAAAATAGGGATACACTAAAAAAATTCATTTTTCCGCTGACCGAATCGGTATCCAAATTCTCAATTAATAAATAACTATTTTTCGCAAAAAATGACCAAACCGCCAATGTACAAAATTAGAAAATTATGCTCGAATTGTTTACATTATTGTTGATTTATCAAAAACGACTCAGCCGATTTCTGTTAAATTTAAATGGCCACCTTTGGAGTATGTATACCCTTTCGAACTAAAAAATAATTTTTCGATTCGTTTCACAATTCGCGAAATGTTCATCGTGTACAAAATCCGAACATTTTGCTCGAATTGCTTACATTATTATTGGTGTTTTCAAAAACGGCTTAGACGGTTTCTATAAAATTTAAATGGGACCACCTCGGGAGTATTAAAAACCCTTTCGAACTAAACAATAATTTTCAATTCGGTTTCACAATTGGTGAAATTATCGATGAACATACACAAAAAAAACATATACACGAACATAGAACCTCCTCCTTTCTCCTCCTTTTTGGAAGTCGGTTAAAAATGCAAGTGCGCGGTGGTGCGAATATCTTACAACAAGCTTGCTAACTCGATTCATTAAGCAAATCGATTAGAAGACTCGATTCAGCGCGATGCATACCGTTGCGTCGAGGAAGTTGGTTACACTATAGACATCGATATGATTAATAGTGTTGGGTCTCGCGATGGATCGATCCGCAGATGATGAATAGTCAGTTTAAATTGCTGTTGTAATGCATTATATGGATTGGGTAATTCGTATTCGTGTTTGTTACGTTCTCAATGATGCATCATCGTAAGGATAGCTTTATTTCACCCACTGCAGTATAAAAGGTCTATTATTACGTTTATCGATAAATCACGATCATGCAGTCTTTTTTTGACATAAAAATATGTATGAATACAACCTTTTTTTTTTTTTTTTTTTTAGCCAGGGGAAATCTTTTATAGATACCACCACACCTCGTGGGCAGGCGGGTGGTTATGTGGGAGTCCTGCCGACTGGACAGTATACCCACCAAAACCCCTGGGTGTTCCACCACTGCGCCTGGTGTCGGGGCTACGGGCACGCTTGCGCACTCCTCCGCGGCACCCGACAGCGCTGGCCCAACTTGGGCCCCACCACGGAGCTTCGGCTCCCGCCAGAATGACGATGTGCCGAACACCAGGCACATCGCCACCCACCACCTGGGACCAACCAGCACTGGGCGTCGGACAGCACCCGTATCCGACAGCCCTGGTCCCGATGCAACGGGTCAATTAAAGTGGCCCCGCGCCTGCCACTACGGCTGCAGAGGATAGGGAGAGCGGCCGTCGCGATACCGACACTCCTCTTCCCCTGCAGCCCCACCGCCTCCGCCAACACGTTGGCGGCACCCGTTAGGGCCGCTGGCAGGACGGATAGGCAGCGGCCTTCTCGCCGCCCGTCCATCCCGTCGCCGCCCCCGCCTCGATGGGCTCGGCCGCGGCATCGCGACAAGCGCGACACCGCAGTCCACCTCAGTCGGCAAGCCGACCTACTGGCCAGCCTCCGCACGGACTTGTCTGGGCCCAAGACCCGGAGAGGCCGGCCCCACCTCGGGTTCCTCTTCGTTCACCAGGCTGGGAAGACCTGGCTACTAAGCCCCCCCGCCACGACAAGGCGGGAACCCACTCGGGGGGGTGTATGAATACAACCTGCCCAACCTGATGTCAAGCATAATTATATTTTGAATACGATCTATAGTGGATCATGCTTTTAAAAATGCCACCCGTATCCTGATGATAAATTTTTTGGTCTCACAAAAATCTGTAATTTTTGCGTTGTATTCGAAAATCACATTTTTCGACAATAATTCGGATAATTTTATACGCGATTCGATATTTTGATTACGCGCCGTGTGCGAGTCACAAAAACTGGCTGACCCACTGCGGACCGGAATGCCTCAAAAGGCATCTTACGGGCAAAATAACTGAATGAAACTCGGCTGATGCCGTTTCGTATTTATTTTCAACTCGATTATTATGCTGTTGGAGTCCTATCGAAAGTGACGATTAGTAATCGTAACACGTTTTCGCAATTTGCTCTTTTCCGGAGTCTTGTTTTAGTAGATTCGGTAATCTTGTAGAGTAGTACGTAAGTAGGCAGGTTAGTGAATGGAGAATAATTGAATTTGCCTGTTCGGACAAGTTAAGCTTTAAGCTTTCACGGTTTTAGTATTTGTACTTAGATGTGAGCCTTATGACTAAGCTCAAAGTAGCTCTACATTTTACTAACAAATCCCAATAAATCCTTAGTTAGGAAGTTGAAAAAGCAGTGAGCAGAGCACACAGTTTGAAGAATGGATGGCCGATGTGGCCGTAAAGTTTTCGAATGGAGGCTGTGTGTTAGACGCCACATTACCACCCCTACACTGTCGATTTTCCTTCGATACGTACGAAGCGGTTTGACTCAACATTTCTGATTCGTTCCGCCAGGGTATGGAACAGTCTTCCTGCTTTCCTGTTTTCTACGAAATATAATCTAAAGCTTTTCAAGATCAGAGTGAATAGGTATCTTCTGGGTCTGCGTGCTTCATCTTCGACCACAACGTCGCTTACCATCAGCCGAGTTGGTGGTCAAGCGAGGACTTATCCGCGTTACAAAAAAAAAGAACGTCCACAGATTAGATAGACTAACGTTATAAACAAGATCACAAAACACGCTTCCATCCAGTTTTATTGGAAATCCACACGAAAGGCCTATCCTTCATCAGCATTGGACGTCCTGCGGCTAATGGGCTTTGATTACTTTAGATCTAGCTATTAAATCTGTAAAATAAGAGTATAAAAGAAATAGGTAAATATTGTTAAAAATTTATATATTTTATAGGTACTTTGAAAGCTCTTCTCTCTCTCCTCTCAAGCTCTTCTCCTCTCAAGAGGATCTTCCTCTTTCTTGAACAGTCGACAAAGTATAAGTAAATCATTTTCTTATTGTTTCGTGATGTATGACATCACTACAAATTGAACTCATTTATTTAAAAGTGCTGTAAATATTATCTCAACTGACTTTAACGAGACCACGACTGCTCTATGGATAAAGTAAAATGTGGTTAAAGTAGAGCCACTGTCGCATACAGCGTGTAGTAACTCGTGTTAAATTTTAGTTAATTTATTTGGCCACTCTACAGATACCTATGTTTATAACTGTCTATCGAACTCGGATGATAATTCTGTATCGGCCCACTTTCTATGTACTCTTAGCTCCTTGGATTATCGAATATCTACTAGAACAGCGATTAATCGAAAGTGTCTAGCTAATTTATTACGCAATTATCAATATTCAATTAATTTATTCCTTAAGATTACGACGATGACGTAACAAACATCCGAATAGATGAAACGCAGACCGCTTCGACCGCTCAGTTAATAAATAGTTAAGTATTTATATATTAGCTAATCAAAATGGGATATTATTATTGTTGCAAATGCGAAATCAAGAATGTCAAGACATTATTTTTATTTTATGATTGGATATAAGCACGAAACAATTAAAAGATGTTCCAATCATCGTTAACTGAGGTTTCCAAACCGATGAATATCTCTGAAACTTTCGCTTTTGGTCAGTTATTTAAATTTCAATTGTGAAACACAATAATACTGAGTGAAACAAGTTGCATTTGCAAAACGTACATAGGTAGGTAAAAGTATACATTATGATTCATTCAAAGTTATGACTTATTCTTTAGCTAAATAATTTTGAATACAATACACGTATTGGTGCGATTTTTTTTATTGCGTTTGCGCGTCTCGAATTTCAGTTTGAAACACCTCAGGGGTACAATCATAAGATTAAATACATACCTCTAATATCTATACTCGTATCATAAGTCAATAGGTTGTTATTGCATAATTTTTATTTTTATTTTTTAAACGTTTTTCATGCAGTGATCTCTATTTAAAATCATTCTCTATTTAAAATAATTAGAGATTTTTACGGAGCAACGCAGCAGTGATCAACTCGGAAAGTTTTTTTTTTAATTTCATTTAGGCTTGCGTTTCAATATAATACTGCCTTTTGCTAAGCAGATATGCGGTCAAGGGTGTAGCACGCTTACCTAGAATATACCTAATTACTCGAAATTCGAATACACAGGTTCAAATTTCGATTTCAAATTCAAAAGTACAAGATAGGTTTATAGTTGTACTTGTACTTTAGCAAAAAGACAAAGGAAAAAGGCAAAGCGTTTCATCGGCGAATTAAGAGTATAGTAATTTCACTCTATTTTACTACACTACTTACTCCACTAAAAAGTTTTTTCACTTTTCAGAAATGATCAGGGAAGTGTATGAATAGAGTGAAAAAAAAGCTTAATCATCTACTTGTATCATTATAAAAATACAAACATAAGGAGATTAAACATTTATTGTAATTATGATAATGATTGTAATTGCATATCAAATTATAAAGCATTTACATAAATAAGAATTATTGTTCATGTATAATTTGAGTAAAATCAAAGATATCGCCGACGTTATTTCAACTTAAAGGGCATAATTGAGGCCAGACTACGCCCATAACTTCCTAACATTAAAGTTAAAAGGCAGGATACGGCAAACGAAGCCGTTCGGTATCATTTTGAGTAAATTACTCGTACCAACACATTTCCGAGGGAAGTGTTATTGCTGTTTCGGTAAGACTAGGTATAAGCCAAGACTCCATCAAATCGGACCGGGGAGCGCAGCTGCGTTGAGTCGGCTGCAGAAATGCAAGATTTGCTCAGTGAACAAAACACAATCATGTGCGAAGTGAAAAAAAATCGATGAGCAAAGTGGAGCAGCAGGGTGTTTCGCTATGAAAATATTACGTTACAAACGCGTTACGTACCCCTAGTTAGAGTTTGTTTTCAAAAATTTCGAGTTAAATATACATTTTCTATTTCTAATACTATAACTTTGGCTCGGCTTTTAACTTTGTCGACCTAATTGACATAAAAATCATTATACTAAACGAAATTCGCGAAAATAAAGTTGCACAAGTCCTAAGGGTGGGTATGTGTGAGGGAGAAAGAAAATATTTGTTTGTCTTTCCCCAGTGTTGGTTCGATTTATTAAATATTCACAAATACCATACTCAATGGTATAAAAATAACATCCCCGCGATGCAGAAACTAGTATAGTGCGATACTAGCGACATCTAGTTTCCCGTGGTGTAACTAAATTGTACAAAAGTAAAAAACTTAACCAGTTATATAGATTTAAAATTAAGAACCTGGACGAAGTGGACTGTGTGGCTGAGACTATATATTGTTTTTCGCTGAGCAAATATCCTGCTTCTACAATAGGCTTTCGGACTTTACTCGTAACACTCACCACATTCCGGTCCGCTTTGGCGAACAAAAATTCGTTGGTGTTGTAAAACGTAAATCTATTGCAGTAATGCCACATTTACGCGAAAAAGGAAACAAAAACCCTGCTTGGTCAAGATTTTTGTCTCACCAGTTAAATACGTTTTATGCATAAAGTGATTTATCAACGCTTACTTATCTCCGGTCCACTTTGGTGGAGTCTGGTGTGTTTTGTGACAAGTTTCCTTTCAGTTTCGCGTCCGGTTGCGTTGAAATGACATTCTTTTTGGGTGATTAATTCGTTTCGCAATCCAGTGATCCTTTATTAGGAGTTGGTTAGAGCCTGACTCAGATGTGGTTGGTGCCTATTTGTAGTCATCATAACTTAGCAATGAAATGATATATTGTTCTTAGACAGCTGTTGGAGTTATTGCTCATTTGTGTTGTTTCTCACGCTTTTTACTACATACCTATTTATTATACTAAATCGATGCATCTGAAAAATGACAACGTAAACTTTGGATCTAGTTTTCATTTTATTTTCATACTAGTGACCCGCCCCGGCTTCGCACAGGCAGGTGTATTATACATATAAACCTTCCTCTTGAATCACTCTATCTATTAAAAAAACTCGCATCAAAATCCGTTGCGTAGTTTTAAAGATTTAAGCATACATAACAAGGGATATAGGGACAGAGAAAGCGACTTTGTTTTAACACTTGTAGTGAAGCTTGGAAGGTACCTACGTGTTGTATACTTTTTCCGAAACTTTGAAGCTCAATCTTAATGTTCAAAATCCAATTTCCATCCGTGATAAAACGACAAAGTCACTCATTATAATTACATACGTGAGTCTGATTTGTCGAGATGAGACCAAATAGAGTGGCCAACTCTCGTCAATGGCGGATTCCCCGCGCTGACCCAGTGCTGGTTGCCTCACGATGTTTTCCTTCATCAAAAAGCCAGTGGAATGAGAGTCCGTACATACGTTCCAAAGAACTCAAGTTGAAAAAGAGTCGTTGAAGAAGAGTAGGAATGGGATCAGGATTTGAACCAACAACCTCACGAATGGTAAGCGAGTGTACCACTAGACCACCACGTCTAGCAAAAACATAACCTAGACCTAGAGAGACTCAATAGTAGGAAAGGGCGTGCCAATCCAAGCCCGTATCATCACATCATAAATCACAGGGAAGTATCCGCTAATTACGCGCAGTGATTATGTATTTAGCTATTTATGATGTAATGTTGCATGCCGCAAGGTTGCGGGGGGCAATTAGCGAAGGACCTCGACATTTGTGTACCTGCTGACTCATACTCCTTACCTTCTTGGTGTATAGTAAATATGTTTTAGGTAATGTTTTTTGTTACGGGTAAATGTAGCGAGTAGTTTTAATATTTTACCCAAGGATACCTCTCAGTATGGCATGATTCTCCACTAACACAATTGCATTAAATCGTACTCGATACTCATAGCAGATAAAAATAAAAATACCACTGAATTTCATGTCAATTGTTAGAGCCGTTTACGAGATTAAAATTTTGTACAAACTAATTAACAAAAAACAAATATGCATACTAAATGGCTCGTTAAAAGGAATACGATAAAAATTCATAACAAAAATTCTAACATTCGTAAGAAAAATGTGTACATAAAAGCCAATGACACTGGATGCCCTTATATAGCTCAGGTTTCACTCTGGTTTCACTGGCACTCCCGTGGGACTTTCGCATAGCATTGACACCCTTGGGACTTAAGAGTATATAGTTACTTTTGCTTATAATGTAATATGACCAGAGTCTGTCACCATCCTAACAAGCAGTAGTTTCCTAACGCTACTGTATTTTAAAGGGCAATCTTTCAACCAAACTTATCGGCACTAGGCCAGCGTGTTGGATATGGCCAATTCGCCCTGTGGATAGACATGTACTTATTAAAAACGCCGGTACAGTAATAAAGGTATATTTATGTTATCTCAGGGTGATTCAGACGCAAAGCACTACCACATGTGTAGCGATTGTTAATCGCATCACTAGCGGTCAAACAGCCATGCAAGTGTCACACCACTAAAACGTCAATTTTGACAAGAAGAGAGCTTCCCGCGAAAAGAAATGTCACTTGGGTGGGTTATGATTACCAATGTAGTTTTTCGGACGTAATTATTGATATTATTGTAACCTGATCGAAACGATATAAACAATTCTACAAAGAGACAGTGTTTACTTTTTTACTACAATAGAGGAGTGCGCGAAGGCGCCCCTCTATACATGGTATTTTAGGGACAGATTTGATGACATTTAATATGTACAGATTTTATGACATTTAATAATATCATCATGATCATCAGTCATGTCCAAAGAATATAGGTTCTTATCGGATTTGTATCGGTGCACGGATCGTCCTTAGACACATGTACGTTTTTAAAACAACTCATAACATCGGCTACATTTTTCGCTCTTCGTCACGTTCGTACAAATAAAACTTAAACGGATTTTTTACCTTACTTGGGGTAAGTATGTTCTGTTCACTATGTAAGGGAGTCTGGTTAGAATTGTCTGGTAGTTGGACCAAAAAGGAGAGTCTGGGAAGCCGTGCATATTCATAAAGTAAGTTCGTATAGGCCAAGTGGCTGGCCCTAGTGTCAAATCATTTTCTGCAGCCTTTTTAATCCTACAGCTGGGTATAAGCTCAACTATAAGCCTCTCTCTTGTCGTGCCATCTGCTTAGGTCTTTCGCCAATGGAGCCCAAGTTTGAATCGCGATTTTGACGCTATTATTGATCTATCTCGTTGCCGCTCGATGTGTTCAAATCACCAAAGTTTAAAATAACAATTCCTAAGCAAATTTCAGATAAGAATTGTGGTTAGCGAACTAGAAATCTGGACGACTAAACAATGTTGATTCTTAGCACACTTTTATATTTGAAAGTAGTTCTGATAGATCACTTGAATGTTGCACAAACGACTATGTACCTACTACTTGCTACATTTGATTTAATCGCAACTAGTCGCAGAGTCCATTACAACATTTTATTATCTACTAATTAAATTAAATGCCTGTGAGCATTAATTTCAGTCGGATATTAAATAATCTATTAAATATCAAGTGGTACAATATTATGTATGTACACAAGCCGTTTCACTGGTACACCTTGTGCTTATATTCCCAATCGCTTTCTTTGCATCTTTATGATTATGATACTGATACTGGTCCTTTATAGTTATACTATGAAGCACGAAGAAAGTAAGTAGGATAGTAGCAAACTCGAGTTTAAACCAAACATTGTAATCATGATGTAGCACTCAGTGGTTACTTTCTTGCTAAAATGTGTTTGATCGTATTAGCAGTAGCTTCCTGAAGGTAAACAATCTGAATTATTATATCTGGTGCTATGATTGGGGGTTGGTGTCCCAGCGCGGAGTCGCCTTCGCCAAATCGAGCTACTATTTATCGGATATATCATTTAGAGTGAATAAATAGATATAGAAAGATTTAATCTATTGTGGTGGCCCCTCTATCGTAGAAGCACCGGTTGCTCTCCCCTAAAGCTAATGAAAAGGTTAACAGGTAAATATGGTGCCAAACAAAATAAAAATGTGCGAAACATAACGGAAAAGAAAATTCTAATGAAAATATATTTTTTACTTCTCATTACTGTACATTACCATCGGCATACCGTGTAGGTAATTGAAACCGGAGTTTTGTAGCTATGAGTATACCTAGTTATCGTTTAATCACTTCCAAAGTAGGTACTATACTTGCCTACCTTTCTACCGTGAGAACTGCTGACAATGACATATCATATTATGTGTAACTGCTAAGCTATCTTAAATTACACTGTTTGGTGCATTGTGATTTTTGTGAGGCCTATCTTTATTCCATCATTAGGCAGTTGCTGAGTTTCTAATGGCAAGATGGTCATTACTCAGATGTCCCAAAGAACTATAGAGGACTACCTCTATAGTTCTTTGCGTTTCTTTGTGCTTTCTTTAGTGCTGACCTTTGTGATTTTGCAGGTGGTACCTGACTTTACGGATATATTTGATTGAACTAATAAGAATCTTTTTTAAGGTGCTGTTAAGAATTTTAATGAGAAGATTGAATGTTAGACGTTAACTGATATAACACTGTGAGTTAATAAGGATCATAAGATGTGCTTTGTTTAGTTTTGTGTGATAAAACAATTTGATGGGTTTACGGTCGAAAAACATTTGGACGTGTCGGGATATGGTCTGAGCACGGTCCGGTTTTGGCAAGGAGTCACGTGAACAGTCTTTTTACCGACTTCCAAAAAGAGGAGGTAGGTACTATGTTCATAGTCATAGTTATAGTCATTTATTCATAATATTAATATTACATGTCATAAAATATAAGATTATCAAATTAATTCAAAAAGAATAACATCAATAATACAGCAATAAATACAAAATGTATGACACACATGTGTCACAATTATATAATTTTAGTCTTATTCACTAGGATGGTTGTCTGTATGTTGATCGATATTTTCATAACGCGAACTTAAAAAGCACGTTTTCTAGATACTGACTCGAAAGTAAATAACACCACATCGCATACAAAACTATGTATTTCAAAGGCACTTACTAAAAAGCTTGCATGTCTACATATTAACTAGACTAGATATACATTAGACACCTCTTGCTTAGAGACAGCTGGTAAGCTCGTAGTAAAAACATCGCGATCTCAGACGTAATTTCTAAACGGTAAGAATGAATCCATTGTAACGTTTCTCACAACCTTTACACGCGAGTTACGTGAGGCCACGGTCCACGGGCTCTGAGGAAACGTTCACGTCATACAGGGAAAACTGCGCTAGATAGCATGTACACATAATGGCAGAGCTAGTCATACGGGGAAAACTGCGCTAGATAGCATGTACACATAATGGCAGAGCTAGTCATAAGAGAAAAACTGCGCTAGATGGCATGTACAGATAATGGCAGAGCTAGTCATACGGGGAAAACTGCGCTAGATAGCATGTACACATAATGGCAGAGCTAGTCATACGGGGAAAACTGCGCTAGATAGCATGTAAACATAATGGCAGAGCTAGTCATAAGAGAAAAACTGCGCTAGATGGCATGTACAGATAATGGCAGAGCTAGTCATACGGGGAAAACTGCGCTAGATAGCATGTACACATTATGGTAGAGCTAGTCATAAGGGGAAAACTGCATTAGATAGCATGGAGACATAATGGTAGGGCTAGTTATAAGGGGAAAACTGCATGGAGACATAATGGTAGAGCTAGTCATAAGGGGAAAACTGCATTAGATAGCATGAAGACATAATGGTAGGGCTAGTTATAAGGGGAAAACTGCATGGAGACATAATGGTAGAGCTAGTCATAAGGGGAAAACTGCATTAGATAGCATGTAGACATAATGGTAGAGCTGGTCATAAAGGGAAAATTGCGCTAGATAGCATGTACACTTAATGATCTAAGAGCTAGTCATAAGGGGAAACCGGCATTAGATAGCATGTAGACATAATGGTAGAGCTGGTCATAAAGGGAAAATTGCGCTAGATAGCATGTACACATAATGATAGAGCTAGGCATAAGGGGAAAACTGCACAAGATAGCGTACACATAATGGTAGACCTATACATTATGGTGTACTTAGCTGAAAGAAAGTGATTCAGCCCATCATTATGACCAACTTTTACGTTGGGGTTAACTCGGAACTCAAGCAAAAAAAATAGTTATTTCATACATTTTGTCGCCTCCAAGTTGCAATACTGTATGGAACAACTGATTTTTTTTCTCAACTACTGGTTTGGCTACATGGTAAAAGTTGTTCATAATGGTGATCTTAATCATCCTCTTTCGGCTTAGTACGGGGCAAGCATATAAAGCTTTATTGTTCACATGATAGATTTCAGAAAACAAATACATGACAAAAAACTTAAAAACTAGACTAATAACAGGCGGCCTTATCATTAAAAGATTTCTTCCAGATTTTCATACAGAGGCAGAGCTAGTTGCGAGTCGTAACCCAAGTTACCTACTGTATAAAAATAATAAATCAATGAAAAAAGTTTTTACTTCTGTAACCAATAATTCCTTAAATGACTGTGTGGGACATTCTAGTAGGTATAAAAATACCTGTGTCGGAAGACCCCACTCTTCGATATCCATACTGTGGTAACATCTTGGTTATTTTTACAAATTTGTAACAAAAAAAAAGCATTTTAAATTTATTCTAAACTTACGAAGTTGCAAAATTTCCAAAACATTTCTTATTTCAATATTTGTGTGTGTTTGTGCATGAGTGTGTGCGTGGTTATGTCCAAATACTCTACCAAAATACACACAAATATACACGTATTTTACTGAAAAGAACTAGTTTTACAGTATCAGACACGGACATTATATTAGGATATCACTGTATCATATGGATGTCATCAATCTTTTACAAAGGGACCAAACCCGAATTTGCGGAAAAAAATTCTGTACTCTCGACGAAACGTACAGAACAGCTGATTCAATTCGCTATTTCAAATTACAACCAACTTTTTCAATGGGACCAACCCCATAGAAAAAGTTGGTTGTAAGTTGCTGCGATCTTCATTGATGCGCTGAATGCAACTGGCATTATTTATTTGAGCTCTGGGAGGCCTATGTGCAGCGTCCAGCGTCATATGGCTGAAACGAAAGATTTAACAAACATACTTTCGAATTACCATTAAATATAAGTACTTAGATCTTAAATACCTGAGTACATTCCTCACATTACGAAGACGGTAATCTAGTCTGTAGCGTCGCTTATGAATGTAGCATACCTACAGATTCCAGCGTAGAGGTCAATAGTCAGAGGGCGTGCGTGGTCAAAACGGGATTTGATAACAACTTTACTGTAAACGTGATCCGGCCTGGCTTTCTTGCTGTTTCGTCATACTGGGCCATTCCATCAGATTACATCTGATAGTTCGTTAGAGATCGAGCTGATTGGGTACTATTTGAACTAGATAGGTAAATTCTAATAGGTATTATAGAGTTCTGATTAATGCCTATTCAGGCATACCTAAGCGCTATTTGCTACCGCAGTGTTAGTAGTATTACGTATAAAGTTTCGCGGATAGAGCGAAACTTTGCATAAAGCAGTATTATTATAACACTGCCGCTCCACCAGGTCCTCTCAGGTCTGGATAGGCCTTAAGTTTTGATTAAATTTTGGAATTATAAGATTTACCTTGTCACTCAAAATTACGGTTGTACAACGGTTGCTTTCTTAGATCGTGATACGCCTCATATAATTTTGACGACAGAACAGCTTTAAAATTAAGGATACGATTTTCCACGTGGTGTAGAGCGTCTGTGGTGTAGAGCGTCTGTGTCGTTAATGTCCATTATGACCAGTTGAAAATACTAAGTAGCAATTTTGTGGTACCATATATATGTAAGGGTTGACGAAGTCGTGAAAGTCGCGGGTCCAATTTGGACGAGATAAGCACAGGACCGGGATGAGTGGATTACAAGAACCCTATGTTCTACAGTGGGCGATTACGGACTGAAAAGATAATTATGATCTTATAGGGCTTCGTCCCTAAGCTTTTTTCCCTTCAACTTTCGTATGATCATTTCTTAATCCATGGCATTATCGGCTCAGCCAGAAGGAACGAAATCTAACTTCCACTTTTCCGTCATAAAAGCATGGCGTAAAGTGCAGTTACTGCACTGTCGTTCTACCCGCATGAGTGCGTCGGATAATATGCAATGACACAACACGCAATTTTGCTGATTACTGAAGGTGACATTTTCCTGCATGGTCAGCTGCGCGGAACAGAATGCGTGCCTTACTAGTTATTAAATATTTAGGTCAAGTGGGTAATGTTTATTTAATTTCATTCATTGATGATTGATTGATTCGAGAGATGCGATAGTATCTTCAGTCAGTCTTACAACATCCCTCATTTTTCCTCGGAGCTACAGACCAGGAGCTCAAATTCTGAACCGATAGATACTGACTTTTCGAATCGCATACGTCGCTACCCCGTTCGCTAATACAGATCTTTAATGCTTCCTGCCCTTATTCGGTCTCGTGAACATTTACGCATACGTATAAGTTCAAAAAGCGAGCCCTAGACTTTCCCATATAGGCAGACAGGATCCTCTGCGTCGGCGTCGGGTGTCGAAGCCGTTGACCGGTCTCTGACCGGCCGCGGCGGCGGCGGGAGGGTATAAATAGCGCACATGCTTGCTTCGACACGGCAGCGGCGGCGCTAGGTTGCCGGGGTGGCCGCGAGCCCAGCTAATGGCCCCACTTACATTGTTTCGTGTGCTACGAGAATTGCTCTGTGTGTATGATGTATACAGTATACTGAATATACTGAGCTTTTCATTGCTATGTCGCGCTGGTACATGACGCGCTTGATAGAGTCAGCCTGTGAGTATAAGGCATACATGACACATCGTTGTAGAGACGCTCAAATTGACCATCCATTTGAGCATCTACTACAATGATGTGGGCTCAGGCGCAAACACAAACGCAATCAAAGGCAGGCAGCGTTTTAGTGCGTTGAAACAATTAGATTTTGCCGTTTTCGATTTCAGAAAATGGTGTTTTTATTGTTCGTTCTATTTTGACGAGAGGGATATTTCATAAGAAGGCTGATGAGACTGTTACAGTACCCTCACGCTAGGACAGGAGGTACAGCCAGATATTGTAGGATCGTGTTCCCAAAACTGGTATACCTTAGATCATTATTGAGAGCATCGACAACTTCAAAAGATCGCAAAGAAATTCGGTGAAATTTGTTCTACGTGTCTTTCCGGGATCAAAATATAACTCCAACCAGTAGCCTTGTCGCGGCATACAGGGTAGTTTGGTTAAGTCAGAGGTATGCATAACTGTGGATGATAATTTGCATCTTAGTGCTACCATATAAAACCTTTGCTCTTATACCTTTGCTCATGTACGGTACATGAGCAAAGGTAGATCTATCTATCTTTCTAGTCTATCTTTGGTCAAATTGTGGGTTCAGCGGCTATATAGCCATCAAGCCAGAGGCCTTCGGGCGACCTTTGATTTAGTTAAAGATAATCTTAGTAGGTACCTACTTAGGTATTACGAGAAGTTATTAGTTCTGAAATAATTTTTGCCTGCCGCGTGTAGTAATGCGAATTTCTCCTTCCTTAGACATGTAATATCGACCTAATGAACCGTAGCACGTGCTCAGTAATCAGTAGATTAAACTCTTCGTCAAAATGGAAAGTAAAGCGTCTAACGGAGCATGGAACGCAACCGATTGGTCACCCTTCTCGCACGTATTGCTTATTCGACACACCGAACATTATATTTCTTCTCGAAAGGTAAAAGAAAACTTTGAAAGTTGAGCACTGGATCAGATTTCATAACGATTAGCCAAAGATTGCACTAAAGCAGAGCGGAACGGACATAGCGACGAGTTGTAGTGTGTAAGCACATTACAGAAAACGATATTATGGTATTTGCTACTGAAGAACGCAGCTTCGCTTTGCTCATGACTGTATTATGTTTCTCGCTAAACAAACGTGGCACTTATGTAGTGGACTTACGTACCTACCACAACGCTTGGCCCAGCTCCGACTTCATTTCTTCTTGTGGCAATATAACACCTAGTTTAAAAGTTGTAAGTGCTCGTTCAGATTTCATCTTGATTAGGTTCAGCGCTCACACGCGACAAAATGTTTGGTGAACATATCCATGCGAACTCTACTATCTAATATTGTTTTTAAATTGAGATATGTAGATAATTATTGTAATGATTTGATTTTTAATTTTTAATTGATATGAATGTTATTGATTGTATTTATTCTTAACTACTTAATTTATGTTGTTGAGTGAATTTTAATGTTTTAAATTGAAAGTGAAATATTGTAAGATTTATTTGATCTGTAACTAATTGTTATTAATAAAAAAGTATGAGTATGAGTATCAAAGTACCTACTCCAAAATTTTAAAATAAAAATGTAAAGTAAAGCTTTGTTGTATTTTTTACATTAGGTAAAGTTATTTGACACGTTTTGATATCATGACATCTCGATAACACCTCTCATAAACAGCTAGAGCATACCAAATGCAATAATAGAAGCCAAACTAGGTGCTAATTCGTTTCACAAACGGTAAGCGCTAATTTCAGCGTTTGAAGGACGCATTACATAACCCGGGTGCGCTTGCGCATGTTAATGAATAAAGTTATAATTTTACGTGTTTACGACGAATATTAGACATTCTTGCTAGCATTTAATGTTACGGTAAGTATGCTAAATTGCAATGAGTTTAAATTATGAAAAGGAAATACGGAAGAACCATTAAAATCTAAGCTATATTGGATGTCTTCAGGGTTTAAATAAGGAAGAAAAGAGAATATTGTAAGTAAAAGTTAGCGTAATGTATGTAAGATAAGATATGTGTGATAAAGATCTGTGATATGTAAGATCTGCTAATCTTATTTGGAGTCGGTTGAAAATATAACGAAACTAGAAACACTGAAAAATCGATAGTTTGGCAATAGAATTACTATCAGAACTACCTACCACAGCTCAACTTACTTATATTTGGTAGTAGTTATGCTTTTTCTTATTTTTTAAAAGCTCTACTTTATTTCATTACACCAAGCAAGCGAGTTTTCATAGATGCATCGACAGTATCTGTAAGCAATGTTCATATTTGACTCTAGCATGAGTCAGAACAAAGACCTTATGCAAGCTTCGTTGTCTAAATTATTATTGACAGCTGCAAGAAAACCTTCTGCAATGCCTACGGAATTCCATCCATAGGACTGGCAGAGCATCTTCGGCATAATTCAAAGTCGTACGTGTGGGTAATACAAATTACACTATTATCATACAAAGGCTTTCATCGACCCACCACATTTCAAATTATGGCTTGATCATGTACTGTTCAAAGTCGAAGAATTCTGAGCTTGTGGGTATTTGCGTTTTAGATTTTGTATAGGCCGTATCATCAAGTCGCCGGATGTGAAGTTAGCTACAAGCTGCGCGTTATCCAATCCTGACTGAAGCTCACATAAAGCTGCGCGTTGATTGGGTTTCGCGCAGCTTGTAGCTAACTTCACATCCGCCGACTTGTATGATTCGATCTATAACAGCCAAAATAAAATAGTTAAGTGACTACTTCTCGAGATAAAGCTTGCTAACCGACAAGAACCATAAAATTGACATATATGTGTTGACATTCAATATTGATATATGTAATAAAATCCAATGCCTATTTAAACGATGAACAATTGATTTTAAATTTAGTTTTAGACCTTCTATTTTCGTTTAGCTGAATTAAAGTGTAACTTTAGAATGATTTTAGCAATGAATCGAATGGGTCTCTTTATATCTAATTCAGTTGATGAAGATTTATTTAAAAATCATTTGGTATACAGATTTGTGTGTATACTTTACGTACATTAGCAAGTACACACATTGGTCCCTAAGAATGTCGTGATCCCTTTACATTAGCCAATCAACTTTGAAATTGCAAAGGGCTTAACGGGTTATGAAATCTTCGTTTTATTTCATTCTCATAATTATTTATGACCGCCTGATCCCGGACTTAAGTTGCATGGTTTTGAAGTGAGTCAGGCTGCAGTTACGAGAATCGCATTCGAGATTAGTTGTTTCCTCGTTCGTAATGTAGGATTCGAAATCAAGCACGCTGTGGAAAGTGCCGATACCCTCAAAACAATGTGAATTGCCGATGACAAGCTCGAATTTGTGATCAAAAAGGAACCTACTTAATACCATACGGACCTACGTACTAATAGTTTATTTATTAGCGGAGACATTTTTTACTTGATTTATCATTTAGCTTATGCTCATCGGTTGACGAAGGAAATAGTATTTATAACTAGAATCTAAACTAACTAGATCATTTAAGTGTAGAGTTGCGTTAAATGAACGAAAAATATAGTAATTTTGGATCTATTTTTCAAAACTAGTACTGTTACTACTTGTAATATAATTACATTGTTATATACACACTACTTATCATTATTTGAGTACAATCACAGTTTAGATTTAATCATAACGTTTTACTCTAATGGGCAATTTTGCGTTACTTATATCATAAACACTAACAGTTTTAAACTTTATATCTACATTCTCAAAACAAATTTAAAATTAAAATATGGTAAAAAATTACCCATAAATTAATTCCAAACAAAAAGAGATAACTAAAACAACGGCAGTAGTTATTAATTCTATCATTAAGCCACGCACAGTTTAGCGCCCAGACACCTGCTGAGCCGGATCAGTAAAAACTGCTTGTTCTTTGCAATTACAATAACTAGAAGAATGAGCAATATGAACATGCGATCTATAGCAAACTGTTGCAGACAGACAAACTGCAACCAAGCGTACTGATATATAGGTACTCATATACTCTTTATTTATAAAAATAAACTATTACATATTGCTCAGTTAATAGTTATCTATTAGTTACAAGTCATTAGCATATAGAAAGTTCATATCACACTTAAGAAAAAATCATGTAATTGACACGTAAGTATGTTATAATACCATATTATTATTCATGAATGAAGAAACTAAAAACACATTCACTAGATTAATTCATTTTTCAATTAATTTCACTTAGGGACATTACAGTTAAAGTAAAGTCTACATTCTAGTCAAAATAAGTAATGTCTAAAATTCATAAATAAGTCCAAAGAATTTTGTCATATTTTTTTTTTTTTAATTCAGTCAGTCTGCTTGAAACTTAGCGTCTACACAACTATCCCTCCAATATTTTATTTGCTGACTCAAAACAGACTACAGAAAGTGGATATTAGGTATTTCTTGATAATATTTTTTTGATTGATTCTGTAGTCCGGAACAATGAGCATACGATGTGGTATGTTAATAATTAGTATGCTCTAGGTTTATGAGTTACAATATTAAGTACCTTGGCTGCATGTAGGATGCCCACGTAAGCCTGCTTTATAGATTCCAAAAGGTCCGGTTGGAAGCGAATTGTTTCAAGATTGTATCTATTTTGGCCTTTGTTAGGTGGAGTGAATTAAATAAATAAATAAAAATTATCCTTGCCTGTGAATCCGAAATGACTGGAGATCATTACAGCCACACTGACCATTGGAAGTGCGTAGAGTTCAAGTAAACAGGCTCTTCTGTTTCAAAATTTAACCAATCAACTTATTTCTTTTTCCAAAAGTGTTAAACATAGAAATATCAATTTAAAATGAAGGTAAAAAAAACTTGGATGAGATCGAGAATGTTGTATGAAGACAAAAATCAGTGGACCAAAACTGAAACAAGAATTCCAGATAGCGGTGACAATATTTTAGAGCAATGGGCTGTAAATGCAAGAATTAATACCCCATGAAGTCAAACCACTAATTAGGTGAGGGTTCTCTACTGTCTTCCGAAACAGACAATGACAGGAATATTGAGGACAGCTGGTTATTACTTACCTTTTCCAGTACCAGTTTGACAGCTTCATGACCTATTGCAAAATATGTGTACTTAGTTATGCGCATGTTTAAGAAAGCAGTAATAACGTATAATGGTGAATGTAAATGTTGAGTATTTACTTAAGATCAGTTAAGAAGCGTAATTGTGCGTTTGGAAACATACTAGGATAGCAATTTACATACAAGCCTTATAAAATAAACAGGTTTGTAGCAGGGGTTATCATCGTCTTTGTCTCTTTCTGAGCCAAACCTTTTAAACTTACGGTACCTTCGTCCATAATGGCTAGAGTTGCAAGTTCCCTTTAGGGTCGTAATGCTAACTGGAGAATTCACTGAAGCTTTAGAATATAATATATAAGAAACAAATAAGACTTTTAGTTTGGTAGAAGGTTTATGTGCATGGAGTAGGACAAGGAAGTACATGAGCCATAATTCAATTATTTTCCTACATTTTAGGATTAAGTGACGTTACACGAAAGTACGGGTGTAAGTATTCCGGTGTAAAAAACACATAAAAATGCAACGATTAGTATCGTAAATCGTTAGATATTAGAATTTATTTTGACTGAAGAAAACTGTGAGAAGAGAACTGAACTGAAGAGAACTGTGAGCAGTAGACGATCAATCACTGCGTACTCTGTCAATGCCTATTATGTGCTCCAATCTAGGTCGTTTATCTGAACATTGCTTATAGAACAAACCGGAAAGATAGCAAACAAAAAAGTTCATTTTCTCGCAAATGATTCAAGAGTTAATAGAATGTTATGTGACAGCTTCCCAAGTGAAGGCAAACAATGCATGGTATTCAGATCCCACGAACGTTAATAGCTCTTTTAACATGTTTAGATGTCTAGTCCAAGGTAGAAATATAACGACAAGTTCAGACTAATTGCGCGGTCTTGATGAATATTTTAATAAAGTTGTATGAGGTAATTGATGAACCGGCAAAAAGCAGCACCTGCCAGAGCATTTTCATGGTTAAGTGGGATTTTTGCATAAATTGACCTATGTAATGGCAATATGTACAAGGCAACGTAGGTTAATAGGTAGTTGACCTATTGATGGCAATTTTTAACGGTGTGTTGTGTTACTTAATCAACGTTCTAAAATTGCAATTTAAGCGGTATTCTGCAGAGCTATTATTCACTTCTCAACAAACTAACGATCGTCATCTTTCATTCAAACGTGTAGTAATCTATCAGACGCAACCCAAATAAATACCAGTTACTCGTGAATAAATTTGACACAACAAAACCCGAATCATATCAGATGATGGAGCTCATAATTCACTTACGAACTGACAGGCTCGTCTGTTCAGTTGGTCATATGATTTAACAATACATTTTTAAATTCATAGCTGTTAGTTTTATTCAAAAAACGATTGTAGCTCCCTCATAATTCTACACAGATATATTGGTCAGACTGCAAAATAACACGTCGGCGACACGTTAGTTTTGCGTAACGCAACAATGCGATGGCGAGATTGGGCGCGGTAGTCGCCGCGGCGTCCGGTACTGATGCAATGCTTTTATGTACGGAGGTCTACTGGTTTACATGGATATTTTGGATAGGATATGGCCAATGTCACTTTTTACGACTGTTTTTAAATGATCAAATGTCTGATATGATCGGCGACATTTACAAAAGCTATTTTGTAAAAGTGTTGCACAGGGTTGTATCCTGGGGCGATGTTCTTTCATAATATTGAAACTCAATAAATTATGATCAACATCAAACAAGTTTTAATGGAGCTTGATAATATTAGATAGCTTTATGTTAAGTAAGCTCTCTGTTTTTGTTACAGATGATCGTAAAGTCTACGTCGAATTGGGCTGAGTGACAATGAGCAGATGTAAGAAGTTCGCCGTCGTGGGATGACGCTGGCATGACCATGTCTCAGTCGGCGCTGGGGCTGGCCGCGGAGCGGCGGTACTCCGTGCCATCCAACCCGCTCATGCATGACCCTCGAGGCATGCACTCCGAGGACCTGCACGCTTGGTCCATTTATAGGTAAGTGGTCTTACAATCCATAGAGATGAATTTCTGTTTTTTAGGTTCCAAAGTTTAAGTAATTTCGAAATTATCTAAAACTAGACGACCCGCCCCGGCTTCGCACAGGTGTATTATACATATAAACCTTCGTCTTGAATCACTCTATCCATTAAAAAAAACCGCATCAAAATCCGTTGCGTAGTTTTAAAGGTTTAAGCATACAGACAAACAAACAAACAAACGAAAATAGCGACTTTATTTTATACTATGTAAGGATGTCTGGTGTTTCTTATATGTGTAATACATATTATAGACACGCACGTAAAACGTAAAAACACGTTTTCACGATCGCGAAAACAGCAGTTTAGACTCTAAGATATACACGTTAATGTTAGTCAGATAGAATCAAGAGAAGGTAGCCGAACTAATCAGTAGTAGTAGTAAGAACAGAAAGAAAACAACGAGATCCCATAAAAACTGATAAATAGCAAAATGTCACGACAGTTTACTTTGCTAGAGCATTATCAAGTCGTGACAAAGACATCGCCCACGTCTACGACCAGATTTCGTAACAGGTTTGAAGCCCTCGATTACAGAGAAAGTTCCATCTACTACTCGAATATGTACTTAAGCTATTATATAATTTGCTGAATTCAGATCAAATACCACAGATATTACAGGTATTAACGCTATAGCCATAGTCATTATTGACACTATCATTAATAACCGCATTGTGATATGTCAGTAGATAGATAGATAGATAACACTTTATCGTACACAAAAAAAGAAACAAGAACAGTATTACAAGAAAAACTTATGCTAGTGTAACTCAAGGCGGCCTTATCGCTGGAAGCGATCTCTTCCAGGCAACCTATGCACGGAACGAAACGATCTTAAAATATTTCACGGGAGTACAATACTGTTGAACTAAAAAATAATTAAACATTGTTATAGAATGACAAAATAATCTTGAATCCGAATGAAAAACATATTTTTTTTACCATTGTATTACTTAATGCTATAAATAACTATAATTATTTTTGCAGGCAAAACCTGAATTCCGACTTCACAGACAGTGCATTAGGAAGCACGGATAAAAGCCCGCTGCCATATGGGAACTTTCAACTTCGAGACACCACCGTACAATCTATTCTATCTCACCCTAGATATGGACCTAAGTAAGTTGCTGGAATTTAAAAAAAAAAACAAAATGACATATTCTTATTCGATGTAGGGGCGACAAGTCCTGCACTGACGTCCCGCATGGGGTGTTTTGTGCATTGCCCCCTCCAGCGTCTACCCGAGCCAGCCCAGCTCCTTAAAATAACGGAGCGTGGCTCTGGGCCGCTGGCATAACATAACATAAAAAAATAATATATTGTTTGGAGGACTTTCTTTTTAACCCCCGACGCAAAAGAGGGGTGTTTTAGGTTTGACGTGTCTGTTTGTCTGTGTATCTGTCTGTCTGTCTGTGGCATCATAGCGCCCGAACCACTGAACCGATTTCAGTTTAGTTTTTTTTGGATGAAGGAGACTTAATCGCGAGTGTTCTTAGCTATGTTTTATAAAAATCGATTGAGCCGTTTAAGAGTTATGGCGGGTTGAAGGGATGGAAGAACCAAAATTCTACAAATGTGCCCAAAATGGTTGTCAATGTGTCGGGGGTTTTTAAAATTTTTAATTTATGTTTATTAATAATGTAGTTACGGCAGGTAAAGGCCAAATCAAACATCTTTGCGGCTGGGAAATTAGCTACAAGTTGCGGGAAACCTAATCCTCGCGCAGGTGTTAAGTGAGTTTCACATCACAGTCGCCAAAATGTTTGATTCCACCTATAATGAAGTTCGTATGATATCACGGGCTCATTCCAAGTGCCTGATCATCAGTGATCGAAAGAAGTTTTCAATCAGGGACTTTCCGAATAGTTGAAAATACAGGGCAGATTTACTTAGTAAAACTGGTGGACTAAGCACTGCACTTAGTAAATTGATTGTGAAAGAGTATTAGAGGATCCCTATTGTTCACCAAATAAAACTTTTCTTGATTTATTTTTTCTTGATTGTTTTTTTTTTCTTCTCGATAGGTCAGCATTGGGATCCAACATGTACACGTACCTCAAATTCGGGCTACCCCGAGTTTTCCCGCCAAATCACAACGGCTCCCAACGGTCGGGCACGCCCAAACCGAAGACTTCTATTGGGAGTAACATGAAACCTGCACCGAGGTACGAATACTAATTTTTGTTTGTGAATATTTTGTTCCAGTTTCGTTCGGTGTGGGGCGAAAGGTTCTGCACTGACATCCCACATGGGGTGTTTTATGAATTTCAGCGTCTAGACGAGCCGAGTTTATGAATATAATTTTGATATTCGAGTTCCAGGAAGATTTTAACTGATCCTTGAGTTTGTTCCGAGACCAAGAACCTTTTAATCAACTTCATGTACATGGTTAAAAATATGATTTATTGTATTTTCTTTTGTTCCATTTCTTAGCTCATTGCAAAAACCTTGTTCTCTATACCTATTGCGTTCGACATTGGCTTTTATTAAGGACAGAAAACTAGAGATAAATTAAGTTGTTGGGAACTTGAGACACATTTCTAAAAGCTTAGAATCAAACGACCAACATTTTTACCGAATATTACTTACAGAAACAGACAGAGCCAGAGGTAAGCCCTCACGAAGGTATCGTTGAAAATAATAACATTGGTTTGTTTCAGAATACACAGGCAAAGTAGAGGCGTGCGCGAGACGTCGTCGGGATACGACAGTTCAGACAACGAAACAACGACCAACTACAACAAGTACAGTCGGAAGTACCGCTCTGATCCCGACTTTAGGATGCAGAATGTACATACGTCGTATCAGGTACGGAACTAGACACTTTTTTTTTAAATTCTGAATAGGTTTGCGGTTGCTGAATAGGGCCACATACTGCCTGATGTTGAAATAAATAAAGTCTATTCGTAAGGCACACTGGGTATACTATGCGCCACACAAGTTGGTGGATGTGAAGTTAGCCACCAGCTGCGCAATAGTCAAAGCCACTGGCTGCGCAATAGCCAATCAACGTGCGCCTTCCACGTCACGTCTCGTCAGGATTGGCTGTTGCGCAGCTAGTGGCTAACTTCACATCCATCAACTTGTGTGGCGCGGAGTATATACATATAATTTTAAAATAACTGTTATCACTGAAAATCGACTAATAAGTAGTGTTCGTTAAATAAAATCAATCAAATCGCTCGAAAAAGTCAATCAGGCAACTATTGAAGTAGTATCGTCTTGAAGACTGATAGAGATTAATTACATGATTAAAACTCTGACAAGAGTAACGGTGAGACACCCAAAAATTAAAATGATCTATGTCCAGCGGTAGATAAGTGACGATGAAGGGCTTGGGTAATATGCTTTAGAATTCAATACAGAACATAACTGCAAGCACTGAGGTCAATGATGATAGACTGACCTCTGCAGATTTTGTACCGATGTTCCTGGTGATGTTTAAAGCTTTTCTTTTTTTGATTTTCTTATCGGGCCTTTACCTTCTATACTTGATAACTTTTTGGCACGTTTAAAAAGTATATAATTCTTCACATATTAAAGTATAATGAAACATTCCAGCCAACAGGAGTGCCATTAGTAGCGATGCAGCAGGCGGGCATCCGAGGCGAGCCTCACTGGACCAACTCTCGCCACAAATCAGTCAGCGAGGCGAATCTCCTCGGCATAGACGCGAGGCCGCCGCGCTCGCACTACAATAGGAGGAACAGCGTCGCCGAGTACGTCCCTGATGACCACCAGAGGTAATATTATAATAGACTATTGCGAAATATTCTATCGATTTGCATGGTTTGATTGTGTGGGTGCGAATCCTGGTGCTGATGGGTTGGTGAATATATAAACAAAACACTACTCGGTAAATTAATCGTATATTTTAGAATAGCAAAACATTATTGCGATAATGCGAAATAAATTGCGAAGCGATATGCATTATTTGGGTGCGAATTCAGGTGGTGAGGGCTGAAAATAGAGATGGTCAGACATAAAAACAAAACACGACTCGATGTTATCCATTTTATATTACGGTCTATTATGTGGGTGAGCATTCTAGTGGTTATGGACTGGTAAATTCAGAGACAGAGAAGAACAGTCGCAAAAACAAAACAGAGGCTCGGTATTAATAATAGGTAAAGTAATCGTTTATGTAGAAACTAGCTTTTACCCGCTGCTTCGCCCGCATGATATTTAGATTTTTGTGCTATCCCATGAGAACCCTTTATTTATCCGGGATAAGAAGTAGACTGCCGTCTTTCAAACCCGAGGCTCTACCAGGCTCTACCTTACCGCCCTTAATAAAGGACGTGAAAAATTGAAAACGATTTGACGGTTGTTCGATTCGACAGTTGTTTTTTTTTTGACATTTCTTGAAGCGCACTCTAGAACAGCTTGCAGATAGCAGATTTTTGACGTGACAACGTCTTATAAATTGGTTTGCCGGGTGACACTTCAAGAAACTGCGTTACGCTCCCCGCTCACACTTCATGCGCTCTCATTCGTCTCATTCGTCTCATTCGTCTCATTCGTCTTAAAGTCGTTGTCACGTAAAACTTTCGCCCGTATACCGACTTTACAGGCAACCAATTTTTTCCTACTTAACACTTATCGTTATATTATGGAAAATTTACGCAATATAATTTGTTATTCTGGTATTTAAGCTGAGCTATTGCAAAGTTTTATCTCAATCCGTTCAGTCGTTTTTGCGTGAAAGAGGAACAAACATCCATCCACCCTTACAAACTTTCGCGTTTATAATATTAGTAGGATATAATTCAATCTATATGTAGGGCTCGAATTTGTGGGTGAGCATTCTGATACTGACAGGGATAGAGAAGGCTATATCATAAAAACAAAACATGATTCAGCAGTATTATCATAGATAAATCTATCGTATAAATGTATAAAGGCAAATGATTCATGTACCTATGGTAAATACGATCGTTACAATGCAAGCGAATATTCTGAACAAACGATAGTTTCCATACAGTGCAAGTCAACATTCTGTTAGCGTAATGTGAATAAAATTATACTTATGTTGATACCTATCTAGACAAACACATTACTGTGTGCTAATAATGATCAAGAACTTCTCGATATCTGGAAAACGTAGTTAGGTAGGTATAAGGTTTTCGGAATTCGCCTATTTAGTTCGTTTTATAACGAGAGACTCCGAGATCTAATTTGATTCTTCTGGTCGATCGGAATGTATGTGATCCGAATTATATCCATTGGATTAGGTCGGATTTGTAGTCATTAAAAATGTAACAACTTGTTTTTTTATTCCATATTCAATTGAAACTGAAAATAGCTCATTCTTGTCTTTCCACCCATTTCTGAAAACTATGACGATGATGTCCAGTCTTGCATTCATTCTTATCTTATTTTTCCAGCTACCTGATGTCTCCATCGCACCTGGGCGGGAGGATGTCGAAAACTGGGAGCCACATGTCGCTGGCGCACTCCAGGAAGCACTCCACGCTGAGGCCGGGAGACCACCTCGATGGATACACGCACTCTGCCTACATCTACCCTAATTACTATGTGAGTTATAAGACATTTAACATCATTGGTTATAATGTGATTCAAACTTGAAACCGTATAGCCATGCCAGAGGTTTTAGGCGGCTTAAAAACACTGACATCAGGGCTAGCCACCCGGCCTACCTATGCGAACTTACCTACTTTAACTTGAAACTTGTGACACGAGGCGAAGCAAATTTATTTATCAGCAAGTGTGAGAGGTGAGGTAACGTGCAGCAAGCAGCTTGTAGCTAACTTCACAGACCTGCACCATTAAGTGTGATTCGACCTATAGTAATAGATAGTTTGAATCTGTTGTTGGAAGTTCACTAGGTATTAGTTCACTGACACGTTAAATTGTAGGTCCCGGTTGTTTTAACCGTTTAGCCAAGTCAAAGGCCTTCAGGCGGCCTAAAAACTCTGACACCAGGGCTAGCCACCCGGCCTTTACGAACTTACTTACTAGGTATGTATGTTAAAATGAATTGATCGTATAGCTCTCTATTCAATTCAATCATATTTATTTCAATTAGATACAAATATAAACTTTTGAAACGTCTAATATATTATTTCTCTACGAAGTTGATGCTAATACGCGGTATACTACAGACAGTGGTACCTACGAAGAAATCCGCTTCTGACCACTATCTCGCATCAGTTCGAAATGTTGTTTTGAAACTTTACATTTGAGTTTCCGAAATTTCTCAGGGCAAAAGGACACCATAGCACCATCATCATCGTCATTAATGTTTCGTATTTTTAAGCAGTTTCAATTCAGTCAAATTTTAATATTAGTAAGTAAGTCATAATTTTGTAATGATTCGTACGGGACTATATGGACAAAGTCAGTTTAAAAAAATCCTATAGTGTTTAATATTCTCCTTTTACATGAGCTTAGGAAACGCCGGAAGATGCGTTATTGAAATTACAATCTAGCGAAGTAATCCTCTCGTTATCTTCTTAATCTTAATGAATAAAGCGCGTGACGCCATTGTATGCTCGAAGCAAACAATTGCTGAAATCGCAGTTTACAGTACCTACAGCTTCAGCAAATAATTTGTTCAGTGTTGGGTAAAGCTATATTTAAAGTGGCAATAAAATATGACTCTGCTCACAAAAATGAGTCAAAGGCTAAAAGATGATTTCCCAGGTGAGATTTACGAGTAGAGGCAGAAGTGACTAAACTGTAAACCAATACAATTAATTAGTAACAGTTTAGATGTACTACATACTCGTATACTTATTTTTAAATACATACTTATATCACTACATAGTATAAAACAAAGTCGCTTCCCGCTGTCTGTCCCCATGTATGCTTATATCTTTAAAACTACGCGATGGATTTCGATGCGGTTTTTTTAGTAGATAGAGTGATCCAAGAGGAAAGGTTTACATGTATAATACACCTGTGCGAAGCCGGGGTGGGTCACTAGTAGATAATAACATGCAAACACAGAGTAAACATCTATGTTCATCACAAAAATGCTTGCCCTGGGGGGGAATCTAACCCACGCCTCTTTGACCCAGTAGTCAGGGTTACTAACCACTGGGCCAATGAGGCAGTCATTGAAAAAACAATCCATCAAAATTATTGTTGCACTTGCAGGTAAACAGTTTAGAAATAACATCGCCTGAGAACAAGATGACGCTGTTAGTATCGGGGCTGAGCTTCGAGGTGAAATCCGGAGAGATATTAGCAGTGTTAGCCACCTCACAACATGAGGCTACTGGTCTGTTGGATGTGCTGGCCGGAGTAAGGAAGGTAAGTACCTACCTACTACCAGGAGATAAGACACTTCGCGCAACAACTAATCTAATATTAGAGATTTTCTACGATAACATGACCCGCCCCTTCAAAATTCAAAACGTTCGAATGTAGTTCAAATGTTTGAAACAATAATGTGGAGGGGCGGGGTGTGTGTTATCGTAGAAGATCTCTAGCGTCAGGTAACAACGAGGGACAAGACTAAAAATTTAAAAAAGTCGGTTCGATAAGATTCCTTCCGTCCTAACAAAAGTGTTGATAACTTTAAAACAGCTGAATCGATTTTGATGAATTATGTTAAAAAACACACCCGACTAATTCATTTTTCAAACCAAAACAACAGAATCGAGATCGGGTCATCTGTTTGAGAGCTACGATGCCACATACAGACACAGATACGTCAAACTCATAATAACCCGTTTTTACGTCGTCGGGGGCCAATAAGGCCTCGAATAAAAGAAATAAAGATCCGAATATTCAAGGGACTGTTTTATAGAGACGGGGTACAATGGCTATCGCCTCAAAAAGCATTTATTTGATTATTGTGTTTGATAACGCTAATGAACTATCCGAGGACTCCGAAGAGAAAAGGCGCCAGAAAATCAGTCTTGGACTTCTTACGACTCCTAAAGTCTGACTGCCTTTGATAAAATTAATCCAATCTGAGTATCTGTAATAATTTGAATTCAATCCTGCTAACGCTCTTTTCAACGTGTCATTCGTCCGAAGCCAAATTGCTTGAAAGGTTGGCTAAAATGTTTTTCTCAATTGCAGAAACTATCAGGCGACATAGTCCTGAACGGGCAGCCGGTAGCGTCAACAACTCTTCGGAAAGTGGCCGCGTACGTGAGGAACGACACCAACCTCTGTCCTTCCATGACAGTGGAACACACGCTGAGGTTTCACGCCGCGTTGAGAAGGCCGAGGAATAACCACAAGCAAGTCAAAATGGATGATAGAGACCGGGTAAATGTGTAGAGCAGCATATTTATAAATATTTAGGCACTCCGAGATAATAACTTTAATTTTGCATGGGGTATCTTCTTGATTAAATTGTCAATGTTCCGTGGTATCCCTGATGCAGGCAATCTTAGTGTGGTCTATAAGTCTTATGCGTCATATCACTATGTATTTGTTGATCTAATGAATAAATACTAAATCCTTGTGTAGGATCCGTTTTTAGCTCTAATATTTTCTCCAACATGTAATTATTACCATTGACGGATACAACATCACTAATTGCTTTTCATAAAAATAGAAGTGTGTTTTACTCGTTTACCTGTCAAAGGTATTACATGTTTACACGTTATGCTTTATTCGCAATTATTCAACTATATAATTATTAAAAGCTAAACTAAAACTGTTAAAAAACTCGATCAAAGAATTTGTTGAAATTCAGTTCCACACGTTAATGTTATAAATTTCCCTATTTTTGTGTCGAGATATAAAAATGCAATTTCCTTCTTTCAGATAAACTTGCTAATAGATGAACTAGGATTAGAACAAGTGCGAGACACGAACGTGTCCCGTCTCACTCGCTCCGAGGTCCGGCGACTGAACGTCGGGTGCCAACTTCTGTTAGACATGGCCGTGTTGATCCTCGACCAGCCCACGAAGGAGATGGATATATTCGACACGTTCTTCCTGGTCGAATATCTGAGGAACTGGGCCAGTACGGGGCGGGTGGTCATTATGTCACTGCATCCACCGACGTATGAGATATTTGCTATGCTGACGAAGGTAAGTTGGGTGGGGATTTTTTATTGAAGAAAGAAGCAGTGGTTAGCTATAAGTTCGTAACTTTGAAAAGACAGACTTGTTCACATCAGGATTTTTAACGTCCCCCGTCCCACTCGCTCTGAGGTTCTTCGACTGAACATCGAGAGCCAACTTCTATTAGACATGGCCGTGTTGATCCTCGACCAGCCTACGAAGGAGATGGATATATTCGACATGTTCTTCCTGGTCGAGTATCTGAGGAACTGGGCCAGGACGGGGCGAGTGGTCATTATGTCCCTGCATCCACCGACGTATATTTGCTATGCTGACTATGCTGCTAAGGTAAGTTGGGTTGGGAAATTCTTATTGAAGAAAGTAGCGTTAGTTAGCAATATGCTTCTAACTTTGAAAAGACAGACTTGCGCACATCAGGATTTATATTGTGTTCAGAATTTAAGTTTACTTTTGGCCATCGATCGTAAAGCTGGCTTATTATACGAGTACCTACACATTTGATTATGAATTGTTACCATACTATCCTGTCCATACCGATCCCGTATGATTTCTATCACAACGAAATTAAGATCATACAACACGATCTGGTCAATTTCTTGATTAATTTACCCCAGTACCTACTGCAAAATAAGCACAAGGTACCGAATCCATCAAAGGCATGGACAAACCAATGATTTGCTCAAATTCAAAACGTCTTTTTATTTCAGGTGGTGTTGATATCCGCTGGTCGGACGATGTTCAGCGGGTACAGAAGGGATATGTTGCCATATTTTGCTTCCATCGATTATCCTTGCCCAGCCTTCAAGAATCCTTCAGATTACTACCGTAAGTCAGAATTTGTTAGCTCTATAAATTACCAATGTCTTTTCACCTTCATTTGTTTTATTTGAGAGCTTCTATCCGTTTTATTTTGTTTTCATGGCATAATTTTCTCAGGAGTACTGCGAGCCACCATTTAGAACTAGATAAAGTGCAAATATTTGATGTTGCTGACCATTGTGTCAAGACATTAAACTTTTTGAATGAATCACAGCTGATGTTTTATGTTAATTTAGGGTAGTCCCATAGTAAAAGTTGACCATGAAGATTAGGCATCTTTTGTAAATATAGCAAAAATGCAACTAGCTGAAAATATTTTCTAAAGAAAAGTCATCAATCTGAGGCTTTAATGATCCACTGCTGGGCTTTCCAATCCCTTGCCGATTCCATCTTTGACGCCTACTTATCGCCGACCCATTTCATTCTCGATCCACCAAGATTTCGCCATCCCAATCTGGGTCACCACTTATCGTGGACATGCACCACCTGCCGCCTCCACGCCTTGCTGTGGCAAAACGTTTACAATTATATTACGAGAGGTTTTTTTTTTTTCGTAACAAAAACCCTTTTCAAAACGAATATTGCCTAATAGCAGTATCCAAAATTGTAACACTTACCACGTGTGTTCCAGTGGACCTGGTGACGTTGGACGACCTATCACCGGCCGCGATGCAGGAGTCGTCCGGCCGCATCGAGTCTCTAGCGGGAGTGTTCGCGGGCGCACACGCGCCGCCCGAGCCTCCGCCCCCCGTACCGCTGCCCGCACCCCTCACCAGGCCCAACTGCTTCCTGCAAGCCTTCGCTTTGGTCGAGTAAGTTTCTGGTCAACCTGGTAAGAACAGACGACCTATGTCCAGTCGCGATCAGGAGTCGGAGAGGAGAGGAGTAAGTTTCTAGTAAACATAATAAAAAAGACGACCTCTCCAGCTGCGATGGAAGAGTCGTCCGGGCGTATCGAGTCTTTTACAGAAGTGTTTGCGTTCCCACTCCACTAACTAGGGCCAACTGCTTACTGCAAGCCTTTGCTCTGATAGAGTAAGTTTCTAGTAAACCTGGTAAGACAGACAACCTTTCAAGTTGCGAATGTTGCGATGCAGGAATCGTCCGGGCGAATCGAGTCGCTGGCGGACGTGTACCGCTGCCCGCGCCTCTTACCAGACCCAACTGCTTTCTGCTGGCTTTCGTTTTGGTCGAGTAAGTTTCTAACGAACTTGGTGAGAACAGACGACATCTCCAGCTGAGATGCAGGAGTCATCCAAGCGTATCGAGTCTTTGGCAGAAGTGTCTGCGTTCCTTTTAATGATTTGCGGGCCCAATGTCTTCTCTAGACTGATTTTGGTTCAGTTTTCATGGACCTGACAGTGAGACTTAACGATTTGTCTACACATGTGTCTCTGCTTTCGTCTCTTATTAGACCTAATGTTCTTAAATGTCGTCAATGGGATTAATTTAACAATTCACCCGAAATACAGTGACGCTCAGATGGAACTTCCACGAACACCCTTTCGAAGACTAACCGTGCAGAACGCTGTGTCACACCGGTGACCAATGACAATGACCATGGTGACCACAGAGCTGTTACAACTAGAGAGATAGAGCTGTTGTCGCTTGAGGCAATTCTCAACCACAGAAATGTTTAGAAAATCTTGCCCAGGGCTGTCAAAACTGTCAAATATGAATAGGAATTTGACACACTGAGAGAAAAACACGCAACTAGCCACTGAATCGAGATATTTTTCATGTCTCTTTCTAACTCATGCCATTAAAACATTGCATCTCTTTCTTTCTTTTCTCGATCGACCACATTATCTCTCTGGTATCTGTGATGGTGACCGTTTATAGTACTCAATTGCTGCTTATTTATCTGCAGGAAGAGCCTGCTGTTCACGCAGATGACGACACTATCCAACGTGATCACGCGCGTGCTGATCGCCGCGATCATGTCTCTAGTCACCGGCACCATCTTCTGGGACCTGCCCGCCACCGACGCTAAGGTAAATAACTAAAGCTCACGTTGCTACGTATAACACGCTAACAGATCGAACGGTGACCACGATCGGTCGCGGGCATTATTATCTTGATAATAAACATACGATCTGTCAAAAGCCTTCAGGCGGCTTAAAAGCTCTGACACTAAGGCTAGTGACCCGACCTATTCTAACTTTCGTCTATTTAAGATCCCAGGATCATGCTAAATTCAATATGGATTAGGTGTACAGATCTTAGAAGGTCCTAAAAAATTATTGGACTGAATGGAGCCTTGCATGCAACAACATGACGTCTACCGATTGATGTGAACTGTGAAGACTGATGATGATAACATTCACAGACAATAAGACAACTTGTCACAGTTTAAGACTTAATCAATGAATTCAGCTATTTTTTTTGTTTCCAGCTAACACAAAACGATCGTGTGGGTTTCCACTACACCGTGATGTGCCTGACAGTCTGGCCGATACTTCTGTGGCTGAGCTCGAGAGAGGCGGCCTCTATGAGGCGTCACATAGAGAGGGACATCGCGGTCGGACTCTACTCTAGGACCGTGTTTATATTGTTCGATGTAAGTACACATCTCATCAAAAACATTAATGTGAAATGGGAGCCAAAGTGTCGCCACCAAAAGAATTGAGATCTAACACGGGGGCCAAGTGTTCTGTAGAAAATCCTAAAATTTAAGCTACAAGAATATACCTACAACATTCTAAAGGGATTTACTTATGTAATTCAAACTCGTGATTTGACTTGGCTAGTTTAAGAATAAGTACAGTGCAAATAAGCATTTGTCTGTACGTGTACCTAAACTAGCCAAATCAAATCTTGAGCTTGAATTACATAAGTAAATTTCTTTTAAATGTTGTAGGTATATTCTTGTAGCTTAAACTTTAGGATAGAATCTAGAATCGAGCGTGTTCCAACAGTTTTTTAGAAATATGTTAGAGTTATTGATATATATATAGATTTATTATTGTTTTTTCTGATGTAACTTTTAAACTATGTTTATGAATATAATGACTTTGACTTTCTAGCGAACCTTTAGGGATAACCTACGTACAGCAGTGAAGTGGACGACCCACAGTTAATGACAATGGTGAAGATATTTCGTTGAGTGATGAGCGCAGCACAGTGACGAGTGTGTTATGTTGAAAATGTTATCTCAGTGGGATTACGCAGACGGTCGTCAAATACTTGATTCGTCAATTTCCAAACGTGTCATAAACTTAGTTTGTCATATTCGTAATTCGACAAATCCTTTATTAATCAAACCCTGCACAAGTCAAAACCTTAATTTCCACGATTCGTTAAGTCAGTTATTGGTCAAAACTTAAATTCGCTAATTACGTGGTTTACCTAGTCCTTGTAAAATCGAATACTAAAGTGCTTCGTCTTCAATAACCCTTTTGAGAAATCATTATGTGTGTTACTAGTAGTACTACAAGTAGTACCATGTGTAGAATTTTCATCCTGCAGTAGTATCAAGCAGTATATTTATTGATTGATTTTAACATTGTTTTTTTGCAGCAATTTTTAGAGCTGTGGTCAGCAGTGCTAACATGGCTAGCTTATTTAGTGCCAAGCTACGCTATGTCGGGGCTGTACGCGCAGTCTGCAGCCTCTTTGGATGGTTTCTATTTGTATTTAGGTAAGGTTCATTATCTTTACTATTTTTAAAATAAATCAAGTCAATTGTTGTATAACGGTCAGTACCAATTAGCATGAAAATGTATTAGCTAGTGGGGCAGCAAGGTTCATAAATGGAGACCATATTATATAGGTATGTAACCGCTTTCAATCAACTGTAGGTGACGTTATGGCCGAGATGTTGATGTATTATTACATACTAGCGACCCGCCCCGACTTCGCACAGGTGTATTATACATTATAAGGCCTTCCTCTTGAATCACTCTATCTATTTAAAAAAACCGCATCAATATCCGTTGCGTAGTTTTAAAGATCTAAGCATATATAGGGGCAGACAGACAGCGGGAAGCGACTTTGTTTTGTACTATTTAGTGATTTAAAAGTTTTGACGATGAAAAATTGAAAATTACACATAAAAGTTATTGTGTCTGGTTTGGGCTCATCGGTTTTGTCTTTAAAACTACTATAATTAAAGTTTTTTTTGTTTTTTTAATTATTTGTATACTTTTAACCTGTTTTGTTTGTTTGTTGTTGTTTTATTAGTTCTCACATAATTTTCCTGTCCATTTCCCAGGCTACATGGTGCTGTACCTAGTGTCGATCCAGATGTTGTGTCGCGCGGCCATCTTCGTGGTGCCGCTGGAGAAGACGTCGGCCATCTTGGCCGGCCTATGTCTGCTGCTCAGCACGCTCGTCAACGGGGTCATGATACACCAACAGGTACGTTAGTGCGGTGATTTTCATTGATGTTTTGGTCATTGTAAACATCAGAAGATGGAACGATCTACTGCTGATCATATATAGTCTTCCGGGGAACCTCGACTCCCCAAGTCAGGGGGAGTTAGCTCGTCAATTAGCCAAAGCCAGCGTGCTATAGATTTGTATTACAGAGATAGAGCTATACATAAAAATGAAATAGAAACAATGGTCCGGATTCCAAAATGTTTGACTAATTTTGACGAAACTTTTTTTTGTCATCGGCGAGTTTTGATTGGCTGGTACTTCTCTCAAAAAAAGGGAGAAATTTGCTGTAACGCTGTTTATTAGTGCTACAGCAGCTGTTTATTTCGATAATATTTGGCAAGATCATTTAATATCTAAATCGTAACAAGATCTGCGACTATAAACGATATCGGTCAAGACCGAGTAGATATCGTCATCCGTGAAGATACAGTTAAACCAATGCAAGGTCTACTTTCGGAGAATTACTAGTACTAAATAATTGGCCAAGTACGAGTCGAACTCGAGGGGAGCACGAAGGGTTCCGTACTATATGGGAGCCCCCTTAAATATTTATATTATTTTAATTTAACAATGAATTATTGAAGTTAACATGCAATTAAATATTCTGTGTATATTTCAAGCATCTACCTGTCACCGTTATTAATATGGAGCGAAAAACGGCTAAAAATTCAGGTTTGTTGTATGGGAGCCCCCCTTAAATATTTAGTTTTTTCTGCTTTTAGTGTTGTTATAGCGGCAACAGAAATACATCATCTGTGAAAATTTCAACGTTCTAGCTATCCCAGTTCATGAGATACATACAGCTCGGTGACAGACAGACGGACAGCGGAGTCTTAGTAATAGGGTCCCATTTTTACCCTTTGGGTACGGAACCTTAAAAACTAATTTTAAAATGATTTTGTTTGGTAGGATTTGCCGAAGTACGTGCGGTGGCTGGAGTACGTGTCGCCGTCGCGGTGGGCGCTGCCTGAAGTGTTGAAGCGGGAGCTCACCGAAGTGGCCCTAAAGAGCAGTATTAGCAAGGATATCCGGTGTACGAATAAACAGGTGAGACTCACTTCTATAACGGTCCTGAAACTTAGTTTGGTCGAGCCAGCTTTTCTTTGGTATCAAAATATGTCGTAAATTACATTCATTGGTGTACCTAGCTATTTTCTTTAAGGGAACGAAACGGAAGGGGCTGCTTTTGTACACTTTAGAAAAAAAATGTTGATTTTCAAGTTTTCTAGGGTAGGCAAAAAAGTTTCTACGGTGGCCATCCGTGTCTATAGGTACGCTCATATTTACATTGTCATTGAAATATGTAGATAGTAACAACTCATCCTGGAACAGACTGCCTAACACCCGGAAGAGATGATTGTAGTATATTCATTACAATCATCAATCTACACTAGCTGTTACTTACATTTATTTATAACTTTATTTTCTTTTTGGTGGGTTACAGGGAGTTTATTTTCCTGAAATCACGTTAGCTCAAGTAAAATCCCAAAATTGTCTGTCATCATATCAGCCATAGGATGTCTGTTGAACAGAAGCCTCGTAGTCTTAGTCATTTATTAGTAGGTACCTAAAGCCAATTTACACAATTTTGTATTTTAAGTGTTTACCATCTTTTTATAACATTGTGGAAGCTAATAAATATGAATATGAATACACGTTAAGGTCCACTGCTATAGAATTTCTATAGAGCTGGCTGAAAGCGGCTTGCTTGGCATAATGCACAATTTTCTTTTACAAAAGTAGGCCCAAAGTTATATTAAATTGAACCTTATATTCTCCCCACAGAGACCATATCAGGACATCATCGTCCAGTCCCCGTGTCCGCCGCCAAACGGCACGCAAGTCCTCGCCAACTACGACTATCTCTCTTCCACCCACATCTGGCAATGGACGGACGAGTCCTTCCTCATAGCTCTAGCCGTGTTCTACGGAGTTTGCGCTATAGTCGCCTTTATAGCGTTCATCGGAGATTGCACTAAATATGCCAAAATGAAGGAACGAAAGGCAGTGAAAGGGCATAAAGTGACTGCTAGCACTCCTTGAGAGCTCCCATAGGCCGAAACTTCTTGTCTGTGAATATAGCTGCATAAAACCCAATCATCGCGTAGCTGTTATGTGAGCTTCGGTCAGGATTGGGTTTTACGCGGCTTGTAACTAACTTCACAGGCATCAAGAAATACGATTCGGCCTATGACTATCGGAAAAGAAGACAAATAAATAGTTAAAAATCTCTGTCAGTGCAGATATAGTGATGAGTACAGTGGAGAGTGCCTTTGAGAGCGAAAAGTGACTATTCGCAAAGAAAATATAAATAAAAATGTCAGTCAATGCAAATGTAACGTGATCAGTGAAAGTAGCCCAATTTATTGGTACATTTATAGAAAAAAATAAAACTGCTCCGGTTAGACAAATTGGAGTAGTAGTAAAGAAATATTAAGCTCTGGAGTAGCTAAAATTTTGGCCAATACGATCGCGCACACAAGCCGTGACGTCATGTAAAACAAGAGCTGTTTATTGGTCAGCGTCGCTCTCATCAGTTTTGCTGGATACAAAATAAACTGTTACCACTTGGTTAACTATTATGTACTTTTTTGGTCAAGTGAATAAAAAATTTCAAAGGTAAATGAAAAAGATATTAGACAGTGTAGAGAAAAGTAGTTAGTGAAAAAGTTGAATGTGAACTGGTGCTTATTATCCAATACTAATATTAATCTATGGTTTGTATTATGACAACATTATAAATATCTGAGTTCAAAATACCTAGACTAAACGCAAACCTAAGAACACTAAGCCTTTACAATAATACCTTGAAAAGTTCTTGTAAATCACAAGGACTTAGGAAACACAATGTGAAATGCATAAAAATGTACAAATTGTCATAATAAATAAATAACAAATTATTACATTCGATTAGGTTTAAGCTAAATAAATAATTTTAGGCAATTTTCAAGGCTGACTTAGTCTTCCGTCCATAATAATTACGTGTATGTACTTACTAATTAAAATCATATAACTTTATCTTGTGTACTTATTATTATTGTAAAATTTGATTTTGGAGAACTTTAAAAGCCACCTAACATCATAATTTTTGTTTGCAAAAAAACGATTTTAAAATGCAAAATTTCTTAGAAATCTTTAATTATTATTGAACTATATAATATCATTATCATGAATTTTTGCTCTCATTTAGGGTTCCGCACCCGATAGATAAATGGAACTCTATTGATAAGCTCACTTCGAATGTTTTGTCTTCGTAGCAAAATATAACAACACGTATGTCATTATAATATTTGTATATAAACTAAGATTCTAACATTAAAATGCTTTGATATTAATCAATTACTGCCGCTTTAAAATGCTCATAAAATCGGTTTGATTTGTTCAAAATTATTTAATTATTATAAATGGCGTCGATTTTGATGTACCATTTTCATACTTCCATTATAGAATTTGTTTGAAGAAAATTTTTGCATCTTTTTTCATTCCTATTAGTGAGAAGAGTATGCAAGTAATTTCCGACATTTTGTACAGAAATACACCAGAATCGACCTTGTTTTATTGCTAAGTATACATTTAGTTAAGTACCTATTAAAGTGGAGCCATATCACTTAACTATAGTTATTTGTAAGTTACCCTAGCTTACGGAATATTATAATAATAGCTATGAATGAGAATAAAATTAATTTAAAGATTTTAATTTGTTTTATTTCATGATTGCAACATTACATTAAATTATACAAAAATATTTAATAAATTAGCTAAAACAATAAATATACTGAACACATTGCACTGATTTGGTCTACATCTAAAATATGTACATTTATTTTATTTTTGTACAAAATGTAAGCTTGGTTTGGTAATTGGACGGATTTTGATTTTTTTATAGTCATATTTACATTAAATACAGGGTGTAACAAAAAGTACTTTTAAAAATAAATTACCAATTAATTTTAGTAGTATAGTAAAAAGTGATCTTAAAAGAGTTCTATTTTTTTCCTTTTGAGGTACATAGCCCTAAAAATGTACTTATATATTGCGTTTTAAAAATTATCACATTCAGGCTTGTTTCCAATAAAAATTCAAATACGACAAAAACGTATGTTAACAAAATAATGAAATATTTAGTAATTGTAAAACTTTTTCCATTATCTTATATATGTATAAATTCAGCAATTAATTTATTAATACTAAAAATAATCAACTTATAGTCCTCATAGCAACTTTAATATTCTACGATTTATGTCCCTATTGTTAGTTATTTTTTCAATCTAGCGAATTTACTACACACATCATTTTTAATCTAACATACAAACAATCACACAACCTCATTATGGTAATGATTTTTTATAGTACTGTGTTAATAAAATACATTTTTTTAGTTAGGCCACTAGAAAATAAAATCACTATTTCAGACATTAAATTGACGTCGACTTTTTGTCCATTTTTTTTGTGTATAAGTTATAAATAACGCACAGTAGTTCACTATGCGTTAATGGTATACACACAGGGACTTGTGAGGTTAAAATATTTATAGCAAAATTTATCATTATTAATCATTTCATTCAGTTCATTCTTTTCAGTACAATTTCCTACACAAAATTTGTAATACAGAGAGATATTTCTAAAATGTCTACTTCCCTTAATCTTTCGCTTTTACTTATTTCTTTCGCTATGAATCACACCAAATCCTAAAATGGCGCATGGTTGCTTTTCTAGGCTTGACAAAGTTAAACTTAAATGCAATTAGTTAGACTATAATGTTACATTTTATACCATTTCATTCTATTGCCACGCGCCACTTATCAAATTATATCGCGTCAGCTATAAAAGCTCGTTTAAAACTACACTCTCTAAATTTCTACATAAATACTAGTAAAAATGTCTAATGAATGCTAAAATATGATCAATCAATACGCAGCGGTTGATCTAGATTCGTATTCCAAGATAGATTCAAGCTCCGTTTTATCGATTTTATTTTATCGAACTGCTGAGAGCTGTATATCTAAGTTGTACAAGGTTTTACAGGTGTAACAAAAATTCTGTGCAATCAGCAATACAATGCGTTGTCGTAGACTCTAGAGTATGACTGATGACTCTTTCAAACATTTTTTTACTAATTTTACTTCAGTTTTTTTTATTATCATTAGAGATTTAACAGTATTTTCATTACACCCTGCATACCAAGACGATTCACGAAGTTTTAGCATACTCAGAATGGAATAATTCGTGGTACCTTCTACATATCTCGCAAACGCACGGCTTGAGCTTCGGTCTGGATATAAATCTGTACGTATCTTTAGAAGTTATCTTGTCGTTGTCCTCTTCGATGTATCGGCTTTCTAGTTGGATCTTTTGGTACCTTTCTTGCTTACTGTCGGGGGGTGAGAGGTGTTTGTCCGTTGGTGGTAATCTGAAAGACAAAATTGGTGTTAATTTGGAAATTATCGAGACAGTTTAATGCTCACCTGAAAATATAGCAAGAGGAGTGAGTACCTAGGATATGTTTCAAGGTTTAAAATTTCGTTTGTGTCTAGAGCTATACTATGAGGCTTTTCATGATATTTTTCCTATTGAAAAAGTGAACGGTTTGTCTTCGCCAGATATAGAATCTTATTTTCAAAATAACATGACTGTATACCTATTACTTTGCTAGATTACTGCAACTGCTTTGTTATCAAATAAATTCTATTTATGTTAAAGTTTCTATTTATGTTATAGTACCGATTGTATTTAGCCCCATAGTTTTATCTTATTATATTAACACATTGACAGCGCGGAGGTGAATGTACTTACCTAGACAAACCTACTGTGTTATATATTTAAATTTAGTTGTATCTTGTAAAGAAAATAAAAAAAAAATGGACTAAAATAATTTTATACAACAAAGAATAAAACTATTTCAAGGTAATATTATAGTTACGTCTTTGTAGATTGCCTTGGAACAGGTGTTCCAAGGCAATCTACAAAGACTTGCCTTGGAACAGGTGTTCCAAGGCAATCTACAAAGACGTTGGTGGCATTGAAATGACTATCGCTACAAACCAGAATCCTAGCACTTTAACAGTTCGATTGATCAACTCTAAACACTACTTATAGAAAATAATAGTAACGTCGTATCATCGAACTCTTCAGAGCAGATCTGTTTTTTCAGCCATGAGGGTAGGTCGCCTGTATCGATGTTGTATTCTTCGTACCGACGGGAGCGGGTGGCGCTGCGCGGTCTTACTACTACAACTACCTATCTACAGCTCTATAGCAATCGATAGTAACCTATCATCATCGAACTCTTCAGAGCAGATCCGTTTTTTCAGCCATGCGGGTGGGTCGTTAGTCTCGACGTTGTAAATATTGTACTGACGGGCGCGGCTGGCGCTGCGCGGGCGACGCTCGGCGCCCGACGAGCGCGGGGATGGGGAGGAACTGGGTAAGGATATTTGTGGTTTTGGTCAACAGGTTGGGTATACGATCACAAACAGCTTCATGTCATGTGTGTTGGGTACAGCCCAGAGTGATCACAATACAACGAAGTGCAAGTCGTATTGTAAGCGTGTCGTAATACGCGCGTAGGACGAGAGCAATACGAGCGCGTACATGTTCAAACAAGTCCGCACACGAGGCGTAGCGTAGTCGTATCGTAGGAGGCACCGCTACGTGTGCGGACTTGTTTGAACATGTACACGCTCGTATTGCTCTCGTCCTGCACGCGTATTACGATACGACTACGCCTACGCCTCGTGTGCAAAGGGTCTGAGTCTCTACCAGCTAGAGTCGAATTGTCCTCACTGCCATAGTAAAATGATTTTTACAAACATTACAATACAATCTAAGTTTCTTCTTTTGTCAAAATTGTGGGCATTTTACCATATCGGGTTGACTATTTAGTCAGCTACGTATCTTAAATAATAAAATAAACCTAGTAACTGTAACGACGAATCCCCAAAAACTGTTGAGTCGTACGTTTGCTTTTAATGAAAAAGCAAGCTAAAAATAATAAAAAATAATAAGTAAAACTTTCATACGTATCATCTTCATACCCAGCAGTGTTTCTTTTTTGGTCAGTGTTGGTGAAGGCTGTAGCAGTGGTAGCGTTATACGTGTTGTACACGGTACACGCGCGAGGGCGGCACGCGCTACGGGGGCGCGCGGGGGGAGCGGAGCGCAGGGTTACGGGGCTGGGGGGATAGGGGGGTTAATGAGAGGAGGGAGCGTGAATCAAACACCATAGTACAGTCCGCTCAGTTTTTTTTTTATTACCAATAGGTTTGACTACAAACTGCCTGATGTTTAGCAGATATGCGGTCTAGGATGTAGCACGCTTACCTAGAAGATACCTATTTACTCGGGATTTGAACACACTCACGTTGTACTTTAGCAGGAAGACAGACTCAGGCAAAGCGTTCCGCATCCTGGCTGTTGGTATGAGGAATGTGGGTTCGAAACGCTTGGTTCTAACGCGCGGAATGTCCACCATAAAAGGGTGGCGCATTGGTCGCGTCTGTCTAACCGCACAGTTATTTTACCACTGCCATTTCTAGCTGTCTTTTCGCTGTTTCTGTCTAGTCATTACAACACCATCATAGGTTACACAGAGACAGCGAGAAATGTCAGAGGTAAAATAACTGTAAACGGATTGTACGTATCATCTTTAACCACGGCAGAGTTGTAGATTATAATGTTAAGTCATAAAAATATGACTGACCTCGTAGCGTTCGAGCCACAAATACTACCATTGTAGTGTTTGTATGAAATACTAGTGGCCAAAAGCGGCGCATTGTCAGCGTTTTTCTTCATTATATAAAAAGCATCCCTCAAAAAATCCATGGTTCCACATTTACATCAATCTTCTCCCAAAATGAAATTCTGGACTTGCTACTGCTATACTTTTACAAAGCGTCTCGCAGACAACTGCAGCCTGTTGCTGTGGCCTAGTATTCGACAAATCACAAAAGCCGAAATGGTTCAATAATGATCTATGTTTGGTTGACGACTAGACCGCAGCTGTCTGCAGGATGCTTTATAAAAGCCTGTGGTAAAAACACTTACTTAGGGCACTTGCAAGTGGCATGTGGTGCGTCGGGCTCCCGGAGACTGGCGCAGGAGCGGGAGGCATCCGACCGCGACCGTGACCGCGGCCGCAGCCCGGACCGCTTGCCGCCGGAGCTGTTGTTGCATTTGCTCCTGAAAATAACAGATAATATAAAGTAATTTTTAAACTTTCGCGATTTAAGCACATTATTATTATATACTACGGGAGTAATCGCGCATTGAAATCACGATTTCAGATTATGTGCACGATAAGTCCCGTAGTATATAAGCATACACCCTACATCTGCTTAAAATCAGGCAGTATGTAGTCAGACGCAAATCTATAGAAAAAAAAATGCAAGGGAGTCCCACCGCGCGGAAGAAGTGAAACTTCGACGCAACAGTGCTTTCAAACCCCCTCCATGGTACTCGTAGCGTTAAACGTTTAACGCAACCTTGTTGGAAGTGCCATAAGAAGTTTCACTTCAAAAACATAAAGTAAGTTCGTATGGGCCTGGTGGCTAGTCCTGGTGTCAGGGTGTTTGAAGCCCCTAACATGGCGTCATTTTGATTTAAACCACTACTGCTACAGCCGCTTCCAACCGGTCTTATTGGAGATCCATAGGGGAGGCCTATGTCCAGCAGTGGACTTCTTATGGCTGATGGATGGATGGATGGTCATACTTTTTTTCTGACTATGCGGTGTTCAACCATGTCAGTACCTATTTCTATTCTGAATAATTTATGTAACTCGTCCAAAATGGAGAAATGTAGATCTCACCTATGATCCATCAGCATAAGACACTACTTGGCGATATCTACATGAGCTGAGCAGTATTTTGTCTCGACTTGAGAATCAGAAATAAAAGCTACAAAGATCAATGTGTATAGCTCACCTGTGATACATCGGCGTATGGCACACTTGTCTCTATTTAGCGATATACACATCCGTTAGGCAGTAGCACGGCATTGTCTTCACGTTAGAGAAGTGTGACAGCCAGAGATAAATACTGCTATTTGCAATGTGGATACATGTACAGCTCACCTGTGATACATCGGAGAATAGCACGCATGTCTCGAGCAATTTCTAGATTAGCTGAGTAGTATGTTGCCTTCACTTGAGACATATCGCAACAAGAGATAAAAGCTAAAATTTTCAATGTACAGAAATGTAGATCTTACATATATTAAAATCTAACAAGCTCAATGTGGATACATGTACCTACAGCTCACTTGAGATACATCGGCATATAAATAAATAAATTCTTTACTTAAGAGATATCACAACCAGAGTCAAATACTACTATTAACAATGTGGATACATGTATAGCTCACTTGTGATACATCGGCGTATGGCACACTTGACTCTGTCTTGCGATATCTACGTCAGCCGGCCAGTTGTATGACGTTGTCTTCACTTAAGAGATATCGCAACCAGATATAATAAAGCAGCCACAGTCAAATACTACTATTTACAATGTATACATGTATAGCTCACCTGTGATACATCGGCGTATGACACACTTGTCTGATGTCTCTGTCTGGCGATATCTGTCAGCTGAGTTGGATAACGTAGTCTTCACTTGAGGAAAGGGCAGCCATAGTCAATACTATTAACAATGTGGATAAATGTATAGCTCACCTGTGATACATCGGCGTATGGCAAACTTGTCTCTGTCTTGCGATATCTACGTCAGCCGAGCAGTTGCACGACGTTGTCTTCACTTGAGAGATTTGGCATCCAGAGTTCCAAACTTCATCTATGCGAACCTTTGTGGCTATCTCGATCTTCGGAGATAAGATACCCTACAGAAAAAAGAAATTATTTTTATGACATATCTAGTAACAAGCTAAATAAAGTCGATATAATTAAGTAAAAAATATTCAAAGTGGAATTTAAATCTAGAAAAGAATATTGCTTAACACTACACTTGAGTAAATAGTGCTTACTCCAGATAAAATATATTTGGGCCTGGCACCCCCACAACAAATGCTAGCTATTCAGCCGAATTCAAACTTTTTCTTGGTGGATGTGATGTTAGTTACAAACTGCTCAAAACCCAATCCTGACTGATGTTCACTTGACAGCTGGGCGAGGATTGAGTTTCGCGCAGCTTGTAGCAACATCACAGATATAAAATAAAATATCTATTGTATGTAGCTGTATTAGCACAAAAATAGTTTGTAAAAATCAGCCAAGTGCGAGACGGACTCGCGCACGAAGGGTTCCGTACCGTGTTGAAGCCCCCTTAATTCCTCTTGCCGTTATTAATAGCGACCAAAAAATTCCTCAAAATCACGTTTGTTGTATGGGAGCCCCCCTTAAATATTAATTTTATTCTGTTTTCAGTATTTATTGTTATAGCGGCAACAGAAATACATCATCTGTGAAAATTTTAGCTGCCTAGCTATCATGGTTCATGTGATACAGCCTGGTAACAGACAGACAGAAGGACATCGGACTCTTAGTAATAGGGTCCCGTTTTTACCCTTTAGGTACGGAACCCTAAAAATGGATTCTTACAGGGAAATCTTTCGACCTCCTCATAAGCAAGTCAACGCCTTCATTTGAACACATATTTGGTGGGAACAGCACATCGTTCAGGGCTCCGAGGTACTGTGCCAGTACAGTGCATTCTCCCGAGTTGCAGTCTTCACACCATTGGACCAGCTCACAGAATATTGTTTCATCTTCTGTAAACCAAAATAAAATTTGAATGTTCATCATTTTAGACATAAGAGTATTTATTGGCTTTACTGACGGACTTGGACTTGCCCTATGGATCCTTTGTTATTCCCCTTATCTTAAATAATTTTACTGTCCAGGAAAAAAAGTAAATAGTATGATGATTATTTAAAAAAAATATTTACTAATCATACTTTTTACAAAACTTAAATAACATAACTTAAAAAAACTAAAATAACCTGTCTAAACTAAAATAAGGAATTAATCTTAAATGAACCTATCTAAACTAAATTATCCTATTTAAACTAAAATATCCTATCTAAAGTAAATTAATTAGAAAATTAGACACTGTTTGATCCTACAAAAGGTTTAAACAGTCTCTAATCTCTTTTCTGGACTGAAATTCAAATGTAAATAATAAATATGAAAGTCGAAAGAGAAAGAGGAAAGCCACAAAGAGTGTGAGTAAGGGGAAGCAGTGTTGATAACACAGGAACCTTCTTTTTTAACCCCCGACGCAAAAGAGGGGTGTTATAAGTTTGACGTGTCTGTTTGTCTGTCTGTCTGTGGCATCATAGCGCCCGAACCACTGAACCGATTTCAGTTTAGTTTTTTTTGGATGAAAGGAGACTTAATCGAGAGTGTTCCTAGCTATGTTTTATAAAAATCAATTGAGCCATTTAAGAGTTATGGTGGGTTAAAGTGGGGATGGAAGAACCAAAATTCTACAAATGTGCCCAAAATGGTTGTCAATGTGTCGGGGGTTTTTAAAATTTTTAATTTATATTAGTTATCTTTTATTTCTAAGGCCTCACATTCAGGCAGAGGGCAGCTATAGGCCGAATCTTACAAGTCAGCAGATGTGAAGTTAGCTACAAGCTGCGCAATATCCAATCCTAACTGAACCTCACAAAAAGCTGTACGTTGATTGGGCAGCTTGAAGCTAACTTCACATCTGCCAACTTGTATGATTCGGCCTATACTATACTTTTCCATTCACAGAGATGATATACACATGCATACAAAATTTTTTTTCACAATTATTAAACAACAATTGTGAAAAAAAATTATAAATAAACATTTATACTATATGCGAGCAGTGTAAGTATACTGATGTGCCTGTATCAAGCAGAGTAGGCATGTAAGTAAAATATATAGTACAATTTGGCATAAATATATCTAAATTCATTTGATCTACTAGGTATAGAAAATAATCTTGAAACTAAACTTACTCAACAGACAACAAATGTTATTTAAAGCACACGTCTCCTGAAACCTCTTTCTAAAGTAAAAGACATCTTTGAATAGAAGCGGAAACATTGGAGGCAGAAGGCAGGTTTGGTAGCTGGTGCCGAGGGCAAATACTGTGAGCGACACTCTTCCATCCTGACACAGCCATACTCCTGGGCAGGATACCTGAAATAGAAATTGTGGCAATCTTCTTATACATAGAAAGTTTGTATAGGCTGGGTGGCCAGCCTTGGTGTCAGAGTTTTAATGCTGCCTGAAGGCCTCTTACATGTATTTTCTTTGTTGAATGACGAGACCTATTGTTGGCCTATGTATATTATACATTTTAATTACATATAGTATTACTTAAGCTCAATACGTCAATAAATGATTCTGATTTTGATTCATGGCTAAATGCTTAAAACCACCAGGACCTTCAATTTAAAATATCATCCAAGCCACGGTATCGCTTAGTTATAAATGTCATCCTCGGTCACCCATCCGAAGACTGACCGTGCTGAATGTTGCTTCGATGATCGCTAACGGACACCTAGTCATACTTCGCTAGCTATGAAAGCTTCAGTACAGTTCAACCTTCTCAGTTAGTAGGTAACCTTACTATTAATAAAATGACAAACAGGCTGGTGTGTGCACCGTTTTCTATAGCATAACCCGCGTTGCCTACTTATCAAGCTGATAATCGGTGGATGAAAAGAAAAACATTCTAATAAAAGTATTTAACATACTCACCCTTTGTATTTCAAGTTCGACAGTCAACTCTATAATTTTTGGCATGCTGTTCAATTTAAATCAGAGAAGCACTTATTAAAAGCCGATTTCTTAGGCTGAACATCATAATATTAATAGATTTCACTGTGTTTATTGTAATATGAAATAATCGCAGAAATAAGTTCTGAAAAATTGTTTATTTACATTTTCTGTTTCCGAAGTTTTTGATTTTGACAGTTTATTTGTGACACTTGTGTGACACGTCTGTCTGCTGAGCTTTTCCTTTAAAATAACGACCAATTACAGGGCTCTATTTTTCAATGTTTTTGATATTTTACCCAATCAGACAATATTACAATTTTATTTCCATGGCAACAATTTTTTTATCTCTCGTCCATGGATGTAAAATTGAATAGATATAATAATACAAAAGTAAATACACTTTGAGAGGAAGGGCAGAAGCAGAGAACGAAAAATTATCATAAAATGCTGGTAATTATCCGATAAGTACTATAAAAACCAAAATAAAAAACATTCTGGAACTGCCTTTGCATCTATAAACTCCTTTTTTAAGTGTTCAGATGCTTCAATACTATTATTTTTTAATGTAGGGCTTTTATCGATATGATTTTTATACATCCATGTTAACGTCATCCGTGTGTGTTGTGCTTTGTGTTGTTGGATTTGTTTGGAACTTTGAATTTTATTTTACGTTTTAGTTATAACTAAAACCCTCTAAAATGTCGAAGATTTCGACTGTCGTACATTGGTTTCGTTTAGATTTAAGAATACATGACAACCTTGCCCTCCGGAACGCTATAAACGAGGTGAGTCGACTTAACCTAGAGGATTAACATCCATAGTACCCTTGATTAATTTATAACACAGATGTTGTTTTTAAATTATGTTTATTGTACTTTTCAGGCTGAAAACAGGAAACACATTTTAAGACCTATCTACTTCATAGATCCTGATGTCAACACAAAAGTTGGAGCCAACAGACTAAGATTTTTGATCCAAAGCCTCCAAGATTTAGATTCCAACTTACGAAAGCTTAATTCACGGCTGTATGTCATCAAAGGCAAAGCGGTTGATGAGCTGCCAAAGCTGTTTGATAAGTGGCAAGTAAAATATCTCACAGTACAAGTTGATATAGACCCTGAATATGTTAAACAAGATGAAATCATTGAAGATATCGCAAATGAAAAAGATATATTCATAAATCGTAGAGTACAACATACAGTGTATGATGTCCACAGTGTGTTAAAGAAAAATTTGAACACAGTTCCCCTCACATACCAGAAATTTTTGTCATTGGTTAATGATGTCAAAGTCAAAGAAACCATTGAAATAACAAAACAGATTTCAGATAATTGCAAGCCATCGGATGAAGCTTCAAAAGAGTTTGATGTACCTCCTTTGAACAAAGTGGGATTGGACGAATCAAATATGGCAACTTGTAAGTATCCTGGAGGTGAAACTGAAGCTCTCAAAAGGCTAGACTTGTACATGGGCAAGAAACAATGGGTATGCAAGTTTGAAAAGCCTAATTCATCCCCAAATAGCATAGAACCAAGCACAACAGTGTTAAGCCCATACTTAAGTCATGGTTGTCTCTCAGCCAAACTTTTCTACCATAAACTAAAAGAGATTGAAAGCCAGTCTCCTCATACCATGCCACCTGTCTCATTATTGGGTCAACTGATGTGGAGAGAGTTCTACTATACAGCTGGAGCTGGGACAGAAAACTTTGATAAGATGGTGGGGAATCCTGTTTGCACCCAAATCCCTTGGGGTAAGAATGATGAACACCTCAAAGCCTGGGCAGAAGGAAGAACAGGATATCCATTTGTAGATGCTATAATGCGACAGTTAAAACAAGAAGGCTGGATCCACCACTTGGCTCGCCACATGGTTGCCTGTTTCCTAACTAGAGGAGATCTTTGGATTTCTTGGGAGGAAGGAGCTAAAGTATTTGAGGACTATCTTCTAGATTATGATTGGTCTTTAAATGCAGGTAACTGGATGTGGCTCTCAGCTTCTGCTTTCTTCTATAAATACTTCAGAGTGTACAGTCCTGTTGCATTTGGCAAAAAAACTGACAAGGAAGGCATGTATATTAGAAAGTATGTGCCAGAATTGAAGAAATATCCAAGTCAGTATATTTATGAGCCATGGGATGCTCCAAAGTCTGTTCAAACTGCTGCAGGATGTATTGTCGGGGTGGGGTATCCTAAACGGATTGTGGATCATCAAGTAATTCATAAGGAAAATATGCAAAAAATGTCTTTAGCTTACAAAGCTAACAAGGAGAAGAAGTCCTTGAAAAGGCCCAGATCTGATTAGTATTATTCTGTGTGACACATAAAGCAATACCTCAAACTACCTCAGTTTCATTTAGAAGTGGATATAATCTACACAAATTTGCCTACCTCAATCATGTACCTGTAAAAGAATATGATTCTGATATTTAATTTTGATAATAAATAGTTTTGTTTTATTCTACTCATTGTTTTATACCACTTATATTCTGAATTTCTAATTATTTTTTTCCTGCTCGAATATGGAATGATTACACCAACACACATATTATAGTAAAGCCTTACTAGAAAGTTAAATAAATAATATAAATAAAAATAGCCTTTATTCGCTATTATCTAGCCTTCTAAAACATTGTTCTTATTTCTACATAGTCATTTATCTTTATTGCGTTGGTACCTAATACAAGATGGTAAGATAATAATAATATACCGCCATATTCTATAGTCAAACCGCTAAACTCAGACATCGCCTGCGCCTGAGGGGGACTGAGACAGGTGCGGGCGCCGGGGACCCGCTGCCCGCGCCTGTCTCAGTCCCCTGTGTCGTCTCCCCCGGCGCCCCTGTACCGCGCAGGCGATGTCTGAGTTTAACGGTTTGACTATACTTGTTTGACATATTTCTTATATACTAGGTTGTCCACCCTGGACATAGGCCTCCTCTAGAAGTTGCCAGTGCTCCCTATATCTGGCTTTCCTGCGCCTCCTAGAAAGTTAATGTTAGGTACTTTATGCTATGGGTACTACTGCTTCTACTTCAGAAACTATTCTTTTAATTTTTGTAATAATTTGCACTAATTGGAAGCCAAAATGTATGTAGTAGTAGGTACTGTGTGTAAATGTTTTCTATTCATCCTTCCGTAAGCCATACACCGTGCATTGGTGGACATAAGCCTCTCCTACGGATTTCCATTATGACCAAGCAGCTTGTATCCAGCCTGCTCCTGTGATGTTACCTAGATCATCTGGGTCATTCTTTTGGTCAGAGTTTTCAAGCGGCTTTACTTAAAAATAATAGAAATTTTAAAGCCAGCGAGCCAGTTTTTTTTTTCGCGCAAAGCTTAAAACCTATCTAAACTGGAATACTGATTATTATTCAATTATATTTATAAATACATATGATAAAAAAATGAAAAACCCCCATTCTTTGATTTTCGTGGAGTGTCCCAATCCCCGATCTGATCACTTAGTGAATCATATATTTTAAACTAAACGATACATCGTTACCAAAAAAAACACACTAAGTCCTAAAAAGTTTAAAATACTATAAAAAATTAGACCATAGTTCTGAAAGAACTACATTGCCTGAAAAAAAAAATTAAATGTAACTGTCCCAAGGTAGTTCCTGATTTGCGTGGATTATTTTAATTTCACTAGCACATCTCTAAATTCGCGACCTGATGTTGCATAATCCTACTTCAAGTTAACAACTAATTGCGCTCCGACTGCCGGGCAGAGTGCTTGTGTGATGGTGCGTCGAGTTTAAAAAAAATAGAGGTAAGAACATTGTTGCGTGGGTTTGGTTTCTCAAAACTTTGATTTGCGTGGTTTAATTATCTCCAATGTCTGTGAATTTATTTATTTAGTAAAATATTGTAGCGAACAAATATAAAGTAACGTAACTTATAATCAAAACACAGTTTATTTGTTTAAAAGGTTTTTGTATATTTTTAGCATAAAGAATTTATTTTGATTTTCGTGGTCGTGATTTGCGTGGTTTACGTGGTAGTTTTGACCCACGCAAATCAATTTTTGCCCATGCAAATAAAACCACTTTGAGTTTTGTATTAGTTATGAATGAAAATATTTTATATTACTTGAGTTAAATGTAACTTAGTTTAAATCAAACTTATAATGTCAAGTTCTGTGGGTTTCTGACTTAACTGGCAGAGAATTCCATATACCATTAAGTTCGTGTTGTCACATTAATCGTGCATATATAAATAAATAAAACAATTGAAAATAGCTTTAGATTAGATACCTATATTTAAGTTTAGTAAAATTATAATGGATTATCAACATTTTGGACCAAAAATGCCATTAACAAGATAAGAAAAAATAGAAAGAAAAAAGTTATCCGAGCGAAGAAGAGAGAGGCTTAAACTTATTGAAGAGTTCAAAGCGAAAAACCGAACGAGATATTATGAAACGAAAAACGAAGGAAAAATACTTATATTCATGACTTAAACCGCCACGAGCAAAAAGCAAAACGAAAGAAATGTAGAATAAGTTCCCGAAAATATAACCTAAAGAAAAAAATCAAGCTAAACGTTGCCTTGTTGAGAAACTCATACAAGTACCAGAAACTCATTACAAAGAAAACCGTGATCCATTGGAAGAAACTCTTACTCCATTGCTATTGTCACGTGCTGATTCACCAGTACCATCAGCTTCTGACCGCATAGTTCGCTTAGCAGCGGGTCAGCTAGTAATAAATAATGTTGGACTGATACCATTAAAAACGTTATCTGCTTTAGAAACCAACTATTTTTGTTATTTTTAAGATGTTTTTTTTTAATTTTTCATTTTTGTAATTTCTTTAATAAATAATGTTGGACTGATACTACTAAATACGATTTCTGCCTTAGTAACCTACCTATTTTTACCTTATCATGACATAATAACTTATTTTCAATATGAAGTAACAGTAAGTTACTCATCTGAGAAAGTCAATTTAAAATTATCATTTTCGTGGGGTGTTTTATGATTTGCGTGGCCTCCATTTTTTTAACCTCGATTATCTCTGTAAGTATATCGCTCTATGAGGTGCCTCTTCTATAAAACATATTACTTTTACATATATTTTAAGATTCTGACAAGGATTTGAAAAAAAAATTGAATTCGAAAATTGCCACGAAAATCACCAAAGAATGCCTTACTCGAAGAAGTACCCATCTAAGTACCTTGAGGTTACGCAGCGACATATTTACAACCTGAGACGGCCTTCAAAACACTCAGATTTCTGTGGCCCTAGCAAACAAATACTACACACACAGACTACTATGGATACTACGTATCTAGGACCTGAAGATAAAAAAAAATGTTGCAATGACAGGAGGAGTTTTTGACATTGACGGTAAAGCAAAAATTATGTTGTTGTCAAAGTCATCAACAGCTGATTCATTGAATTGAATAGGTACGGGATCGGATTGGATTAAAATAAAATGCAAAAATTCTCAAATAATGGAAATTATTACCACTTTAGCATCATAGATTATCAATAAAAATTATCAGCTCAGAACAAGGATAATTATGTACTTCAAAAGTATTATAGGTATGTATCTAATTTCTCCACTATCTATTGTAGGCGTTTCCAGACTTTAGAATACTTTAGATTGCATTTGAAGCAAAAATATACATTATAAGTTAAAAGTATTGATTTCACAATTATCAGGCATAGCATCTGTGATTATTTTCATGTTACGAGTAGCATGAAACTTCGAACTTACCTACCTAAAATGTCAGGTTTCTTAGGTACTATATCTAGCAGTTATCTACCAACTTATACTGAATCTAACCATTCCATATTTACTATAAATAAACGGCACGGTTCTTTAATTTCAGAAGTTTGGAAACATGTAACCAGTGAGACATAGGACTGCAAGATCCTCACAAGATAATGTAAATCAAGGTCTAAAGTGCAAGGATGGAAGCACAGGCTCGAACAGGTATATTTACTGCCTGTTCATATCTTTAAACAGAGTCACTGGTAACTTTGTGGTGCGAGACTTTTTTGCCTTAATTTTTTAAGCCACTTCAACAAAGGAGGTTCTCAACTTGTCTATCTTTTTTTTTTCTATGTATGTTATGCAGTTATTTCGCCAATTATGAACCGATTTTTAGGATTCTTCTTTTGTCTGGTAGATCATACTTCAGAAGTGGTCCCATTTTAATTTTATCGAAATCGGCCAAGTCGTTACTTTAAAATTACTACATCAATGACTTATTGATCCATGCGAACTAATCCAATTCTGGAGATGGTTTAAGTCGGTTATGCCATTTTTGATGAAAAAAAATTATCTATATTATACTTAGATTTTCTAATAACACAAGAAAGAGGTTAATACTGTCTAAGTTTACATAATTATATCTATTTCATTGTAATTACACCCAGTACAGTATTAGGAAGTGGACATCTGTTCAAAAAATAGGTACAGGCCGAATCATACAGGTCGGTGGACTTGATGTTAGCTGCGCAATATCCACTCCTGACTGAAGCTCACATAAAGCTGCACATTGATTGGATATTGCGCAGCTTATAGCTAACTTCACATCCACCAACTTGTATGATTCGGCATATAGAGAAACATACTTTACATACCTACAAAATTAGTTGAACATTTTTAGATTATAGCATTTATTAACAGGAAAAAATCTATACTAGACATTTTAATCTCTCAACTATTTTCGTAATGTATATACAAATTCCCAACATAGGTATAACTATAAAAAATCTATATAATAATAACAACATAATCTTGTGCCACAACATTGATAGCTCTGGGTTATTCCTGCATTTTTTTGATAAGGTCATCAGTTATTTTGTACAGCAGAGAGTTAAAAAATGCTTAAGATATATTATGAGTTGCTACGATTTTGATAACCTTAGGTTTTCCCGTTTGCTTTAGGTCATCAGTTACATGATAAAAAAACATTTTTAAATTTAGCCTGGCCACTTTCTAATGCCTAGAGAAAAATATGTTTCAGCTTAGACTAAAAAAAACTTAGGAAACAAATCAACGACATCTACTTAAGCAAGAGGCATAATGACTGGGTAAAAAAAACAATAATATAATTAGTCCGTGAGTTAGATTATCAAAAAATATTGGATACGTATTTTTTCTTTTGTTAATCAAACGACAAATGACAAAGATAAACCTTTGCAAAGTTTGGAAGTGGGGGTCGTGACGTCACCTCTCTTACAAGACAAGACAAGACAAAAACTCTTTATTTACAACCACAATTTAAAAATAAAAAGTATTTTCACATATACGACAAAAAAAAACAAATATGATTATAAATTGGCGGCATTATCACCCATGGCGATTTCTTCCAGGCAACCTTGCACGAAAATTAACTGACAAGAACATAAAATAGTGGCCTTAACTAGAGATTAACAAAAGAAAACACCTATAAATAATAAACTAAACACACTTATATAATACAAAATTTAAATATACTTACATAATATATACGTTATAATACATATAATTATACATATACGAGGGTGCATTTTTATATTCGCGGAATGGGTAGGTAATTAATAAATGAGGGTACTTTCCTTAGTCGTAACTGGTTAAGTAGCTCATTATTAGTATAAATAGAATGTTTTGTTTTAATCGGGTCATTACTATTTGAGTTATCGTCGATCAAACAACTCAGTTTGGAAGAACATTGTAAAAAATGGAGTAAATCGAGCACCGCGCGGTCATAAAGTACTTACAGAAGACTATACATTTGTATGGAACTTGTGACGTCACGCGGAACTTTGACCGGCTATATCTTCATTTGTTTAATTGACCAAAAAAATACGTGTCTAATATTTTTTGATAGTCTATCTGACGGACTAATTATATTTTTAACCGACATCCAAAAAGGAGGAGGTTCTATGTTCGTCTATATGTATATTCTTTTGTGTATGTTAATCGATAATTTCGCTAATTGTGAACCGAATCGAAAAATTCTTGTTTAGTTCAAAAGGGTATACTTCCGAGGTGGTCCCATTTAAATTTTACAGAAATCGGCAGAACCTTTTTTAAAAAATATTTATTTCAATAATAATGTTAACAATTCGAGTGAAATATTCGAATTTTGTACACGATGGAAGGCGATTTTGCCATTTTTAAGAAAAATATTTTTTTAGTCATTATGCTTATAATGTTGTTCTGCATTGGACGTCTAATAAGGCTGGTCTAGCAGTGGACGTCGTAAGGCTGATGATGATGGTTTATTCCCACGTGACTAAAGCAATGTACCTTATCCAGTAATGGACTACAATTACAGGATTTACAGGCTGGTATAGTACGGGAATCAGGTCAGCAGCACTCAGAATTCTCTTTGTTGAAAACTACGCGGCTTCGTATTGCGCCCGTACCTATGCCCTGTGGCTAAAAACATTTCCTTTCAAACCGAAAATTAGTAGATATATTTTGTAAACTAAGTATATTTTGGCGGATAAATTATAAATTAGTGGAGGTGTGCCTAACGACGTGGAGAAAAAAAAACTGGACAAGTGCGACTCAGCCTCGCCCCCCCTCCGACTCCATGGATGTAAAGGTTCTGTAAGAGGGCCCCGAGAATTGCACTGCCTAGGGCCCCCTGATAGGGTTAATGCGGCACTGACTGCAGTAGTTGAGACTCGTACTTGAGTTCAGAAATATTTTTCTTACTATTAAACGACAAAATACGAGTATTTTACTATGGAAACTAGCGTGGTTTTTGCACATTTTACTTAAGTAAAACAGGTGTTACTCACGCACAATTTTAGTAGAAAACTGCTACTATAGTTTCAATCGCATTTGGCGATCTTTCTCAAGGTTGGAGTATTGGAATATCAGCACGCGGGCTCGTCTAGCATAACACTGAACCACGATACTTAATGATATCTTATTACCGTGACTGAACTGCGGGGCAATTCTGTCAAGTTCTGCCAGTTTCGACAGCTCAAAACTGTCAGAAAAACGAGACAGGTTCAAGAACGTATCACTTCAGTAAAGACATCGGCTAACAGAATTGCCCCGCTGAACTGACTGCTATGCGAGACGAGCCCGCGTGCTAGTACTCCAACCTTGACAAAGATCGCCAAATGCGATTGAAACTATAGTAGCAGTTTTCTACTAAAATTGTGCGTGAGTAACACCTGTTTTACTTAATTTAAATACGAGTATGTTATATTGAGCCAAAAAAAATTGCGACGACGATTTGGTGAAAAATCACCTAAGTGGTTACCAACACGCTACGCAATGTCGCGATGAGTTGTGCTTTAAAGTATGAATTAGGTAGGTACTTCGAATCAATATTTGTAACAAGATGTTACTCGTAGTGACTGTTACTGGGCGAGAAATCTCGCGATTTCTCCCGCTTGGTGGCGCTGTTGTAGATGGAGACCTGTCAAATCTGTCAAACGTGGTATATTCAAACGTGTTGTAGGAGGATTTTGTGAGAAGTAATTAAAATAGCACTTAAATAATTGAAAATGGTTGATAAATACGGTACCTGGACTGTAAATGAGTTAAAAAATGAACTCAAGAATAGAAATGCGAAATGCGTTGGCAAGAAGGAAGCACTAATCGAAAGGTACGTACCTATTTGGCAACAACAACAATCCCTAGCTCACTACTAATCTAAATACAATGTATTTGCATTTTGAATTTACAATTCTCGTTGTAAAGTTTCATATTATTGTTGTTCTTGAAGAGCATAGTGGAACAACACATAGTGGAGGCATCCTTGTAAGTTCGAAAATGTGAAAATATTTATGAAAATAACAACGAAAATATTCACCGAAGTACTGAAATCCTGTCAAAGTGTCGATGACAGGTCTACATTTACAGCAGCGCTAACTGGTGACGGTTTTTAGAACTATTGAAATTATCATGCCACGACCTACCCAAAAAGTATTTCCCCAACAGCTGCTAAAGTTCACCTAATTAATTTTTAATTTGTCAACAGGCACTGATTTATTACGACTACTTAATATAAGGTAGGGCAGGCTGAGAAGGCCCACTTTTTTACAAAATCAAATAAGTTTTTATTTTATCATCTCAACACAATAAAAACGTGGTTATGAACCCTTCGTTCTCTTACTAATATTCAAATAAATATATTTTTTAAGTTGTGTAGATAATTTGCATGTTTTTTACCTTTCTTAAAAACCCTTCTTTTGGGCCTTACTAAACGTGGCATGTCCAATAAGGCCCTGACAATAATACAATTATTTATCACGAAAATAAGAACTTGAGATTTAAAATTTACAAAAATATGTAAATTGCAATATTTTTCGACTTGGACAAAAGTGAATCCTAACTGATATCAACAATAGTTCATAAGAAAAAAAATTATTTCTGCTAGGTAGCAAAACAACCCGTACTCAGCCCTTTTTAACTTTTTACGGGAATTATTTTGATACAGTATATGTTTTTTTAAAGTTAATGTTATGATTAGGAATTTAATTTCAAGTTTTTTTATAAATAAATACTTCCATACTTTGGGCCTTGATAGACAACACTGGGTTAAAAGGCCCAGCTATAGGGTTAGAAGGCCCAAATTATCTTTTCGGGATAAGACATGATATTTGTTGACCTGAAACGAAATATTTTCTAATAAAATACTCATAAAATGAAATTTCGATCACAGAAAAAACAATAAGAGCATAGGCATGTTATGTACCTACCTACTTCATATCAACAAAAAATGAAGATACAAAAATTACGCTTCTTGGAAAAATATATTATTTCAACGACTATTTGAGAAAAACAAAAACAAAATAAAGACATTTTTTTGTCAAGACCCAATCAAGCCTTGTAAGGCCCAAAAAAGTAACTACTTGGGCCTTCCAAAACGACTTGGGCTTTGAAACCCAAACTAACCATTTTCATAATAAATTTGATAAAAAAATCACAATCTAAAACTAAATAGTGTTAGGTAATGATTAAATAAACACTTTAAACTAATCATCTGCTTAAAAATCTTGGGAAGACAACAGAAAACTTACTTTTTGTGTCCGAGAAAAATAGCAGATTAGGTGACGACGTGCAAGCTCGGCGAGAAAAGTGGCGACACTGACAAAATGACGGTCGCCAGCGGAACGCTGCAGGCGCATTCTGCGTTCCTATTGGTCCGTTACTCACGTGACTAGAGACCAGTGCGCTATGAATGTATTTAATGTGTTTTTTGAAACTTGGGCCTTACAACACAGCGGGCCTTCTCAGTCGGCCCTACCTTATTGTCTTAAAACCTAAGATTGTCTCGACAACATGATTTAAAATGCTATATGTATTTGAAAATAAAATAAATGTAGTTTAAAAAAAAACTAAAAAACACACTCATCATACCTTGAAACCTAATCGTGGTCAAAGTTCATTACAAGACTTTTCTAAGAAATCCAAAACAGCTATGGGTACGATTTTCCGTCATGAAGTTCCAGTTCATATCTTCCGGCTTCATCATCAGATCAGTTCAACAGTACCATATTATTGTATTGCCATCAGAACTACATACATCTGCCAATTTTCATTACGCTACGACCCTTGGATGATGGTTAAATTAGTTACCTTAGATTCCATTAAGTACATAGTTAGTTACATACAGGTCGACCTAATAAAAGCGTGTTAAAAAAATTAAAATGTATTCCATTTTAGTTAATCATTTAATCTTAAACGTTCTCCAAACGTTCTATAAAATACTGACTAGGTAGCTGGTATTCGATTCCGTTCACGACTCATCGACAATTATACCTACACAATCAAGACAGCACACCTAGGAGTAAATATTTTCTTTGGGTACATTTACACCTACTACATAGACACGACAAACCAAGAGGCAACATACACGACCTATTCTATAAGCGCTGGGCCAAAACGTCTGTACAAATGGATTAATGCAGTGGTTCCCAAAGTTGTCTAGGCTGCGACCCATCTAATACAAGTTTACATACTCGGGACCCACCTCTAGGCAATTTAACCGTTACCAATATGAATAAAGGTCTAACAAACAAATTTTTAATATTTAATGAAATAACTAAGTCAATAAAGCTATTTCAATTGAAATGATGACTATGTTTCTTATATTCGCCATTACAGTTTTCAACTTCAACTGGAGTTACTTTTAAACGAAGTGAGTTTGATAAGTTTCATTTGGTTGTTGTTATCCTACTATATTACTACGGGACTTATCGCGCAAATAGTACATATCTTGTTTTATTACGCGACAAGTCCCGTAGTAATGATGTGCTCAAATCGCGAAGGTTTAAAAATAACACTGGTTGTTGTTCTATAGGGATCCGACGGCCACATAGTTTGGGAAACCCTGGATTAATGGATATTTTGTCCGGTCGACAGTCCCTGCGTGACCCGGCTGTGCGGTGTCGAATAGTAAATAGTCGTTAACGACCAAATCGACAATTTTCCAATTGAGGAGAGCTATCTATTCTCTCGACGTCGGGATTACGCTTGCAAATTGCCTCGTTTGCCCCTTTGACAGTGGTCAGTTATGTAACTCTTTGTTATTGGAATGGTTCAGTGGTATGGCGTTTATTGTATTTATTGACTCGGCCATCGTCTTGGAATATAGGTTCTGGATACGTCGTCGAGAGAATGAGATCGAGGATGACAAGTATTTTGGAAGTGAAACTTCTAATGCGACTTTCAACAAGGTTGCGTTAAACGTTTAACGCTACCATGGAAGGGGTATGAAAGCACTGTTGCGTCGAAGTTTCACTTCTTCCGCGCGGAGGGACTCCACTTGCATGTTTCTTTTTCTTTTTTATTCTCTGCATGATTTTTTTTTCATTTTTATTCTTCCAGCAGGACCCAGATTCCCTCCGAATTTTGTTTGGAATAATGTTTTTTATATCAATTTATAATGTCGTAACAATGAAATAAAAATGCGCATGCACACGAATTAGAGAAGCAGCCTGTTGCTGCGTGGTCCGTAGACTCTTACCGTCTGTATAGGTACTCCGAGCCACAAGTTGATGGATGTGAAGTTAGCCACTAGCTGTGCAATATCCAATCCTGACGTGACGTGACGTGGAAGCCGCACGTTGATTGGCTATTGCGCAGCTAGTGGCTAACTTCACATCCATCAACTTGTGTGGCGTGGAGTATACCTTAGGTAGGATTTGAGCCCTATGGCGCCAGGCATTTGTCACAGGCAAATGAATAGTAGAACACGACTCCATGGCAGAGTGATGGGGTTCTTAAATCTATCAGGACCAAATGAAATCTAGCCTGTAATTAGCGAAGAGATATCCACATTAGTGTGGGCACGTTGCCATAAATGCTAGGGTAGGTAGTTATAAAATGGAGAGTTTAAATTTAAACTATCCTAAAGTCTTCAATGCGTTCTTGTGGAAATTATGTGCGTTACTGTTAGGCCAGAAACAATGCCAAGTCGATGTGTTAGGCGGTAAAAAATACATCTATAAAATATCTCAATGTGAACAAAATCTGTCGAGAATTCCCACCTTTCGCTGGTGCACTGTCCTTAGTTTTCTGATATATTAATACTTTAAGATAGCTCTGTATTTAGTTTTTTTTTTCTCTTATACGACTGTTTTAAAATCTACTACTTACTAATCTAATATAGGTACGAATAGAGTCGAGATTATAATAACAACGATAATTTTATCGCGCCAGTGCAGTAGTGTGTAAGTCCCGTAAACCAACGAACAAAAAATTAATTGTTTCGCTTGATTAATATGTCTCGGCGATGAATCAATGTATTCACATCTAGCTCCATAACTCAACTGGCCTTTATGATAGAAACTGCAGTTTCTTGAACTCTATCACGTCCGAACTTCGAGCAAATATCTATAGAGCCACAATCGTGCAAAAAAAGTGTTCGAGACAAAACCTTTCCCAAGCTACGTAGTGGGCAGGCTTTTTAGTTAGTCTTAAAGCAATTGCAAGCCGGCAACAACGCCACGCGATGTCAAAGTGCTCGGTTATAAGCTCTAATTAGGTGACATAACGTCGAGATTCGAGAAAACGGGCCATTGTGAATTATTTAATGTCCAATTATAAATATCCAAGTCGGTATGTATGACGGCGCTCGGACATTTTTTTACTACTTTCACTTAGGGACTGTAGCTCTGTAGATATTTGCTCAAAGCGTTTGAAAGACAGCGCAGCGCAGTTATGCTTGAAGATTGCAGAAGTTTCTGGTTGGGTTTTTATTAAAGTTTAAGTAAAGTTAGTTTAAGTAAAACAAGTATGAAATTATTCATTTTTAAAACTGACCACAATTATTGCCTGAAATGTAGCCAACAACCGTGCCGTTAACAAAAAAACTCAACTAATTATTTCCTTTCGTTTGCGATATAATGCCATATACAAACATGTAAGATACACGCGTCAAACTTGTAACACTCCATTTTATCGTCAGGGGTTTATACGAGTGATAGCTTTTTTATGTAGGATTGGGCTACATTTGGCCACCAACTCGCCTGATGGAAAGCGAAGTTGATAGCTTCACATATTATGATATTCTGCCTGATCAAATGATGCGCAACCTATTAGCTTTTAACCCTTTTACAAATTACTGTAAATATTGTATGTTATTTTCTTCTAGATTGAAGACGATGCGGCGGCTTTTATACATTTCAACATGAAGGAGCAGAAGATTTGGACATAGCGATGAAAACCTAACTCTCCTTCCTGAGCAGTCGTCAAAATAATACCAAGGTAAGCAAAACATATTTACAATACTTCCGATATTTTTGCGTTTGGTCAAACGTAATTTAAAACTAAAATTAAACAACAATACCGTATTACGAAAAAAATGGATGTACAATACTAAGTAGATATAGATTATGGAGAACTTTACTAACCCTGCATTCACAACAAAGTCGGCTGTTCTTTATTGAAAGTTCCTTGATATTCGCCAAAATGTGGATATATTTCAGGGTTGATCTCATAGTAAATGTTGTTCATAATGACAAGTATTAACCTCACCTTAATAGGTACCTCAAAAAATTTGGGAAATATGAAATACAAGTTAGCTGCAGATGACACTTAGTCGTGATTCGCTAATTATTGCGAATGTGTGTACAATGCCGACGCCGCGTGGCGTAGTGTTGAGCACGGGCGTAGGGAGCGCGCGGGCGACATGAGGTTAGCGGCTCGCTGGCTCCCGCGCATACCTATATTTTGCCTTTTGCGCAGCGTTCTGCGGCTAACTTCCCATCCGCCGACTTGTGTGGCGCGGATTATAAATGATGAATTAGTCCAGAGGAAAGATCATAGAGCTTTCATAGATATAAGATTGGTATACATAGAATACCCAGAATCTCAATTACTTATTCAGACATTACTCAATCGGATCTTCAAATGATCTATCGATAAAAATAGGTCCAAAGATAAGCTCGTGTCAGTCATCGCGACATTGACCTACATAGTAGATACGGTATCTATCAGTCATTCTCATTGCTTCAATGAAAGTTTATCTCTAGTGTCGGACTAAAAAAGCATAACATACAGGGTGCTTTAATTTTTTTACACAAGATAAATTAGTAAGTCCCTTTCCTAAATGTCACATGGCTCGTATATAATAGTTCAGCGTTACATTCTCCCTAAAACGTTCCGCGCCACTCAGAATTGAACTATAATACAATAGTTAAAAACCCTGCCCAAAGTACTGCGCTTATAGTCCCTCTTAAGTCAGTCTTAAGTCATTTTGATGTTCCTGTTTGTGTTTTGAGTTTCACCCTATAAAAGTAATTAAATCTTTTTTAGCCGTTTTTAGGGTTCCGTACCCAAAGGGTAAAAACGGGACCCTATTACTAAGACTTCGATGTCCGTCTGTCCGTCTGTCTGTCACCGGGCTGTATCTCATGAACCATGATTGCTAGGCAGCTGAAATTTTCACAGATGATGTATTTCTGTTGCCGCTAAAACAACAAATACAAAAAAAAAAACAGAATAAAATATATATTTAAGGGGGACTCCCATACAACAAACGTGATTTTAGGAGTTTTTTGCTCGCTATTAATAACGGCACGAGGAATGGGGCTCTCGTACGGTACGGAACCCTTCGTGCGCGAGTCCGACTCGCACTTGGCCGATTTTTTATTTTAAATTCTAGGTAATAGAAAATTTTCTTCTTTTGTAACGGATTACAAAACACGGTTACTAACGCGACCGAAAGGAGTTTATACAATTGTAGAATTTATTTTATACTAAGCGCCACACAAATCGGCGGATGAGAAGTTAGCCGCAGATGACACTTCGCCGTGATTCGCTAATTATTGCGCATGTGTGCACAATGCCGACGCCGCGTGTCGTAGTGGTGAGCACGGGCGTAGGAAGCGCGAGGGAGGCATGAGGTTGTCGGGCGGGTGTGCCCCGACGTCTCGTCTCTCTGGCTCCCGCGCATACCTATATTGCCGCTTTTGCGCAGCGTTCTGCGCATAACTTCCCATCCGCCGATTTGTGTGGCGCTTACTATTATATACCACAACCTACCTGATCTGAAGCAGATATTAGGTCTTAACGCGCTTACCTAGAAGGTATACCTGTTAACTCTGTTTTTTTTGTTTACTTGTTTCATTCAGGGTTAGTTACCAAAATAGGATACCGTCCTATTATAATAAGAATATATATGTTACAGCCAAAGTAATAAATCTGGATATTAAATATACTGTCTAGCCATTATATATAATATCTACTGAATTTAGATAAAGTAATAATTGACACAAAATTAATCACATCGAGCGTGCCGCGGCAGCGGCCGGCGAAGCGCCAGAGACAATCTGTCCTTATTACGAGTTTGTTTTATTACATTATCCAAGTCTTCGAAGATATTATATAAAATAGCTAGTTGATGTGATTAATTTTGTGTCAATTATCACTTTATCTAAATTGAGTAGATATTATACATAATGACCAGTCATTATGTATAGTAACTATTTAATCACTATGACTGTAACATATATACTATGTATATCCTAATGTAACCACGAATTTGTCTAAATTGATCATCCTAGCTAAGATACCTGTTAACCCCACTGACCGCTGTTTATTCGACCCTAGTTAAAGTCATTGGCCAACAATATTTTATTTACGTTATAACCGCTTTTATATTAGTTCTGATTCAGTATCAAAATGACTTAGCATATAATTTTGTCGTTTCATGTATCATTCAAGAGTGATAATTGGTTCTGTATCATTCGCTAATTTGATAATATGCCTACTGTATTATGAAATATTAAGATCATTCGCATGATATCTTGACATGAGGGCAGTGATAATTTTGGCACGTACGGTCAAATTATAGTATGCTGTATTGATATTTAATTTTAATACTTGCTGTATTCATTCCACGGAAAAAAGTCATTGCTTTTTATGCCGCTACTTTGTTTTAGCCCGGGAGGTAAGCGCTAAAAATGCCACTACTTTCTTGAAAGTTTAATTTTTGGTATTACGTTGTCATGGTGGTGTACAACAATACTTCGGATTCCGTCAGCTGGGATGTTTATGTGGATACCCGTTTGAATTTTTGACGTGACAACGTCTTATAAATTGGTTTGCCGGGTGACACTTCAAGAAACTGCGTTACGCTCCGCTCACACTTTTCTCGAACTACCCCCTACTTAAGATTTAATCAGTTATTGTCAATAATAATTACTAACACCTAAGTAGCCTAAGTAAGTTATGGAACAAATAAAATTATTATTGACGTGACAACGTCTTATAAATTGGTTTGCCGGGTGACACTTCAAGAAACTGCGTTACGCTCCGCTCACACTTCACACAATGAGAGCGAGTGAGAGGCACTTACGTGCCTCTCACTCGCTCAAAGTTGCAAATTGGTGTTACGGGTAGATAAATAATTAAAAAAAAGTTTAACGGCAGCCAAGATTAACAAGTAACAAGGCCTCTCAGTCAAGCTTTAAAGTAGCGCCGCTTTAATAGCCTAACTGACAGGCTCTGTTACATGTTCAGGTGATTGGCTGTGGTCAAACTTTTTTTTAATTACTACCCGTACACCAATTTTCAGGTTTTAGAAAAGGATGAAAAATACAAAAACTAAACAGTTATCCCCACCAAAAGCTAAACATCCCAGCTGACTTACTCCGGGGTATTGGTGTACACCACCATGACAACGTAATACCAAAAATTCAGCTTTTAGAAAGTAGTTGTATTTTTTGCGCTTACCTCCTGGGCGATTTAACACAATGCCAGAATATAGCGTGGTGAATTTTTGATTAAAAAAAACTACAAACTATTGTAAACCTCCTCCATTTTTGGAAGTCGATTGTGAATTATTTGAACCGTACCACCCTGTACAATCGTTTAGTTAAAATTTTAAGAGTTTGTTTTAATAATTTTCTTTGTTCGATAATTTCTTTCAAAATCCATCAGGTTCCATAGTAACGAATCTGAAACAATGAGGACAATTTTTATTGTGATTTAATATGCAAGTATTTTGATAGATTTATTTCTAATCACCTTTATTCTCATTGCGGTTAGGTCTTCTAAATTATGCAATCAAAATTAATGAGAAGAATATTGTATTTTTTACCGTACTACCTTACTGAATCTTTTTTCCATAAAATTAATAGGTTTAATTTTGATTTCAGATTTTTGATTTTGATCAGATAATTAAGACTCGGCAGTTTTTCTATTAAATAAAACCTTTGACCACGCGTCCACGTGCAAAGCCACATAGTACTAATTTTTTGTAATATTGCCTTCTGCCTCTATAGGTAGATAACTAAACTGTGACATCTCTGATAGGAGCTAATTGGTACCTAAAATAGTATACTACACTATTATTTATTCTGTGCCAGAACAGACCAATGACACCTAGTGTCTTCTAACGGACTCGGTAATTATTGGGAATCACAAATAGGCCTCTTTTTTGGCCTTAGCGGGCTAAGCGGAGTCAGCGTCAGCAAAGCAGCGAGTGACTGTGCTCTTTCTCGTGTTCGTTTTGAACACTGGGACTAAATCCATTCAAAATATTGAAATTCTTGCCGTGAATTACACGAAACCGCATTGTGCAAGTACATGTAACTATGGAATCGGGTTCGTGGACAAGGGATGTTTACACCATTCGAAAAAAATCTATTATGCGGTCAGTACTAACTAAGCGGGAAACGGATAAGCAAATGCGTATAGCGACTTCTAATTTGAGATTATAATAGAAAAGGTAGCTGAAGACATTATCACAATAATATATATACCTACTAATCAGTGCAAAAATACCGGGCTTAGTTGTCACGAAGTCTGCAAAGATTTGATCTGATGACGATCAAAGCATATCTGCGGTCACCGTTACGTATGATAGATATTTATTGCACGCGCTTCTATCCGCTGTGTGCAAAAACGCGGCCTCATGAAAATGATGCAATATTCAGCAGCGTTTTTTACATCTGCGCGAGCGCAAATGACATCACTTTCTGCAAGCGATCTGCAGTAAGTGTTCAGTAGATTAAATGTACCGTTTCACATTTTTTACAACGTCGTAGAATTTTATTGAACGCTTCGGGTAGAAATGTAGAGTTGTTTCGATAAACTTCAAGGACTTTGTTGTTTGATAAAGTGTGCGTTTTTTTCCCAGTTGAACTGTATATTTTTAGTAGCGCTCATTAGCGTCGTAGTTTGACTGTTTCTTAGCAATATCTGAAGTTAGGCAACGTTCGGTACCTACTTTCAGGTGTCGGATGGGTGACCCCGGATGACATTTATAGCTGAGCGCTGCCGTGCCGTTAGAGATCTTCAGACGGCTTAAAAAAACTGACACCGAATTTACTGTACCTACATTTTTGAAATTTTATTAAACTATGTAATGACTGTGATAGTGTACCCATTTAGTCCAATGAATCGAATAGCAAAATAAAAAACAAATTCTGGTTCATTTGGTAGAGCCTCCTCCTATTCAACAGGAAGACCGGAGTTCGATTCCCAATAGTCTGAATGAAGAGTAATATTAGTATCTGCTTTATATTAGGTACCTAGGTCGTTTGTTTCATGACATTCCCACTACTGGAAACCGAAGTGGGTAAAAAAAACCTGAAACTGAGCCAAATACCACGGCAATGATATCTAACAGTATTCCGTCTTCATACAAACAGTCTGAACGGGAATCATACCTACGCGCCTCGTAGTTTGGTATGGTCTTGGTATGCTAATCAGTCGCGGCGCGCCGTAGAGACGAACGAACGTGTGGATTTGTAACTTGTGACTGCCTCGGTGGCTCAGTGGTTAGTGACCCTAACTACTGAGTCAAAGAGGCGTGGGTTCGATCCCAACCCAGGACAAGTATTTATGTGATGAACATAGGTGTTTGCTCTGTGTCTGGGTGTTATTTAGTTACTATCTATACATATAAGTATTTAAAAATATGTACAAGTAGTATATCAGTCTCTGGCAGCCATATCACAAGCTTTGCTTAGTTTGGGGTCAGAGGCCCTGTGTAAGATGTTCCCAATTATTTATTTATTTGTAACTAGTAAGCGTTCGATTTACTTCGGAACCCTAAAAACATTTAAAAAACTCAATATCTCTTTTTATTGAACGTTTCCTTTTTCATTCACAACGAATTTCTTTTTTGTAATAAATATAATAATTTTACATCATAATTGATAGAAACTAGAAAGAAACTCAAGTAGGTCAAGAGTAAGTAGATGAAATTAAAATACTGAGGGCAGCCCTAGCGCGGGATACGTTCTGCGTGCCCACGTGGCGCTGTAGGTATATATATTTCAAGGACAGGCCCGAGTCACAATCCAGTAGTTTATTTATACCAAATTATATCAAGATTTAACACGTACACGTAACTTTATATCGCTTTGATAACATTGCGTAGGTATTAGTTAGGTAGTTGCACAAGAGTCTGAAATAACTAGTGAAAAATGCCATGTCATGGCTCAATTCATGGCTTCTCTAGGAGCTTGTAAGGAATAGCGATGACTTAGCGCGGCGCATGACGTAGGCAAACATGCAAAGTCATGGAGGATAGAAATCTGTAATACCTAGTTGTTAGCTAGGTACTAATTGGAACTGTTCAAAATAGAATCTATTAACTAAATTGTGTTTAACGATACTTCGTAGTGTGTTATTTTATTATGTACTAATTATTTTTCATTACCTAGGGCCTAAATGATGTATGTATTAAAAGTTTGTTATATTTATGTGGTTGTGTCTATCTGTAGTATAGAAAGAAGATTTTTTTCTATTTTGACATGTGGTCCGGACATCGTAGTATGTTTGAAAAGATCGAGATTAGGAATAAATAACTTTAGTAAAATTATTTTATTTTATTTCTTTATTAAATCTACAGCCCTTAAAAATAATAAATTTACTAAACTAAACTTAAGCCCAATTAAAGATTTATACTATGTGACTTAACTTAAAATTGCAGTTTTACATTATGTATTTACATTTACTTATACGTATATATACGTATACAGTTACGTATAAATCTACAGTCCATTTTCAGTGCTCACAAAATGTAAAATTGAACTTGTTCAAAATTCTTAAATGGATTTACAATTACGTTAACCGCTTTGGTCAGCAACTCGTATTTACATGATTAATTTTTCCCATATTAATAGGTATGTGGGGATTATTCATAGAAAAGTCTCAATACGAAATCCCCAAATATGGTGAATGTGGGGTTTGTTTCTGAATCAGTTCCGATTCCCCGCAATTTAGGGAATACCTACAAATTGGCAACCCTGGGTAACAATCTCTTCCTATTTTGTCACACGATTTGAAATAACTAAAATAATTGCTGATATTTTCTCCTTTTCATAACTACATATCTATTTTACAGCTCTGTCTTTCCACTCTAGTACATATTGTAGTAAGTCGTCTGTAGGTACTTACTCGTCTTCAATTATGATGATATATTTTCGACATTTTCTCATATCGTATCAATTGAATAATTAGGCTCATTGAGCTGATTACGTAATCGATTTACTTAACACACTACACCACGTGCTTGCTCAAGGATACTTACATCATTTACATACCGTATACAAATTCAGACTAATTTATTTATGGAGGCAGTTCATTGGTCTTCCCTACCACTTCTTTAAAATAGGCAAAGAAAAAGGTCAATATTACAATGGGCCCCAAAATAGAGTCCGTAACCGACTGCAGTGTCGCCGCGGCTCTACTGGTTTCTATGTACCTACCTATATTTTCATGAAATAAGTATACATTATAGGAGACAAAAATAAGAACTTGCCTAATAATAAAGTCGAAAAAAAAGGCGAATTGTATAAAATTTGTATTTTATAATAAAATCAGTGTTATCTAAGAGTTACATAAAAAGAAAGATAGATATTATAGCTAGATCAGGGACGTTTTATCTCTATTTTGACCGACGAACCGGAGGAGGTACTCCTCCGGTTTTCCTCCGTATTCGACGCGTACTTATATTTTTTTTATGTATAACCACGCATAACTTTTTTCCTAGTAGTCCGATTTCAATAATTCTTCTTTTATTCGAAAAAGTATAGGTACTTCGAAATTGGTCCCACATAAATTTAACCGGCTGAGCCATTTTTGATATATCAACAATAATGTGAAAAATGCTACATCGATCCGTGCGAAATATACGCGAATTCTGTACACGGGAGAAGTTGGTCATGCTACTTTTTTCAAAAAATAATTAATTCGTTCATTTATTCAGCTTTTGGTATAATATAATACACACACTTAGCGGCGTCATTTCCATACATAACAATTTCAACTGACCACAATAATAAATTAATGATGTTACAATGTTATTTAAGAATTTTTGCGGCTGTACATAGGTCTTGTAGCCTTGTAATTATGTAGCTAAATCCTCCAAGATTCGAATTCATTCTATCATGTTATGTAAACATACTTCGTATTTATCACGATTGAATGCGATCAAAACTATTACTAGAATATCAAGAAATCCCACGAAAGAGTACCTACCTGAAACAGGCTGATTGTTTGTCCGGAAATGTTTCAAAAACATTTTCTATGGGAAAATGGTAAAAAGTGAGCAAACACACCTAAAAACATTGTTCCGATGTCATGATCGGCAACCATACGAATTACGACGTTCACTTCTGGACATGGGCCTACCTAGCGATAAGACCGGTACGAAGTGGATAACAACCAACGAATTTCTGCAATCAAAAATATAAATGAAATTGATAACTACATAATGTAACAACATGCTAAAACGAGACAACTAATTCCGCTGAGCGTTCTCAAAATTATGTTCTTTTCTCGTTAATATGATAACAAAATAAAAAAAAACTAATATTTTTAGTTGTTTACAGTATAAAAACCTTAAAGATGACCAAAATACCATAAATTTTGTACTTCCAAATGAAGTAATCTTTTTAAATAAAATTTATTTGATTTCAGCTGATTCTGTAATTTTGCTTCAACAAATTAATCCGATTGTTTGAAAACAAACAATCGGATTGGTTATTTCAAGTTTTCAACTGTATTGACTCAAGAGCCTACATTATTTTCTTCACTGATAAGATACCGCACTGACTGCAATTTTATCAATAGTTCTATTCTATTTCATTCCCAGTCTGCACTACTGAAGAAATAATAGCACTATTTATTACCTACTTTAATTAATAACTCAGTTTCATGATCATGACGATGCAACTTTACAAATTATTACTCATTCTTTAATCAACGGGATGACTTCTAGTTCTGAACGTCTTTGAATCGTTCATATTTACGTTCCATTCACGCCGGCCGGCATTCCATGTTCAAACACCGATGCGGACGCACGCGCCGCTGCCAATAAACAGTCGCGTTCGATTTATGAAAACATTTTACCGCCTATTTAAATTTTTTATATAAAATAGTTGTGAAGTGTGGATTTATAGTGCCAGTGCCAGCTAATTTTGTTTCATTCGGAAAACGTAAGTGTTTTGTAACTTTTTGGATTACTGACTAAATGCAGGTAGATTATCATTGCTGGATTTGAATTTTCCTTAAAATTAACCTTGAATTGAAGAGTTCAAAACATAAGATGTAAATATTAATTAATTAGTCAAAGTAAATATGTATTTAAAATATTTTTTCGTGATCGCATAACACGTGTGTTTATTTTAAACTTGTAAAAATAGGTTTTATCGCAAATCAAATAATAGAAATCTCTAACTTTATCTCTAAAATACTTTAAATGATTTTAATCTAATCATCAAACTTACCCAATAAAATATAAAAGAAAACGTAGGTTCCTATTTGTTTGTACCTACTGTATTGTTGATATGAAATTTTTGTATTAAACTTCATAAAATGTAACAAAGATTCTAGAATAAATAGGCATGTTATTAATAAAAAAAATTAGAAGTTATTAGGTTCACGTTTCATCACAACTAGTGAGGCAAAATGTCTACTCTAAATCTTAATTTTCTCAGTTTTTCGCTATTTACATATTTATTTATTTTATATTAATGTATTTATTTTTTAATTGAATATTTAACTAAATATTTTGTGAATATTTCAAGCAATAACCTGTCACCGTTATTAATATCGAGTGAAAAACGTCTAAAAATTCAGGTTTGTTGTATGGGAGCCTTAAATATTAATTTTATTCTGTTTTTAGTTTTGTTTTGTTTTTCTAGCGGCAACAGAAATACATCATCTGTGAAAATTTCAGCTTTCTAGCTATAGCCGTTCATGAGATACAGCCTGGAGACAGACAAACAGACGGACGGACAGACGGACAGCGGGTTTTAGTAATAGGGTCCCGTTTTTACACTTTGGGTACGGAACCCTAAAAAGTATCCCAAACGCATCTATTTTATGTTTTTGCCACCAAACAATTCCGTCAAAAATATTCGTTGTTCAAGCTTTCCATTGTATTCTGCGACGTAAATGGTCACCACTTGTGTACGATTTTTTTTTGTTCCAAGAGAAACTAGGAATGGAAAAGGCACTCTTAACCTGCACCCCGCAGGTAATGAGTGCCTCTCAGGATCAGCAATTCAAGAGGTGTATATATACCCAGGTACTCATAATTAGGAGCAACTATTACTATGGGACCAATCCCGAAATTACAAAAAGTCAACTGTTCCATACAAAAGTTCATTGACTTTCGATAATGATGATACATTACATGATAAATAAATAGATCAGCAATTATACTCGTACTATTCGCCATTTCGTGGTGATTACGAAAAAAAATCAGCTGTTCCATACAAAATTGCAACTCGGAATCGATAAAATTCATTCATTCACAGAATTGTGATGAAAGCTTAAAAATAGCCATTAATAATACATTTACTTAATGAATTTATTTAAATATACATATATATTCATTACGATATTTATGATTGTTTATAAATATAGTTATACAATTTATTATTAATTTTGTTTATGGTCAAGGTAGGGTTTTTTTGCTGCTTATCAATATAGATACACCACAAGTCAATTTAATTAAGACGATAAAGTCAACATGACCCCGGGATTTTCATTTGTTTTCATTCATTACTTTTTTTGTCCAGTAGGTACTTTGTTGTCTTTTGTTATTTTCCGTGAGATAATGTACCTATGGCTTGTCAAGGACAGACTGAAAATGTATCTTCAGAATTTCATTTGTGCAGTTACGAAATTGTAAGAGTCGCAGATCCAACCTGCTGGGCTAGTATGCGCGGCACGAATTATTTCGTTCGTAGTGTCAGAACGAGACAGCGTTATGGCAAAGTGTATAACTGTCACTTTTTCACACGTCGAAATGAGTTCTTTTCGTCGCTTTTCGTGGTCGCATGCTTTATAGGCTGGATGAGATTGGCACAACGAGATAAATGACGATGCGTCGTCGTACTGTAGCAGTCGTCTACAGAATATAATTAACCGACTTCCAAAGAGGAGGAGGTTCTATGTTCGACTGTATGTTTTTTTTGTGTATGTTCATCGATATTTTTACCGATTTTCTATGATTATAAACACACCTATGACGGTACCTATTGCGAACCGAATAAAAAAAATCTTTAATAGTTTGAAAGGGTATACTCCCGAGGTGGCCCCATGTTATCTAAATCGGCTTAACCGTTTTTGATAATTCAACAGTAATGTAAAAATTGCATACATCAACTTGAGCGAATTATTACAATTTTGTATACGATGGAAGTTGGTTTTGCCATTTTTATCGAAAAATTATTACATAGGTTTGTTACATTCTGCCTGATGTTAAGCAGATATACGGTCTAGTATGTAGCACGCTTACCTAGAAGGTAGCTATTTACTCGAGATTTGAAGACACTTATGTTTCATAATGATAAAATAAAAAAATGCAAAATTTGCATAACCGACTTCAACTGTGTACAGAATTCAAGTAGTTCGCACCACAGATCAGGGAGCAAGGCCTGATCTGTAGTTCGCACTGATCGATGTAGTAATTTTTCACATTATTGTTGATTTATCAAAAATGGCTCAGCTGATTTCAATGAAATTTAAACGGGACCATGTTTGAAGTATGATCCACCAAACAAAAAAATAATTATTGAAATCGGACTACTCAGTAAAAAGTTATGCGTGGTTAAACATTAAAAAAATATTTGTACGCGTCGACTCGTAAACCTCCTAGCTCTGTTTTGTTGGCATGTATTTGATGTATTATGTACGACTCTACGTCATTGAAGTAAAATACATGTAGTGTATTATACTTCAATGAGTAACAGTTCCACTGATTAGATACATACAAGCTACAACTTAATTTTGAATTTCAAATACGTGCAAGTAGTTTCGGTGCAAAATTCAGTCACGCTATTTTTTAAAATCGTATTGTTTTCTTGTGGATCGCTCTTGTAATATAAATATGGTAGACGAGTAAGTATTGTATTGTTGTGGAAATAATTTTGCTTGATGCTTGTGTTTGCGAATCTTAGTTACGAGGTGTATTTCTCTTACATTAACCCTATAAATTGTCAAGAATCTAATGCGTATGTTTATGCGATGTGGTTCTGTACGCTTGTTTTCTAGAATTTTCTGCGCTGTACCAGCCTGTTTACTAGTCTACTGCAGGACGTAGAACCCACGAAGGGTGATTGAGCCATATCCACCATGCTCGCTGGCCCAGTGCGGGTTGGTGGAATCACATACACTATAGAATTTCTTCTAAATGCTACTATTATGCTATACTATATCCTAAACATCAGCGTCTAATAAGTTCACTGCTGAGAAAGTTTGAAGTTCTATAGAGTAATATCCACCACGATGGATAAGATGCCGGATACGATTTTGATTCTTTTTCTTCCAACCTATGCAGGGTATCTTCCTATGCCTACCTCGAGCACTACCGTGGCACGTTACATTTCAGGTCTCGGTTATTTCAACCGTTTATCTATCTCAGAGGCCTTCAGTCGGCTCAAAACTCTGATATCGTGGCTGTCATCCGGCCTCTACGAACTTACCTTCACCAGATCGATTTCTTCACGATGGCTTTAATTGTCGCTTTAATTAAATAAGTACCGGCGATATATCAGGTTATAAACAATGCAGGTGGAACCGCACGAAACCGGGTTGACGATATGCTATTACAAAGCTAACATTGTGAAACCATCGCCCCCAGTATCGGTTTCACGTGTTCTAATCAAATGTTCACTGAACTAGATGCATTCAAATCGAAAACGTTTAAAAAAAGTTATTGCCCTTTTATTTTTAGCTATTTCTCGTATAGCAGCTACATTTCAAATTCGATAAAATGCTCAGATGAACTTTTTCATTGAATTCTTACTTATTTTCTTTGATGTCCACCAAAATAAGTCGACAGACCAGACGATCTGATTAAGACCACGGGATAGCGTTAGATACAAGCCGCTTCCAACCGGTCTTATTACAAATCTCTAGCGAAGCCTATGTCTAGCAGTGATAATTGTGATGATAACACATTTTAGAGTTTCTTTTAATGTAAGAAAGTGGCAAACAGTAACGGCTTGCATGTATCCAGCGCGTTCCCACGGTCTTTTAGGTCGTCTGTCCACCTAAGGCCCTTCGCACACGTAGGCGTAGCGTAGTCGTATCGTAAGCGTATCTTAGTACGCGCCTACATGTACGAAAGGGGTAAATGCCTCCTACGATACGCTGCAGCACCGCTCCGTGTGCCAGTGTTGCCAACTGCACTATCATCTATGTAGCTAGAACTTTTTCAAAAAGTTGCTAGATTCTCACATTATCTAACCTGAAAAAGTAGCTAGAAGTTGCCAAAGTGTCTCACCCTATAAATTCATCTAGACTCTAACTGCTTTTGGTGTTTTTGGGAATAAGTTTTCGGTTTTTTGGGTAGATCCATTTCACATTACAATAATTACGATACAAACTGAAGACTGCCGAACGCAAACTGCTAAAATGATGATTACGCAGAATTCATAAGTGAGTACACGACCTACGATGACCTACAAAAGTTGACAAAATTAACATAAATGCAGATGAAGTTGTTGTTGAAAAATTGCTAAAAAAAAGTAGCTAAATTTTATAGCTACAGCTTTTTAGAAATTGTGGCTGCCATGTGTGCAAAAAAAGCTAGATCTAGCTATAAAGTAGCTAAGTTGGCATCACTGCCGTGTGCGGACAAGTTTAAATAAATAAATATTGGGGGACAACTTACACACGGTCTCTGACCCCAAACTAAGCAAAGCTTGTGATATGGCTGCCAGACACTGATATACTACATATACATATTTTAAATACATACTTATATAGATAGTACCTAAATAACACCCAGACACAGAGCAAACACCTATGTTCATCACACAAATGTATGCCCTGGGTGGGGATCAAACCCACGCCTCTTTGACCCAGAAGTGAGGGTCACTAACCACTGAGCCACCGAGGCAGTTGAACATATACGCGCTCGTGTTGCTCTCGTCCTGCGCGCGTATTACGATACTCTTACGATACGACTACGCTACGCCTACGTGTGCGAAGGGGGAAAGTAGTCAGTGGATGTCCTACGCTACGGTTGCCGGTAAATGGTAAAAGTACGTATTACAATTTTCTCCTGATAACTAACAGTAACCAGTAGTAGCTAATGAACAAACAAAGCCAAACTCGAGTCTTTTATCAGAAAGCGTGATTAAACTGATAAGAACTAATGTATGCGATGTTATGATATGCTAATTTAGTTTTGAATTTCTGCAAGAGGCTGAAATGCCAGTTATCTTTGAAATCTAGTGTCATTGCTGTTCGTTGAGATTTTTAACCGACTTCCAAAAAGGTGGCGGTTCTATGTTCGTCTTTATGTTTTTTTTTTGTATTTTATATTTTCGCCAATGGTGAACCGAATTACAAAAAATGTGGAGGACTCACGAGAAGTGGTTCCGTTTTAATTTTATCGAAATCAGCTTAGCCGTTTTTTTTAAAAGGCAACAATAATGTAAAAATTGTGTACATAAATTCAAGCGAACTATTCGAATTTTGTACACGATGGAAGTCGGTTTTGCCATTTTTTGCGAAAAATAATTATTCGTCTCAACAAGTCACAGTGTGACTCGTTTGTGTGACAACAGAACACGTGAAATATTTTTTTTTGTCGTCTTAAAATGCCAGAATTTCGAACGAATAATAGATCTTGTTATGTATGTATTTATTTTAAATTAAATGTTGATTCTTGGCTAAAAATCCCAATCAATCTTAAACAGAAAACTCCGTGCAGTCGTTTTTTCGTACCGAGTTCAACCACGTTAACGCGGAGTTTAGTTGTATAAATAGACGTTTGCATAGAGATATAATAAACTATAGTACTCGTATCTAAGTATAAATACGTCTCAAGGTGATCTAGACGTACCGATGAATTCTTGTGGGCGTGTTACAATTTGATGTGCCTAAATTGAGTTATCACCAGTAGGATAGGTTAAGAATTGGGGCCCTGGCAGAGATCAATCGACATTTTGTACGTAGGTTATCGATTATTGACACTGTTTACTCTCACATTGCCCAATCCTTTTAATGGTCGTGAAAATGTTTTTCGTGTACTTCAAAATTTTTACTTAATACCTTTGTGAAGTAGCTATTTAGAGACTTTTAAGAGTGGATTTTCTATACTAGATATATTTAAACATGTACCGTCTTGCCACAAAAGTTGTACGCACGCTTTAGACAATCTTTAACAGCAAATTGCACGGTTAAACCGTGTAAGGCGGCTAAAATCTATTTCTAAATAACTTTAGACTTCGTCGGGAATATTCTATCAGTAGGTATATACCGAAATAGAACCAAGAATCGGTCCAGCAATGGCAAAAATATCATACAGAAAAGAATCTTCCATTTGGCAGTCGTTTGAAAATAGGATTTTTTGTTTCGAAAAATATAGAAAAGCGGAAATGTCAAAATGTAAAATCTCAGTATGCATTTACGTTATCATATATAGATGAGATGAGTTTGAATTGAATAAATAAACACATGATTCACCGACTGTTGGCTAGAGATCGGTTTGAACTTTCTTTCTATCAAGGAGTTCACGACTCAATCGCTAGTTTATTTATACTATTTGATCAATGTTTAGTTTAGTTAATGATTGATTTACTGCACAGCTCGGTAGTTTCATCCGCTGCTATTCTAGAATCTTTTTTAAACGATTTTATTTTACGTAAAAAAGATTCAATGCTCTTCAACTAAACGTTTGTGTTCCTTTGCGATCATCGAAGTGAAACACCGCTCAGTAATGTCACTCTTAGGCATCGAGCTACGAGTATATTACTAAATATTTCCTCAAAGCTCTTAGGATGGGCGACCGCGGGTGGCTATTACAAGTGAACGCTGCCATGGTTCGAACCCCACGTTAAATTTTAGGTCTCCTCTGCTTTAACCGTTTAGTCATGTTGGAGGCTTTCTGGTGAAACTAAGCCTTCCCACTACCATTAAGCATCCCCCAAACACAATGCCACATAAATGTTAACGCTTGCTCTGTTCTACGCCTAACGGGAGTGAATAAGACCATCATTATGATCAACTTTTTTTATGGGACCAACCCTAAATTCGAGAAAAAAAAACAGCTGCAACAACATATTTAAAAATTTTAAATTAAAAAAAAAACCCTGTATGTTGATGCTTTTGATTGTTGTCATCATTATATCAATTGATTCTGCTAGCACAAGCCTCTCTTGTTCTCACCCTCCTCGAGACGCATAAAAACTTAATTTCATACGACCTCATTTAGGTACATTAAATTTCTTATCAAAGTTAATGTGTCGTTTACAGAAAGTCGATTCATAACTGCCTGCGTATCAGATGCGGTAATTAGATGTCTGTAACCCCATTGCTTTTTATTACATTTTAAACATTGTTTGGCGGTACATTTTTGTAAGAAGTGCACACACAAATAAACATAATTATGTGCACTTGCATAATATTTGACAAAATCATAGTCATAGTCATTTATTGATAACACCACTGTTACAAGTCAAATTTTAAATACAATTAGCAATAATAAATTTCAATACATACAGATCACTACAATGTTATATACATCGTATATGAAATTAATGATTATTATAATTATATTGTCAAAGAGTATAGATTGAAAGTCACAATAAATAATAAAACGTTTTATATCAAACTAGCTTAAAACCCGCGGCTTCGCCCGCGTGGTCTTAGTACATAGGTACTTGCTTAAAATGAAAATAGCCCGCGGTTAGACCCGCGTTGTATTGGTACTTGCTTAAAATTAAAAAAGGCTGTCTGATGGCCTGCGTTGTCATATTACTTGCAATGATAATGGCCCACGGTCTGGCTCGCGTTGTTTTAGTAATTGCTCAAAATAATAAAAACCCACAGTTTGGCCCGCGTTGTCTTGGCACTTGCTTAAAATAATAATAGCTTGTGTAGCCCAGCATTGTCGTATAACGTATTACTTGCAAGGATAATGCCTACGGTTTGGCCTGAATCGTCTTAGTATTTGGCTGGATAAAAAACGTATTGTATGGGTCAGAGTGTTCGGCCACCATAGGGAGAATGAAAGGAAGTTGCATGCAGCGGAGATACGAATGCTGAGATGGATGTGCGGAGAGACAAGAATGGATAAGATTAAAAATGAGTATGTTAGAAGAAGTCTGAAAGTAGCGCCAGTGACTGAGAAATTAAAGAGTGGCAGGCTATCTTGGTAAGGGCATGAGACGGGAAGAGAGTAATGTCACGAAAAGAACCCTAAATATGATGGTAGGCGGCAGAAATAGGAGGTGACGACCATAAAAAGTGTGGATGAATTGTGTGCAAGATAATATGCGAGAGAAACGAGTTGATGATGAGATGGCGTATATGATAGAGTGAAGTGGCGAAAAGAAACGTGCTGTGCCGACCCCACCTAGTGGGATAAGATAAGATAATATTTATTGTCATCAAGTAAATCTAAGGGCAGGATGATGATAATAGGTCGCGGTTTGGCCTGCGTATTCTTAGTACTTGTTTAAGATGGTATATAAATTACGCAGCTTAGCCCGCGTTGTCTTAATACTTGCTTAAAATTATAATAGCTTACCGTTTGGCATATGATGTCGTATTATTTGTAATGATAATAGCCCACGGGCTGGCCCGCGTTGTTTTAGTAATTGCTTAAAATGATAATAAACCACAGTTTGGCCCACGTCGTCTTGGCACTTGCTTAAAATAATAATAGTTTGTGGTTTCGTCCGCATTATCGTATAACGTATTACTTGAAGGGATAATGTCTACGGTTTGGCCTAAATTATCCCAGTATTTGGCTAGAATAATAACAGGTCGTGGTTTGGCCTGCACATTCTCAGTACTTGCTTAAGATGGTAATTTATAGCACGTAGCTTGGCCCGCGTTGTCGTAGTACTTGCTTAAAATTATAAGGGTAGTATTTAAACGCAATTCAAAAAATATCCTTATTCTATGCAATAAGATTCCAAATTCCCATCAAAATTACTGATTGCACAGCATAATATTCAACTCAAAATATCACTAAACACACTACAATTTATTTTCGCAGCGTACAGCGATTTTTCCTAAAGCAAAAGCTTTTTCATCAATGCACAGCTAATAATCTTAATGCACATTATACCTGTTAACTCTTTTTCTTTTAAATATAGCTTCTATTTTTATATTATTTACAGCAGTTTTTCTAAATAAAACAGCATTTTATTAATCACAGTCGTCTTAATATTTAACCTAAACTAACCTAACCTAACCTATTTTTTGTTTCACACCTAATCTATAAAGGCGATTCGCTTCTGGCACTTCGCCGGCCGCTGCCGCGGCACGCTCGCTTCGCTCGCTCGGCTCGTGCGTTGTTTTGTCATGTTCTAACATAACCTAACCTATTTTTAGGGTTCCATACCTCAAAAGGAAAAAACGGAACCCTTATAGGATCACTTTGTTGTCCGTCTGTCCGTCTGTCAAGACCCTTTTTCTCAGGAACGCGTAAAGGTATGAAGCTGAAATTTATATCAATTACTCAGGTCTACTGTCCCTTGAAGCTGTGAAAAAATCAAACTTCTAAGCCAACGCAATCAAAAGATACAGCCGTTTATGCCGCAAATTTTCGACACTTGCAAGGGAATCAAAACCTACAGGGTGCTTCCCGTGAACTCAGAATCTTGAAATTTGGTACGAAGCAACGTCTTATAGCATAGATAAAGGAAAAATTACGAAAACCATAAATTTTTAGTTACATCACATAATATATATTTTTTTAATAATTTTAACCTTACTACCCATTTCCTCATAAACGCGTAGAGGTATTAAATTGAAATTCATACCAAATACTCAGGTCTATAATACCTTTAAGCTGTAACAAAATCAAACTTCTATGTCAACGCAATCAAAAGAAACAGCAATTTAAGCTGCATATTTTGAAACTCGCAAGTACTCGCAAGGGAATCAAAACCTAAAGGGTACTTCCAGTCGACCTAGAATCTTGAAATTTGGCATGAAGCAACGTTTTATAGCACACATAAAGGAAAAATTCCGAAAACCTTAAATTTTTAGTTACATTACAAAATATATATTTTTTAATAAATATAAACTTATTACTTTTTTCCTCATGAACGCGTAGAGCTATCAAGTTGAAATACTTACTTAGTACTTAGTTACTTAAACGATAAAGAGATCTTTGTCTTAAATTTATGCTCCTCCATCTTTCCCCATTGTAATGTTATGAATTTCATTTTGCAATAAGATTACCATAGTTATGACTCGATTGTCGTAATGAAAGAACTTTGTAAACCTTGCAGGTTTGTACGGAACCCTCGGTGCGCGAGTCCGACTCGCACTTGGCCGGTTTTTTGTATCACACCTAATCAAATTTCTTCACTAATTTACCCTAAAGAAACCATCCATTGATCTAGACCCCTGATAACAGAGCATTCCCTAGGAAGCGAGGGTCAACTTAGGGATTATGCGACTGGGATAGTTATTTTGCTATGAAATATGAAAAATTTGCTGTGCAGTCAGTATTTATGCTATGTATGTAGTATTTTTGTACAAAAATAAATTTAACTGTATTACATTATGAGGAAAAAAGTAATGTCATATTGATGTAAAATTTCGAATTATCTGCAGTTTGAGTTTTGTTTAACATTTAGTTTATTTGTAGTGAAGTAAGTTATTTGATGTAAAAAAGAATATAACTGATGAGTATGTATTGATAGGCGATTATTTATTTGATATGCAATTTATATTATCCCAAATTATAATAGCCTGCCGTTTGGCTTGCGTTGTCGTATTACTTGCAATGATAATAGCCCATGATAATAGTCTGGCCCGCGTTGTTTTAGTATTTTCTCAAAATGATAATGAGTACTTACTTTAAATGGTATTTCCCCACAGTTTGACCCGCGTTGTTTTAGTACTTTCTTGCTTAAAATAATAGCTCATGGTTTAGCTCGGGTTTTCGTATTACTTGCAAAGATAAGATTAGCCTGCTTTGTCTCAGTATTTGCTTAAATTCGCTCGTGTCTAAAGCTTATTACGGAGTACCTACGACAATTTTTAGATGAAATTGATTTGCAAAATATTTGAAATTAATTAAATAATAATTGTATGATTTATTCATGTTCAAATAATTATTTTATGGCCGCATTGGATTTAACGGTTAATTCAATATTTTTGTTCTTAGTATTAAGATCTCAATGTAACACAGTTCAACAGTAAATATGTTCTTTGACTTTAATAGCCTACGGTTTGGCCCGCGTTGCCTTATAACTTGTCAAAAGATAAATACTTAATAAAGTTATATGTCAAAATACCTACTCATTCTTTATGTGGTAAAAAGAATATTTTTCGGTACATTGCTCACTCATGAACCATGTAGTTTCCCACTCGCATACCAAATTATATCCAACTCCATTCGCATGTCATGGTCCACATCACAATCGTAAGGTCCTAATCCTGGTCTGACCACTGAGCTTTGAAACTTATGTACGAAATTTACACTAATGGCTTTTTATTGATGGAAAACATTGAAGCAACCTGCAAAGGCACGTCCATAGAGAAAAATCGATGTATATGAATTCAGCAACCCGCGCTCGGCCAGCGTGATGGATATGGCTCAATCACCCTTCGTGGGTAGGCCTACGTTCAGTAGTGGACTATTAAAAAAGCTCAGTACAGGTATTCAACATGTTTCATTAAATTATTAGAAATTTAATTTTGATTATCCTGAACTCAATGACAATCTTGCCCAAAACCGTTCACCCAGTCAAAAGTGGCCGAGACACTTGTAGGACTTTCAGGCATTCTCTGACCCTGTACAGATGAAAAAGTAGCACACAAGTAGGTATATTTTATTTGAGAAATACATATTGTACCTATATCTAGACGACAGGCATGTTCTAGGATTCTATTATACTCATCATTTGACTTACTTTTACTATGGTACCAACCCCGAAATCACGTAAATAAAATCTGCTGTTCAACATAAAAAGTTCATCGACCCGCGACAAAATGTTAAGAATAGGTAATTTTTGCTTTTTCAGGTAGAACCCATAGTAAAGTAAGTTTATTTATCCGTATGTACCCTAAGTTCAAATCGGCTCACAAAATAAAATCTTTCGTAAACTATTAGGGGCCCATTTTGCCCCATTGACGGATGAGTCATTATCTAAATTTTATTCTAGATACTTCACTATATTACTAAAAAAGTGCGTTCAAGTTATTTTTCATGCTTTTATAGGACGTTTGGTCTAGATTTCGACAAGGAATCCGGGACTTTTCCCAAAACGTCAATATAGTCATCTATTAGTTAAAAGGGTGGGCTATTTTTAAACAACATTGCATCGATTTACGAATAGATTTTTAGCATTTTTTTAAGAAATTGTTATCGTGACCCACTGAAATTTTCCTGGATAGCAGTAGGTACCCCAAGTGGTAATTTGTGTTATTGTCTAGCATCGTACCAAATTTTGTTAGAATTCATTTACCCGTTTTATCTTAGCTTTATCTGATAATTTTGGCTATCCCTAAGAGACCCTATAGATTTTCCGGGATAAAAATAGTTACTGTATTGAAACATGTTATGTGCTTCCTACATACCAGATTTCATTCATAACCGTTCCGCTCGTTGGATGTAATTTATGTTTTTTTCACCAACTTTGGGACCCTATTTGACCTCTTAGATAAAGAAAATTCAGAAAAACAGGAACAAACGTATTTTTCATTTTGTCTGAGTAGCATGTTAACAAAGTTTTAAGTCAATCGGTACAGGAATACAAAATATACTTACAAACGAAAAGAGCCCGTTTTACCCCGTCAAAGGTCAAAAGTTCAAAGTTTTCGTCTTTAGTGCTCCATTACGTCATACAATGTACCTATATTCCATATTTCAAGTTTATATCTTTAGCGGTTTGGGCGGCAGCCGAAACTGATTAATTTTGGCTATCCCTAAGGATCCCCATAGAATTTCCGGGATAATGATAGTTCATGTGTTGAAACAAGTTGTGTGCTTCCTCCATACCAGATTTCATCCATAACCGTTCAGCTCGTTGGATGTAATAGACGCTTTTTTCACCAACTTTGGGACCCAATTTGACCCCTTAGATAAGGAATATTCGGAAAAACAGGAACAAACGTAACTTTTATTTTGTTTGAGTAGCATGTATACAAAGTTTCAAGTCAATCGGTAAAGGGAATAAAAAGTTACATACAAACGAAAAGGGCCCGTTTTACCCCTTTAGAGGTCGATTTTTCAAAATTCCGTTCTTAGTGCTCCATTACGTGGTCCATTGTATTTTTGTTCCAAATTTCATGTTCGTATCTTTAGCGGTTTGGGCTGTAGGCTGTCTGTCAGTCAGTCACTCAGCGAAGCCTTTTATATAATAGATAACAACATAACAATAAAACATATTATATCAAATAACAACATATCAGCAATATTAAGAAAAAGTAACTACCTATCTCATCATTAATTATTGAAATACATAAATACTTCGCTACGAGTACAGGTATTACATATTTAATTTCCTCGCGGGATTCCTAGATTCATTTTAGCGTCATAAAGTACGTGGCACGTGACACTAAATGGCTAATTTTCCTATTAGTGTCATGTCGCGTCTGTACGGTGTTATACGGATTGCGCATTTGAGCTGTAGGAAAAAAAACAAAACTGATATTTAAGATCTATAGTATTGCTTTGGTTCAGTAACTAGACGTCAGTGACAGGGGTACGCGGAGCAGAGAGCGCACGTCTCACCCCTCTTACCCACCCGATAACATCTCCCCCCGCTCCCATTTTACCCCGCAGGCGTTCCGCGAGTTATAGTCAAACCGCTAAACTCAGACTTCGCCTGCGCGGTACAGGGGCGCCGGGGGAGACGACACAGGGGACTGAGACAGGCGCGGGCAGCGGGTCCCCGGCGCCCGCACCTGTCTCAGTCCTCTTTGTCGTCTACCCCCGCGCCCCCGTACCCGCGCAGGCGAAGTCTGAGTTTAGCGGTTTGACTATAAATGGTTTGCCTAAAGCGATCTAATTCACAACTCGAAATTTGTATCAGCGCCGAGATTTATGAGGATTTGCGCAGCAAATCTTTTAATTCTACAATTCTCTTCTTTTTAAAAGCCATTATTTAACTTGCAATGGATGTAAGTATGTAAGGAAGTTAGGGTGGAATCTTGCAATTTAAATTTGACCAACTGCCCGGCTTCCAATAGAGCTGAAATTTAGCACGCGAAATTTTTTGAAATTTATATCGCGTGACTATACAATAATATGGTACCATGGAGCTAATCTGATGATGCAGTCGGAAGGTGGCCATAGGAACTCCTATACTAAACAAGATAAACCCGTCGTGTTTGGGCTCGTTTAACTTGTCTTGTCTAGCATTCTGCTGCTACATTATATCTGGGACCTCAAAAGATATAATTTTTATAAAGTTATATTTAAAAAAAAAAAATTTTGTATGTAACTAATTACTACTTATTTAAAAATATCATACTTAGTGTAAATTTTGTACGTTATAATTTATCATTTAAGCTTCTATTTTAGAAACTGAGATTATAAAAAAAAATCTCTCTTAGATTTTGTGCACCAAAACGGTTATTTTTCTCAGGGAAAGTCCTATACGAATCCACCTCGGGGGAGGCAGGGTGGTTATGTGGGAATCCCACCTTCGGGCGGTGTACTAAAATACTGGGGATTTCCTTCTTTGCGCATCTTAGTCGGTATTTCGGGAACGCTTGCGCACACTTCCGCGACCTGCCCTTGAACATTGACCTAACCGATCCTAGTCTTGTATGGCCATTGCAGTCTTGTATATCCATTGCAACACATCTCTAATCTGTCAACCGAACGTGCTATACGTTATTTACAATAGTTTCTTCATAGTTTCCGCAACGCGGCTGGTTTAAACGCTACACTCGTTGCATCAGTCGAGGGCTATTTATAAAGTATTCGATGTGTCTAATTTTGAATGTCGTCGAGTAATAAAGATACGAATGCCATTGCCACAGTCTAGTCTGAATAATTTTATGTAATACATTAACTTATCGAATAAAAATACTTTACTCTTATGCATTCGTAATTTTGAATTCGAACTAGAGCTGTAGTTTGGCAAATAACATAAGTAATATCTTGTAATTTTGTTCAGACTTAGACACAGAACTGTGTCTTAGTAGACAAGCATCTAACAATCTCATGTGTTTTACTAACTCAAAACAAAAATAACTTAAGTTTTGTTTTGAATTAGTAACTAGACGTTGTTTTGAGTTAGTGATCTTTAGACCTTCAAGGGTCTGTGGACGATCCAATGCTTTTTATGTAGTAGTAGTGTAGGTAGTTTTAGTATATTGTATTTTGTTGTAGTTAATAAAGGTACTCTTGCCCGATGAAAAAAAGTTTTGTTTTGAGTTAGTAAAACACATGAGCTTGTTAGATGCTTGTCTGATGTACATTGGAAAGGACATAATCACAATCATCATTATCTCGGCCACAGATCTCTATAATGAAGTCTATCTTGCGTCTCCTCGAAGGGACTTAGAAAGTTCTCGTCATCGCAATGGGGAAAGCTGAACACGGCATCATACCAGTTGTTTTAAACTTTTTAACTAGTAGTTGAATTCATACTTTTCAATTAGTTTAATAAGTTGTTGCAATGAATGTAGTTAAAATCTCGTAACGAGATTGGCCCCTTTGCGCTATGAAAAGAGACCCCTAAATTCGTTTTCCTAGTTGGTCCCATAATCAAAGTTGTTCATAGCATTTAGACCACAAAGTCCCTGCACTTCGCAAAACGACATCTTGTATCTGCTGCCTATTTATGTTTATGATCCAGCTACTATCTAAATTATCTAATTGATCAAGTAATAATACTTGATCCATCAATAGTACAAGAAAATCACATTGCATTATCAGCTGCAATCTAACAATACACAAAACATGCCGTAACAACGTGCTAAAGGTAATCGCTAATACACCTATATTACACGTAACGTTCATAGGCATTGTTATGTTTAACCACCACGTTTCATACTCCTAAATTAGCTATAGTTTCTGCTTGTAAGGCTTGAAACTGCGTTAAGCGTCTACCAGACAGCTGCGGGTAAGGTGCGAGCGTGAACTGCGATCTAGAATTGGACCAATCACAGATCTTGATTTGAAAATTTCGTGCTTTGTGTTTGGTTGAACCCTAGACCGTAGCCGCAGCTGCTGCTGTCTGGGGGAAGCTGAGCGGATGCCCGCGCGTTTTCATACCGACAGAGGGATATTGTGGTCGATTGAGAAAATCTGAAGCAGATGCATTGATTTAATATGGCATGAGTTAGAAAGAGATATGAAAAATATATCGATTCAGTAGTTGTTGCCGTGTTTTTCTCCCGATTGTGTCAAATTCCAATTCATATTTGACCGTTTTGACAGCTTTGGGCAAGATTTTCCATATTTGTAGTTGTGAATTGTATCAAGCGACAACAGCGCTAAGTATATCTCTGGTTGTATTAGCTCTCTGATACCTACTGATAAACGGTAAGAAAGGATAAAAAGGAATTTAATTAAGTTTAAAATCGCAGAATGAAACTTAGATAAAGCTTTTATTGTGTGGGCATAAGTGACAAAAAAAATTTTGTGCATACATGGGAATAAGTGCATTTGAAAGAGCGAAAATTTTTGAGTAGGTTGGCATTCATACCTCATGGTTTTCGGTGAAAATGGCACTTAGTTATTTTACCTTTTAACCGTCGAAGTTCACATTATTTGTATGAAAACATGCAACAGGCATTGCAAGCCTGTCCTGTGTATTATAGACTAGGATGTGATAAGCAGCCGTCGGTATGCTTGAGCAATTTGTTTGTGTTTCGGAAAATGTCGCATTAATGCCGTGCGGTATTCGAAAACATGGTTTTGTTATGTTCGAGATTGGTGCTATTATTGTAGTTACTCATAGGTCACGTGCCAGTTAACATTCAATTTCTCAACTTTGGTGCGTCTTATCTTGATTTTTTAATCTGAGAAAGAAGGTAGCTTACTCACAAGACCTCCTGATTGAAAGAGTAACTTCAATAATACAAGATGCATTTCTGGAACGTGGCCCACTTTTGTAAAAGATTCTGTCAACATTTTCCTTCAACCATTCATATTTATACTTTTGCGGAAAACCCTGAGTTCTTTTCAATGCATTCTCACCTACATACATCTGTTGAGAATTTAATAGATAAATTGATTCTAAACCCGTGTGAAAGTTGATAAACAAAGATTTACGTAAGTTTATGGCCCTTCTATGTTAGTAATCAAATAATTTTCACTTTTTAACACCTCGGCCGTTGCACACTTTCCATATTGTACAAGTCTGGAACAATGGTCTTAGTTGCAGAGCTCGTTGATTTGGAAAAGGTGGCGAGAACGATATTTTGTAATGACATCATCATTATACATCTCCAGCTAAAAGACGTCTACTGCTGCATATAGTTCCCCTTAAATACTAGAATTCCTGTATAATGCAATTTTATAGGATTAGTTGCTAGCAACTTGCATCCTACGATCTTAACTATCATCTCACCTTCTGTTTTGTAAAGCATCATGGTAAATTGCTAACGGTATGGATTTATGATATACCAAGTATTTTTGAACCACTGACACGACGACGAATTGATAACAGTAAAATAAATAGTGTTTAAATGTAAGATCATAATTTATAACAAAATATACAGTAAACATCTGCAGTATTGTAGGCTAATACCTTTCTTGATCTTTCCTTAAAATGTGAAATATCTACAAACCGCTGTTAAATTGGAAACTACGTCCCAACATCCGTTTATCAATACACGTGGATTGGTTAAAATAAAAAGTAATCGAGGGGAACCGATAAGAAAGCAGTAAAGCTGAGAGAACTACCAAAAATACATAACGCATTGTGATTTTACCTACAGCACTTTGTGATTTTATTCATCACAAAACGTGATTTCTTACTACTTACGAGGCCTCCATTTATATTGGCTCAAGTTCTACAACTCTAGTTCTAGTTCGTATTAGCCATGAGAAGCCCCATAAACAGTTATTAACAATATTCAGCGGATACTGCTACTCGAGACACATCATATGCTAAGTGTCGTAATAGAGCTGTAAAGTTCGTCAAAAAAATACCACAGGCTGATAAACGAGGCTTATTCAGAATGGGGAGTGCAAATTAGAATTCATCTGTCTAAGATGATCCGTCTGAGTCAGCTGTTGAGTTGGACATAGACCTACCTCAAAGGACGATGATCTAATAAAAACCCCACAATCACGTGGACAGGCCTAGAAGGAAAAATCAGGAGTAGCGTAATGGCATGATGATGTTATAGGTCACTATTTTGATGACGTAATAATATCAGAAGCAGCTTGCAATGAGACCGGGGGTGGCGTTATGTACTCGTCTGACTTCACCAATTTACTCGGAAGCCGTGCGAAAGTTGTCCCAGTCTGACTTGTACATTCGCCTGCATAATGTGCAAATCTCTTATTTACGTTTTTCGTACTTTTATCCTTTTATTTTACTTATATGAAATTGTGATGCGGAATTGTAAAATCATTATAATTTAAATTTCCGTGTTATGAATGTTGCATTTAGGTATTCTTAAAATTTGTATTTCTGTATAAGTAATTTGCCAGTATGGCAATAGGGACCATAACGAGACACAGGATGGAATTTGTCTAATTTATTACTCAACAATAACAGCATATCCATACATTATGTGATAGCTATCTCACGTAGAACATCTAGATCACGAATCAGTTAACATAAGTAATATAATTATTACATATCAGTCATACAATAACAAATTCTTAAATTACAATCCAAATTATAATGTAAGAAACAAGTCAAGTGTTAAATATTAAATACAATATTATCAAATAACACATGAGTTTTAGTATATTTTCGTCTTTTAATTTGATGCAGCTCAAAACAAAAAATGAAATTAATAATACGTTTTATGGTTGAAAAATACAACATATGTTTTTTATTAATTCAACGCCTTTGCCTAAAATTGCAATATTGGGAATGACATAAGCGTGGCACAATTACTTACAAGACTTAAAATGCACATTGTAAAGTAAGAGTACTCAATTGACCTGATACGAGTAGGTAAAATGATCACGCGTTCGACACGTGAAAACCAAACCCACTAGTACTATGATGTGACTTTTTTAACTACGCTGTTAAACTTCACCTTTTAATTACATTGTTTTCATTAATAAATGTAGAGTAAGTAGTTTTCCATTTTAATGTTTTAAAACTTTTATGTTCATTATACGGTATGTATCTCTAGACGTAGAATAGTAGGATATAATTGTATTGATCATTCATTTTACTAGTAAACTAACCCAATAATCGCGTAAATCAAGTATCAAGTAATCAAGTAGCTCTTCCACCTTTACATGGAGTCGACAGCCAATAAACTTTTGCATAGAACAGGTATTATTTTTGTAATTTTAGCACCCCTATTATGGCAAATAAACAAAATGTCTGTTCACAAAATCTCCTCGAATAGGAAATTGACAACTGACATGAAAAATTAGTAGAAAGATTTAATCACACAGAATGTACCTTCCTGGGGTGCCGGGTGCTACGATGGTCTCCTTATAAAAGTTGTTCATAGTGACGAGAAAATTGTGATCCTAGAATACGTCTAAAAATACTAGTTACATGCTAAAGTTTCGCTACAAGTTTTCGCCGTAAGTATACCTATTTTTTGACCCAGGAAAATCCTTTACTGCTGCAAAAAGAGCGCATTTATGTCTAAAAGATGGTCATAAAGATTTTTTCTTTGTTATTTTAGAGTATGTCCATCATTTGGAAACATTACATTAGTTTTGCTACAAGTTTTCTCCATAAGTATACTGCTGCAAAAAGAGCGCGTTTATCGTGACTGCTTTCCATAATAATCTGTAATGAGTCTTAATTTCCAACCGTTGGAATTCGGCCATTAACTTTTTGTCTCGAAAACAGAAAAGTAAACTATATTTCAAGTTTACAATTAATTTATGAGGCAATAAATGTGTTACGTATTAAGTAAGTTCGTATAGGCTGGGTTAGTCATGATGTCAGAGTTTCTATGCCGCCTGAAGGCCTCTGACTTGCCTAAACGGTTAAAACAACCGAGACCTACAATTTGACTTGTCATAGGAGCCACGGTAGCGCTCAGTTGAAAAACGCCACCCGCGGTCACCCATCCAAATACTGACCATGCGGAACGTTGCTTAATTTCGGTGATCGCTGACAAACACCTAGTCAAACTACGCTTCGAGTGCTACGTATTGATATTGTTATATCAATTGCATATCAATTTATCCATATATAAAGCCCGATTACAGAGGCGCCAGCGTAAATTAAATAGCAACGTAAAAAGCGTTCTCTCTATCGAATGCCTAAAGTGAAAAAGAAACAGAACTATGCTATTTAGCTAATATAATTACGCTGGCGCCTCTGTAATCGGGCTTATAGGACTGCCTCGGTGGCTCAGTGGTTAGTGACCCTAGCTTCTGGGTCAAAGAGGCGTGGGTTCGATCCCCACCCAGGGCAAATATTTACGTGATGAACATAAGTTTTTGCTCTGTGTTTGGGTGTTATTTAGTTACTATCTATATAAGTATGTATTTAAAAATAAGTATATGTAGTATATCAGTCTCTGGCAGCCATATCACAAGCTTTGCTTAGTTTGGGGTCAGAGACCGTGTGTAAGAAGTCCCCTAATATTTATATAGTCGACATATAAGTGTCAACATTTTTGTAATTTTTTTAAAATGTTATCGAGTTTCATTTCAAATACTACATTATTATACTATATAATATGCGGTAGGTATTTTAATTCATTTTGACGTAGTGCTAGCAATTCTACTAATATTTATTTTATACTGTGGTTAACTAGTTATGCTAATTTTTACTAATACATTGAACTGCTCGAAATTAATACCATTTCACTAATCTACGTCGCATTCAGTGAGTTTAAAGCATAATTATTTTATTTATTTAAATAGATTAGCATAAAATTACCCTGCATGAATAATTTAATTTTACGACGTAAGTTCATTACTTGTTCCAAAGGTGACACGAACACATTTGGGAAAATGTAGATCACTGTTTCAGCTGGACTAAAGGTCACTAAAATGTACCTACTATATTACGATCGATACCTATTCACTCTGACCTTGAAAAGCCCTATAAAAAATGGACAGACTCGCAACCCTACGGCGATGCTCCATGCTATGAAGTTTTTTTGAAACTAACTTTTCATCACCTATAAGCCGAATAGCACGCCGGTCCACCGATGCCAAGGCCTCGAGCTGATACTTCCGAGCCATCACAAAGATGGCAGCAGTATTCCAGACACGAAAGGAATCTGTGCTTGTTACAGAGTAAGCAACTGTCCCGTTGTGAAATACCGCCTAACCTTGTTCAGGATACCCAGCTTCATACCAGCCAATTTGGCCTTAGGTACGTGCCGTAGTTCAATGAGGGAGTAAGTGTTAGCCCCAGCAGTTCAAGGCGGTCTGTCACAGCTAAAGGAGTATCTCGATATTGAAATTGATAAAGAATATTATTTGTATCGAAAAAGTATAAGATTATGTCTGTCGCGCGTGCACTTGGCATTTTTTTTACGGCCGCGTGCCATGCAGGTTGTTTTTCAGCATGGGCAAAAATTAAATATCGACGACTATTGTTGAAGTACGTTGATAGTACGAGTATGTTGTAGTGGATATAGTAGAGAGACTATCGTGTTGTTTTCTGCGCCTGATAGGTACGTTTGCATCATGGTCATGATATGGTATGTTAATGTGAACAGACACTTTAATACGACTGCTTTGAGAAATCGTACTGTGAATTGGCAGATGAATTAAATGACAAATGTTCGGAACAATGAATTGCAAAATGTGGTAAATGACAAATGTTCGGAACAATGAATTGCAAAATGTAGCGATTTTAAATCATTAGACGATCATTCTGACAATGCGGACATTTTAGATCCGTTGGTTACTGCGTATTTTTAAGTAAAACTTATTTATCAGACTACCAACGTAATATATTTTTGTATAGTAAACAGATAATATGTGTATGTCTACTGTATGCATATGTTTCTATTGTTATTATAAAAGCGTCAAGTGTTTCACCCATACATATGGTTTGCATTTATTTATATACATAATGTATGCTAATTATACAAACAACAACGTCAAATACAACTCAATACCTTAATAACATACTAACCTAAGTTAACCTTAATTTTATCTAAAGGATTATAATAAATTCAGTAAATAAGTTAATTATAGTGACGATATTTTTATATCGTCTTACCATGCTATTTTCTACCTGATGAGTCTATAGCATGTACTCGTAACATCATACTTTATGTAATTTATGACAAAAAAAGTATATATTCCTCTCTTTTCATTGATTCTCTCTTTTGATTATATTTATGACCAACTTCTAATATTTAAACAACTAGGTCCCGGAATTTACGGAATTTGTACGGAACCCTCGGTGGGCGAGTCTGTTTCGCACTTGACCGGTTTTTTTGTAAGCTGGCGTTATTGATATGATTATTAGCTATGTTTCAATAAAACTATTGGTCGATGATTTAAAAATTACACTTGTACACTTGGATATGATTTTGTAAATGAGAAATAGTTACAATACATTAATTAGGCACAACTGTTATCATCTAGTGAATTCTAGTGTATATAAATATGTCAGGCGTATTATGTAAATATCGTTTCTGAAATCACAATCGAATATATGCAATGACTACTAGGTACTGAAACTATAAACTTGACACATGTTAACAGTAAAGTTATTATAACAATACTAACCATAGAATTATTATTTACGTTCATGCAGTTGTAGAGAAAAATAATCATGTTTCGCCAAAAATGGCATAGCCGACTACAACCGTGTACAGAATGCGATTAGTTCGCTCGAATCGATGCGTCATCCATTTAATAATTTGTTGATTTTTCAAAAACGGTTCAGCCAATTTCGCTCAGTCAATTTCAATTTAATATAGTGAAATCGAATGCAAGAGGCCCTTCTAGCGGTACATACACTCACAATGTTACCGATCCTAATGGTTTGGATGTTTGTCTAAAAGACAATCAAAGGAAAGGTGATCTCTTGCAATTAATTATCTTGAAGAAACTCAAGGGTGGGCTTGTTGCATCAGTTTATATTTAATATATATAAGAGATATAGGCCGAATCATACAAGTCGGCGGATGGGAAGTTAGCTACAAGCTCCGGGAAACGCAATCAAGCGTAGCTTTATCTGAGTTAAATCGGTATTGGATATTGCGCACCTTGTAGCTAACTTCACATCCACCAACTTGGCCGATTCAGCCTATACCTATCTTATATGGCATGGTCTAAATTGTCTAAATAAAAGGCTTTCTAGAAAGTTCCTCTCGGCTTTCTTCAGAGTGATCGTGTCACCTGTCGTTCTAGAGTTATAGTTGCGGTTAGAAATATCAGTTTTCACAACTTAAGTTACGCGGAGTATTATTTACCTTTTTCCATTGAACCATAATTTTCTCTTTTTCATTTTTCTCCGGTTTATTGAAATTAATATTGTTGTTTACTTTTTCTTTTATTTACTGAGAAATAATTAGCTACAAATTGACTATGAAACAAAACTATAGTTTAACTAACTGATATAAGGTAAAATTAAAAAAAAAAAACAGGGTTATTATATTAAACCCTCCAGAATACTAATTAACCTTCAATGATTCTAAAATAGACTTGAAATGCCAATTACCATTTAAAGTTTTTAGTACTGCCATTAATTTAAAATATAGGTTAGTGAACTTCTTCCGGTCCCAGGTCTCTAACTTTAGAAGGTTATTTGTTCAATATATTTAAAAAAAGTATTACTTATTTTTTTCTTTTATTAACGCTGTCTGGTATCAATTAGCACCGCATCACGAACAAGATTTGTGCGTTTGCTAAGTTTGCTAGTGGTTACCTACTAACATACTTGTGTGAAAAGTAATAGAAAATGCAACGAAACGAAGGGGGGCTTGTTGCTTTTCTGGGTAACAAGAATGTAGCCCACGGGTTCCTGCCGATGCTCAATTGTTTCAAAAGATACGGCCCATCATTCAACCCATGCGGTAGGACAATACAAGACCAAGCAGCAAACCTATAGCCAGTAAGTAAGTTAGTTCGTAGGTCGGGTGGCTAGTCCTGGTGTCAGATTTTTTAAGTCTCTGACATGGCTAAACGGTTAAGACAACCAGTTCGAAGAACAATATTGTTAGCGTGGAGAAAAAAAACGAAAATGAAGTTAATGTTATCTTCGGAGCAAAAATGGTATGATAGAAATCAATCAATCAAATTGTCGAAAATAAATTATTTTAACCTGACCTTGAGAAACTTGCACAAAATTTAATATTTTTAGAATAGCGAAATGTCACGTTGTACTCGTATGTTAGTCAATGCATTAAATAGGCTCGCTACTTTTCCAAATTGATTTCTAAGCAATTGTTTAATCTTATAATGTATATCTGGTGTTCTTTTTTAGGGTTCCTTATTTTCCGATAATGTAATCAATCATGGAATTATCTGTCACGTGTATATTTGTGATAACAATGAGCGTGCACGTAAGTGCATCTGTTTTATTAGAGTAATCTGCACTTTGCGTATTTTAGCTATACCCCGCGGATTTACTTCCCAAGAATTGTACAGGAACTATTGATATTTTGTTCCGGTACAGATCAGTGCAATATCTCACCAATTTCAACATACTCATTTACAAATTCTTCGTGCTTTATCTTCGACAATATTGTTGTTTATTAATAGACAATTTGGTCACACATTACACTAATTAAGTAATACTAAGTACATACTTTCTCGTAAAAAGGTACAAATTCCTTTTTTAAAATTTTAAAAATATTAAAATATTCCTACAACATCAAATACCATTACCTTTTTTAGGGCAGTCGGATAAAACTAAATTAATACGTATAGTGCAACCAATAAATCTTCTGAAAACGTTATCAGTATCATACGTAGCTACAACAAGGTAAATAAGAAGGATTATAATTTTTTTATCGCACAGTCTGCAATGGCTAATGTCAATGTCAACAAGTGTGTAAAACTGCTATTTGCCTCAGTATTTTTATTATTAATTGTAAAAAGTTTGCTGTTCTTAGACTTTCGGTAAGTTAGTTACAATTCCTTTAGTGTTAATTCGCAAACGTTTCTACGTCTGCTCATTTCACGAAGGTCGCCAGTTTTAATGACAAGTCTAGTATTGGCGGGTAATAGGTGCGAACGATTTGATTTGCTAATTCTCTTTGGGACACTAACGAGTTCCACTCAGTCGTATGCAATCGCGAAGTCTATTTGCAAAATTAAATCACGTCTCTATATTTTGAAATTTTTATAATTGCCGGCGATTCAATTTATCGTAGTCTTGATATTTCTGTTTTAGAACGTTGCCGCGTTGTCCTAAACTTATGGAACGATATCTGCTGTGAATGACACACGGGGTTTGACAAGGCATTGTCATTGGGCTCATACATTATTTAATAATCAATTTTATTTTTAACCCACTTCCAATTTTGCTTTTGCGATTTTTTGCGAAAAATAATTATATTTTGGAAATATACCTATGCAACTTGCGTGCATAAGTATAACAATGACACATGCTTCACTCTCAGAATTTTTTTCCGCCCAAATATTGTCTAGTCATTCATCAACAATAGCTTGAGGAAAACCGCAAATGATATCATATTTTCCCTTTTTAATTACGAACAATGGATGACATACGAGTACATAGACAGTTAGACAGATTCTTAAAAATATAGCCTTGCATAGTGGGTCATTACCATCGTCATCTACGACACTTATAGTGTATTCTACACTATCTGTTTCGATTTCAATATTGTCGTTCGTGCCTTATATGACCGGTATTGTGTAATTATCCAAAGCAATTAATAAACAATTTCACTTGCTCTGTAACCGCATGTTATCTGTCGAATTAAGGTCATCTTCGATTACAGTCGAGTCTTGAGTAGCGGAATTGTTCAATCGTATAGAATTCAATAGCTTTATCTGTCAATGAGTTTTAATCAGGCTTCAAGCGGGTTAAACGCGGTTTATTTCATCTTACAGAATTTTAGTAGCTTGTAGCTTAAACGTTATATTAATTTTTGACTACTTATCTGAATTATCTGCTTCTAAACGTATTATAGATGTTTTTCTACACAAATTCAGTAGGCTCTTTTAAAATCACGGTTGAAACCGTGTAGGCTCTTTCAAAATCACGGTTTCAACCGTGATTTCAACCGTGATTTTGAAAGAGCCTAGCCTTACTTCCTGTTTTCGAACATGTTAGATCTGTATTTTTGGATTTTTCTAAATATTGATCGCTACTTTTTGAAATGCTTATAACTTTTAGAAACTATATCGATGAAACACTTAATTATCACCCCTAATTCTAATCTGCCTTCTATACCTTTTTCATAAATTCAACACAATGTTATTGCACACACGATTAGGAAACTTTACTCTTTAATTATATTTCAGTATGTACTTACTGTGAACGCAAACGTGCTTACAACCTGTTTAAACATTGTCTAAGTTCATTGGTCTTGTACAATGTATTTCATAGTAACATAGGAGAAATATATGGCTCAGGTTAATAAACAAACTTTCAAAGTAACCACTTTTACTGTAATTACTATAAATGCGTGCAGTCCACGAGTAGATAATTACTATTATCAATCAAGCAGTACTCTATTGATTTCTCTATTCTACAAGCGACCTAGTTTACTTGTGAAGTGAAATCAATACAAAACTTACGGACTTTACATTAACACGTTATCGGATTTGTCCCTGTGAAAACATTACTTGTTTGTTTAAATTCCTGTAGTGTATTTTGTACGTTCCATGCATAACAACCATCTGACCTCGTATAGCATTCTCCACGGGCTATTTGACCATGGAAAAGCTTTTTTCTTGTTTAGTGACAACGGTAACTACTTATCTATAATTTATTATCAACGTCTAAAATATCATTTTCAATATCTATGACACTTTATTAATGTTTTGTTATTATGTCAATTTTTGGTTAATTGGAGACGAATTAATTAAGAATTAATTAATATCAGTTAAGTCTAACAGGCTGTTCAAAAATATAAGAACCTCATCAAATTCAAAATTCTGAAGAGGCAGTGAAGGCAGTATTCATATTCATGTGTATCCAACGAGTGAACCACAAAAACCAATACCTGTTCCGGCTGTTCCACATGTACCGCATTGCTGTATGTGGATTCTGATCGTGTTCAAGTGACGAATGGCTAGTTTTTGTGTCCTGTGCCACAAACCTTGTGCCTCGCAGCCGGTTTCTAAACGGGTTCTTTTGTGTTTGCTATTATTCTAAACTGCACATTGTAACGTCTTACGCCTTATTAAAAGAAACTGTGTCCGCTAGCTAAAAAACTAGTTAGATCATCGAAAAAGCCTAGTGAGACACACGCGTCGCGTTGGTTTTCCTATCTTTGCTGTGATCAAAATTCAATACTTTAGCACCAATATGCTGTCTTGGGATTTCCCGGAAAATACGAACCTAAATTGCTTTTGCCTTTCCTTTTATAATTACCGCCTCGATGATTATTGCTTTCCCATATTCTTATCCTTAATCTTAATGTGTCTTATCTAAATCTAGAATGTCACAAATTTGCTTGTGATTGTTTTAAATTGCTTGTTATCTAGTATTATTTAGTTATATACAATGTATGTAGTATGTCATGCTAGTTTCTTGAGATACTTGCAATGTCTTTTCCTCGTTCGTCTTACGGACAGGTTACATTATTTTATTGATATAAGTATTCTGTTTGTAGTTTCCTTAAACGCACGTTGGTCACGAGTTTTCCTACGATACTTTCTTACCGTCATCTTTAGTTGCAGTAAAAAGAAAACAGTTGACTACATTTTGAACTATGTCAGTTCAGTTAACCATTTACGCTAAGTGGTCCTAGATTTCTCGCGAACTGAATTCTGGACCATTTCTATGAAGGTTCTTGTAATTTTACTTGTTTTTGCTTCATTGTGGCATAACATTTAGTTCTTCTTGGTATTATGTTGTGGATACTAAAATGCATTAGGAAAGTATGTGCAGAATTCTCATTCATTTTATTGATTCACTATAGATCTACCAGATACGATATAAAGTATTTATCTTGATATAAAATGATATAAATCTTGATAAATATCAAATTATAAATTCATTCAGCTCTTTTCCTTTGATTTATTTGGTTATCTATAAAAAAAAAGACTGGAATATTCTGCCATTTTTTAAAGTAACAAAAATCAATGTGATTCAATTCAGTGAGATAATCTAATCAAGATCATCGATCATCACATTCATCACATTAAATCTAAAAAGGTTTTACTTACGTCATCACCTGATTATGATTCTCCACGTGATTACCCGCGATAATCCACCGTTGTTCTTGAAAATGCAACTGCGATTTTAATATAATCCAAGATTACAAACGTTAAAAGGCTAATTACGGAGTTGATTAAGAATAATCAAGATAAAGATATGTTAGCTAAAGCAAAACAAAAAAGATTTATGTCTGAGTACTCCATACAATCTAGATCCCAACAAAAACATGGCATGTAAAAAGTACAACAAGTCGAGCAACAATTCTTCAGTAAAAAGTAGTGAGATCAAAATGTAAGCACAAGTCGGTTTATTCATTCAGTACTTATCTATGAGAGCATCAAAGTTGTAAAGATGCGCCCAGATTCTGCCCCCATAGACAAGTATTGAATGAATAAACCGACTTGTGCTTACATTTTGATCTCACTACTTTTTACTGAAGAATTGTTGCTCGACTTGTTGTACTTTTTACATGCCATGTTTTTGTTGGGATCTCACTTCTTTTTGTTAGTCATGGTTTATCACCATACCGTAACGTTACTCTACCCTGTCCCTACCCTGCCCTCTACGGGGCCCCCACCGTGGCCCTACTGATTCCCCACCGAGCCCCTATAAAGCCCCCGCTGCGCCCCCACCACGTCCCCACTGAGCCTCATCAAGCCCCCACCACGCCCCTACTGAGTCCCACTGAGTCCCTACCGCGCTGCTACCGCGGCTTCACTGATTCCACACTGAGGCCCTATCAATCCCACACTGCGCTCCCATCAGGCTCCCACCGTGACTCCACTGAGTCCCTACCAAACCTCCACCACACCCCCACCGTGTTCCCACTGCGGTCCTACTGAGTCCCCACTAGGCCCCCACCGCGGCTCCACTGAGTCCCCACCAAATCCCCACCGAGCTCCCACCACGGCACCACTAAGTCCCTACCGAGCCCCCATCAAGCCACCACTGTGCCCCTATCACGCCCCCACCAAGGGTCTACTGAATCCCCATCAAACCCTAGCCGCGCTCCGACCTCAGCCCCACTTATTCTTCACCGCGCTCCCACTGTGGCCCCAATGATACCCCAACGAGCCCCCATTAAGCCCCCACCGAGTTCCCATCAAGCTCCCACTGTACTCTCACCGTGGCCCAACTGCGCCGCTATCACGCTCCCACTGTAGCGCCACTGAGTCCCCACCATGCCTCCACCGCACTCACACTGAGTTCCCACCGAGCCCCCACTGCGCCCCCACCGCGGCCCCACTGAGTCTTCACCGTATCCCTCCCGCCAAGCCCCCACGATACCCGTACCATACCCGCACCACGCCCGCACTACGTATTCACTACGTCCCCACCACGCCAGCACCACGCCGCCATGCGCCACCGCGCTCCCTACCCTATTACTAGTCTACCCCTGCCCTACCCTTGCCATAGAGATTCAAAATTTGAATCTAGCAGGGACATAAACTGAAACCGAAGTCAAAACCGCAAAGTTATCTTGGTAATCACCTATTTCACGTACTACAATTACGATTACAAACTTATTTGTGTAGATACTAAAATAGGAAAACTAGACCAAAATTAATGTATATTTGATTTTTTCCTTGCTATTTAGGCTAAATGTTAACGGTCATAAAAATTACAAGCTTGTAGGTCTGCTAGAAGTACCTTAGAATTATGATGATCGTTGAGTGAGTGTATGAGTATATCAGTGACAAAATCAAAGAACTTTGACTAGCAATAATTCTTAAATGACTGGTTCGATTTTGATGAAATTAAAAAATGTTCGTTTTTATCTGACGTTCTCTCGATAGTAAAAATATCAGACGTCTAGCTTTATCCAGACCAAAGTTACAGGGGGTTTAAAATGGTTCGAATGACTTCGGGAAAAGTATGCTTACGGCTGTGCTCAACTTGTTCGGGTGCACCGCCGTGCACCCAGATAAATACAATAGAATGTAGGGCATAATTTATTGAGTGAAAACTTCTCTAACCCAAGCAAATCTAAGGTAGTCGGTGCTGACCATTTCTTCATAAAGTTGAAAGCGATTAAGAGGGAACCCATTGAACTGGATGGTAAACTGTACAGAACGATAGGAAAAATAAGTTCAATAAAAAACCTCGACTGAAAAATAGAAGAGCTTAGTGCTTGGGAGGGCGAAAGATATGCATTAAGGTAGTACCTTATAATATTTTAGAAAAATAAACTAACATAAAAATTATCCTTCTATGTTAATACGGATTTATCGGGAGAAAATGAGGTATATATATATCATGTTTTATTGCGCGATAAGTCCCGTATTAACATAGAAGGATAATGTGCTCAAATAGCGAAAGTTTAAAATAACATAAAATAAAAATATTTGGAAGTCAGTACGCAGTTGAATTAAAGTGTTGTGGTAGGTTTGCTTACTTGTCATTGAAGTATATTTTAAAATGTAGCTTCCCGTTTTAGTCCGGTTTCTGACTCTACCTATTACAGTATGTTCTTGTTTAACATATCTACTCGGTATAACATTGGCAATGACAACTTCCAGTGAGGTCAAGCACCAGTATCAATGCGTGCTGTGAACGCATTTGTATCAAAAACATGTTTTGCTTGCAATATTTGTTTAGTAACTGATTGTTTAGAGAAATTGATAAGAGTTCATGGCGCAATTGGTACAATTATTTCATGTATTCGTTGTATTTCAATATAATCTGAATGGAAGTTGAATGGGTTTCGTAATGGATAAAATAATTAAAAATAACACTTAAGTACTCGTATTTCCCACGTTCACGGCAAGAAGCAAGCAATGGTAAGAAGCCAAGAAAGAGTCTCTTACTAGGTATTTATTAAGAAAACGACCAGTATTAGCCATAGTAGGCCGCAGATGGATTTTCATCAATTTTGTGGATGTTGCCAATATCCAAATACAGCTTAGCAGCGGTTTTTAGTAAACTATATATACGAGGTATAGGCTGAATCAAACTTCTTGGCGGGTGTGATTTTAGCAATAAGCTGCGGACAACCCAATCCTCGCGCAGATGTTAGTGAGTTTCAGTCAGGATTATCCGCAACTTGTAGCTGGGGCATTCCACGCGAAGCGGACAGGTAAAGAATTTTCACAAAGTTAGACCATTTCGTTTTTTTTTTATTTTTTGTCTAAAAATAGCTAATATTGTATAAATTATCCTTGCTAAGTTTTATAATGGGCGTGAAACTGGATTAGGAGCTAGACTGGAAATACTGCCGAAATGTGGTGTCCGTCGTCCATCGGTAAAGGGTTGTGTCAACGTAAATTGCATTTACCAAGTTATAAAATTGTAGATTAATATCATTAAACCACTGAATTTATTACTTCATTTTATGACCTTTTTAACTGTATTTTTGTAAAAACAATTCATAAGCTCATAAGTATTTTGCAGCTGATATTTCGTTCGCGATTTTGGGGTTGGTCTCATAGTAGTTGTTCATAATGATAAGTATAAATATTATATATATCGGTACGTCTGAAAGTCCCTTCACTATGCGAAGCAGCAGTCTGTATAAACTCAACTGTTAGTTAATCTACTATACTCGTACCATAAGTTGTATTGTACCATGCCATGCGCCTACTTCAATAACCAGTTAGCCTTGACTTAGGCGCAACGCTGTAGTTAATAAATATAGTTCTAGTAATCGGTACCTGCGTAAAAGAGTGTCTTTAATATATATTTTATTTAAAGGACTTTATAATGTTTTGTACTATTCCAGTCGCTATCAGAAAGAGAAATCCTACTAATATGATAGATCTGAAAGTGTGTTTGTTTTTTTATCCGTTATTCTTTCACATAGTAACAAAGGAAAGGATTAACTTGACATTTTTTGCATGAATATCCTTACATAGGATAAAATAAAGTCGCTATTTTCGTTTGTTTGTTTGTTTGTCTGTATGCTTAAATCTTTAAAACTACGCAACGGATTTTGATGCGGTTTTTTTTAATGGATAGAGTGATTCAAGAGGAAGGTTTATATGTATAATACACCTGTGCGAAGCCGGGGCGGGTCGTCTAGTAGTTTATAAGTCGGAGAGTGTCAAAAAACCTCTTGACTATATCCGACACGTTGCCCCGTTTCTGCGTAAAAGAGCGACAAACGTAGAAACACACATTCGGATTAATAATATTAGATAGTAAGTTTAGGTACACCTTTGAAATTTCCCGACTTTGCAAAGCAACATCTTGTGCAATCCTGCTAATAATAGCCTTGCTATTAATATCTGTACAAGAGTATCACGTAGACACCTAAATCCACACATCAGAAAGAAATGTGGCAGAAACTATTATTTTTAGAAACAAATTGCTAATAAACTACAGTTCTGACCTTGGCTCTAGTTTTCGCGTATCCGTTCAGTAAACCTTCTTACATTTTTCTGATCCGTCTGTCAGTTACATGGATTGGCTTTCATTACTTTTATTCAACAGTCAACGTTCGGCATTGTCAGTTTTCGGATGGGTGACCGCGGGTTGTATTTACAAACGAGCGTTGCCGTGGCTTGGATACGTGAAATTGTATCAATAGGCCCCGGTTATTATTTAACCGCTTAGCCAAAATCTTAGACCAGGATTATCCACCCCGGACTTTATGAATTGACTTTAAGAACGAAGATCAATTGTGGACTTACAATCTTGCTACTACCAAAAATTGTTGTAAATAAGATCAATTCACATTTATTTTTTCTCTTGGGGTTTCGCGATAGCGTTTTTTCCTTCGACATAGGCAACCAACATAAATGATATTCATGTAATGCAAGACTCGCTCAAGTTCTATTATTAGATCTAACGGTAGTCATTCCAGCTTCTGAAGCTTAATTTATCATCTTAATGATCAATTTGTGTGACCAACTTCTCACGAAAGCTTTGCCGAGGCGCCATATTCGCATATTTCAAGAACGTTTACAACTTTACCGATGAAAATGGTTTTTATCTTATTTGGCCACAGGTTAAGAAACATATATAGCTTTGTATACTAGTCTGATCAGTTAACTTCAGGGCAAGTTTTATAGCTATGAAACGCGTATATTAATTTTCAACGGTATGCTGTTCTACGGAATAACAAAATATGCCTAGCGTTCATGCGTTTCGGTTATGCTCCATGAATATCAATTGCGTAATCATGCAGGTACTTACACGCGGTAATTTTCCAGTAAAAACTAAGTTAGGATCAGAAGTGAAGTGAAATATCGTTGTAGGATACCGTCTTTTAAAATCACATACAATTACATTACTGGAGTCCTCACATGTAGCCACTGTCTTAGGACATTCACTACTAAAACGTCTCATCAGTAACCAATCACCCAGTTACCTACAGAAAATAATAAAATAGTCGCTTTAATTGAAATTGCCGTTGAAAGCATCATGTCTGTAGCGCACCTGCGTATTAGCGCGCTAATGCAACCCTTACGTTGATGTGACAACTGTTTAACGCGTTAAACCGCCACACCTAGTTACGTAGCGGCAAAATTTTTGCGCATTAAGGCGCAAGTGAAGCAGTAACATTTCAGAACTTGTCTAAAAACATAGACTCTTCAATGTTAACAATTCGCCGGTCGAGTGCGGAAAGAACAAAAAAGGCTCTTCCGCCCAAAAAAAACATCCTTGACAATTACTAGAAAGCGTTTGACCACAGATATCTGTAGTTTGGCAGTCGGCGCTATATTCACGTGTGTACGTGTAACATTGTGTCTCGGCGTTTACACTCATTAAAAGAGATAATTGATAAACATTTTCTTGATGATTCAATTAAAATGTCATAAGAACATAACCAAATACTCGGACTGCTCTTGCTCTATAAGTGCTCCTGCTGAACTTGTCAGATGCCGATTTTACCTGATTACTCCGTGATTTGTGGGCCGATTTTCGTGTTTCTTTTTTCTACTGGAATCAATGAGGACCATCTCGTCCTGTAAAAATACTAAAATATCTGCCTGCCAAAACGCATTGCCAACGCCACTTTCGCTAAAGTGATTTGGACCGGGAGTGCTTGTATGAATTTGGTTGTACCATTTTTGTCAAAAAATAAGTATAGTTTTAATAGATTTTAAGACATTTTTTCAATGATTTGTTTTCATTGTCCACAGATAAATAGACATCAAAGTAAGATGGCGCGTGTCGAAGCAGTATTTTCATCGCGTGCCGCGGCCGCCTCTAGTCATAGTATAAGCATGTGTATCGTCGCGTTCTTGTTATTAGGTAAGTATTTATTTTTCTTTTTTTTTTTTTTTTTTTTTTTTTTATTTCGAATAGGTTTGCGTTTGACTACACACTACCTGATGTTAAGCAGATATGCGGTCTAGGATGTAACACGTTTACCTAGAAGATACCTATTTACTCGGGATTTGAAGACACCTACATTGTACTCTAGCGGGAAGACAGACCCAGGCAAAGCGTTCCACATTCTGGCAGTTCGTATGAGGAATGTGGACTCGAAACGCTTGGTTCTAATGCGTGGGATGTCCACCACAAAAGGGTGGCGCTTTGGTCGCGTCTGTCTAGCCGTACGATAGAAGAAAGGGGCAGGTGGGACCAGATTGTGCAACTCCTGGGCGCACTCACCGAAGTGTATCCGATAGAAGGCTGATAAACACGCTACGCAACGTCGATGCTCGAGACTCTGCAGCTTCGACTCAGTCAAAGTTTCGTTGCCTATCAGCCTCCTGGCTCGCCTTTCAATGGACTCTAAAGCCTCCAGCTGGTATTTGGCAGAGCCATCCCAAAGGTGAGAGCAGTATTCCATGCAAGACCTGACTTGCGCTTTATAAAGACTAAGCAGTTGCTCAGGTGTGAAATACCGTCTCACCTTAGAGAGAACACCAAGTTTTTTTGAGGCTAATTGCGCTTTTGACTCTATATAAGAGCCAAAGTTGAGAGTCGATGATAGCGTAACGCCTAATAGTTCCAAGCTGTCAGTTACCGGAACGGATACACCACAGAAAGCAGGAGACAATTGGAAGGGCCTCTTTTTGGCCGAAAACAAACAGCCTTGAGTTTTCGTGGCATTAAACTTGACCAGGTTAGCAGCACCCCAGTCAGATACCGCCTCCAGACTCAAGTTGAGCCGTTCGACCATAGCCTTTCTGAGTGACTCGATCTGTGGCCCGCTCGTTCTAGCATCGGATGTGTAGCTCTCCACGACTGTACTGTCGTCTGCGTACCCAAAAATACCGGGCTTTAGCAAGTCGTTAATATGCAGTAGGAAGAGCGTCGCAGAGAGCACTGACCCCTGAGGAACACCGGCATTGATAGCCATTTGGTCAGACGAACAGCCATCTACAACTACTCGTATCGACCGATTCCTCAAGAAATCAGAAATCCAAGCGCAGAAATCAGCAGGTAGGCCGTAAGAAGGAAGCTTGCCAATAAGACTCTCATGCCAGACCCTGTCAAATGCTTTGGAGATATCCAAGGAGACAGCCAGCGCCTCTCCGTGTTTCTCGATGACCTCACTCCATATGTGTGTGGCGTACGCCAGAAGGTCCCCAGTAGACCGGTTTCGGCGGAAGCCGTACTGACGGTCACTGAGTAGGTCATTCGCTTCTAGGTACGCCAGGAGCCTGTTGTTAAGAACACGTTCCATACTCTTGCAAAGTATGGACGTGATCGAAATCGGTCTGTAATTGGCAGGGTCGGCACGGCTACCTTTTTTAGGTACAGGCTGCACGTTAGCAAGCTTCCAAGATTTGGGCACTTGACCTGTCTTCAGAGAGAGGCGAAAGAGGCGAGTCAGCACAGGCGACAACTCAGGCGCACAATTCCTTAGTACAATAGCTGGAATACCATCAGGGCCACTGGCCTTGTTCACATCTAGACTGCGGAGAACTTTGAGAACCTCCTTTTGCCGGATATGTATTTCACTCATTGAGGTGCCACAGTTTGGCAAAGTTGGAGGTCTCGCACTACCGGGGTCCAGACGCGAAGACTCCGCAAATTGAGATGCAAATAAATTTGCCTTCTCAACCGCGGTATGAGCCAGCGAACCATTAGGTTTCAGCAACGGAGGCAGTGAGGGGCGGCAGAAGTTCGCTTCGACCGATTTAGCTAAGGACCAGAAAGCCTTACTACCCGCAGGGTATGAAGCAAGCCTGTTCCCTATTCGACTAATATGCTCAAAGCGAGCCCTCCGCATAACCTTTTGCAGGACTTAGCAGCCCTATTGTATTCCTTCTTCCTCAGATGTATGTCCTTCGCCTTACGGTTTCGAGCATCGACCCAAGCCAGGTATGCCTGATGCTTTTGCGAATCTTATTCTTACAATTTTAAGTTATTTAATATTGACTTACTTACGAGTACTGACTGCCTTAGTGGCGCGTTGGGTGGTGACCCTGACTCCTAGGCCATAGAGGCGATGGTTCGATTCCCAGGGCAAGCATTTATGTGATGCTGGATGTGCTCTATGTCTGGATGTTATTTTCTATATGTATAAGTATTTATTTGAGAATATGTATAAGATGGTTCCTAATACATATTTACTTATTTGTTATATTTAAACTAAGAAATATTTAAAGCCATCCTGAGAAAAATAGTACAAATAAGATAAGCTTCTGTAGGTACAGATCTTGAGTCGTAAAAATAACCTGCGATAAATCATGTACTATCAGAGGAAAACGAATATTTTCAGATTTTTCTTAAGCGTTCTTTAAAATGTCACTCCCATCATAAAAAGTAGTAACAGCGACAGTATTTAACATTTTTCTATGAAGCTAAGAATAAAATCTGGAGTACACAACTAAACAGCTGGACCTGTTGTTGTACTTCAAATTTAATTCTTCGAGTCACCTACCTATATGCGCGACATTCTAGATCGCATTTTTAAAATCATACAGGATGTGCCCAAACGAGAATCTATGTAGTAAAGAAATAGTATACTCGTATTGCATGTAAAAAAGACACCCGTCTCATGACTATTTTGCCACGCCATAGAACATGTTTAAAAATACAGCGAAAACAAAGTCACAAACCCAAGTCTGTACAACATCAGTTATAATAGTACAATGTATGAAACAATAGGTACTCAGCACAACGCACGAGAGCGCTCGTGTTATACTTTGACAATGACTTTCGTGCTGGCATTGACATGCAAAGCGTTTCGCTGGTCCATTGCCCCCCACCTGCGTGTTAGTAATGTTTATCTTCACGGTTGGAAGCTGGTTAACTACATCATTATAATTTAGCTCAAATCACTGTTTTCTTTTCGTTTTATTTATCGTTTTTTGACAACTTAATGACAGGACTTTAGACTGTCGTTATATTCCAAAGATATAATACAACCAGAGAGATGTTGCTGTTCTTGCTTGAGACAATTTTCAACCACAAAAATGTATGGAAAATCTTGCCTAGAGCTGTCAAAACTGTCAAATATGAATTGGAATCTGAAACTATCAGGAGAAAAACACGGCAACAGCCACTGAATCGAAATATTTTTCTCGTCTCTTTCTAACTCATGCCATATCAAATCAATGCATCTCCTTTAGATTTTCTCGATCGACCACATTATCCCTCGGCTTGGAATCGGCATGCGTAAACTGGATCTTTGCGCCGAGTTTGTTCCCGTGATAAAGACAGGCTGGTACATTGAATATATTTTTATGATTTACTTGCATGCCACCTTCACGTGCTCATCAATTATGCAGATGTAGTTAACTCAAAATGGCATTTTTTAAACCTTGCTACTTAAGTAATTGACGCGGCGAAGGATCGATAGTTTCTCTTCTGAATATTACTAAAAATTAACAAACAATATTATAATGTGACTTTGATGAGTACATTTCAAAAAAAGTACTTCCACAATCTTTAAAATCCACGTATAATTATTAATTACAAACTATGTACCTGTATAGTTAACAAATCGTAGGTATAATACAGGCTCAGTGCAGTCCAAAGTAATTTTATCTCAACGCAAGGTGAGTAGTCGAGGTCGGAATTTTTTAGTGGAATGAACTTGCATTTTATCAGATATCTCAGCAAATGTTATGTTATGGTTCATTAAAATAACGAAGGTCTTGCAAAGCGGTTCATAAAAGCTAAATGATGTGCACTTCGGGCAAATGTATCGTAAATATCGGAAAATACGGTTTAGTGTAGTAAAAAGGACAATAATTTACTGTAAATTATGATAAACCACGCTTTACTCTCATAGCCCACACTAGGATTCCCCTTGTCGAAGTTACGGAACACACACAAAGAAAGGACAACTTACTTTGCAACACAGGCTCCTCGGAGACCTAGTGTAGAGTGCAGCGTACTTAATTTAGCCTAAGCATCTTTTTGGAACAAATAAGCTATTATTTATTTATTTGTTATTATTAAGTAACACCCAGACTTAGAACACAAATTGAATTTCATTAACCACATCTCTGATGGGCCGAGAAGCGAATCTAGGACTGTATGCATCGAATGCAGAGGCTGATACCTAAACTGAGCCAGTATTATGAAAATTTTAACATTTATGAAGTTGCACCAGGAGAGATGCTACTACATATTTATTTTAGCGTCTTGGTGCAATTCAATATGCAAATTTTTATGCAATATTGTCACGGAAGCTAGAAAAAATGTGGTCTACCTGTGTAATTATTATGAACCAAAATTTTGTACTGAAAATTCCCAAGTAGCATTTTACTCCATTTAAGAGTACACATTTAGTTCCCAGGTGTACCCAGCATTATTACAGTTCACTCTTGATGTATAAGCTGCATTATTGCGATTAATTACACCTACACCTGTCTGAGGGACTTATAGGAGTGTAGAGTTATACTTTTATATGTTTGTTGGTGTTATAATACTCTAACAATTATCCTTTAGTCAGCCGTCTGACTAAGAGCATTATAGGAGGGTAGAGATACGGCAACCGCTGTTTAACGGCCTACTTGTACGATGTTGTAGAGCTAGCATTTTAATAGAACACACGTGGTCATTTATAAAGCTAAAGGCTGTTATGTTTACTTGTTTTAGACTGTTATACAGCTAGTAGCTGTAGTAGGACTTGTTTGTGATCATTAAAATAACCTTTTTTACTATCTGTACAGAAGTGTTTAAATGGTTCGCATGTGCACTGTAGGCTGTTAAAAGGACTATATGTGTTGTCCATTAACATCAATAGCAGTTTATTTGTCCACAAGTACTACTCTTATTTGCTTTCATTTCCACCATTTTGTTCTAACCTAAAATTTACCAAATAACAAATCTCAAAAATTATCGTGCAGATTTATCACAAAATACGCAGATAGAGCGATTGAGTTTTGGTTTCATGTTATAATTAATTACCGTAGTATAATCATAATGCCAAGATAATATCAAAAACTGAAAATTGTAGATTTCCTCTCAGCCAGTTTTAAATATTTTAAAATGAATATCGCGTTTTAACAGAGGCGCGTGAATATTTTAGCTGTAAATATGTATACATTTCACGATAAAGTTGCATTCCCATGGCAATTAACATTATTAAGTCTTTGAAACAGGTACATTCCCGCGTGGTATCATAAATTTTTATCCAAATATCCGCCGGAGTTATTAAGTTTTTGGATGGCACACACAAAACCATAAACAATTAAATTGTGAATAAAATTATAAAATGAAGAAATAATTTAGGGCACACGTGAATTTTAGGTAGCACTGGAGTACTTTTGTCGGATTTTTTAACTGTGAAGGCTGTGTATTTAGCCACGTGTTACTCTTTATTACGCTCATGTACATTGTATGGATCACACTGCGTCCCATATAGTGCCGCAAGTCAGCCTTAAGTCCGATGTTACTACTTAAACTGCTATTATAATGCTATTATACTGCTAATGTACAGCCATAGTGAACTTACGGCTGTCTAATTTGTGCCCAAACTGGTTCTATAAGAGCGTTATAGCAAGCTATACAGCTCTTATATAGCTGACTTACACAGCTTGTGGAGTACATGTGAACGACTAGACATCTTATATAGAACCCCGAATGCTACTTGGGTTATTTTTCGCAAAAATAGCATGACCGACTTCACCCGTTTACAGAATTCGCGAATATTTCGCACGGATGGATGTAGCATTTTCCACATTATTGTTGATCAGCCGATATCGATAAAATTTAAATGTGACCAATTTCGAAGTATACTCTATCCAATAAAAAAAGAATTGTTGAAATCGGACTACTATGAAAAAAGTTATGCGTGGTTACACATAAAAAAAAAATTACTCGTCGAATTGAGTACCGGTGGTTCGTCGGTCAAAAAATAAACTGATTTCTTTCAAGTTACGGTGATACTCGTAGACATTCAGATGTTTAATTTGTTTATTTATTACAGACAAACATGTCCTTAGCATTACCAAAAAAAAAATATGATTATTAAGATTTAGGCTAAAATTATGATGATTACGTCTCCTAGATTTGCTTCTGTTTAATTAAATATAATGATATATTAATCAAAAAGCCTTAGATTGTATGCTCTTTACTGGTGCGCAGCATTTACTAATGATTTAGGCTCAAATATTAAAAGAATAAAAATGCTATGTTCCAGGTTTACCAAGTGCACATTCCCAGAAAGACAAAATATATCTCGAAATCACAGATCTCAACCTCCTCGTGGACCAAACAAATCTCTTCAAGCTAATACAAGTGTAAGTATACAATTTAATGTTAAGAAATGTACATGCTAAATTTTCAATAATCTATGATAAGTCAATAAATAACAAACTAAGGGTGGATTTAGTTCTACGACAAGATACTTAAAGTACAAGGAAAAAAATGATATAAGTTGTGACGTTATCCAGAAGTTTGAAAGCTTTGTTTTCATGACGAGACATTGCGCTTGGTTTTCAAAGGTGAAAGTTTTTTTTTTCAATCAGGTTTGCGTTTGACTACATACGGCCTGATGTTAAGCAGATCTGTCAGACTATCAATTTTGGTCATGTTTGTTGTCAATAAGATTTTCATTTTTTTTTTCATTTAGATTTTCATCTTCTTACTATGTAAAAAGCCATTAGGTCTTCCACAGACCACTGGACAGCTACAAAAATTCCAAATGCTCAATTTCAAATTTGAATTGTTTCAGAGGTGAATACAACACAAGTCTGATCATGACAGCTGTGATCCAGCACCCCGACATCATCCAGCTGGTGCCCTCTAGTATACCCATCCCGAAATCAGATGATCCTAACGCCTCGGCGGTTAACTCGTACGATATATGCGCTCTAGGCAAGAGCCCGGGGCACTCTGAAGTCACATTCAACATCACACCTTCGGGATATCTCAAGTGAGTGGCATTTGGTTTCTTGAAATATACAACTACCGTCAATGTAGGTGCAACTGGTAAGATATAAAAAAATGCAAGTGGATTCCCTCCGCGCGGAAGAAGTGAAACTTCGACGCAACAGTGCTTTCATAACCCCTCCATGGTAGCGTTAAACGTTTAAAGCAACCTTGTTGGAAGTCGCATTAGAAGTGTCACTTCAAAAATCAGGCATCCTGGGTTCCGACGACCCCTAAGCCTCAGCGATCATCTCACATGATGAAATATGCGCTTTAGGTTTAGGCAATAGTCCGGGGTACTCTAAAGTCACATTCAACATCACACCTTCGGGATACCTTAAGTAAGTGGCATTTGGTATATGATATCGGTATCGACCTTCTAAACTTGTCGTTATTAACCGGACAAAGTAGATATATCCCAGGTTCCGAATGACCCAAACGCATCAGCGCTCTTCTCATATTGAACGTCACACTTTCGGTGTATTTCAAGTAAGTAGCATTTTGTGCATGATATCAGCAGAGACCACTATTGACCGGCCAAACTAGATGTCCAATTAACCCTGGTACCGACGACCATAACGCCTCAGCGGTCATTTCTCATGATATAATATACTGCGCTTTAGGCAGAGCCCGGGGTACTCTAACCCCTGTTCTATGGAAGACCTAAACCTACAAGACTGCAGTGGTCGCAGTGGTCAAATATTGGGAGAAAATATTTTAACCATTTTGAACACTTGACACGACGAAGAAATGAGCATCCTCCATCTTTTGCTAACTAACCCTGAACAGTGCAGGCAAATGACGCTTACTTCGTCGTGTCAATGGTTCAAAATGGTGTTATCCAAATCTCGCCACGATTTTTTTTAATATAGTCACGAAATCGCCATGCGGTTTTGCCATTTCTACGGGACTGCGGTATACGTGATGAATTGATGATAACTGAGTTTGCCATCACAACATCTGACCAAGACTAATTTGCTTAGGTATATAGACGGTACTCCATTGCACTAAGTTTGATAAATAGCACTTTATATAAACTATCTGCTTTTGAATTTGTTTTTGTTCTTTTGTGTTTAGGTCGCAGCCATTCTAGTGCCTCACTTAGTTTCAAAACGTAACAAATCCATTTATTCTTCATGTTTATAAATACGATAGCTAAATGGTAATGTTGTTTTAGGACAGCAATAATTTGTGGCGAATTTGCAAATTTGATGCAGGTGCGCATTACCGCATTGTCTAGACTCAAATTTCTCCTGACTTGCAATGTTATTGTAATTTAATCTGATCTTGATACTAGACTTTTAATAACAATAGAAGTTTTCTATTGTTCTACGCCAGTTAGTAAAATCAATGTTAAGGTGACGACGCCTTGTATTCAATTTAAATTATAATCTTTTCATCTCTCGTATGTTTTACGCGAATCTCATTGGCCTGTGATAAATATTATGTGATTTTTATTGGTCAGTGATCGATTTTCCGAGTTTCTTATTGGTCTGTGATTAACCTTGCGCGACTTCCATTGGCTTTGATCGAGCTAACGCGACTCTCATTGGTGATTTATTAAAACGTAAGCTTTGCAATGTAACTGTTTTCTCTAATGAATAGAATTCCTAATTTGTTCGACAGTGGATTAGTAAAGAATGGAATGATACATAGGGCGAATCAAACATTAAAACGTATGTGAAGTTAGCTACAATCGCCAACCCCCAATCATCACGCCGGTTGACGTATGAATTTGTATTTAGGGGATCAAGTATTACGTAAACAGATGTATTACAATTATTTAGTAATTGTAAATTATTAAATAATTGTAATATCCCCTCCCCCACCCCCCCTTGTTAGCAAAAGTAAGTAAAGCTCTCCCCCAGGCCATTCTTACGTAAACATAGGTACCTGTATGCATTTTTCTTTTTTATTGATTCATGAGCAGCAGATTTAATTCTAGAAATAAGAAAATACATCTAGGATAGTGGACTTTAACACACATATGCGTAAAAATAAATAACTATTGCTGACGTAATCACTATCTAGACCGCCCCACCCCCCATGTCATCAAAGATAAGCAAAGGATAAACCCTCCCGCCCCCCTATAGTGCTTATGTAATACTTGAACGGCCCTTTTGTATTACTGCGCAACGACTTGTCTGATGTCTCATATTCACAGACACCAATTATATGTTAGGTATAGTACGTTATTTTTCCAAGGTTATAACATTTTGAAGAGTACATTAGGACATATTGTACAATAATTATATAGGACTATGTTTGGCTACTAACTCAGTAGTTAGAAAGCTATATTGTGATCGTGAAGATAAAGCGTTACTGCTATTACATATATCATCCTGAAAGATATGTTTCACTCTTTGATCGAGTACTGACTATTTATTTATTTATTTTCCAGTGTGGATTCAGTATTCCTGCGGGTAGTAGTGATGCATTCCAACGTGATCTACGTGATATCATACATAATGGGGTGGATATATTTCGCGGCGTGGTCCATTTCCTTCTACCCCCAAATCTACACCAACTTCAAGAGGAAAAGCGTCGTCGGATTGAACTTCGACTTTTTGGCGCTCAACATCATGGGCTTCACTATGTATTCGCTGTTCAACTGCGGGCTTTACTTCTCGGAAGAAATCCAGGTAATGTACAATCCTTACTACAATGATAAATCCGAAAGTGTGTATAAGTTTACTTGTTACATTTCATGCTAGGAACGGAGCAAATCGTCTTGATTTTTTGCTTCTATGTATAGCTTATAGGTGTCTTAAACTATGTTTTTTTCCTATATCACGATGGTGAAGCCGCGGATAAAAGCTAGTTTTATGATATACCGATTTGTGGAACAGACATGGATTGACAAACGTTCGCAAGCTTCCGAACGTTTTATACATTGATATCCCTTTGCATTTTGAATTGATTTTAATAGTTCGCTGCAGGACATAAACCTACCCACGAAGGTTGATTGGCCTATGTCCACCACACTGGCCCAGTGCGGGTTGGTGGATTCACATACGCCATCGAATTTCCTCTACGGACGTATGCAGCCCGGGTAGCACAGCAAGGGTGGAAAACCATTTTATCCACTTTTAATGTCAGCTGTCATTGTCAATCGATAATTGATAAAACGGTGGAAAGACTATTTGTCCCTTTGCCATGCTTCCCGTGCTGGTTGCCTCACGATTTTTTCCTTCACCAAAAAGCCAGTGGTGTGAAATTCCGTACCTAAATTCCAAAGAACTCATTGGTAGGTACTGGGTTGTGAACCCACGACCTCACGATTGTAAGGCGGGTGTCACTACCTCTAGACCACCATGGACCTTCACTGTAATTACAGCAGATTTACTGTAATTTACTTCATCTACTCGTACAGTATTATGGTGAATATAGTGTATGAAATCACTGTAATATTTGTTGATACAAAATCTCTACAAATCTCTGTACACAGAAAACATTACAATTAATCGTAATTCTGAATTTTGTTCAGAAGAAATATATAGGTTGAGGGATCCATAGAGTTATTACGCATCAAGGATATAAAAACGAAGAAAAGAAACCGTATCTGAATCTTGAATAGTCTATATCTCTCGATTCGCTCTAATTTCTGAAAATGTGTATTTTTTTTATATACTGTATAATCTGCTGTATATTTTCTCAGAAAATACTGTTTTTTTTAAAATGAAAATACTGTAATTTGAAGGACCCTGCACTGCACTGCAAACTCTGGCAAGAAACCTATCCCCCACCACAAGACTTCTTAGAGCCAGCGGAAGAACTCCCCCCAGGGAATGACTTAGCGTGGCCAACGTGGAAGTCGTTGAATCGACTCCGGACCCAAGTTGGCCGCTGCAAGTTTAATATGGCCAAATGGGGTTTCTCTGACGTAACCTCAGTCGAGTGCGACTGTGGAGCTGTGCAGACAATGCAACACCTATTGTCCTGTCCTCAGTGCCGAAATACCTGCACACTGAGCGACCTAGTGGAAGCCACCCCGCCTGGAGTAGCAGTCGCTAACCACTGGGCAAAGCTTATCTAGAAAGATCATCACCATCTAGATCTATTACCTTAGAACCATCGACACGAAGAAGAAGAAGAAGCTTCAATTATGCTCATATTTTATATTTATTTCCATGAATTTCAGACGCAATATTTTGCCCGGCATCCACGCGGTCATAATCCCGTCCAGCTAAACGACGTGTTCTTCTCTCTTCACGCCGCGTTCGCCACTCTCATCACCATCGCCCAGTGCTTCATGTATGAGGTGAGTTTCACATGGCACACACACTCAACTGAACTGACTTTATACAGCAAGACCTTATTCAGTGCACAAATTTTTATCGCGCAATAGATATCATTAATAGAACATAAAAAGATCAACTTTTTTTCATCATTTTTTTGTCAAACTACTTATCCCAAAAATAATAAAACTGCATGCACCTTACACTCCAGACAATAACTACTACCTAAAACGTATAGCTATAGTCTGACCGTTTAACTGAGTCCTCGCCTGCGCGGTACAGAGGCGCGGGGGTAGACGACAAAGGGGACTGAGACAGGTGCGAGCGGCGATGCGAGCGGCGGGTCCTCGCCGCTCGCACCTGTCTCAGTCCCCTTTGTCGTCTACCCCCGCGCCTCTGTACCGCGCAGGCGAGGACTCAGTTAAACGGTCAGACTATAGCTCTCTCAAGGTCAGCGCTACCGGTCAATGGCCCCTCACCGTAGGTAAATAGTCGGCGCGGCGTACAACTCGCCCCCCTCGGTTCTTAGTAGGTACAATACCTACGTCTCGCGACGCAGCCGTAGGTATTCAGACGTAGGGTGACATTGATTACCCCGTTTATCTGTATACTTTCACTTGAAGTTATTTCAATATTTTTGTACCAAAGTGTGTGAAAGTAAAATAGAGGTTTAATTGTTTGTTTATTATACTTTCCGTATGCAAAGTTTGTGCACTGGAAATAAAATCCTTCTGTATACGTCGCTTCATGTAAATAGAAAGCTGGAGCTTCAAGCTGCGCACAAGGAAATTTAACTCCTATTTGCACAGTTGATAGGAGTTAAATCTCTTAGTATGCCGCTTTAACAAGGAGATTTAACTCCTATTACGTGTTCAATAGAAGTTAGATTTCCTTGAGCGCAGCTCGACACTAGCGTTATTTTTACGTGACGCAAGGTATACCATTTTAACCAAGGTTGTTGTTCGTCAAAGATGGCATAACCAACTTCAGCCGTGCACATAATTAAAATAGTTCGCATGAATCAATGTGTCATCCAGCCCGGGTAGCACGGCAAGGGGAGAAAACCATTTTATCCACTCTTAATGTCAGATGTCATTGTCAATCCATACTTTATTTCCTCTTCGAGGGGATATAAAGGTGGAAAGAATATTAGTCCCTTTGCCATGCTTCCCGTGCTGGTAGTAAATTTTATATCATTGTCGATTTTTCAAAAACGACTCTATATAATTTAAATGGGAACAACTTCTGACGTATGATCTAACAAACAAAAAAAGGATCAACAAAATCGGCCTAGCGGCTTAGATATTCCTAATAATAATTAGTATATCAGTCTCTGGCAGGCATAATACAAGCTTTGCTTAGTTTGGGATCAGAGACCGTGTGTAAGATGTATCATATTTATTTATTTAACTAGCTGACCCGGTTAACTTCGTCTCACCATCTGTCAACTGTCAATGACACTCAGAAACCTTCTTTGGCTCATGCACAACAACTTTGCTAAAGATCATCAGGTGATCAAATGCATAGTTTACGATTCTATACAGGACATAAAGACAAACATTCAATTTTTATATATTATTTAATTATATGATGTTGATTTTCCAGCGCGACGACCAACGCGTATCCCTCTGGGGCCGCATCCTGCTGAGCACGTACTGCGGCGTGGTGGTCATATGTGCGGGCGTGGCCGGGCTCGGCTCGCTGGCCTGGCTCGACTTCCTCTACTACTGCAGCTACATCAAGCTCAGCATCACTCTCATCAAGTACATGCCTCAGGTGAGCGAGTCAGTAACTCGTGTGAGAGTCAGTAACTCGTGTGTGAGTCAGTATCTTGTGTGAGAGTCAGTAACTCGTGTGAGAGTCAGTAACTCCTGTGTGAGTCAGTATCTTGTGTGAGAGTCAGTATCTCGTGTAAGAGTCAGTAATTCGAATGAGAGTCAGTAAATCGTGTGAGAGTCTGTAATTCGTGTTAGAGTCAGTAAATCGTGTGAGAGTCAGTAACACGTGATAATTTAACCAAAATAATTTAACCCGGGGGCTCCTATACAACAAAATGTGATTTTTTCGCCGTTTAGTTCGATATTAAATGGCAATAGGTAGATGCTTGAAATATTCATAAATAGTTAAATTAAAATAAAATAACTAACCCTTGTGGTACGGAATCCTTCGTGCGCGAGGTCTATTCGCACTTGGCTGATTTTTTTATTTACGTAACAAATCACATGGACCCTGGTTTTCTGTGGAGCAGAAATGTAATAAGATTTATATCTTTTCAGACTCCTTAGTTTCATAATAAATAAATAAATAAAATATTTATTCAAAAAATCCTTATTACTAAATAACTTACACCCGACAGAATACAGTTTACTGAAACTACATATTAATTAAACAATCGGTGTACACTGGGGCCCACACTAGGGTAGCCTGTGTCGTGGGCTCCAGGCTCTTCCACTAATAGTAATTTTTATTAATAACAATATGCAAGATAATTTTAGAAACTTATTGAAAAAATTATTTGAAATACACTGTAAAAGAAAAGTCTACTTTTAATCTATTAAACTATGCTATCTGAGTTAATCCTAAAATATTTATATTAATTTATCATTACTTACTACAAACGTAACTTAAAAATAAGCTAGTCAAGGACAATAATGAGTTATGCGGCGATGCCTACCATCACGGATGCAACTGCGAATGCGTTGAAAACGCGTGCGTGTGAGTGCGATAAGTTAGATCACAGTTTAAATTAATCTCAAAACTTCTTGAAATACTCTCTGAATGTCATAGTTGACATTCAGAGACAACGCTCAATAAAATTGCAAGGGACGTTGCTCAATTTGGCAGCTCAACAAACAACTTTAGACATCCCCGCGACACGTTTGTGTAAAGCAACGTAATTATCAATTTCAGGCGTACATGAACTACAAACGCAAATCCACCGTTGGTTGGTCGATCGGCAACATATTCCTGGACTTCGTGGGCGGGTTCCTCTCCATCCTCCAAATGATGCTCAACGCGTACAACTACGACGACTGGGCGTCCTTCTTCGGGGACTTCACCAAATTCGGTCTAGGCGCTTTCAGCCTCATCTTCGATGTGTTCTTCATCCTGCAGCACTATGTCTTCTACAGGTATGTGTGTGTGTGGTCTGTAGCGCGGGAGTTGTCATTGTCAATTTCACTGTCAGTTTCAATTGTCATCTTTCAGATTTTTTTATACGTTAGCGTTTACAAAAATCTTACTTGCCAATAACATTAAATTCATCTTTAACTATCACCAATTAATGTTTACTAATGAAAGTTGTTGTTTGTTTCTTACTCTTTCACGCATCAGCAGAAAAAGTGATTGACTTGATTCTACTTTTACTATGAGGCTACTTTTTATTCTAGGATAATTAAAAGATCGTGCAGAAAGCAGCTTAGGGACCGTTCAAGTATTATGTAACGCAATTTGGGGGGGAGGGGGAGTCTTGTTAAACGTTACGACGCGTTACAGGGTGTTAGGTTACGTGTTACGTAACACTTTTTTAACTATAATTATTGTATCAAAAGTATTTTCGGGACTTAACGGTTCCTAAGGTAGCAAAATAGTGGACTATTGTTGGGTGTTTAGAGAACGGGGGGTACAGAAAAATGTTATGGCGCGTTACACAGGGAGGAGGGGGGGGTCAGAAATCTTCAAAAATTGCGTTACGTAATACTTGAACGGTCCCTTAAGCTAGTATTAATATGACCAATTTATATTAACCCGTAGGTAAGCCTGTTTTAACACACTGCGCTCTTTTACCTGCTCTTATTTATATATTTATAATTCCACTTCAAAATTCATGAAAAAGATAATAGTTTCCCATGATTATCTTCCACGATTTTTTTTCTAAAACGCCTGATGAATCCTTCATACCAAATGGCGAGTTGACAACTCCCCGCATAGTTTTTAAGGCATTGTTTTATCTAAAGCCGCTGATCGATGTGCAAAAAGTCTTCGACTTTAAAACCGCGGTTTTAAAATCGAAGATTTTATACGTTCCATTTGACGCTTTCCTCTTTTGCATTTTACCTTTTCTTTGTACTATAGTGTTACGTGAAAAAGATTATTCTTCCAAAGGCAATTAAAATTATCAATTTCACGCAACGCTATAATACTAAACACATTTATTCTAAAAAAAAGTAAACTGCAAAATAGGAAAGCGTCAAATGGCAGGTCGAAATGTCGTTAATTTTAAAACCACGGTTTTAAAGTCGAATACTTTTTTTAAGTCGATCAGCTGCTTAACACAGCTTTGGGTGCCTACTAACATAGCAATAAGCAGGGTTCCATTAACATTCACTAACCAACCTTACATAACTGTAGTTTTAACATAACGACGCAATATATGCCGAGAAAAGAAAATGGCAAATGAAATATGTATGACTACGCATTTGTGAAAGAAAAAGTGACACCCATAAAAACCGTAAAGATAATGTGAGATTTAGAATTAAAATACTACAGCATGGTATTTATAGAACTCAAATATGCCTGATATCTAAGGTTTAGCGGTTTTTACATGGCATCGATGGATTTTGACTATTCTGGAATATTCGAGTGAATAACTAACCAAGATCGAAATCAGGACCAGAAAGAAACTTCAAAGGGTTTTCTAGAACTCTTGATATGCAACAGGCACTTGAAATCGATTTAGACCTCTAAAATGTTGATCCGAAAGTGGACATTCAGTGAAGAAACGAATCTAAGGTAGTCGACGCAAGAAATAGAACGAGCAAAAAAAAAGTAAGAAACATCGAGTTGATTAATTGACTGAAAAACAAACCGTTATAGAAACATTCATAAAGCATGCTGAATTGAAATCAAATGCAAAGTATTGAAAAAGTATGAGAAGAAGCTTAATGCAAAATGGGAACATCACTGCACAACTTGGATACAAGAAAGCCAATTGACAAGTCAAGAACTGAAATCAACACAATATCTCCAATAATCAAAACAACACCATCTCACACAAAAAATCAAGACAATCACACAAAATCATCATCAAAACCAATCGCACGAGCTTCACACAATACAAAATATTTTTTATAACTACCCTCACAAATTATAAAAAATATTTTGTTCCACGATTTTCGAACGAATCATCGATCATTGGGGCTTCAAAACATCGAGCTTGCGCTTTCAACGGATTCCAATTCCGAATTCAAAAACTTGGAGTGACGTTTTAAATCCAACTTTTTAAAACGAATCGTGGCTATGCTCACAAATTATGAAAAATATTTTGTGACACGATTTTCGAACAAATCATCGATCATTGGGGCTTCAAAACATCGAGCTTGCGCTTTCAACGGATTCCAATTTCGAATTCAAAAACTTGGAGTGACGTTTTAAAATGCAACTTTTTAAAACGAATCGTGGCTATGCTCACAAATTATGAAAAATATTTTGTGACACGATTTTCGAACGAATCATCGATCATTGGTGCTTCAAACATCGAGCTTGCGCTTTCAACGGATGCAAATTCCGAATTCAATTTGCGACTTTTAAAAAAGGAACCGTGGCTAAAGAAAAAATATTGTGACTATTATTTTCAGAGCTGACAAAGATTTTATCATGGTAAAGAGTAGTGACGAAAGTTCGGATATGAGCAGTGGCGAGGGGTTGGAGTTCTTTTTGGTGGACGAATCGTGGTATGTACCAGGCCTTATTAACTCTTCTGTGATTGTGAACTCTCTGACAGTAGATTTAGAGTCTATATTATAAGTTTGGGGGTGGCGAAGCTATTGGCTGTTCTGATAACGCTTGGTTTGGTCGCTGGTAACTTTTCTTTGTGTGAAATTTCTCGTCACTTTTTTTACTCGTATTGTATTTATATTTAATGCTGGTTCCAAAACGTTTCAAAGATTTACAATGTAATGAGTATGACCCTCTTTGATTTATGTCAATTAATTTCATTTTGCTGACTCAAAATGTTTACATTAACGTTTACAGTAAAGAACTTGGGGGACGGTAGTACCCCGCTAAGACAACCTAAGTAAAATGCAAGGGAACTACCTTTTACATATTTTATTGAGTAATAAATATGCTTTAAAAGCAACCAATTAGCCATTTTTTTTTTCTATTACTTCGCCACCCTCCCACACCCAGCTTAATTTTAAAGATCTATTTTTAAATAATCCTCCATTTTTTAGGCACGCTGAGGAAAAGAACAAGTACGATCTGAACGGAAAAGCGTGATGGAGCCTGCCGTTTCAACTGTAGCAATAATTATAAGCCTTAATTCAATGCCATAAAGTTTACGTTCCAACAGAATGTGCTATGAAGAATCTAGTTTAATTTTCTTAGTCTCATTGCTAGTATTTGAGTATTATTTGAAGCTGGAAGCCACCAGGTTCATCAGATGCAGGGTTATCAGGGTGTACTAAGCCGAAAGGAGGTGATTCGGAAATAATAAATATTTTTACCATGGGGCCAATCAGAATTCGAGATAAAATTAACGAGCTGTTTCCTTCGAGCAAATATCTACAGAGCCACAGTCCCTGATTAAAAGTAGTAAAAAAATGTCCGAGCGCCATCATACATACCGACTTAGATATTTACATTAAATAATTCACAATGACCCGTCTCGAAACTCGACGTTATGTCACCTAATTAGTGCTTGTAACAGAACACTATGGCATCGCGCGACTAACTAAAAGGCCTGCCCACTACATAGCTTGTTTTGGCTCGGACACTTTTTTTGCACGATTGTGACTATAAATATTTGATCGAAGACTGTTTCATACATTTTATCGATTCAGTGTTGCCAATTTTGTATGAGACTGCAGATTTCCCTTTTGGCTTAGTTCAGGGTAAGCAGATAACCCTGTATTGAATTTCAACTGTTAGCCTGTTGAAATAATTGTTTTTTGTTTGTTTGTAAAGACCTAAATTTTGCGAGATAAGAGTTTCTGTGCCTCTAAATATTGAAAAATATCCAAAATAAATACGTTTGTTATATTCCCGATATCATAAATGTTGTTAAAATTTGTTTTGATTAGTTTTGGTGGTGGTTTAGAATTTCAACCACTATTATAAAACAAGTAGTATTTTTTTATCTTTTATATCGTATACACTATTTTCACTACAAAGTTATCAATCGAGCTACGGAAAAAAATCTGATAATAATTCCTAATATTTTAAATAAATTCATATTTTCTTTAAAAGGTTCGATCAAGTTGTAGAAAAATCTGACAAAACATTCAAATTTTGTATTTTTATCCTAAATAAATTTAAATAAGACTAGACTGGCAAAGAAGATAATGCAAAATGGGCTCTGACTAGGTACAGTAGCTCAAAAAATCCGTTAAACTATGATAAATAAATGCGCAGAGTAAAACAACCGCATCAAATGCTTAATTTATGAGTAATTTCACATTTTCCAATTTGATTTTTGTTCAGTCATTGAATTACTGTTATTTTGGTCACATGTAACCTTAATACCCGAATACACGAAATTACTTTTAATGGACACATCATTTTCCGAAAGAAACAAAGCAAATTATGAAATACTGTACCCTTTATTGGCCCAATTTCTATGCATATTTGCAATATCTCCTTTTGCGAGACAAGAGTTTCTAAGCCTCTAAATATTGACAAATATCCAAAATATGTACGTTTGTTATATTCCCGATATCATAAATGTTGTTAAAATTTGTTTTGATTAGTTTTGGTGGTGGTTTAGAATTTCAACCACTATTATAAAATAAGTAGTATTTTTTGATCTTTTATATCGTATACACTATTTTCACTACAAAGTTATCAATCGAGCTACGGAAAAAAATCTGATAATAATTCCGAATATTTTAAATAAATTCATATTTTCTTTACAAGGTTCGATCAAGTTGTAGGAAAAATCTGACAAAACATTCAAATTTTGTATTTTTATCCTAAATAAATTTAAATAAGACTAGACTGGCAAATTTCGGTATAACTTGCATTTAATATATATTATAGTTAATTTTCTGTTATTGACAATACTGACTGTCAATTTATTAAAATTTATCTCTCAGTTGATGTATTCAGAAAATAAATGTAAAGCTTTTCATTCACTATACGAGAAGGTAGATTTATTATTATTATGATTGCCAATATCTCTACAACTTTAGGTCAACTAGTATCATTTTGTCTTAGCCATGGTACAAAAAAAACAAGATATAGCACTCCTGAATAGATAGTTATTTTTTGATGAACCCAAATTGCGCATTTGAACTGAAATACGCTGAAATCTGAAATGATGTCATTTGGTTCATTGACAAATGGTTATTGCATTTGGCGAGGGTCATATCTTGTTTTACTATCTTGGTCTAAGTTAATAAGAGAACCATGGATATAAGAAAAGTTGTGATAGAGTATAAAGATTCTCGGTTTACACCACTTCATTTTAGGAAAAAAACTTGCCTACTTGATCACTTGACCTTAATATATCAGTAGCAATACCTGTCTTGTATTCGTGGAAGGCAACACAATTGTTTTTCTTTCGATTTCAAAGTTTTTTCTATAGTGTATGTTTTGGATATACTGCACTATACAAGACATACCTACATGGTAAGTTTTTATACAACTGTCTAGTAAGTAATACAAAATAAGCAACTTGATATTTGAATTACCTCGTATAATGAATGAGAGTTCTAAAAATTTAAAAAATATTTTGTGAAAATGTATTTATTGTTGAAAATTGTTGACTAATGGCATAGTTGTTCACTTTTGAAAATGATCTGTGATGAGCTGACACATTTTATATTAAAATGTGATTAAATTGTTCACGCTGTTTTGATTATCCTTACGATATGGTAACCACACGACCACGGTAATATCTTCTTATAGAAATTGACCTAGAGTTTATATCTACGATACCAAAGTACGCAAACAAAATTGACACACAAAGATCAATAAGTGTACGCAGTGAACACAGCAAAACGCTACGAATATGTTCTTATACACGATTATTAAAAAAATATGTATACTATTTATTATGTACTACGGCACTAAAATAAATACCTCGTCAGTCTACCCGTGACCACGATCGATGCAACTCGGTCGAAACGTCGGGACGATGAGGTATTTATTTATCTCGTAATTTGAGTGCGCGATTAGTCCCGTAGTACATAATCGTACATAATAATAATAATGTGTTCAAATCGCGAAAGTTTAAAAACAACAGATGTATACTAATACGAAAATTAGTGATTTGGACCATCGAAATAAACACCTAACATCTTATACTATGTGACCGACGCGGAATTCGAGAAAAAATAATCAGATGTTCCATACAAATTGCAATTCGTAATTAACAAAATGTATGAAACGATCGAATTTTTTCTCCAATTCCGGGTTGGCCTCATAGTATAATTTGTTCATGGCGATGGTCTGAATTACCCTTTTTGAGGCTTTTTTTCCGGCCCTTTCGGAGTAATCCTGTATGTAGCGTTCGACGTCTTCAATGCGTTTATTTAACTAACGCGAAAATAGTACTGTATCAATTTTGTTCGTGTACGGTGTCGGCACCCGTCTGTACATCTAAACGTCGTACCCATCAAAACCTCGTTTCAAATCGTCATTAAATCGTCAATAACGATTTTATTTAAATAGCGGGAAAAAGACAAAAATATCTGGTTTTATTACAATGTTTCAATTTAATTACAATTTGTTCAGTTTACAAGATTTCGGTCATTTATTTGGCACAGTTTTGATCAGTGTCTTATTATCCCGTATAAAGAAGTATAATTTTATATTGCACGTTATAAAACCTATTTGCTATTTCATTTTCTTTTAAAATATAAAAGAATAATCTATTTATAAGTTAGCGTCAATATCATGCAAGCAATAATTTCAATAATATATTTAATTATCTCAATAATTTAGTGGTTAGTTAGTTTTAAGATTTTTTTGTTTTGTGGTACACAATAAATGGATCTTGGCTTTGCTGTGTTTTCTTTACAACCCTATAGTTTTAAAATATTACCACTCCTAAGTAAATACTTCAGTGAATAATTTTAATAGGAACATTTTTAGTTTACGAACCAAAACCAACTAAAAATGAAATTTAGCGAGAGGAAGTGTTAAAAATGCCGGATCTTTTCTGTGGATGATGTATATTGCATTGCATTGCAATAAGCATTATAGTGTTTCTTAGTTTGAAATTTTTGTAAATTTTTATGTTTACTGAAAACTACTGAAAAGCTTTACAACTTCAGAAATGTAAGAAAAAGAAATAAACACTTATAATACTGCTTTTGTACATCATTTTTGCAATAGATCCATTGGCACTTACCTACTTATAAAAAAAGCAACTTTGATAGTAAGTCAGAAAAATATACACAACAATATACAAGTGTAATTAGGTTCAGGATGACAAATTACACTTCAGGGACCTTGTTTTTCCAATATATTTCATTTTACAGCCATATCTTGTATTTTAACAAAAACAACCGCACCGCCATGTTTTTCTCTATATCAAACAATGTTGCCACTTTAGGAAAGTTATAGTCGCCTAAGAGATTATTTTAACAAGTATGAAAATAAATTAATATTCAGGCATTGAGCGGTAGCACAGCTAATTATATTATATCTGACGAGTGAATTAAGGGACGATAAGGTATGCTCTGTAACACAAGTCAAATTAACTCTGATAGCAATATGCAGGCTCACAGAAATATAACCATACAGATATGATACAAAAGTCTATGCTGTTCTACCAAGAAAGATCATTATACTAGCGATAAAGTAATAAGGTTGTTGCTGCGACTACGCGATGATTCGAAGACTTCTGCACTAGACAAACTCTTGAATTTCGAGACCAGGCTAGGAGCGTGAGTATACAAGACCACCTATACGGAAGCAGTTTGCATGGGTGTAGCGAGATAGAAGGAAGAATAGATGTTAGAGTAAAATAGAAGAGCGCTCGGTCACTGGTAAACTGTAATTGTCACAAATGCCATAGCCTGCGATAGGAGCTATTTCTGGTTGCTATACATATTTTGTTTTCCACTACTAGATACTCGTTTGAGTTCCTATGTTAAAAGCCAAGATTAAAATAATATAATCTAGTATTTACTTCATCTGCCCCGCCCCCCAATTGTATTATAGGTAGTTACTCTTCTTTATGAACATTATTTAGGTACTAAAGGATCAACCTAATAATTGCAAAAAATCAATTTTTTTTTACTTTTTCATACAAATAATGTTACTGTGTAGCGTCCTTTCCACGGATTTTTCCGCGATTATTCTTGATCCTGTAGTAAAAGTTGCAACTCATAAATTAATGGGGAATTATATCCTTAAATATGTCAGACACTGCACTGTAACATCAATTTACAAGCCTCCCAATCAGCCTTTTCAATTCAACGAAACAGATAACTTTCGAAACCGAGACAAAAAAGTAATAATCGGAGATTTCAACAGTCAAAGTGCGACTTGGGGATACCTGAACACAAATGCTGACGGAACTGCAGTAGAAGAGTGGGCAGAAGCTGAAGACCTTGCCCTGATACATGACCCCAAGCTACCCGCATCCTTCAACAGCGGCCGTTGGAAAAGAGGTTACAACCCGGACCTACTGTTTGTCAGCTCAAACATCAGACCCCTTTGTAAAAAAAATATTTGTAATGCTGTCCCAAACACACAACACAGACCTCTACTCTGCCAGATTCGCTCTGTATTGCAACCGACCGAAACGCCCTTCCGACGCCGCTTTAATTTTAACAAAGCGGACTGGGAACAATACGCCCAGGAAATCGACTCCAAAATAGATGGACTCGAGCCCACACCCGTAAACTACGATGAGTTTACCAAAATCGTCAAAATGGTATCACGGAAAACTATCCCAAGAGGCTGCCGCTCCCAATATATCCCAGGCTTAGACACTGACTCCGCTAAACTTCTCAAAAACTACGAATCTCTTTACGCCAACGACCCCTTCGCACAAGATACCATAGAAACAGGAGAAGCACTCATGCTCAAACTCTGTGACAGCCGTCAAAAAAAGTGGATCGATACCGTGACAGAAATAGATATGGTGCACAATAGCAAAAAAGCCTGGACCACACTAAAAAAACTCACTAACGACCCACCAGGCCCTTCCAACCCTGGAAAAGTATCAGCAAACCAAGTCGCACACCAACTGCTACTCAACGGTAAAGCCCCCCATAGACTATCAAAATCTGACAAACCTACTAAACACACAAACAGTTCCACTGAGCTCAGTAAGCCCTTCACCTTGACCGACATCATCTTAGCAATAAGAAGCCTTAAAAATGGCAAGGCTGCTGGAATCGACGACATAACAGTAGAACAGATTAAACACCTAGGTTCAGCAGCCGTATCCTGGCTCCTTGAACTGTTCAACTCATGTCTTTTAAACATCAAGCTGCCCAAAATCTGGAGAAAAGCCAAAGTTACCGCCCTGCTGAAACCCGGGAAGTCACCGGATGATCCCAAGAGCTATAGGCCTATCTCCCTGCTTTGTCAAACCTATAAGTTGTTCGAAAGGCTTCTACTGAATCGTCTAATCCCAAGCATTGATTCTAAACTGATACCTGAACAGGCCGGATTTAGACCGGGAAAGTCGTGCACAAGCCAGATCCTAAAGCTCACCCAACATATCGAAAATGGCTTTGAAGAAAATCTTGTCACCGGGGTAGTTTTGGTTGATTTATCAGCAGCTTACGACACAGTAATTATAAGGCGCCTAATCACAAAACTATCCGCGATGATAGATGATCAGGGGTTTGTCGATATGCTGGGTGAAATGCTCCAAAACCGCCGCTTCCAGGTACTCCTCAATGGAGAAAAGAGCAGATGGCGCTGCCAAAAGAATGGGCTACCGCAAGGCAGTGTCCTCGCACCTATTCTCTTCAACATTTACACGAATGACCAACCCCGCATCGACTACACCGACAGTTTTCTCTATGCTGACGATCTCGCCCTCACTGCTCAGTCAAACACCTTTGAAGAAGCTGAAGCAACACTAACACGAGCTCTGGAAGAGCTTGGGACGTACTATGATGATAATGCCTTAAAACCGAATCCATCAAAAACACAGTCCTGCGTCTTTCACCTCCGTAACAGAGAAGCTGGGCGGACACTCAAGATTCGGTGGCGGGGCTCCGACATCCAACACAGCAACAACCCAGTCTATCTAGGGGTAACTCTGGATAGATCCCTAACCTATAAACATCACTGTAACAAAACAAAGCAAAAAGTCGGCTCCCGCAATAACCTGCTCTCCCGCCTAACTTCAACCACTTGGGGCGCCTCTGCGCACGTACTCCGGACATCGGGGCTAGCTCTTAGCTTTTCAGCCGGCGAATATGCCTGCCCAGTGTGGCATCGCTCAGCTCACGCCAAACAAGTGGATGTTGCCCTGAACGAAACGTGCCGCACAATAACAGGCTGCCTCAAGCCTACCCCCCTCAACATGTTATACCCATTAGCGGGAATAGCCCCACCCACCGTACGTAGAACAATCGCACGCTCAATAGAAAAAAAGAAGCAGGAATCAGACCCTAGACACCCACTGTTTGATGCTGCACCTCCAAACAGTCGACTCAAGAGCCGTAACAGCTTCCTTAACAAAACTGCCGCTTTAACCGTTAGCCCGATTGAAGCCCGTTTAACGCTGTGGGAATCAACACTTACACCACCTCCTGACTTCCCAAAGCCAGCAGAAAAGCTCCCAGCAGGCAGCGACCTCCCGCGACCCACGTGGAAGTCAATAAACCGACTCCGGACCCAAGTGGGTCGCTGCAAGATAAACCTAGTCAAGTGGGGATTTTCGGATACTGACAGGGTACAGTGTGATTGCGGAGCCCCTCAGCAGAACATGGATCACTTGCTTACGTGCTCACAGTGTCCGAGCCCCTGCACGATGCAAGATCTACACCAGGCTACGCCTTGCGGGGTCGCAGTAGCCAAATATTGGGAGAAAATAATTTAACTACTTTGAACCATTGACACGACGAAGAAGAAGAAGAATATGTCAGAGTTCTGGTAATCTTACAGTTTGATATTAGGCCTTAGCTATCGAAAAGTTGTGATTCAGTCCATTATTCGTGTAGTAATAACCATGTATAAAATTACTTTTGGGAAAAATTTCATACAGCAAAGCTTCACCTGTTGCTTTAGTAACTGAGAATGCATCATGCATAGTTTTAGAAACAAAACCGTACAAATTGAAGCTGAAAAATGTAATAGTACATTATGATATAAGTGCGGTAAGTTGAAAATTACAGCCGAGGCAATATTGCTACGGCTCGGGCTGTAAGGAAGCAGAGGCTGTAATTTTCAGAATTTTAAAAGCGCACGTAACACGACGTTTTATAACATATTTGCGAGGAAATTAATAAAACTCTTAGAAGACATGCACTGGAATGGAGCACTCTGACTCGGAGTGAAAGTCGTGCGTCAGTCGAAGCATCGTGCGTTTTACATTACGTTACCGCACAAGTGCCGTAATGTCTCTCACACTCGCCGCGTGAAAGTAGGAGAAACGAGACCACAGAGTGACAGCAGTCGGTGGCGGAGTGCGTTTTTACATTACAATAATGCACAAGTGCGTAATGAAATACATTACGATATTAAAATTGGTGTAATTACAGCCACTTTACGAGCAAATTATGTTATAAATATTATAACGCGTCAATGAAGAAAACATTTAAGTTATATCCTCTCGTTTGCGTAACCTAATGAGTGCGAGCAAGAAGAAACGAACTTTCAAATGTTTTCTTTATTGGAGCAAGCTATAAAGGCCGTGGAGGTTACTACTCTACACTTCTACCTACTCTAAATTTATTCTGGTGATTGCTTCGAGCAATAGAGTCACAATCGTGCAAAAAAAAAAATGTGTACGAGCCAAAACACTGCCCACGCTACGTAGTGGGCATGCTTTTTAGTTAGTCGTGAGGCGATTGTAAGCCGACTACAACGCCGCGCGATGCCAAAGTGCTCGGTTACAAGCACTAATTAGGTGACATAACTTCGAGATAACGGATCATTGTGAATTACGTGATCATTTCGTTAATTGTGAATCTATTCTAATGAAAATGACTATAGGTTAGATGCACCTGTTGTGGTCATCTTAGTATCATTGTGGCCACTATGAATTTTAAGGATTATTAATACAATTTTTTGTTAAAATAATATTGTTAAAGAAATTTTCAAACATTTACCATACTTTAGACCCATTGAAATCGGCTTTGCACTCTTTGGAAAATCGACAATAATCTAAAAATGGTATACATCGGTTAGAAGCGAACTATCCTAATTTTGCAACGATTAATTTTTATTAATGAGCGAAATTGCAATGATTAATACATAATATAATTTATTTAGTGACCAAAAATAATAATTATATCTTATGCTAACTTATAGAATCAATGCTCACGCAGCTGTTAAGTCGGCCTATAGCAAGATTTAAATAATTTTAGTTATTTAAGTTCACGATTATTATACATTTAATGGATTAATTTTAATTGCTTTAAGTTGAGTGTGCCATTTTTGGCGAAAAATAATAATTATTAAGTCAACTATATAAGACTTTTTTTCCTCACAGGGGAGCCCGGTACATCCTACTTCCTGGTATCAACGTCACCGAAGAAGCTGAGGATAGACCAGCGGAAGAAAACGACGCAGAGACTTACCAGGGCGCACCAGCTTAGTGTCTTTGAAACATGGCCTCTAATAAGACTAGACAAGAACTATTTTTGAATGGAGAAGTAACAGGAGATGTTATCTTTTAGACATAAGGAAACTTACCAGGGTCAGCGTAGCATCAATGAAATATAGTCTGTAATAAGACGTGACAATGACGATTCTAGAATGGGAAAATAGCAGGAGACTTTTTAGAGCTAAGTAACTTACAAAGGCATCCCAGAATACCGTCAACGAAAAATAAAGACTGGAAAAGGACGATTTTTGAATTGGAGCAGATCAGATCATCGCTCTATAGCGGCGGGGACCCGCCGCTCGCACCTGTCTCAGTCCCCTTTGTCGTCTACCCCCGCGCCTCTGTACCGCGCAGGCGAGGACTCAGTTAAACGGTCAGACTATAGCTTAGCGTCAATGAAAAATAACCTGTAACAAGACGTGACAAGGACGAATCTTGAATGGGGAAATAGCAGGAGATCAGATCTTTTATTTTAAGTAACTTCAAGACGCTCCACCTTCGCGTCAACGAAATATAGCCTGTAACAAAACATGCTAAAGGACGATTTTTGAATGAAGAAATAATAGAAGATCAGTGTGTGGTATGATATGCTTACAGTTCGATTTGAAGAAAACAATACGGTGAAAAGTGTTTGTGGAGTCCATTTTGCATGTAATCTGCTCAATGCTCATGCTAAAACATTTGGTATCGGCTGAATCAAACTTCTTGGCGGCTGTGAACACGAGGCGAGTGGTTGCGCAAAGCAATATATTCAAATACAGGGTTATCCAGAACTGGTGTACTAAGTCGAAAAGGGGTGACCAACATTCCGAACAACTTTTACAATGGGGCCAACAATTCAAAATTCGAGGAATAAAAAAGCTGTTTCATATATTTTATCGATTCTAATTGCAATTTTGTACGGAACTGCTTTTTTTTTTTAATTTCAAGTCGGCCCCATTGTATAAGTTGTTCGTAATGATGGTCTTATTTACCTTCTTTCGGCTTAGTAGGTACAGGGTAAGCAGATAACCTTGTAATATGTTAGCGGCGCAAGAGAGGGAATGTGCGCAGCTTATAGCTACCTTCACCACCACCAAGACACATACAAGCTCGCACCATACGAGTATGAGTGAAACTTGCGAGAAGTTTATTTTTAGGTCTCCTTAGAGGGGGTCGATTGTTTAACTGCGAGTAGCGTCTGCGCACGACCCTCATCTGTTTGCATAGTACTACAGATGCGCAGAACACTCCATTTAGGTTTTGTTTAATCGCGAGTTGTAGTTATTCGCCTATAAGAATTTACAAAGGGAACAGACCCAAGTGATAGTGACAGTTCAAATAAAGTGAATGAACTAAAAGTGATATTGAATGAGACTGGAATATAACAAAATGTTTATCTTCAAGGCAATAATTGTTAACTTATGAATTAGTTGTGTAAGTGTCATAAATAAGTAATCTCACTAATTTCGATGCATCTGTGTATTTTATATCTAATTATATGCTACAGGATTTATAAAATGTTCTAAAACTGTACTTGCTCCAAAGAACGGTTCAAAAAATTTGCCACTGAGTAAAAGGGTTTGCCTAATTTTCTTTGAAAGTTTGAAATATTTAATGTGCACATAAAATTACGTTTAATAATGCCACTGGCCCTCTTTTAATGGCCCTCTTTTAAATGTAATTTTGTTTGAAAAAAACTGTGTATGCATATGCATATTATAATTATTCGATATTATCAACTATATAGCCTCCAAAATTGTAATAATTAAGTGAAATTAGGCCCAATGAACCAAAGAAATCTCTTTCTTAAAAGCCATACTCGTACATTCCAATGTGTTTCATTTCACGTAATGAAATGGCAAAGAAACTGATGGGCTTTCTGATGGGTCAGAGGTGATATACAGGGTTACTGGTAATCAATTAGCATCATTTTAAGAACATATTCCGTTCATCAAAACGCACATATTTTGTTCTACGACTTCTATAAATTCGTATTTATTTTCTTCCATACAAAATTTAAAAAAAATTGGCTGTATAAATAATTCACGCTGTTGTTTTAACTGTTTAGTCATGTCAGAGGCCTTCAGGCAGCCTAAAAACTCTGACACCAGGGCTATAGCCACCCGGCCTTTTTTTTTACTAGCCAGGGGAAATCTTTTATAGATACCACCACACCTCGTGGGCAGGCGGGTGGTTATGTGGGAGTCCTGCCGACTGGACAGTATACCCACCAAAACCCCTGGGTGTTCCACCACTGCGCCTGGTGTCGGGGCTACGGGCACGCTTGCGCACTCCTCCGCGGCACCCGACAGCGCTGGCCCAACTTGGGCCCCACCACGGAGCTTCGGCTCCCGCCAGAATGACGATGTGCCGAACACCAGGCACATCGCCACCCACCACCTGGGACCAACCAGCACTGGGCGTCGGACAGCACCCGTATCCGACAGCCCTGGTCCCGATGCAACGGGTCAATTAAAGTGGCCCCGCGCCTGCCACTACGGCTGCAGAGGATAGGGAGAGCGGCCATTGCGATACCGACACTCCTCTTGCCCTGCAGCCCCACCGCCTCCGCCAACACGTTGGCGGCACCCGTTAGGGCCGCTGGCAGATAGGATAGGCAGCGGTGTCTTCACCGCCCGTCCCACCTGCCGCCGCCCCCGCCTCGATGGGCTCGGCCGCGGCATCGCGACAAGCGCGACACCGCAGTCCACCTCAGTCGGCAAGCCGACCTACTGGCCAGCCTCCGCACGGGCTTGTCCAGGCCCAAGACCCGGAGAGGCCGGCCCCATCTCGGGTTCCTCTTCGTTCACCAGGCTGGGAAGACCTGGCTACTAAGCCCCCCCGCCACGACAAGGCGGGAACCCACTCGGGGGGGATAGCTACCCGGCCTATACGAAGTTACTTTATGTAAAATGCGCACGCGCACTTTGAGACGTGCGTATGAGTATGAAGAAATCGTGCATCAGACGTATGTATTAATTTTTTTTTTAAATTTGAACCCCCCGCCCCCCTCCTTCCGTCCAGGTCTACCAACTCAAGGTCGCCGTAGCTGAGCTACGCTTCTACGAGTTGTTAACTACGTGCTACACCACGTTACGTGTAGCCACGTAGATGACTGATGCGATGCGATAGAGTTATGAAGTCTTAGAAAGAACCACAAAAACATGTACAATTTTTTGGGAAATTTGTTGACATTTAGGAAAAGTTGTAGAACAAAAGATGTTTGTTTTGATATACATAATATTTTATGCCCTTAAAAGGATGCTACTTGATTACCAATAACCCTGTATAATTATGTAGTTTAGAAGAATTCAAAATTTAGTAAAATTTTTCGATTTTATGTATTTGACATTTAAAAAAAAAAATATTTGTTAAAATTAATTTCTCATATGCGGGATCATAATTAGGTAAATGCATATGTCATTGTTTCACATATATGTAAAATAATGCGTGTTATTATATTACGTACTTATTAACGTAAACCTATAGTTTTTAAAATATTCTAAATAACTAACATTAGCGTGTATTTTTGTTATTTTATACAGTAAGTTCCGGTTATAGCGACGAATAAAGAAATCTGTGATATGATGTACTACTAAATAATCGGACTGCGTCCTCTTTGTCGTCGTCATTAACGTCGAACTTGTTTTTCAAGTCGTCATCTTTAAAGTCTAACTCGTTGCTCTTGTCGTCATCATTAACGTCTAACTCGTTGTTTAAGTTATCATCATTGACGTCTAACTCGTTGTTCAAGTCGTCATCATTAACGTCTAACTCGTTGTTTAAGTTGTCATCATTAACGTCTAACTTGTTGTTCATGTTGTCATCATTAACGTCTAACTCGTTGTTGAAGTCGTCATAATTAACGTCTAAGTCGTCGTCGTACTCGGAAATATCGTCCAGTATTAAGTGAGTTGTTATAATCGGATCTTACTGTAACATTTATCTTTTAGCAATTAGGTACCTATGTAAAATTTATATAAACTTGGTAATATTTTAATGGTTTAAAATTTGTATGAAGTATTATTCTAAAGTAATTTAATAACAATAATCCTATAATCGAGTTAAATTCTAAGGGTTGCCGCAAACAGTGGACTTATTAGTGAAATATTTTTCTGCTTGATCATATCTTGTTTGATAAAATAATCAGCTCAATTTTTGTACTGTCGTTCAGAATCGAATGCTGAACATTATGTTAACTGAATATTATGTTTGCAGTAACACGTGACCATTTTTGCATACGGCCCAGCGGGTTATCATTTCGAAAATAGAGCCCCAGCCCGGGTAGCACAGCAAAGGGAGAAAACCATTTTATCCACTTTAAATGTCAGTTGTCATTTTCAATCCATACTTTATATCCTCTTCGAGGGGATATAATGGTGGAAAGACAGTTTGTCCCTTTGCCATGCTTCCCGTGCTGGAGTGGTGAAGTGCTGTAAAACATTACTGTATCGGTTATTTACTTAATTTCTTTGCATAAGAAATAATCTAAAATGTACTTAAATATACTAAGCATCTACTCTTTCTAAATTTGGCGAAAGCAACAAATATATACAGGGTTATTCCTAATCAATTAGCATCCTTTTAGGGGCTTATTCTGTACATCAAAACTAACAACTTTATTCTAAGACTTTGCTAAAAGGATTCTAAATGATTTGGAATAAAGAGTTCATTAACTGAAAGTTTACAGTTTGCGATAGTTCTTAAATGCATACAGTGATGTTTATAAAATATATTTACTAACAACAATGTTCTAATTTTTATTGCTCACATTCTTCAACGAGATTATGTTTTTTTTCGTGGGATTAAAAATATAACACCATATTTAGGTAGGTATAATTTCATTAGATTAGTTATGCTTTTATCTTGTTTTTACGTTAAACTCTTTATATTTGTTCATAAGTATTTGTTTAATTCCGAAATATGACCGTTAAGGCGTATTTTCATTGCCTAGAACGAGTTAACGATTAGTTTTTATTTCTCCTGATATGAGTTACATTTTTAAATGAGAAAATGAGAAAATTTAGGATAAACGGAATTAAATCTCTATGCAAGCATGATGATATGTTTTGTTAATTGAGCAAAAGTATTAACTAAGCCGTTTTGCCCTCGTTTAGTCATATACAATCTCGGCTCTCAGGCCAAACTATTCACCTTTGCTGATGACACAGCACTAGTTTTCCATGGCAAAAGTTGGACGGAAACTATGGAAGTAGCGCAACAAGGACTATCGATTGTAGCCCAATGTCTGCAAAAGAATCTATTAACGCTTAATGCGACCAAAACAAAGTATTTGACCTTTTGTATTACTCAGCGAACATATCCAAGCTCTGGTTCACTTCGAATTCACTCTTGTTTCCCCCAAGCCAATGAGCCCTGCTCTTGTCCAGACCTCGAGAGAGTTACAACAATAAAATACCTTGGTGTTACCATCGACCATAGACTCAACTGGGAAAGCCAAATAAACAGTTTGTGTGCTCGATTACGAAAAATGTCACATATATTCAAGAAAATAGGTGGAGTGTGTGATCCCAGTACTCTTAGAATTTTGTATCAAGCTCTGTGTCAATCCATTCTTAACTATTGCATAGTGTGTTGGGGGTCCGCGAACAAAACACTGTTTATAAAAATTGAGCGTGCCCAGAGGCTGATACTAAAAGTCGCATACAAAAAGCCATTCCTCTACCCAACAGTCGAACTATACAAGGAGACTAAATACTTAACGGTTCGGCAGCTTTACATTCTTGCAGTGGCTTTGCGATTTCATAAGACAGCCTTAAACACGATCTCCCAAACAAGAACAGTGCGACGAAATGTATGGTCTACCCCTCGAACAAGAACCACGTTTGCGCAGCGTTCATTTTCTTTTAGAGGACCATTCTTATACCAACGTATTGACAGCTCCCTCAAAATATTGCATACAACGCGTTTTGTTTGCAAAACTAAAATCAAGTCATGGCTGTCATGTCTAGATCGCAACGCAACTGAAAACATACTAATAATCACTAGATAAATATGCAACCGAAAACATTCTAAAAATGACATGTTAAATCCATAGGAATAGTCTTCTTAGAAACATTAAAAGCTCGCTCCACTTTATCCTTATCTCGAGGTATTGAAAAAAAAAAAAAAAAAACATGTCAGCTGCTTCAAACTGTAAAATGAAGCATACGTTGCCCTCACTGTACAGACACACCCGCAAACATACATTCACTCACTCACCAACATGCGCCCTACACACACATTACGCAATCGAAAAATGGGAACTACCTGTGCTTGTATTTAAGCAAATTACTAATTAGGCGAATTATCTTATTTAAAAGCGGAAGAGACTAAATCTCACAACACAGGACCACCCTAGTGTGAGATTTAGGGTTCCACTCTGGAAGTTTGTAAATTTAATCTAAGTACCTACTAACACTACTTTAAGAATTACCAACATTTACTAACTCCAAACCATGTATTTTATGAGCAAAATAAACGTTATTATTATTATACACATATTCATTTATTTTCTTAAATTTAAGTTTTTTTACAATATTTATATAAAAGAACAAAATACTATAAAAAAACCTAAACCTAGAGTGCCGCCGGCAGCGGGGCAGGGCCCAAGCTACCGGTGGTTGGGGCTACAGTGAGAGGAACCTCCTGACGATGCGCGCAGTGTCCAGGATGACTGCCTTCTGTATTTGACCCTTGACCCAACCGTCTAGCGAGAGCCTCTTAAGATGGTGGTCGAGACTCTTCGCTATTAAGCCGTTTACCGAAACGACTATCGGGACAATGATCGTCGAGTCCACATCCCACATGGCGGTAACCTCGTGAGCCAAGTCAAGGTACTTGCTGAGCTTGTCCTTCTCAGCCTTCACGAGGTTCTCGTCATGTGGGATGGTGACATCGACGAGCACTGCCCGGCGCTGGGACCGGTCGACCACCACGATATCAGGCCTATTGGCGACAATAGTCCTGTCCGTGATGATAGAGCGGTCCCAGTAGAGCAACGCAAGACCATTCTCGAGAACTGGCGCCGGTGCGTACTTATAGTACGGCACCTCAGACTCAACAAGGCCGTATCGAAGAGCAAGTTGCTGATGGATGATCCTGGCCACTTGGTTATGCCTGTGCAAGTACTCGCCGTTGGCAAGATGAGAACAACCAGAAGTAATATGCCTGAGTGACTCTCCGGGACGGTGGCATGCCCGACAAATGTCGACCGTACCGTCCTTCAGGATATACTTCCGGTAGTTGTTCGTCAAGACAACTTCGTCCGCAATTGCACAGGCAAAACCCTCGGTTTCCCCAAAAAGGTCACCGAAGCGTAGCCAGGCCACCGACGCGAGCAGGTCCACATCGGGTCCTGTTAAGGCCCGATAGAACCGCCCATGCAGCTCCTTGCTCTTCCATACCGCCTTGCGATCATCGGTGCTGAGCACCGATGGCCTGCGCCAGTTCTCGTTCGCCAGGGAGAGCGGGGTGAGGCCTCTGTCAACCGCCACCACATCGCAATGCATCCCACGTCCGCTGTTTCGGAAATAATCCCGGAGACTGTACACTTCGCGGTTGTGGAGGTCCTTGGCATTTAAAAAGCCTCGGCCACCACACTTCCGCGGAATGTACAGTCTCATGACAGACGAGCGCGGGTGTAGCATGCGATGCAATGTGAGCAGTCGACGGACCCTCCTATCCAGGGCGTCCAGCTCAGTCTGAGTCCACCTCAGTATGCCAAAGGAGTACATCAGCAGCGGCATCACCCAACCGTTGAAGGCGCGCACCTTGTTGCCGCCAGACAAAAGACTATTAAGTACTTTTGCCAGGCGACAAAAGAAGCGCTCCTTCACCGATTTCTTGATGTTCACTGTCGATATACCCAACGACTCTGACATACCGAGGTACTTGTAGGTCTCGGCTTCGGAGAGAGACTTGATAGTCATCATCTCAGAAAGTTGTAGATTTGGAGAATCCACAACTTTCCCTCGCTGCACATGCATGACCGCACACTTATCTACACCGAACTCCATCCTGATGGCACTGCTAAAAACTTCAGTTGTTTTTAGCAGCTCCACCAGGTCTTGGTATTTCGGTGCAAACAGTTTGAGATCATCCATGTACAGCAGGTGAGAGATGACTTCACCCTGTCTGCGAAGCCGATAGCCCAGCCCTGAATTCCTCAGCAAAGTGCTGAGAGGATTCAGGGCAAGGCAGAACCACAATGCACTCAGACTGTCACCCTGGAATATTCCCCGCTCAATCCTTATCAAGTCTTGCGGGCCAACGGAGCCGTCTCCACCACCTGGTTGACGAAGGACTGTGGCCCATTGCCCCATGCATGACACTAAGAATGATTTTAGAGTTGTATCAATTTTATACAACTCTAAAATCTTCTCGAGCCACGAATGAGGCACTGAGTCATAGGCCTTTTTATAGTCAATCCAGGCAGCAGAGAGGGCTCCCTTGTTCCGCCGGACTTGCTGGCTAATGGCCATGTCTATGAGGAGGAGCTCCTTAGTACCACGGGACCCAACCCTACATCCATTCTGAGCGTAGGCCAAAACGTTTTGCGCAACGACGTGCGCGTTAATTTTGATGGTCAGAATGGATGTAAGGAGCTTGTAGATGGTAGGCAAGCACGTAATGGGTCGATAGTTCTTTGCTTCCGTGGTACTACCGGACTTATGGAGCAGGAAGGTGACACCGGTGGTGAAAAAGCTAGGCAGAGAACCAACCTCGAGGGCTTCCTGAAATTGCATGGCTAAGCGGTCATGCGAGCATCGAAACCATTTTATCCAAAAGTTGTGCAGCCCGTCCGGCCCAGGACTTTTCCAGTTCTGAGCCGTACGGATTGCACAACTAACGTCTACGGGATCTATTAAAATAGATCCCATGGGTTCGATAGTCTCGCATTCCCGCTCAACCACACGCATCCAGTCACCCTCCGTGTGCTCGACGGGCACCGACCAGATGCCGCGCCAGAAGTCATTCATAGCGCTAGCATCCGGCACCTGCCCAACGCTCACACGTTGGTCGGTTCTCTCCCAGCCTCGGTACACCTTCCTTTGGTCACTTTGGAAGAGGCGATTTAGCCAATATCTGTCCACACGCTCTCTGTAGCGGCGAATGCGGTTTGCCCACGCATAGACTTTCTGTTTCAGATAGTCTATGCGTTCCGTGACACTGGCCAAATAGTGCTCGGGTCTGATACCAGTCCCGGCAAAGGCCTGTGTCACGAAACGCATGACTCGGGGGCGGTTATTCCCCCGGCTGAAACAGATTAGCTTTGCTATGAGAGTCCTGAACGAGTCGATACGCCGCTGGATCCGCACTTGCCACGCGGACACACCCCCGGCGGGTCGCGGTGCACGGTTAGTGTCCGGAAACTTAACACGTGCAACGCGACACGCCGCGATGGCGCCGCAGTACAAGATCGAGTGGGTATCGACTAAGCCTTCGCTAGCCCGCAAATACGGGACCAGCAAAGGGTTCAGAGCCCCCATAAGCGCTAAGTTACGCCTATGGGTAGGAAAACGTGGCAGTCGCGGCCTAGAGTCGGGTGCGAACCGATACTGGGAAATCGCGTCTTCCAAAGCCCTCCTCAGTTGCTCACTCACCTGGCTAGGTACGCTCAAACTCGCCCCATCCGCCTCGTCGATCGCAGGACCAGCCGGTGCCGTCGCAAGTGTCGCCGCCGACATCGGCACTGAAGCCATTGTCGGGGCTGACGACGCGACAGGCACGGGCGGGTCCCGCGGCGAGGGAGCAGCGGAGCGAGCAGGCAGCGCCTCCAGGCGGAGCCGATCAATTACGGACTGATCCAACAGCTTGCACCGGTGGATAGCCCGCACTTGGTCCGATAGTCGTTGGGCAGTCACGGCCACGGTCGGTTCAAGGGCCTGAAACAAAGGCAGCATCCTGGCACAGTACGCTGTCATGTTGGTTCCCCCCTCTGTAGCCCCAAAGTACGCGCGCATGCAATTCTCATTATTGGTTTGAGTCCATCGCATGCGACGCACTATGCCACCGGTAGCGGGAGCGGATGGCGGGGCAGTATGCCCCACAGGCCCCAAGCGTGCCGGCAGCGGTGGACGGCCTCGTCGTCGCGCTGGTGGTGGTGGCGGCGGCGGTGTCCGTGGCCCGCTCGAGTCGCTGGAAGTTCCGTAACTTTCACGAGTCGTGTGAAACGCCTCCGATGATGAACTCGATGATGATGATTGACAGCATCTCGGAGCAGGCGGGGGTGGTGGGCGTGCGCTATTTGTCTCCGCTCTAGTTTTTGCTCTTGTCTTCATAATTTACACAACATTTCTTAGATATTTTCGTGTTTTCTTACAATTTTTCATTTTGACAATAGTTGTCAAAATGTTGGCCTTTGCAAAAAGTTTCATCTTTGAGACTGTTAGTAGGTTTTGTGATGGTTTTTTGCTTAGAAATGATTACCTTTAGTTTATATTGTATATTGCACGAGTATTGTGGAGGAAAAGGATTCAAAAACATGTAAAATATAATTAAAATCGGAGTTGTGTAAAAAAGACGTCAGCTTATGTCAGCGGTTATTATTAATCTTTTCGCTATATATAACCACCGTAATTCTAGAAGACCGTATAAAATTGTATACTGCAAAAAAAAAACAGAAAATGGGGCCTTGTCTACTGTTTCCTGTAAAATAAGAATTCATAGTTTTCTGTGGTGACATTTCTAGACGTTCCCCCCTAAGGGGGAGGGGCCCCCTAAAGTATGGACAGCAAGAGAACGCGATCCTGACAGATCCTGCTCGTGATCGATTGTACGACAACTTTTTAAGTGGCCTGACCTCAGAACAAGGAAAAACAGTAGAAGAGACATGAAGTAAAAAAGTTGTGAGAAACATGGCGCCGAAAACGCATAGAAACTGCTATGTGATCTTGACACAAATGATGCTTGAACTAGTGATCAAATGTCAAATTCGATTTCACAATAATGGTAAGCGGAGCTTTTATTTTAAACCCTACAGTTATAGTAATAATGCCATGTCAAATTAAACACCGTCCCTATGGGCCTGACAGATATCAGGATCGTATTCTCTCGTTGGCCGGGCTATGCTATAAACCGAATTAACATTCTTGGAGGATGTGAAGTCTTTGCGCAGCTATACAATTAGCAATATATTAGCTATACAAGCTGCGCAAAGACCAATCTTGGCTGAAGCTTACTTAATAGCTCCGCGAAGATTGGAATTCGAGATTTTGAGATGTTTGATTCCACCTATACGCCCATGGCCATAGGGACAGTCTTACATTATGTGACAACATCGTTACAGACAATGAAAAAAAATGACCTTGAGTTCCATCAATTTTAAAACTGAACAAACAGCAGTAGTTATTACCACTGACTGTACTCGTAATCATGTAAGTCTGTTTTCGTACACAAGCGGGAATAAGATAACGTAATGATTCAGACTGTCATATGACTGCCATCGTCGAGGATTTTGTTACATACCTAGTTATTGACGTATTTTTACTGTTCATTCGTTATGGCTGTTACCCAATGTTTTGTAAAGTAAATAATATATCGTAACTACCTAGCTTTCTTCCCAAAGTGTAGGTTCGGCAATTGAAGAAATGCCCAACGAAGTACGAGCAACATTACGGACGGTTTTGTGAACTTATGTTTCATAGCAAAAAGCTATAAAAAGTGTTTATAAAACTCAGTTTCAAAAAATCTTCAAATCTTCCAGGCCATTTCTAATATTTGACGACATCCCTAAGACCGCAGGATCACGCTGAATGCAGGATCAAACCAATCAGTATTTTAGAAAATTTATAGGGGTGGCCTATGTCTCTCAGTGAAAGACCTATGATTGAACTGTCGGATCCCAGAGATACTCGTACGACTCATCGAATGTATCATTACATTATCATCAAACTAAAGTAGGCGTCATAAACTATATTATAGTTCACGCTGTAAATTTGAACAGCTTATGTACGGCCAAAGTCGCATTTGACCGGTAGTTTATTTCGGTATATTGGCGAAAGAAATAAAACCCAACAAACCCAAATTAAACCCTGTATTATAATATAACTCTCTAATTGAATTTTACCTTTTAGATACCACTTCGCCATATAAATATGCCACAAAACAAGTGGCATATCGTCATCTAGTGACTGCACGTGATAATTATATTGTTTGTTTGCTAAATAATTACTTATTTGCATTTGAATCATTACGAGGAGAAGTGATACTGTTTATTATTACACTGCAAAAGAGTAAGCAACATTTTGATACAATATTTGTTTTTGTACATCTCTGTGCAAGAGACGTGGGTCGACGACATTATGTCTACTGAGAGTCATATGAGATATGTTGTATAGACTTAGAATACGTATAGGTATAGTTAGCAACCTGAGGGCATAAGATAATGAATCAACTACAAGTTTTGTAGAACCAATAGAACTAACAAAAGTAACTGTAGCTCATTTGTACATTAACAATTAGGTATGGCCGAAAATGACTGAAGTATCATCTACTCAATAATGGAAAAGAACAGAAATATGTATAAACATTTTCTTACGTTAGTAAACCACGGCGCTTATATCAAATGTTGAATAAGTCCAATGTTGGTATACTACCTAATGAAAACGTCTAATAGTTCCATTGTACAAAATCGATTGAATGAAAATCTAGCTATCCATACGAAGCTGCTTTGAGTACTAATGAGCACTGATTATTCTTTGCTAACTCACGTCCAGTCAACGTCTCGAGACAGGCCTCAAGACAAGACACACCACTTACCAGCTCCAATCACCGAGGTTTATTTTTCAGTTGCTTAGAATACCGTCACGTCACTCCATGGACAAAAGCATCCCACGCTTCATTTTCCGATTCGTTACACTAGAACACACCTACCAATAGTCCGAGATCCCACCGCAAGAACACCCCGCTCATAGCGTAGATACACGGTTTAAACTAATTTTCCACGTAATTATATAATATGAATAGGAGTATATACTTAAATAGGGTTGCCTTGCAAAATTTGGCTGCAAGTATTTGAAATTTAATAATGTTTAATTAGCCTAACGAGTTAAAAATTAAAATTTCAATGATACTAAAACCAGCCAGATACAAATAGTATGGCCAAAGAGATTTTATTACAAGTTCATACATACTATAATGCGAAAAGACTTTTTCCCCATCCATCAGCCATAAGAAGTCCACTGCTGGACATAGGCCTCCCCTATGGATCTCCAATAAGACTGGTTGGAAGCGGCTTGCATCCAGCGTGATCCTGCGGTCTTAATGAGGTCATCCGTCCACCTTGTGGGTGGACGTCCTACGCTGCGCTTGCCGATACGTGGTCTCCACTCGAGAACTTTCCGACCCCATCGGTCATCAGTCCTCCGCGCTATGTGCCCTGCCCATTGCCATTTCAACTTGCCAATCCGTTGGGCTATGTCGGTAACTTTGGTTCTTCTACGGATCTCCTCATTTCTGATTCGATCTCGCAGAGAGACTCCGAGCATAGCCCTCTCCATAGCTCGTTGGGCTACTTGGAGCTTACTAATAAGGCCCATAGTGAGAGACCACGTTTCTGTGCCATAAGTCATCACTGGCAACACACACTGGTCGAAAACTTTCGACTTGAGGCACTGAGGTATGTCGGACGAGAAGACGCTACGCAATTTTCCGAACGCTGCCCAGCCGAGTTGGATTCGGCGATTGGCCTCTTTCTTAAAGTCGGACCTACCTAACTGGACTACTTGTCCTAGGTAGACGTACGAGTCAACGACTTCAAGAACCGAGTCCCCAACAGAGATCGGGGTGGGTACAACATGGGAATTACACATGACTTTCGTCTTGTCCATGTTCATCTTAAGACCCACCTGTTGAGAAACCCGATTGAGGCCTTCGAGCATCGTGCTGAGCTCTTCCATCGATTTTGCCATGACTACTATATCGTCGGCAAACCGAAGGTGAGTGAGGTATTCGCCATTGACATTGATGCCGAATCCTTTCCATTCCAGGAGCTTGAAGGCGTTCTCCAAAGTAGCCGTAAACAGTTTCGGAGAAATTACGTCTCCCTGTCTTACGCCTCTTTTTAAAGGGATCGCCTTGGAGCTCTCTTCCTGTACTCGGACCGACATAGTGGCGTTATTATACAAGCACTTCAACACTTCGATGTACCGATAGTCAATACGGCATCGTTGGAGAGACTCGAGCACAGCCCAAGTCTCGACCGAATCAAAGGCTTTCTCATAGTCCACAAACGCTAAGCAAAGAGGCAAGTTATACTCTTCGGTCTTCTGTATAACCTGCCGCAGCGTATGAATGTGGTCCATGGTGCTAAAGCCCTTCCGGAAACCGGCTTGTTCGGAAGGCTGGAAGTCATCAAGCCTGCGCTCGAGACGGTTCGTAATGACCCTTGAAAACAGCTTATAAACATGGCTCAGAAGCGAGATGGGTCTGTAGTTCTTCAATAAGGTGTTGTCACCTTTCTTGAAAAACAACACCACCACGCTTCTGTTCCATGCTTCTGGCGTGATGCCCTCGAGGACGACGGTGTTGAAAAGCTTCTGGAGGACTTTTAGTACCGGTGTTCCACCCGCTCTCAGAAGCTCTGATGTGATACCGTCATCACCCGGCGCCTTGTTGTTCTTAAGCTGATTCAGGGCCATTCTAATCTCGTACAGGCTGATGTCCGGGATATCTTCGGTGAAGTGTCGGGTCAGCTTGGCTCTTGGATCTTTGGCCGCGCTGCTAACAGGCTTAGCGACCGAAGCGTATAGCTGTCCATAGAACCTTTCGATCTCCTCCAATACCTCTGCCTTGGTCAACGCTATACTTCCATCTTCTCTCTTCAGCTTTGACAATTGGCTTTGCCCAATAGACAAATCTCTTGCGAACACTTTGGAGCCTTTGTTCCGCTCTATTGTCTTTTTAATATGATTAGTATTAAAAAGACGGATGTCGTGCCGCAAGGATTTCGAAATTTGTCTATTGAGCCGCCTATATGACTTTGCATCATCGGAAGACTGCATTCTTAGCGAGCGTCGTTCGGCCATGAGATTTACAGTGTGATCGGAGAATTTCTGCGGTTTATTTGAACGGCGGGGTCTAAAGAACTTAGCACCCACCGTTTGGACAGTTTCTACGAGCCCGTTGTTGATCTCGTCCACCGACGCAACGTTCTCTAGGCAAGCAAAACGATTCGAGAGCTCGAGCTGGAAGTCATCGGTGTTTTGGATATGTTCACGAGTAGGTCGGAGCGTGGACTTCATCAAGCGGGACCTTTCGAGCTTAACATTAATATCTAATGTGCCTCGTACAATTCTGTGATCGCTGCCGGTTTTCACCCTGTGGATCACGGAGACATCATTAAATATTCGTCTCTCGGTGGTCATGATGAAGTCTATCTCGTTTCTCGTGGAACCATCAGGGCTCATCCAGGTCCATTTCCTGTGAGGCGGTGTTTTCCCCAACCTAACTTAATTACGTAAAAAATTGGTTTGAACCGTGTACGAAATGAGCGGGATGTTGTTGCGGTGGGATCTCGGACTACAGCTGTCAGTAAGAATAGTGTTGCATAATTGCTTGTTATCATTATCATATTTCGAACAGCGCTTCCGCCAGCCCCTTATTTGACGCCGAGGCGCTAAGCCCTCGCCCACACCCCATCAATCATACCCTCATCTCAACACTGTGTTCTATTTTCGATTTTCCATAGGTTTTGACACAACGTGACCGCGCATTTGCCAATATCTGGAAACGTAGGTACAAGACTATTCTTGAAATAGTTGTGAGTGACACGTCTTTGAATTCTGGCACTAATTAGTGTTTTTGACTTTAAAAAATTCATTCATGTATTTAAATTTATTACTTCATTTTTAAAAACAGGAAGAAGTTAGTTATGCAGTATATCGGTATCGATCATGTATCCTATAGTATATACTTAGCGTAATATTTATGCGCTTTCATAATCCTAGATTGAGAATCAATGCAGCATAGCGTAGTATTATTATATATTCTTTGATAGCGTCTCTGTTGCGTTTATTTGTAAACAAAGCTTATAGATGTAGCACAACGAACTCTTAGAAGCTTGGAAACAGAATGTTGAAATAGGAGTGATGCTGATGACGCTACACTACATATACGAGTAGTATGGACTAATGAACACCTGTTATTGTAGAGCCGGTGGTACTGATATTAGAAGTGAATTTTCGATTTATCATTTATTATGAATACCTACGAGTACATCTTGTATTCGCATTGTATATGATAGGTAGCTGTTTTTTTGTGATTGCGAGCTTGGTCCTATTTTAAAAGCTGTTCATCTTGATGTGCTAAAGTCGCCATTAAGAGGTATTGTGTAAGTTTCCAATTATCCTGTACTTAAATTTCGTTCGCGTTACCCATAACATAAGTATTTTATTTACATAAAATCCCTTCTTAGGTGGAAGCCTTATTACTAGTTATTATTATTCTGTGTTTAAGGGCCGATTCCAGGATTTGATGTAATTGTCTTGACTACTGCTTAGAGCATCTAGCTTATGCCATCTTTCTCCAGCTTTAGGCAAGTAACAATTCTTCGTCCTGTTCCGTACTGGCTTTATGAACACCGTAGACAGTGCAGCGTGTCTGGCGTTTGCACGTTTTTGGCTAAGCTCCAAGTGCATAACGACACGTGCGTGCATAATAATATAATTTATGTTACGGTAGTTAATTAGTCACAATAGGTGCTTACCTAATAATATATGACTTATGTGTTGCTAACAACAGACAATCGTAATAAAATAAAAAATTGTTCATAAGGCATTATTGAACTAAGTACCCAGTGATTAAAAAAAGTATGACCATTATTCCAACGATTATAGCATACTTATTTTAAGTTAATAAATTAACAATAACAACTTTTATGGTTAAAGATATTACATAAACGAATCAGTGTCATAGAATATTTTGGACCAAAATTCTGAATTTACTGCACCTCTAAAATCCATCCATCAGCCATAGGACAACCACTTCTGGACCTCCCCAATAGATGTCCAATAATACCGATTTGAAGTGGCTTGCATCCAGCGCGAACCTGCATGCGATCTTGATGATGCCATACGTTCACCTAAGTAGTGCGGTAAACCTCTCCACTCGTGAACTTTTCGACCCCATCGGTCATCAGTCCTCTGTGTTATGTGTTCTGCCTACTGCCACTTCAACTTGCCCATACGCTGGGCTATGTCGATAACTTTGGTTAACGATCTCCTCATCTCGAAGGAAAATGTCATAAAATTATACATTTCAAACCAACAGACATTGCTAGATTTAACATGATTTCCATTGTTTTCCGGAGTAGCATACCTAATGTTGATTTATTTTAGCAGATTTTTGTCATGTATTCCTATCCGTAAACATATTTTTCAAATTTTTGTCATGTTTGGAGTATTTCCACTAATTTTCTACCAGTCTAGTGGAAATTTCGTATGAATTTTCACCGGCCGTGTCAGTTGGACAAATATAGAAGACGGATAGCGTTTACTGAGGGCGACTCGCCTTGGCACTGAGGATTTTCTTATACCTACGTGATGCGGAAAATGTTGCTAAAACTTGCTTGCATGCTTTTAGTAGCCAATAATGGCTACGGTTATTTTAAAAATCAATGATTAATTGCTGTAGTCAGTCTACAGTAGACGTGATGATGATATTAAATCTTCGTATTATAATGGAAAAAAAAATCTTATACCTACTTAAAGGAGACAGTGAAAAAACAAGAAATAAACTTCGGTAGAATATTTAAAGGGTCTGCCCGAATGTCATGGCATAAAAAATAAAAATAAATTGATTTTCATATGGCAAATATCAATTGCTATAATTACAAGATAAACAAATCTTAATATAACAATTGATATAACGATCTCGACGAGTTTCTTGTTATAACAATTGACATTGCCATATGAAAATCACTATTTATTTTTATTTTTCATGCCATGACATTCGGGTAGACCTCTATTTAGTATATTGTAGGATTTGTAGGTATACCTAGTCTTCGACCAGTACCGTGTGTATTAGGTACCACGGTACCAGTAAAGACTTTGGGCGCTGAGACGCGGTATCTAACTATGATATTGCATTAGTAAGCTCCAAGAGTTAGGATTATACTTATACTAGCAACCCGCCCCGGCTTCGCACAGTGCATTATACATATAAACCTTCCTCTTGAATCACTCTATCTATTAAAAAAACCCGCATCAAAATCCGTTGCGTAGTTTTAAATTTATAACCATACATGGGGACAGACAGCGGGAAGCTACTTTGTTTTATACTATGTAGTGATGACCTATGGAGAGCGTGTCGCTTAGGGTTACTCTTCGAGATAGGGTTTTCGAATGGTGACCAACTAGCTTAGCATGCAACCACGAAAATCCACGAAAAGACCTCTTTTCGACGTGTGAAAAAGTGACAGATATATAGCCCATAACTCTGTCTTGTTCTGACACGTCGAAAGAAATATTTCGTGGTGCGTATCCTAGCCCGGCAGGAGAACCTACAGGTGTAGCGTAGCGTAGGACGTCGGTTGTTGAATAACTGAGGAGTATAAATATTATGTATCATCAAAGCAATGAAGACTAGATTCAGAGAATTTCTAGGTAGGTAAATATCAACCAATTTTTTTACAAATTCAAAAGCTTAGTTATTGTAAATCACGTTCTTCGTTTTTTTTTTTTCTAATTTCAGGTCTCGATGCAACTTTATTGAGAAGATTCTACTCAAGTACAGATTGGATAATAGTTACTACGAGTCAAGTACTGGAGTGGAGTACAAATACAAATACCTAATGAAGAAATATATGGGTAAGTTTTATGACTTGTTGCTATACGGGTAAGGTATCATTGATTCCTAAGTTACAATATCAATGATAGTGGGTTTTTACTTCATTTTACTACTGTGTATTATTTATTTTATTACCTACTTACCTTAGCTTATTTTTGCGTACCGTGTGACCGTCACTATGAGACTTAGGTTAGTTATCCTTAACTATTTAATACCACAGTTGAGAATCGCCACAGTAGTCAAAAGCCTTCGATAATCACGCATTTGAGCATCCTATGTTGTTGAAGTTAGTTTTCAATGCAGGGGTATAGGTTCGATTCCCGGGCGGACTGATGTTTGGATGTATGTCTGTCCTCGGTCTGGGTGTTAGTTATCTTTGTCTTCGTGTGTGTTTCGTGGCACCCTCGATACGAAATCCTAGAGGGCTTCAAGATAAATAATGTGTTATTTATTTTATTGTTGAGGGTTATGCTCGGAGATCAAATCGGAAATGAGGGCATTCGTAGAGGAACCAAAGTTACCGAAATAGCAAAGCGGCTGACAAGTTGAGTGGCAGTGGGCAGGACACATACCACCGAAGAATGACACAGGCCACCACGTACCAGCAAGCGCAGCGTAGGAGGTCCACCCACAAGGTGGACAGATGACTGCATCAAGTAAGATAGCAGGATCGCGCTGGATGCACGCCATTTCCAACCGTTCTTAGTAGAGATCTATAGGACAGGCCTATGTCCAGCAGTGGCCTATGGCCGAAACGACAGATTTATTTATTTCTACCAGTTTTGTATGTATGAAAGTTCAGTATACGCCACTTCAGGACAATGAAAGAAAAAGAAAACGACCACCACTTCTGGACACATTTTAGGGCCTATCAGCCGCGCCGCTTTAAAGCACTGTTATATGTTTTAGGTGGTTTTTAGGGTTCTGAACCCAAAGGGTAAAAACGTGACCCTATTACTAAGACTCCGCTGTCCGTCTTTCTGTCTGTCTGTCCGTCTCCAGGCTGTATCTCATGAACCGTTATAGCTAGAAAGCTTTTTTTTGCCGTTTTTCGCTCTATATTTTTTTATCTATAATTTTTGGTATTACTCGTACACTGTCATGGTGGTGTACAACAATATCCCGGAGTCAGTCAGCTGGGTTCTATAGCGTTTGGTGGCGATAACCGTTTGAATAAAAAAAACAATGAATATCTTCAAACTAGGTACCTAAGTACTTCTAATAGCACAAAATAGGTGTACGAGTCAAAATAAAATTTAAAACAAAGTAAAAAAAAATCGGCCAAGTAAGAGTCGGACTCGCGCACGGAGGGTTCCGTACCGTATGGGATCCCCCCTTAAATATTTATTTTATTATTTATTATTGAAGTAAATATATAACTAAATATTCTGTGAAAATTTCAAGCATCTACCTGTTACCATTATTAATACAGAGCGAAAAACGTCAAAAAAACAGGTTTGTTGTATGGGAGCCCCCCTTAAATATTATTTTTTTTTTTAAATTTCAGCTGCCTAGCTATCATGGTTCATGAGATACAGCCCGGTGACAGACAGACAGACAGACGGACATCGAAGTCTTAGTAATAGGGTCCCGTTTTTCCCTTTGGGTACGGAACCCTAAAAATAGACACAGCATTATTGCTTTGTCTAGATCAAGGCAGCTACGTGGGATGACTGTATAAATTAATATACTGTTAATACAGCAATGAAATGGTCATAAAACGTAAATAAGAGGCCGTTGTCATAAAATAAACAATCAATTGACTTGCAAAGATGATAGTACCTATACAGTAAGTAAGTAATTAATTTATGACTTATACTATATAAATAAAATATGTTTAATATTCACAGATTATTTTGTTATCGGAAGGAATCCTCGTCATGCCTGCTACTACAGCGTGCGACCACGAAAAGCGACGAAAAGAACTCTTTTCGACGTGTGAAAAAGTGACAGATATATAATTTGCCATAACGCTGTCTCGTTCTGACACGTCGCACGAAATATTGCGTGGTGCGCATCCTAGCCCGGCAGCCGGGCAGCTGGACCGTCTATGATGAAGAAACTTCAAAATCTTAGAAAACTGCAAAGAGTGGTGAGTGGCTAGTTTTAGTTTTATCAGATTCTGTTAGAGGTAAAAAAAAAAATATTTATGGAATTTAAACAGTGAATGTGTAGTTTACTACGTTCTGACTGATTTGACTATGAAACACCATATCCTAAATCTCACCGTTTTCGAGATATTTGAATTCGAATACTTTTTATAAAAAGTTCATTTTTCGGACAATATTGGGTAGTGAGGTCATAAAACATTTTACATGTAAAAATCAAACAATAATTTTAATACGATTTACACGTAGCCCAGACGACAACTTTGGGAACCACTGATTAATGCGAAACATGAACGCGAAAACCATATTTCGCTCGAGCAATCGGCTAAATTTTAAACGTCCCTTCAACTTACTTAAGTATAAGTTATTCTCATAATTATAATACGGCGTCTAATTCACGTGACGACAAATTGCTATTTTCGTTTCGCTCCGGTCAATATTTTCCAACAAACATCTTGTGTACTACATTATCGACGGTTAGTTATTGTAATATCGATCACGAGGTGCTCTCCGTGATAATTTAGCTATGCGTGCTAATTGTGATATTTGCGATGTTAAATTGTGGAGCACGATAAGCAAATTGTTCTGGAAACGTCGTACAGGATTAAAATGTAGAATATAGTTGCTAGGAAGACAGTTAAAGGCTTTACCGTAAAGCTGTCACCTAGGACGTTTCCAAAAAAAAAAACATTTCACGCCCTCCTTTGATTGCCCTTCACAAGTTGCAGTTTTAAATAGGTGACAGTGATTTCTTACTATAGTCGCGCCACACAAGTTGGCGGATGTGAAGTTAGCCACAAGCGGCACAATATCCAATCCTGACTAAAGCTCACACAAAGCCGCGCGTTGATTAGCTATTGCGCAGCTTGTAGCTAACTTCACATCCACCAACTTGTGTGGCGCGGCCTATATCAGGAGGCCCATCAACCTGATTGCCACTAAAGTCAATAAGCATAATATAGCCACTATATAGTGGGCGATGTCCCCCACGACGTGGCCCGGTCCTGTCGGGCCTGTTGGCGACTGTGATGTTAGCTTCAAGCTGTGGATAACCCAATCTTAACTAAAGTTCCAGGGATGGGTTATCCGCAGCTTGTAGTTGACATCAGCATCACAACCGCCAAGTTGTTTGATTCGACCTATACTGAAAGGATTTTAGAGAGTACGTTTCTATATAATTATAATCCCATCGCATGTGCGCTTGTTAGATCAGGGTTAAAAGAGGCGGTTACTTTATCTATTTTCTACCAAAATATTACTGTTAGGATGGAAATCTTACTATTAACTAATGGCAGCAACCCTGATTCTAACTTAATAATAAAGAAACTCTTCAATCTGATCCTTTAAATGTTTGTGAGGGTAGTTACCTAACTTGAGGTTTCTAAATTAGTAAAGGAAACAAGTAAGTAAGTATACTTCATATATTTTTTATACTTTATGGGTCCCTCGAGGGTACCACCATGTATTGCAATAATTATGCCACGTTCGCAAGGCCCTGGACGTTTTGAGAAGAAGTGGCAAGAAACTCAAGACGCCATCAGTATAATCTTTTGATCAGTCACCTTAATTTAGATATTACACAAAGTACTTAACTTTAGCAACATGGCGACGTCCACTCGACTTGGCTTCGAATATAAAAGTACCGACACTCAGCATAACTAGCTAAGCAAGACTCCAACGTTATTATCAGAATACCGGGAGAACACTAAGAGAGATTCAAAGATACTAAGAGATATTAAGAGATATTAGGAGACGAAGCCGCGCCAACAGACTGTTTTATACTGATTTCACAAGCTTCCACCATGCCTTACCACCACTGCTCGATGTAAACATAACTAACAACCAATAGGGAACGAGCAAGATGGCGGGCACGGTGTTAGCTTCCATTTTACACAATTGTTAAACATAAAATCATCTTAAACTGTATCTCATACTTATTAGAATTATTAGAACAATTATTGATACGTTTCAAGTCATCTATAACATTATGAAATCACAGTATTAAATAAATGGTGTATGTAAACAACAATGGCCGACATTCGGACGTCATATTATTTCTCAGTTCTATTTAGCTACTTACAATTAGTCTTACATTACTTAATACATTTTGTAATCGTTATTAATATTATTATAACATTATTATTCTAACACGGCCAGCCTGACAGTACTTTGTCCTCGAAGTACAAACAACCTCATCTCCTCCATTACACTACAATAAAACTTAATACCATATTGTATTGTTGATGATATATTATTGTGTTTTTTATTTCATATCATATTTTACTATTTTATTGAGATGAAACTTCTAATACGACTTCCAACAAGGTTGCGTTATAAGTTAAATTAATAAGTTAGATTTAGTTGAATTTATAAGTTAAATTAATCAAACTAAAACCAAAACACCTCGTCCATCGACGGAGAAAGTAAATACCGCGGGCTAACTTGACGCCAACGCCATCTACCTCTAGTTAAGAGTTAACTACTAAGTTTCACTTCTTCCGCGCGGAGGGACTCCACACACAATTTTTTTTTTATTTTCAATGTCAAATGTATCTCCCACTCAAACCATCCAATGATTACGTGGAGAACATCTAACAAATCAATAACAATTTTATTATTTGTAGGATCCGTTAACAAAGCCTTTTATTCGTTTATATTTTAAAGAATAAGATCTTAATTTCAAGTACCCTTAATATTTTTTCTGCACCTTTAAAAATTGGTTTGCCATTATCTCGACAAGATATAAATAATGTGTTATTTTTCAGAATGTCAATAAATCAACTGATACACACCTAATTCTGCATCATTAAATAGGAGATCTTAGTCAAGTCCTTTCAGTCAAAGTAACACACAGTTCACCCTTCATAAACTTTTTCCGGCCATATAGGACCATTCCATATTTAGCCAGCATTTCAAACTTTCCAATTTCTCATTCCACTGTGACACTGTGTTCTTAATATTGTAGTCAACAGATTTCCCAATAATGAACAGCTATGTGAATCAGCTAACTATTGTTTGCATTTTATTTATCACTTTTCTCGTTTTACTGAAGGTTTACGTCTTTATCAGACCGCTCGGTTATTCTGACACATTTATAACCAGTTGTCTTTCAAACTTCCCAATATATATAATTGTGTAGTATGTATGGTCTTATGTCGTTAGATAAAAACAATAACAAAATGAACAGAAACTTTCTGCAATATTTTTTTTTTTGGCAAAATTCTTCTGGTTTTGTCAACTGATCCCACATTACAAAATAGACAAATTATGCAAAACATTTTCTAATTATAAATAACAGGGCTCAGCCCCTTACCTCCTTTATCATCAGAACACTGTATTCACTTCACTATTTTACTGATACACTTCACTATTTCACTGATTCACTTTATTTGGCCAGGAAACCCAGTAGTTCTGGGACCTGGAGCCCCGCTGCAGAATTTCCCAGGCAAACATTGCCAAGAAATCGAGTAGTTGCTGCACAGGCAGCCTTTCAGCATGGATATGCAAAAAGCTTGTCGGGATTCTCTGAAATACAATGAACGGCATTAATGTGGGTATTTCGGCACCACTTCTGATGTTAGATCAGGGTTAAAAGAGGCGGTTACTTTATCTATTTTCTACCAAAATATTACTGTTAGGATGGAAATCTTACTATTAACTAATGGCAGCAACCCTGATTCTAACTTAATAACAAAGAAACTCTTCAATCTGATCCTTTAAATGTTTGTGAGGGTAGTTACCTAACTTGAGGTTTCTAAATTAGTAAAGGAAACAAGTAAGTAAGTATACTTCATATATTTTTTATACTTCATGGGTCCCTCGAGGGTACCACCATGTATTGCAATAATTATGCCACGTTCGCAAGGCCCTGGACGTTTTGAGAAGAAGTGGCAAGAAACTCAAGACGCCATCAGTATAATCTTTTGATCAGTCACCTTAATTTAGATATTACACAAAGTACTTAACTTTAGCAACATGGCGACGTCCACTCGACTTGGCTTCGAATATAAAAGTACCGACACTCAGCATAACTAGCTAAGCAAGACTCCAACGTTATTATCAGAATACCGGGAGAACACTAAGAGAGATTCAAAGATACTAAGAGATATTAAGAGATATTAGGAGACGAAGCCGCGCCAACAGACTGTTTTATACTGATTTCACAAGCTTCCACCATGCCTTACCACCACTGCTCGATGTAAACATAACTAACAACCAATAGGGAACGAGCAAGATGGCGGGCACGGTGTTAGCTTCCATTTTACACAATTGTTAAACATAAAATCATCTTAAACTGTATCTCATACTTATTAGAATTATTAGAACAATTATTGATACGTTTCAAGTCATCTATAACATTATGAAATCACAGTATTAAATAAATGGTGTATGTAAACAACAATGGCCGACATTCGGACGTCATATTATTTCTCAGTTCTATTTAGCTACTTACAATTAGTCTTACATTACTTAATACATTTTGTAATCGTTATTAATATTATTATAACATTATTATTCTAACACGCTCTTACATTCCTGTTTTGATATTAAAATACCCCGTAGTAAAAAGCATCAGAAAACGCTGCCGTAGGCTTAGGTTGTAGATTAATGTTGTTTATAGCACTGCACTAACGCATATGATGTCGTCGCTGTAATCTGCAAGAAAAAGCTCAAAGTAAACTAACTTTGACAAAAATCAGGTTCGTGACTGCAATTTTCACACGTGGAAAATGTCTTTTCCACCCTTGACTGTGACAAAACAAATATAACATAAAGAAAACTCTTGCTTCCCGCCAGTCTGCCACCAACAACCGCGCGGACCGCACGCGTTTAAAATAAAATGCGCGCCAACATTTACGAACTTAACACATCCTCTCATCACTAAAAGTGATCGTTTTTCTAGAATGTGATAGTAATTTTAAGTGCTACCCTGTGATTAGTGTGCTTTTAAAACCTTTTAAAAAAATATACCTAAGTGATACAAAAATGGAGAATGAAAAGTGAGTAACTATGAATACAATTATTACTGTACTGTGTTATATTGAATTAGTTGATAAGTGATTACATAAATGTGTACATTTTGTATTTGCGTGGACTAGTTTTCGTCCGTACTTAATGTAGAATACACGAATTTTAATACACTATTGCTAATGTGTTAATTGTTATCAACAGCAAAATGCTAGTAATGAACAAAACAGGACATGTACCTAGAGCGGTTAGATAATAGGATGTTTGAATGAAATAGACAATACTGTGAATGCGATATGGTCTAACGTACTCTCAAATAAGTACTACCGAAAAAAATCTACCCACAAAACAATTTTTAAAATAACATCGACTACAAATATTACGATTCACATTGCGTGTTATGATGTAGACCTACCACGTGTATATTGGTAGTCTACGATAACTGCTAGCTGATATCAATTCATTGATAAGTCATAGAATACCTACTCATTACTTAACTAAAAAAAGTAAACACAAATTATAATTTGACGCGTCTTAATTCTGAGCCTTTAAATATCCATAATTCTCTCAGGCCACCAATTACTTATGCTGCCACCCCTATCACGGAAAATTTAAGTTTTTGTACACTTGTTATGCTAGTTTTAACAACATTTTGCACTTTTTTTCCTCCCTCAAAATAACAAACTACCGGATAGACTATTTGTTTTGTTCCAATGGTAAGTTTTATAGTTATCAAAAGCTTGAATATACCGTAAGTTTTCAATTTATCTAAAGCCTGAATATGAGCTACTAGCTGCGCCCCGCGGTGTTACCCGCGCTAGCCTGAAATAGAAAGTAGCCTATGTGTTAATCCAAATCCTTATTCCAAATTTCATCCAAGTCGGTTTACGCGTGAAAGAGTAACAAAAATCCTTACATACACATACAAACATACGTTTATAATATTATAAGTAGGATGTATGATCTGGGAAGTTTAGTAATTCGTTACGGTTTTGACAAATCATATAGTTTCTTCGTTATTTTATTTTAGCTAAAAACACAGTGATTTTGATTTTATTGTGTACTAAGTTTTTAGGCACAAAATATCTTGCACTACTTGATCTACACGAAACTCCTGGCGTCTACTTATTGGTCATTTGTGCCTATCTATAGGCATAATTTCTTCTGATCTACTCAGAAATTGCAACTGGAAAAATGCTTGGTAGAAAGAAACCAAGCATTTTTCCAGGTGCCTACGGCTACAGTCCACAATAGTTCCCAATGCGGTTCATATACCGTTAATAATGTAATAACAAAGCCATTTAAATTAATTTATGTAAATCTACACCTATCCACACACTATAAGAATCTAGTCAAAAACTATTTGTAAGACAATAATGTACAAGAATAGAAAACCTTCTCGCATAGTTGTCGATAACTACCTATTTAGCCATGTAAATGTAATTCACGTGAGACTGGTTCTTATTATTTAACTTCTCCAATATTTTCTAAGACATTACCTTTACAAATAATTATTATGTGTAATGGATATTACATGGAGATTAGTTTATAGGAGGGAATTAAGAATCAATCGAGCTTACCTGTTAAGTGAAGTTTGATGATAATTATCTGAAATCACCGAAAAAGAGTGCATAGTGATTCAAGGAAAAATACGCGCCAGAGGACGCTCTGCAACCGAGTAAATTAAATAAAGGAGCTATGCAGTCTCTTTAGAGGTGACTGAAGGATAACTATTGTTATACTCGTACTCGTAAGTTGTTTAGAAATCAGAACACAAGTTAATAATGTGTATTATTTCACAGAACTATAATATCGGCTTTGAGCATAGCAGCTTATGTAATTTACTCGTATTTCTAACTGTACCTGAACTATACCTTTTTAACCGACTTCCAAAAAGGAGAAGGTTCTATGTGCGTCTGTATGTATTTTTTTGTGTATATTCATCGATAATTCCGCCAATTCTGAACCGAATCGAATAATTATTTTTTAGTTCGAAAGGATATACTCCCGAAGTGGTCCCATTGTGGTCCCAGTTAAATTTTACTGAAATCAGCTGAGCCGTTTTTGAAAAATCAACAATAATGTACACTTCTAGCGAAATATTCGAATTTGGTACTCGATGGAAGGCGGTTTTGCCATTTTTTGCGAAAAATAATGATAATGATGTTGATTTATAAAAAAAACAGCTCAGACGATTTGATCTGAATATTTGATGAAATGAAGTATGGCATGATCTGCCAAATAAATAATAATCGGCCAAGTACGAGTCGGACTCGCGCACGGAGGGTTCCGTACTGTACGGGAGCCCCCCTTAAATATTTGTTTTATTTTCATTTTATTATTTATTATTGAAGGGAATATAAAACTAAACATTCTGTGAAAATTTCAAGCATCTACCTGGTACCATCCTTACTAATATTATAAATCCGAAAAGTTTGTTGGTTTGTTGGTTTGTTACTATTGTACGCACCAACGGAGCAACGGATTGACTTGATTTTTGGCATGGACATAGTTTAAAAGGCTGAAGGAGCTTTAGGATACTTTTTATCCCGAAAAATTGCATAGTTCCGGTAGGACAGGACAAAAACCATCGAAAGCGAAACTGTCGCCACTGTCACAAAGACGCTAAGTGATTAATTCCTCTATGACGCTAATATGGACTAACGAAACGTCACAGCCAAACGTAATTAGATGACAGGTGACATTGTCTGCAGACTTTTATAAATCACAAGTAGCATGGCAAGGGGACAAATTGTTTTTCCATCATTATATCCCCTTGAAGAGGAAATAAAGTATGGATTGAAAATGACAACTGACATTAAAATTGGATAAAATGTTATTTTCCCTCTGCATGCTACATGTTACTATGACGTTTAATACCAGGCCGTCATTTTGTCTGACATTAAAAATATTTTTAAATCTTCGATCATTAGAGGTTTAACATGTTTCTTTATTCTACCTTTATGGTACAGAATCATCATACTTTAAAATTATCAATCCGAAAAGTTTGTTGGTTTGTTCCTCTTTGACGCAGCAACGGAGCAAAAGATCGACCTGATTTTTGGTATGGATACCTATGGTTTAAAAGACAGAAAGTGATAATAGGAAATTTTTTATCTCGAGAAAATTCGTGATTCCCATGGGATAGGACAATAACTGTTTCTCAGCATTGGAGCAACGGATTGACTTGATATTTGGGGTGGGCATAGTTTGGAAGACGGAAAGTGACATAGGATACTTTCCATCCCGAAAAAATTGTGGTTCCCGTAGGACTTAACAATAAATTTTTCTCAGCAACGGAGCAACTTGCCTTGGCTTATTGCATGAATATAGTTTGAAAGACGAAAAGTGACAAAGGCTACTTTTTATCTTAAAAACTTTAACAGTTCCCGTAGGATAGGATAAAAACTAAGCGCCAGAAATAATCTGTCATGGCAAGTTTGGGACGTTCCTACATTTTTCGCACTCCTTCGCGGCACTCAGCACACAGCGCACACAGCGCTAGCCCAGACTCGGGCTCCATAACGGAGCTTGCGCTCTCGCCATAATGACGGAGTGTTTCGGAGCACAAGACACATCGTCATCCACCACTCGTGACTAACCAGTACTGAACGTCAGACAGCATTCCAACGCCCTGGTCCCAGTGCAGCGGGTCAGTCATAGTAGCCCAGCGCCTGCCTCTTCAACTGCAGAGGGCAGTGAGAACAGCCATCGCGATACCGACACCTCTCTTCCCCTGCAGCCCCACTGCGTCTGCCAACACGTTGACGGCCTAGCGGAAGGTAGGGTAGGTGGCGGCACCCACACCACCAGTTCCATTTATCCCACCGCGGCCCCTAATCTTCGGCTGTCATATCAGAGTCCAGGAAGCAGCCTTGCTTTATGAAACTAAGAAAGGTTATTCCCAGCAAGTAACTGGAGATAGAGAGACAGAAAAGAAGCCACACCCAGTGCAGCAGGAGGAGCTGGATTTCATATGCCTGGCAGACGGAGCAGCACTAGAGCAAAATCTTAACCGAGAAATTAACATATTTACAGACGGCAGCAAATTTAAAGGGAAAGTTGGGGTTATCCATTTGGGATGATGCCGCTGAGATCAGTACCCGCAAGCTAAAATTGGCCGATTGGTGCTCCGTGCACCAGGCCGAGTTATTGGCACTTCTTGAGGCTACCGAAAAAGCAAAAATATTTTGTGACTCCAGGTCTACACTGGAAACGGTAGTTGGCGTATCTTCCCTCCATCCCTTAGCAATAAATTCAAAGCTAACATAAAGTTACTACACGCACAAAATAAAATAGTGAAACTTTATTGGATTAAAGCGCACGCGGGGATGGAGGGAAATGAGAGAGCGGACCAGCTAGCAAAGGAAGCAGCACTGCACTCGAAGTGCAGACCTATTTACGATAACTGCCCCGTTTCATTCGTCAAGCGAGAAATCCGAGAGGACTCTCTTACGAGTGGAACCGGCGGTATCAGGATGGACACACAGCGGCGGTAACCAAAACATATTTTCCAGATGCAAGGGCGGCATACAAGATCGTAAGAGAAATAGCACCAGTGGGAATCATAACTCAAGTGCTGACGGGGCATGGTGGGTTTTCCCAATACTTACATCGAATAAGTTGAGGGAAAGCCCATCGTGCATCTGTGAACCCACAAAAGAGGAGACTCCACTGCACATAATCTTGGAATGCCCAGTTTATGGAAAGCAGAGATTTGATTTAGAACAAAAAATTGGAATTAATCTAACACGTAAAAACCTTAAAAATAATTTTATCGAATTTTTGCACAAATATTTGAAAAAAAGCAATAATTAGGAACAAGTAGGTATAAACTTTGCTGTACCATTGTAATGTTTATTATAACTGCAAACAGCCAAAAACATTGAAATATAGGTATAGTTTTTATTCATTTGTAATTCAGACCCCTGATCATGTCAGGGATATTTCGCGATATAATAAAAAAAAATCCTCGGATGCCCGCAGCCCGCCTAAGTTGCGACACTCCTCATAAGGCATGCAACCTACTGGCCATCCTCTTAGAGGTTTCGCAGCCGACATAAACATAAGCCAAAATCAAAATATTACGCGGGCGAAGCCGCGGGTAAAAGCTAGTTATTAATATAGAGCGAAAAACGTATAAAAATGCAGGTTTTTTGTATGGGAGCCCCCCTTAAATATTTATTTTATTTTGTTTTTAGTATTTGTTGTTATAGCGGCAACCGAAATACATCATCTGTGAAAATTTCAGCTGCCTAGCTATCATGGTTCATGAGATACAGCCCGGTGACAGACAGACGGACAGACGGACACCGAAGTCTTAGTAATAGGGTCCCGTTTTTCCCTTTGGGTACGGAACCCTAAAAAGAACAACCAAAATCGGTTCATAATTGACGGAGTAATCGCTTAACATACATACAAAAAAATATACAATGGAATTGAGAGCCTCAATTTTTGAAGTCGGTTAAAAAGTATACAAATAACTTTAGTAGTTTAATAATATGTCGTAAACAATTTAGTACAATAAACAATAATTATATTATCCATTGACTTTTAAGTACCTAACTCGTGTTAACTGTATTGTAATGACTTATCCCATTATTCACAAGTACAATTATTAATCCTTACTAATATTATAAATCCGAAAAGTTTGTTGGTTTGTTGGTTTGTTACTCTATCACGCGCCAACGGAGCATCGGATTGACTTGATTTTTGGCATGGATATAGTATAAAAGGCGGAAGGAGCTTTAGGATACTTTTTATCCCGAAAAATTTCATAGTTCCTGCAGGACAGGACAAAAACCCTCGAAAGCGAAACTGTCGCCACTATCACAAAGACGCTAAGTGATTAATTCCTATATGACGCTAATATGGACTAACGAAACGTCACAGCCAAACGTAATTAGATGACAGGTGACATTGTCTGCAGACTTTTATAAATCACAAGTAGCGTGGCAAGGCGACAAATTGTTTTTCTACCATTATATCCCCTTGAAGAGGAAATAAAGTATGGATTGAAACTGACAACTGACATTAAAATTGGATAAAATGTTATTTTCCCTCTGCATGCTACATGTTACTATGACGTTTAATACCAGGCCGTCATTTTGTCTGACATTAAAAATATTTTAAAATCTTCTATCATTAGAGGTTCAACATGTTTTTTTATTCTACCTTTATGGTACATAATCATCATACTTTAATATTATCAATCCGAAAAGTTTGTTGTTGGTTTGTTGGTTTGTTCCTCTTTGACGCAGCAACGGAGCAAAAGATTGACCTGATTTTTGGTATGGATACCTATGGTTTAATAGACAGAAAGTGATAATAGGATACTTTTTATATCTCGAGAAAATTCGTGATTCCCATGGGATAGGACAATAACTGTTTCTCAGCAATGGAGCAACGGATCGACTTGATATTTGGGGTGGGCATAGTTTGGAAGACGGAAAGTGACATGGGATACTTTCCATCCCGAAAAAATTGTGGTTCCCGTAGGACTTAACGATAAATTTTTCTCAGCAACGGAGCAACTTGCCTTGGCATATTGCATGAATATGGTTTGAAAGACGAAAAGTGACATAGGCCACTTTTTATCGCAAAAACTTTAACAGTTCCCGCAGGATAGGATAAAAACTAAGTGAGTGGGCTGCGGTAGCAGCCGTCTAAGCGCCAGAAATAACCTGTCATGGCAAGTTTAGGACGTTCCCACATATTTCGCACTCCTTCGCGGCACTCAACAGCACTAGCCCAGACTCGGGCTCCATAACGGAGCTTGCGCTCTCGCCATAGTGACGGAGTGTTTCGGAGCACAAGACACATCGTCATCCAACTCTCGGGACTAACCAGTACTGAACGTCAGACAGCATTCCAACGCCCTGGTCCCAGTGCAGTGGGTCAGTCATAGTAGCCCAGCGCCTGCCTCTTCAACTGCAGAGGGCAGTGAGAACGGCAATCGCGATACCGACACCTCTCTTCCCCTGCAGCCCCACTGCGTCTGCCAACACGTTGACGGCCTAGCGGAAGGTAGGGTAGGTGGCGGCACCCACACCACCAGTTCCATATATCCCACCGCGGCCCCTTATCCTCGGCTGTCATATCAGAGTCCAAGAAGCTTTTTGGCCTTGCTTTATGAAACTAAGAAAGGTTATTCCCAGCAAGTAACTGGAGATAGAGAGACAGAAAAGAAGCCACACCCAGCGCAGCAGGAGGAGCTGGAGTTCATATGCCTGGCAGACGGAGCAGCACTAGAGCAAAATCTTAACCGAGAAATTAACATATTTAACTGTGAACCCACAAAAGAGGAGACTCCACTGCATATAATCTTGGAATGCCCAGTTTATGGAAAGCAGAAATTTAATTTAGAACAAAAAATTGGAATTAATCTAACACGAAAAAACCTTAGAAACAATTTTATCGAATTTTCGCACAAATATTTGTAAAAAAGCAATACTTAATTAGGAACAAGTAGGTATAAACTTTGCTGTACCATTGTAATGTTTATTATAACTGCAAACAGCCAAAAACATTGAAATATAGGTATACTTAGTTTTTATTCATTTGTAATTAAGACCCCTGATCATGTCAGGGATATTTCGCGATATAATAAAAAAAAATCCTCGGATGCAGCGTCGCAAAGCGGCACTGCAGCCCGCCTAAGTTGCGACACTCCTCATAAGGCATGCAACCTACCGGCCATCCTCTCAGCTGCTTTAGTTAAAAGCGGCTGAAACTCGAGTGCCAGCCTCTAAGCTTCCTTGGGGGAAAAGACCCAAAGAAGAGGGAGACTTCAAGCGCCGCCTTTTCAGCTGCCTCAGACCTCCCCCACGACAAGGCGGGAATACACGGGGGGGTTGTATATACACTCCAACCGTAACTTAACCAACAAAAGCATTCCTCTAAGGTATTTTGATATTTGTCAGTTAGGTTAGGTTTCGCAGCCGACATAAACATAAGCCAAAATCAAAATACAACGCGGGCGAAGCCGCGGGTAAAAGCTAGTTAGTAATATATTAAGTACAACAGTATGAAGTTATGCAAAAGTAACATAAATTCGGAAGAGAATAAAAATATATTTTTTAGATCGAAATATTAATCTTTCTTACTAATATAATAAATCCGAAAGTGTGTTTGTCTCTTTCACGCAGCAAAATAGCAACGAATCGACTTGATTTGTGGATATACAGTTGAGACGTTACATAGGCTACTTTTATCCCGAAAAAATTAAAGGTTCCTATAAAAGGATAACACGTAAACAAAATATCAAACGAGTGAAGCCGCGGGCAACAGCTTATTTTAATGTTTTAAATTACAACCAAATAAAATTAATTGCGCATCTAAGTAAGCTTTAGTTTTCTCCTTATTAGTTCTTGACCTAAGTTAACAAAACATTTATGTAGGTACTTACTACAACTTATTTTATCAATGGATGCTGGTAAATTATGGAACTAGTAGGTCACTTTACTTGAATTCAAAAGTGCAGTTCTTTTTATAATATTTTTTTTAATTTAGCCAAACGCGCTAACTCTATCTATTGAGTTATCGACACTACGAAAATTAATTTAACAAAACAGTAGGTATACAATGAGGTCAGTGGGTAGCTATTATCCTGTTCTCTATTATGTCATCAAGTTATGTATAATTATAATCCGAGATCCCAGAGCCGTCAAACCTTCCTCATGTTCTCACAAATAAAATGTATCGTTTCTATTTGTGTCAGTATGTATTTTGAGTATATGCAATTATGTATACTTTTTAACTTGTGGCGACGGCCAATTTACAGATATCTGTAGCTAAATGTGTCATTATCGTAATTCAATGAGAAATTGGTTTCAAATTGTATCATTTCAATTGTTCATCCGCTTTAGTTATAAAGTTTAAACGTTTCTGGAAGTTTTAATGTGTATAGAAAAAGTAGAGACGAAGTGTCTGGTGGTATCTGATTTATTATTTTTTAATGGCATTGTCTCAATAAATAACTACCAGCTTTGAGAATTTAATAAATAATAATTTAACAATAATTAAGTATTGTTCACTCACGATTTAGCATCTGATATCTGTAAATTTGCGTCGGCACAAGTTAGCAGGTATGTATATGTTACAGTCATAGTGATTAAATAGTTATTATACATAATGACTGGTCATTATATATAATATCTACTCAATTTAGATAAAGTGATAATTGACACAAAATTAATCACATTAACTAGCTATTTTATATAATATCTTCGAAGACTTGGATAATGTAATAAAACAAACTTGTAATAAGGACAGATTGTCTCTGGCGCTTCGCCGGCCGCTGCCGCGGCACGCTCGCTTCGCTCGCTCGGCTCGCGCGTTGTTGTCACTGTTCAAACCTAACCTAACCTAGTAGGCAGATCAAGAGTCCAAGGAAACAAGCCGGGTCGTTGGGGAACATCAATAAACCAAATACAGAGTTTCCTTGGACTCTTGATCTGCCTACTAGGTTAGGTTAGGTTTGAACAGTGACAACAACGCGCGAGCCGAGCGAGCGAAGCGAGCGTGCCGCGGCAGCGGCCGGCGAAGCGCCAGAGACAATCTGTCCTTATTACGAGTTTGTTTTATTACATTATCCAAGTCTTCGAAGATATTATATAAAATAGCTAGTTAATGTGATTAATTTTGTGTCAATTATCACTTTATCTAAATTGAGTAGATATTATATATAATGGCTAGACAGTATATATAATATCCAGATTTATTACTTTGGCTGTAACATATACACTCAAAGTGCGCACTAACACTACCTGCGATACATTTTATTTGTAAGAATATTTAAAGGAAGGTTTGGCGACACAGGGATCTTGGGCCATTAAGTACATTACTGACAGGATGATGATGTTAGCGATTCCAATATCTAGCTATTTATAAAAGTTACACGTCAAAATCATATAATTATATTTAGATCTGGTACGAGTATGTAACTTACAGTGCTTACTGTGTATTAGATCGATGTGCAGTGTATTTTGCTCTTTATCTTAAAATTGCGTTTTACGTTACATTAATTTTCAGTTTGGGTATTGGTAAGATTTAAATGGCTGTTACATGAGAATACTTCATTCTTAAATTATCATAATGAGGTTAAAGGACTATTTTATGTATCATGAGATTCATGGGTAAGTACATAATCATAAGTTTCTAGTATTTTTAAACTAATAGTTATCACACAATATCCAAAACTTTCGAAATCGAATCAAAAAATTGAGAATCTTTTGTTCTAAGCATGTTAGCTAAACATATTTTAGTCCATTTTATTTTATAGTGGTTAATATCCTTCATTGTCCGTGTTGAAAATGAATTATGATTGATGTTTGTATGGTATGTGATTTCTAACAAAATCGATGGAAAAATCTAGGAATTGATATTGAAACCATTGCGCTAAATTCAGCATAGGAATTGATATTACAGCTCTTTTTCTTCCTTAAAAAAGGAGGCTTTCAACTTGTCCATATTTTCTATTTTTTGATCAGATATTACCTGATATCTTCGTTGTTTGTATTTTTGTCGTTTAAGAGTTTTTTTTTTCAACATGTACTGTACTGTATCAGCCTTTATAATAGTCCACTGCAGGACGTAGGCCTACCCACGAAGGGTGATTGGGCCATATCCACCACGCTGGCCCAGTGGGTTTTTCAACATATTAAAGAAGAACTTTGCGAAATAGTCCCAAAAAAGTATTTACTTTGATTCGATAGTACCTAATTAAACAATGAAAAGAAAAATGAAAATTGCAGCGCCTACGTCGAATAGCAAAATTTCTAATTCAAAATAGCATGAAGTCGGTTGCTTTATTTTTGTCAAAAAAAATATAATTTATTTGCCTTTGTCAACTGCAGTGGTCAATGACCGCAGCCGCGGATATTGGCGCGGATCCACTACCCTTCACCTTGCTCTTTGCTAATGTAAAATTCAGACGCAATGTATATTTTCGACACTTTTCTCATGTTTTGGAAGTCACGAGGCGGTGTAGGTGTCGTTTTTGTCAAAGCTTTATGTAAGTCAGCTAGTTAGCCGCGTACTGTATTTCAAAATTTAGATTTAAATTTAGATATGAAATCTTTTTACTTTTGAAACTGGTAAAGGTATATTAAAACAGAGTGATTTGATACTCATCATCATCATTTCGTGGCAATGGCTGGTAAAGTTTATTTTGCAAATGATACTGAAAATCAAAATAGCTGGCTGTTTTATCTTCGAATCTTTTCTGATTGGAAAATGACATTCTGCAATGAAGAAATAAAAGAAGGGTTCACACTCGTCCTGTTTAGGTGTCACTTAGAAATCTTCGCTAAATGATGTCCCATGCCGGCAACGGCTTCCCCTAAAAACTTTCAAAAAGTAATTTGGAAGTGGCTTGCACTAACCGTCGGTGCCTCAAAAATATATGTCAGATTACAAAAAGTTATATTTATTTGTGAAAAACAATTTAAAATTATAATCGGCCAACTACGAATCGGACTCGCGCACGAAGGGTTCTGTATGGGAGCCCCCTTATTTATTTATTTTATTTAATAATTTATTATTGTAGTGAATATATATAGGTAGTTAAATATTCTGTGAATATGTCGAGCATCTGTTACCATTATTGTTATCGAGCGAAAAACGCTAAAAAAAAAATCAGGTTTGTTGTATGGGAGCCACCCTTAAATATTGTTTTTATTCTGTTTTTATTGTTATAGCAGCAACAGAAATACGTAATCTGTGAAAATTTCAGCTTTCTAGCTATAACAGTTCATGAGATACAGCCTGGTGACAGACAGACGGACACCGGAGTCTTAGTAATAGGATCCCTTTGGGTACGGAACCCTAAAAATGCAGGATTTGGACCTACATAACTCATTCACACTTCGCGTTTTCCTCTCCCTGCTAAGTGGAAGGGCTATAAATAAAACAAATTCACAGTCATCTCTTTCGATGATTTTATTTGTTGGGCTTTGGGCAGTCATGTCAAACATTTCGGCAACAAGATCCCGAATCCCATCCCTTAGTTATTTGAGGAACATTACACAACTACTTCGTATTTCATTTCTTACAAAAAACGTCCATACGCCCTTCGAACTATTTTCAGATTTCCAATATAATTATGCTAAGTGAGACAAAACAGTACATCTGGTACGAAGTCCGGTCGTCGCGAGCCAAATACGAACTTCTGCTTTTACACTTACATTTATTTACGTACTTATCACGTAGGGAACACGTGCTTGTTATTATTTGTTTGGTAGGAAACCGGCTGAAAGCTTCATAGAATGATCTCGTAATATCCTATCGCCATTATAATATTACAAAATATGTTTATCTTTTCACGGGCTGTCAAAGCATTTTCACCGGCTTAGCCAATGGTTTATCCATAATAGGCATGATTGACTGGGTAAAAAAACATGATCATAATCTTTTAATTACTTATTAAAATTATAATTTGTCCGTTAGTAAGATTATCAAAAAATATTGGACTCGATTTTTTTCTTTGGTCAATCAAACAATAAGTAACAAAGACAAACCTTGTCAAAGTTCGGGAGTGGGAGCTCGTGACGTCACTTCTCTATCAATACGATCAATACTTTTACTCTTTACTTTTGTAGTCTAGTCGTGACGTTACGCGGAACTTTAACGGGCTATATCTTCATCATTTTTTGTTTAATTTGCAAAAGAAAAAATACGTGTATAATATTTTTTGATAATTTATTCGACGGACTAATTATATTTTTTTAGTCATCTAGCCTAGTTGAGCTTACATGCTACCAGTTCCAATCAAATGTTTATGTGCTGCAAAGAAAAACATTTCTAAAGGAACCGCACAACTGTTTTCGGGTTTTTTCAAGCATTTAGCTTACCATTTCACCAACAAACTTCTTTGCTCCTATAATTCTATTTGTTTTTCTAGTGACATAATAAAGATTTCCTGAATATTTTTCAACCTCCATACTGTTATACACACAGACTATGTATTGTGGTTATCTTAGTATTTTTTATTCGTAAGGGTCCAATAAGTGTGACAGACCCAGTGCGAAAGTGCAGGCAGTTCATCGCAAGAATATTTGCAATGATATTCCACTACAGTCAAACCTGGATAAGAGAGAGTTGAAGGGACCGCCATCACATTCTCGCTTATAGAGGTTTTTCACTTATCCAGGTTTCTCACTTATCCAGTTTCGGAAGTGACTACTCTCTCTTATAGAGGTTAAAAAATACGTCTAATTTTTATGTACGTATCTACATGTGTGAAGAATGATAAATATGTTTATAAATAGTATATATAGGTACTAATTGTTTAGGTTGTATTGATTAGAATTGAACATAGATGAAAGTTTGTTTTATTCATTCTAAAAGACACATTCAAATATTGGGAAAATCAAAAAAATCGCCTTTTTAAAATATTTCTATGCCCTTGAGAGCACTGAGACCTTATAGGGACCGTATATAATTTGGTTTTATAATGTTATAAAATTAATTCTGATAAGTCGAATTCATTGCGTATTTTATTTCGAGTTTTTCCATTTTGAACGGATACAATACCTAGCTATCCTAAGCTTATCGCTTAACGACTTATTTATTTATTCCTAAAGATTTATTTACTAACACCGAACCTTTCTCCTCAATAGATACTTATCAACTGGAGTAAGTTTGACCAATAAGATAGTGTAAACGCACGTGTAGCTATTCCAAAAGAATGTGATACAAAAATAATGTTAGGTAGATCAAAGAAAAACACAAAATAATTTTAAATAGACTATATCAACAAAAAGGATAGTTTAAACGCACGTGTGGCCATTCCAAAAAAAAAGTGAAACAAAAAGAATGTTACTTATTTCCAAAAATACAAAAAAAATGTTTGAAAAGAACACGATCCGAAAGCAACGGTAGTTAGTTCCACGAAATTTAAGAATGGATCATAAAGTGCAGATGTTTCATTACCCTCAACTCTCGCTTATAGAGGTTCATACAAGTAGTACTCTCAGTTAAAGAGGTCCATGAGGGAAAAACGACTCTCTCTTATAGAGGTTTTTGTCTCTCACTTATAGAGGTATTTGAGGGGTAAAATGACGGGACCTGGCAATTACTCTCACTTATAGAGGTTTCTCACTTATCCAGTTCTCAGTTAGCCAGGTTTGACTGTATTTTTAAATTTTGTGTCATGAGTGTCGAAGGCGTGAAAATCATGAACTCTCCTTGAGATATATCATAATAAGGGTAATTTAAATCTATTGTCAATCAAATAGTATAATCTTATCTGCATCGTTTGCGAACGTGCATGATAATGAGTATGCGTGATAAGGGGGATATTAACATTTCTCCTAACAAATACTGTAGCTATCCAACAATCATTTTTTCGCCATCTTGTTGCTAGGATTAATTTATTGAGGCGTTTAGATATGAAGCATTTTTTTATATTCTGAGTTTTTTTTACATTTACATATTTTGAGTTTACGTGATTCGGAGTCTGGTCATATTAGGTAGGGATTTCAGTGATTAATTTTATTGATAAATTAACTGGATGCAACCTACTATTCCAAGCGCTTTTTACTAGCTTTTATTTATTTTGCATTTGTATGTAAGTTCGGGTGGAATCTTCCAAATAAAATTTGACCAACTTCCCGGTTTTCGATTGAGCTGAAATTTTGCACGCATATGTTTATCGCGCGACAATGAAATAATATGGTGCCATGGAGCTGAACTGATGATGGAGTCGGAAGGTGGCCATAGGAACTCCTTTACTAAACAAGATAGACCCGCCGTGTTTGGGGTCGTTTTACTTGTCTTGGCTAGCACTCTGGTGCTACATGATATCTAGGATCTCAAAAGCTTGTATTTTAAAAAAAGTTACATTTTTATAATAATTTATTGTTGAGACCTTTGCCCAGCAGTGGGACAGTACAGGCTAGATAAAAAAAAATTGTTACGCTTATTGTAAAGGCCTTAGCTGCCGTTAAATATAATTCAATTACACCGTTGTCTAGTCAGAAGATCTCCCTGTGACGAATATTTTCAGACAGAGGGCTGCACAGTTTCTGGACCAACAGATTTTCTTTGACATAAAACTTCTCGGCTTTATTTTACCCGGACTTGTAGAATTTAGAACTCTTGTAAACCTGAGTAACTGCGCCTGTGATAAATGACTTTAAAAAAATTTTTTTTTGGCTGAAACTTGTAAGTAGTTCCCTGCTTCTTAGCGTAGACGTATTCAGTTCTTTCCCAATTTTTATTCAAACTTGTATTCGATTTTATCACGGACTTGTTATCTTATAACAGTCTATATTGAATTATTGAGGTCAAAATCTATTACTACTGCAGTAACGTTCTGCCTCATGTAGCTGTAAATAAAACTCCGAAATCGATTGATCCTATCATCAATCAATCCCATTCTCCCTGTTTGTTTGTTTACGTGTGTAAACGTATTTACACACTCGATACTCGTATGCCTCAACTGTAGAAGTCGCGGTCACGTCATTGTTCGGGGCGGACGAAGTTCACGGTCGGCCCTCTTCTGAAAAGTTTTGAAAACAATACGTATTTTATCATTTGATCGTTTTGTTGTCTTGACAATAATTGTTTTTTATTAGTGTATATAATTCAGCTCATTCCATTTTTAGAATGGCTGATGTTATGACAATTACATTCTTGTCGTTTTGGTGCTCGGTGCATCCCGTATTGAGCAGTTGTTTTCGTAGCGGATAACTTCGCTTTGGCCTACGAATACATTTGTTAAGTGACTTGAGTGAATGTGACCCGTAGGTGACTCTAAAGATAGGGACGTCTGTCCTTCAGGTCGTCACCCCCGATTGTTCTCGATGGGCTTTTCCTTTGAGTTTTCTAGATACTTGATAACCTAGTGAGACTTTCTGCTCCTACTGTTTAGAAATCTCTACCTAAATAAACTAGACTATTTAGGTAGAGATTCCTAAACAGACGGAGCAGTAAGTTTAGCGGTAATTGACTGATGATTATATTATTTCGGCTTTGTTAAGTCGTAATAAGTTTGTTTGCTTACGTGCCATCTTTAGAACGTTTCAGAACAAATCTTTGTACCATATCAAACGCACTTATAAGATTTTAGAGATGAGCGAGCTATGAAACGGTGTGATACGAAGTTATTCTATTCTTACCACAGAGGATTTACCACTCACTCTTCTCCGCAGCGGTCTTTTCTCCGACACATTTATTTTCCGATGTATACGTAGCTTATTATCCAATGAGGATATATAAGTTACATCTGGGGGCATATTTTCTGATATCTAAACCATACCAATACCTATTATAATTATAAGAGGAAAGATTTGATTGTTTGTTTGCATCGAATAGGCTCCGAAACAACTAAACCACTTTGAAAAATTATTTCACTGTTGGAAAGCTACGCTATCCCCGGTAAACATAGGCTATTATATATTTTCAAAAAAATAGGGATCCTTACGATTTGTCTTCTTTAGCCAATCGTACCCGGGCGAAGCCGGGACGGACAACTAGTATCTAAGTTATATCTGGGGGCGATGGACAGCATCAAGGCCATTTCCTGCTACTGCTCATAATAGATAAGAGTCCTAGTATAATTTATAGGAACCATCACTCAAAATACCCAACCGCAATAGATTACTAAAATTACCTAACTTTTCTGAGAGTAAAGGCAATTATCCATTATCTTGTACCGTTTGCATACTCGTAGATAATTTGTTTACTCTGATAACAGTCACATGACCGGTGCAGAATAGTTTCGAGTTCGCGAAATGTTACAATGTGCTATTATCATAAAATTAGTTTACATACATTACAATAAACAATGTACTGAATATATTGTATAATTAGTTAGGTTAGTAACAAGCAGTTTCTTGAATGAATTATATTGCTATCCTCATTGTGTTAGAGGAATTTAAAATACCTGTGACTTCAATTTTTTTATATTATTCTTCAAAATTAAAAAAAAAACGGCATTGAATGATTTACTTTGTAGGAGAAATATCTTAAACAGCAGGCTGTTTTTAAAGATAAGCTGATACCTATTCAGGTACGATACAAAGCCATTGCCCAAACTCCAAACATGTTTGCAATTTCTTTTCCGTCCTCATAAAAACTAATCAGTTAACTAATAATGCTTTTTAGGGTTCCGTACCCAAAGGGTAAAAACGGGACCCTATTACTAAGACTTTGATGTCCGTCTGTCTGTCTGTCACCGGGCTGTATCTCATGAACCGTGATAGCTAGGTTGCTGAAATTTTCACAGATGATGTATTTCTGTTGCCCCTATAACAACAAATACTAATAAAAATAAAAATATAATAAAATACTTATTTAAGGGGGGCTCCCATACAACAAACGTGATTTTCAGCAATTTTTTGCTCGCTATTAATAGCGGCAAGAGGAATGGGGCTCCCATACGGTACGGAACCCTTCGTGCGCCAGTCTGACTTGCACTTGGCCGATTTTTTACTAATACTTTTAATACATCAATACAACTACAAAGATCGTGTTTCGATAAGAACGTTAATATGAAAAACGGCTACTTATTGAGAGATAAGGTGTTATCAATGAGCTTTATTTACACAAACGCCTTCCGGCCATCCTTAATTTATACAAAGCTCTTACTGTAATCCAAAAATTATAACATTTCCGTCATAAACAAGGCATATTTGTTACGGTATCAGTTTTGTAGAGAAACAACGTGTGTAACAAAAAAGCAAGGCATTTGTTAGTCGGCTGTGCTCAAAAGTGTTTGCTGAAAGTTGAATAGTATTTTTATTAGGCTTTTTAAATTTATTTACCTATTTAATTACCATTTTGAATGTATTACTGAAATTGAAACGTGATACATAACAAAGGTTAAACACGGCAAGGAACTAAGTCAAATGACTTGATTATCATAAATTAAAAATCTAGCTTGCAATAATATAATCGCATCTAGGATTTAAACATTAGACCTGCAGCAGGCTGGTCATATGCAGAAAAAATTGTGTGAAACTGTTTTGATAAAAATAGTGCAAAATAACAAAATGTTCGTAAGAAGTGATCTAAAAATTTTATACAGTGGCTTAGTGATTTTTGTTGTGCTACCGATTTAATTTTTTTACCCGCTAATTGTTCAAAAATAGGATGAAGATGAGTCAGTTCATTTGATGCTTGGATTTTCGTTTGAAAGCGACTCATGTGTGAAGAGTTGACCATTTAATTTATTTTTCTTTAGTCTAAAGCCCTGAAGGAAGACTGATTTTGTTGATTATTAATAGGCTTAGATGTTTTTCTTATTCCTTTTGCTAAACGACTGAAGGTTTTGAAGTGCAACAGGTCATTGGATTTTTTACATTTCTGATTTTATTACATTTTAGTCGAATTCCGTTGCACCATTGTTGCATAGTTTTATGTATTCTATTCTTAACATAAATAGGTGAAAAGAAAACCGGTTTACAAGGAGTAAATATTTCCTCTGCACAAGTTCACGTAAAGCCACTGTACTGTGTATATTCTGTGTTGTGTGTAAAAGTGATTAACATTACTAACATAACTTTTGTTAATTTCTATAACCAGGAGCTGCTTAATCCCCCAGCCGTCAACGTCTTCAGGGTCTCAAATGACTTTGTATGGTTCTATGTAAGTTGACAACATTAATGTTTTGACTTGGTGGTACAAGAGGGTCAGGGTGGGATTTTTCTGTGTCGTCCAATTTTGTGGTTTCGTATTTGTTTGTTTATTGGTATAAGTTTTTTACTATACGTGGCTCGTGTCTGTTGGTTTTATAAGTACTACTACTTCGCGGGGTTTTTATAAGTATTGCAATTTTGAAGAAATATTCATGCGAAATTAATGGCCTACGAGTGAAAAATAAAGACGATATATCTTATTTTTTACGGTCTACGGTTTCTAGATATCTTATCATCGAATGCCCTACATTGAAATAAGGCGTGCTTTGCTGCTTAATTCTGCCTGCTTCAATTCTAAAGTATATTTAAGGGACTCTTCATTAATCGGTGTGATAACTGGGCAAAAAAAAATAGAGATTTTTCGACTCTACCTTCCGTGACGTAGCGGAACCAATCATTACTTTGTCGTAATCAGCAATTATTCTATTCGTGAGTTCGATTCCCGAGCAGGTAATTAGGACAATTGGCTGCAGTCGCTTCCATGCTTTGATGTTAACTGTTACAGGAATAAGAGAAGAATGTGTTATTGTTTTTACCCGGCTATAACGAAAGCTTGAATATGCTGGATGCAAGCCGCTTCCAATCGGTCTTATTATAAAACAGTAGAGAAGACCTACGTCCAGCATTGGACGTCCTGCGGCCAAGTAAGTTCGTATAGACCGGGTGGCTGGCCCTGGTGTCAGAGATTTTAATCCGCCTGGAGGCTTCTGACATAGCTAAACGGTCAAAACAACTGAGACCTACAGTTTAACGTGACATCCGAGCCACGGTAACGCTCAGTTGGAAATGCCACTCGCGGTCACCCATCTGAAGACTGACCGTGCGGAACATTGGTTAGCTTAGGTGATCGCTGACAAACACCCAGTCAAACTACGCAATGAGCGTTGTATGTTCATATGCGTGTGTGTATATGCGTTGGAACCAAGCGTTTCGAATTCTCTTTCCTCATACGAACAGCCAGAATGTGGAACGCTTTGCCTGAGTCTGTCTTCCCGCTAAAGTACAACGTGGGTCACGAGTAAATAGGTATCTTCTAGGTAAGCGTGCTACACCCTAGAACGCATATCTAGTTTACATCAAGCAGTATGTAGTCAAACGCAAACCTATACGAAAAAAAAATGTTCATGTATTCCTTCAAAACTTCAACTACTTGTTATAATTTGTCAGATAAGGTATCGTCGGATGCTTTTGTTTGCTCACTGGTAATAGGGTATGTAACGTCACGTTACATTAATTTTCCTATTCCATACTTTTTAGAGCGTGAGTTTTCAGTATAATGATTTTAATTTTGAACTTAATAATCTGACTACCTATTCCATGTTATCTGCATCACTAAGTCGCATGCATTTTTATAACTGTTTAATTAGGTACCTACGCGTTCTCAAGATAAATAAATGTTTTATCATACGCAATCTAATCTCATACTTACTATATTTTTTTTTCTGAGATATTTGAACCTACTGCATGCAGTGAACTGGTAAACTATACAGGGTTATTCCTAATCAAGCATCAATTAGCATCCTTTTAGGGGCTTATTCTGTACATCAAAACTAACAATTTTTGTTCAACGACTTTTGTCAAAACTAAAAAAAAAAGCTGTTTCATACATTTTGTTGCGGGTGAACGATATTTTTCTACGGAACAACATTTTTTTTTGAGTTATGAAAAAATTTCGCAGAACAAAACTTGTTAGTTTTGATGTACAGAACAAGCTCCTAAAAGGATGCCAATTGATTAATAACTAACCCTGTATATGATATGGATACTGGTCCTGATACAGCCATGTCAGAGGCCTTCAGGCAGCTTAAATACTCTGACACCAGGGCACGCCACCTGGCCAATACGAACTTACTGATCCCAGTCCAGCTGAAAACCAGTCAACCCTTGATCAGAAAATGTCATGTACTACTCGTAATTAATTTATGTAAATTGGATAATTCAAGTGCAGTAGACATTTGATATTTTGCAATGTTATTTTAATCAGTGAGCTCTTCCAAATATAAGTCTACAAGACAACACCTAAGTAGTTTAATTAATTTGACCAGAACAATAGCAGTTCAAATCATCCCTAGATAAGAATGTGTCATGTACTAATTTATTATCATTTAAATTGATTAATAAAATTAGATATTTCGAAAAGCACTCATGTTCATATAATTGATAAAAGACTTAATGAAGAGGAGAGAAGCCACATATTCTAAATTACTGTGTAGAGTTTGTAAATTCAAGACTTGTAGAATTAGGACATGTAGAGTTAGAACCTTGTCTCTACATGCTATCAAATAAATAACTATTTGACAGAGCAACTCATAGTTTTACAAGAACATTATTTTACGAGAAAATATTTTTGGCGGAATTGATTATCTTTTAAAACTAGAACAATACCTCTGTTAACCGTATAACACGTGGTACTAAAATATTAATTCCAGTAAGTAGGCACTATTCGTATTCTCACACTTACTAATATTGTACATCCTAAAGTGCTTAAAAATTAAAATGTTTGTACTCTTTCACGCAGCTACAGAGTGATCGACTTCTTTATTTGCATGGATATAGTTTAAAAGTTGGAGAGTGTTATAGGTTACTAATATCAGTAAAATACACAACACCTACCTATCTAAATTATTTTGACGAAACCGTCTGACGTCAACGAGATAACCCCTACAGCGCGCGACGGGTGGTCCAAGAGACTCCACCTTCGCTTATTTTTGGATATCAATTACTTTGACGAACTATATACATACGATCATACTCAATGTACTTTAACTACGTGAAAGCATTAAGATTGAAGTAGAGGTGGTTCGATGCCTAAATAGAAATTGCTAAGTCATTATAATACGTAATTATCATTAGCCGTAGGACATCCACAATCAGACATAAGCCCTCCCTGCTTTCCAATAAGATCGGTTGGAAGCGGCTTGTATCCAGCGCTTGCACTTTTTGCATGGAACAGCTGCTTTTGCGGGTTGGCATCATAGTAATAGTTGTTCATTATGACCGGGAAATTTACCTAGTACAGTACTTACTATAAGTACTACCTCTGAAAGATCAAATATTCAATGAACTGTCTTTTTAAATGAAATTTCTGTAACTTTTTCAACAGATTTTTTTTTTAGTTTTGCATGAGCTTATTGCTGCCAAAACATAATATTATAAATTAATGAATATGTACTGTTAGGATTTAAACGTCCACTAGTAACTGTGCATAATATTGTTATTGTATTATGTTATTAAAGAATTATTGAAATTGAAATCTGAAAGATCCTGCAGTTTGAAAAACATTAGTAGTTCAACCTATGTTGAATTACGGAATGGCAAACCAGAAATAATTAACGAACAAAACATAATTTAAAAAAAAAAGTAAGTACATTGAGTGCCTTCTGATTCTGCCAACACCTGAATAAATATTAAATGTCTACAACAATGGTACATTGTTTGTTGAAGTCAACGGTTTCAGTCACTAAGAGAAGAAAAATGTGGAAGTATTTTAATAACATTATAATCATTTTTACCGACTTCCAAAAAGGAGGACGTACTACGTTCGTCTTTATGTTTTTTTTGTGTGATCATCGATATTTTCGCCAATTGTGAACCGATTTAAAAAAAATCTTTTTTATTTCGAAAACTATACTTCCGAGTATATCGAAATCGGCTGAGCCGTTTTTGATAAATCAACAAAAATGTACCTACATGGATGTCACATCGATTGGTGCAAACTATTCGAATTCTGTACCCGGTGGAAGTTGGTGTTGCGATTTTTGCGAAAAATAATTATTATTAATTTTAATTCCAGTTCAAATGGTTAATTACACGTCATATTTTGAATATTTCTATTGTACGCTATATTACTTTAGGATATATGCACGTCCTCTCTCTACTTTTATTAATTTAAATTAAGCTATTTAATTAATAATACAATTATAGGATATATTGTCAAAACTTAGATTTAAGAAAATAAATGGATACGTGTTTAATTTACAATGTTTTTTTCTTACAGCCGAACTAATGATGAATTATATTTATGAATATAATTTTATTACAATTTTAATTTTATTTGATTTAAATTGTTGGCAATTTTAAGATAATCATTCTAGAAAGGCTACAAATTAATTCGTTCAGGAAAAAGTAGTGTGCAGTTGTAGACTTACACAACTTTCCTAATTTATTATACACTAGACGACCCGCCCCGGCATCGCACAGGTGTATTATACATATAAACCTTCCTCTTGAATCACTCTATCCATTAAAAAAAACCGCATTAAAATCCGTTGCGTAGTTTTAAAGATTTAAGCATACAGACAAACAAACAGACAAAAATAGCGACTTTATTTTATACTATGTAAGGATTATTATTTCAAATTTTCACAAAAAATAATTTAGTCGTCACTCCATTCAAACGTCCACTAACTTTTGCTTGAGCGAATTCAAAGAAAATACGCACGTTTTCTCTATAAGAAAACTTATGGTTACTACCCTACCTGGTCATATCCTTCCCTGTTTGTGAGTGGGATGGTAAGGCTGAACACGCTAGAGTTGAGACGGAAGTGTGCGCTAGTCGTCCATTACTACCTACTTCTTAATGGTAGAATAGACAATCCGACGGCGTTATCCCGGTTAGGGTTGTTTGTCCCTGAGGTAGAGTCCCGCGCGCGGTGGCGGCGGCGCGCGCGGCTGCCGGCGCTGCTGGCGCCGCTCGCGGCCCCCCGCACTGACACCGCGCGGTATGCGCCCACGCACCACGCACTCACACTGCTCAACGAACTGATTGCTCGACAAACGGATACCGATTTGTTCTTTTCAAAAATCAATGAAATAGTTCAAAATTGTATAATTTGCTTGCCTGATATTTGTAATTATTCTTAAGTGATTAGAGATAAGTAATTTTTAAGCTCAAAAACGTTTTGGTTTTTTAACTGTAAGTTTTTGAATGTTGTAATAGAATAAAATAAAAATAAAATAAAATAAAAATAAAGAAAACACGATTTTTTAAATGTTGAATATAGAAAACTAAGATTTAAATCAATTTATTGTGACATAATCTATGATTATTGCTAAAAATAACTGTAAACAAAACTATGCATTCATAAAATAAGCCTCAAAACATTTTGAATTTTAACACTGATTTTAAGGAAACTGGTGTCAAGGTACATAACTCTTTTTACTCGTTGTGTAGGTATTTACTACACTACATATTTTCCTTTCGATAAGTCGTCGCGTGACGAGAATACTTCCTTAGAGACATATCGAATCCATAACAATAATAAATCATTACAGAAACAATAAAGCATCATTAAAGCGATAAGCAGACAATATCATTGTTTTACAACTGGCCTGTGGTCACATGAGAGGGGTTGACGGTTGTCCTCAGTCGTGACCCCTTATCAGAAGCTCGAGCCTGATAGAATAACACGCTAATGATATGTTAAGAGTAAGAAAACAATTTTCAGGTCTGCAGGGTGATTCTCTATGACAGCCATTCTTAAAGCGTGCAAAACCTCTGTAAGGGCTCCGCGAGAATACTGATGGTAAAATAAAAATAAAATTTAAAACTAGCTAGCAACTCAGAAATGATTCAAGATAATAATAATTATATTTGAAGAATTTGGAATATCTCAGTTATTCAGTGCGCGCTTCTTTTGGAACATTTTTCGGAAGAACAGTAAAAAAATGTTTATTTTATGGCTCCGTCAAATATTTCATTTTCCAAAAGGGTTCCGTCACCAAAAAAGTTTGAGAACCACTGCTCTATGATAACGCGCGTTAGGTACGTATTCAAACGATATCGCGTAATTAAAAAATACTTGGCAACTTACGTTACGTTATGTTGATAGGGAATCAGGGCCCTACTCCCTTGATACGTGGTCACTTCCAAGTTTAATTGTCTTTTTTGAAAATTAAATATTGCTGGATGCAAATTTTATAAAGCAAGAAAATATCTGTTTTATACATTTGGTCAATGCATAATGATGTGTTAAGATTAAGAAAACAATTTTCAGGCAAGTTCCCTAGATAAGTGAAATCTATTAGATAGGTATAATATCTTGTTTGAGAACAAAAATACCGGACAAGTGCGAGTAAGGTTCGCACATCGAGTTCCGTACAAATCTTGAAAATTGCACAAAATTGGGAACTAAGTTGTTAAAACCTCTAAGCGTAACTATAATATAATCATCGATAAAACTTTTTTTTTTCTTTTCTCGTCATGCATCGTAAATCACACATCGTAAAAATAAAAAATGAAAGCCTGTTTTAGCTAGTGCTAATAAAGATCTTTCAAATGATACCCCACATGATACAATTAATTCATTTTGATATTAGAGCCTATTTTTTTTTATTTTCTGTGATTAAATTGAAAATGTACAGTTTTCAGATTCATTCCTATGTTTTCTCTAAGACGACGCTCCTTGTCAAATTTGATAGTTCTATCAACGGGAGGTAGGTATAGGTTTTGATTCCCTTGCGAGTGTCGAAATACGTGTTTTTTACGATATAAACTAAATTTTTTCTACGATAACTGAGAAGTATGATTTTTTCAGAACTGCAAAAGGCCGTTGATATACGTACTTATAGGTATGGTTTAAATTTCAACTCGTTTTCTTTACACGTTCTCAAGATAAAAGGTCTTGACATACGGATAGACGAACAACAAATTGATCCTATAAGGGTTACGTTTTTTCCTTTTGAGGTACGGAACCACAAAAATGGCTGACTGCGAATTTTGAAGCAAGAAAAAAACAGCTGTTTCATACATTTGGTCGATTATGAGTTGCGACTTGGTATGGGATAGCTGATTGTTGGGTTGGCCTCATAGTAAGTTGGTTATAATGATGATCTGAATCACCTTCTAATCTACGCCCTTTCAAATTATCCTGTATGTCTTTACTCGTGTAAGTCGTGCACATCAAGATGTCGTAGACAGCGCCATTTAATCAACGTTCCATGGCTTCAGTGATTTGATGAAACACGTCAAAGTCGTCATTTTGCGTTAATTACACATGGGATTTGTTGTTTACCTACTTATGATAAGGTTTGTGCAGATTTAGAGCTTATTCGCATAATTGCTAGGAAATACATTAGTGCATCTATAAAGAGATGATTTAAATAGATACTACGCTTACAAGTAATAGCTGTTTTTTCCCACCAAAATTAGGTCAACAGAAAGTTAATTTTGATCTTGTTATTGAGCTATGAGGCATTACTGAAAAGAACCTTTTCTCAGTAAACCAAACCTACTAGCCAAAATGCTCAGTTTGGCAGACACATCTGTCATCCTCAATATCGCCCAGAACTCTCCACTCTCCTCTCCTTCCTTATTCAGAGCCCAGAACACGTATTCTCAAATATGTAGGTATATTTCTTCAAGATGTTTTTGCCAATATTCACATTAGGTACTTTCAAAAGACAGAGTTACATTAGGTTTGGAATCTAGTGCTGCAGTTAATCTAACAACTTACAGTTAAGCCCAATAGACATGGTTATGGGCTTATGGCACTGGTTTATAGATTAGTAGTTATCACTGAAGTTTTTGCTGGGTTTGCAGTGTGCTTTTTTATATTCCTGTGAGATGTCTGCGGGTATTGGGAGCGGTCATGGACTAGGCATTTTTTCTATTCCATATTGATGGGAGCGGTGAAAAGCGTCAAGACTTTTTACTATTGACTATAATTATGCGTGCAGTTGCTTGTGCACACTGTGAAGTCATAGTCATTATGTTAATATTATTCCAGTCTTTCTAAAAAGTATTTCAACGACTTAATTTTTTTTTCCTGTGGAAGAGCAGGAAAATAATACCAAATACTTGACTACTTATGATTTGCCTGAATGACTTTATTAACCTGCCATTCTCTTATTTCAGGGACGATTCAGTTCCATTCGTCAAGAATGGAAACCCTGCGGTCATCACCAAGTCTGCGATGCCCCTGTACCCTAAAGATCCCAACCAAGGGCTGCCTCCGTACGCCGAGACAACGGAGAAGTTGGACTACCCCAAGATGACTGCTGGCTTGCCATTCCCTGACATGGTGAAGGGCAGCAGAGGAAAAGCCTTCAAGCAGGTCTTGGCGTCGTTTATTGCGAACCTGGGAACTATTAATACGGGAATGGCATTTGGTTTCTCGGCCACTGCGCTACCGCAGCTGAAGAGCCCTGATTCCAGCTTACATATCACGGAAAATGAAGCTAGTTGGATTGGTAAGTTAAGTTCTGCGTCATGTTTATAGAAAGTGTGATTAAACTGAAAATATAGGTTAGATACAGCACTAGGAATAGTACCTTGTACTGTGGCACTAATGGCGTAAAATCAAACACCAACAAGGATATAAAATTAGAAGAAAAAATCAGCTGTTCCATATGTTTGTATTTTTCATTGTCAATGAAACTTTTATTTGGAATCTTATTTTTCGATTTTGGGGTTGGTCTATTGTAAAAGTTTTTGATAATGATGTAGTTACCTGATGTGTTGTTGCAGTGTAATAACACTTTTCATAAAAATGTTGTGCAATGTTTCTACAATTATATTTTCTAGACAAGCAGAGTCACTCAATGTACTTACATCTTATCATCTCATTCCTCATGTTTTCAGATGTAGGCAGAATGCAGTAGTAGTGCTATATTCTTTCTTTATCATTTTCCAAAATATCAGTAGACAGAAAATAGTAGTTTATGCAACTGTCATATAATGAAGGGTATTAAAACACGAGTGTGAGTTTATGAAACGAGCGCAGCGAGTTTCATAATAGTAACGAGTGTTTTAATACCCGTGTTATATGCAGTTGCATACACTACTTTATCTTCACTAATAAAAATAAAGAAAAAACATATTGCGAAACATTAAATTCACGCGTACGTGTATTGTCACAGTGAACTTGCCGCCATTAAAATCTAACCAATGAGAGCGAAGCTGCGCGCGCAGGGCCAATCAGGAGCGAGCGCGCGATGTTATAATGAGATTTTACGATATCGATGTGGATATTATAACATCATGTGAAATTGCTTAAATTGAGTGTTTTGTTGTCTACGCTTTAACAGTAGTCATTATAAGTCAAGTATTGGAAACATAAGTAGAATGTTACAACATTAGTGTAGATAAACAATATAATTTTACCACTCAGTGAACTCAGTCTAGGTATTTAAGTATTCAGTCAAGGTTGCAACGACTCTAGCCAAAATGGAAAGCCTTGGTTGCATGGTGACATGGTCCCACAGTTGTTATTAGGTATTCTGCATTCCAATTGACCTAGAGGATCGAAGATTATATCCGAGTTTTCGAAGGCTTTCCTATACTTGCGCGTATGGCATGCTAAATTCTCCAAGTGGTTCGTAGTTTGAATATAAAATGCTTACTTAGTTATCACCTGCAGAGTATTGATAGGAAAATCACCGTGTCAAGAAAAAGAGTTGGTTTTAAAGCTGTAGTTTTTTGTTCAAGTATTTCACCTCGTTTTTTTGTATCGCTTCGTATTTAGGTATGTCTATGTACCCAAACGAAAGAATCCAAAATCTTGAAACCCAATTCGAGATATTTGAATTGCCGGGATGTTTTTAGTTTATTACTTATCTAGTCGTTTGCAGTGTTATCACTTATTGTAGGCAGAATTAAAACTTGTGAACTCACTAAAAATCTTTTACATGGTTACGTTAAATTGAACTATTCCCTGATTTGTGTGCCGTATGCCGAATGTATTTTACATCCAACCATGAGTTCCAACCGAACCAAAAAATACTAAAACTGGGTTCATGTTGATAAGCTGAAGGGGAGCCTAGAGAGACGACTTACGGGTGATATAAATTAATTAAAAAAACAGAAAAAATGTAGCAAAAACGACGAAAACGTAAATAATCGGCCAAGTCCGAGTCGGACTCGCGCACGAAGAGTTCCGTACCGTAGTCCCCCTTAATATTTTTTTTCTGGTTTTAGTATTTGTTGTTATAGCGGCAACAGAAATACATCATCTGTGAAAATTTCAACGTTCTAGCTATCACCGTTCCTGAGATACAGCCTGGTGACAAACAGACAGACAGACGGACGGACAGCGGAGTCTTAGAAATAGGGTCCCGTGTTTACCCCTCGGGTACGGAACCCTAAAAACGAAGAAGAAAACTTAAATGTCTCCATATTACGTGTTCTTTATCATTTAGTAAAGTTAATGCTTTTTTTTCAGCAAGTCTCAGCGCGGCCGGCACTCCTATGGGCTGCATTCTTAGCGGGTACTTGATGGACAACATCGGTCGGAGAAGAACGCTCATCGTCACCGAAGTCCCTCTCATCATGGGCTGGCTGCTGGTGGCCTTCGCGCAGAACGTTCCTATGATGTATGTTGGTAAGTATTGACTAGATTTATGTTCGTCTGCATTAATTTTTTGTGTCAAAAAAATCAAAAAAATCAAAAATGTTTATTCGTGCACAAGATTTACATGCAAATTGATTGAATCCACCAATTCCGAACTAGTTAGAAACTGTGTTTCGGTAACCGGTGGCTTCTCCCAAAATTTATACTTAAATAAGATCAAACAGGTGATTATATAGATTATTGTTAATTTATACAAAAATAATTATTAAAATCATATACAATCTTGCATAGGTAATTTTAAATTAAATTAAAATGGTACATTTATACTTTACTTTATACTTTATTTATTTTTGCAAGATATTTATACATACATACATACATTTCTAAAAATCATCGGAGGCACTATCATCTGAAACTATGATAAACATAGTTAGGAGATTGAAATGCTAAATTAAATCAGAAATAATTAAGAATAAATAAGCCGAAAAGGAAAAGCATGTCACCTACCAGAGATAAAACGTTCAGTGTTTTGATAGTCCATGCCCTTTAAGAAATATATCATGAATTTTTTAAGTTTGTTTGAGTTTAGGGTCCGTAATGTTGAATCTTTACTAAGTTTATTGTATAATGCTGGACCTAAATAATAGCCAAAGTGCATCGCAAATACTGTTTTGGTTAGCGGTACGCTGTAAATATTTGATTTGTTTCTATTATTACGTTTTTTGGGCAGGTTATTATCTAATAGTATCGGTGTTATAGAGTGTTGGTGTAAAAATAGTTGTAGTATATAAAGTTGACGAACGGTAAGTACATTACATTCTTTGTATAGATCAGTAGTGGGATAAAGGCGCGGTTTTAGATGAGCTACTTTTAGTATAGCTCTTTGTGCACATTCTATAGGTTTGATGGTCGTTTTACAAATTCCCCCCCAGCTTAGAATACAGTAAGTCAGCAATGACTGACAGAGAGAATAATATATATTCCTTAACAGATCTGGGTCTGCTATATGTCGAAGAGCTTTAAATATAGGTATTAGTTTCCTTATTCTACCTTTCAAATTTACAATATGCTGTTGAAAAGAAAAAGTATTATCTAACGTAATTCCTAAATATTTGATTGAATCAGTTCTTAATAAAATCGGACAAGAACAATACATTTTAGGACAATTTGACTCATGAACTCTAATTTTCAGGTATTCAGATTCTTTTGGCTGGGAGGAATTAGCTATAGTAAAGGTGATATACATTGTTTTATCAGCATTTAGACAAAGCGCATTATTGTATAACCAACCGTTTACTATATCAAATCCAGACTGAGCAGCTAGATAAGTTCGCAGCCAGGATTTCTCTCTAAATAAAAGAACTGTATCGTCTGCGAAGGTTATAATTTTAGAATTGGTTAAGTTAAGGTTAAGATTACATAATTCATTAATGAAGCAAAGAAAGAGGGTAGGACCTAAAATGCTTCCTTGGGGCACACCGTGGACTACAGGCAAGAAACGACTCACATGATCTCCTATTTTTACACATTGAACTCTATTTGAAAGGTAATCTTTTAGAAGTTGAAGTGGAAGACCACGTATTCCTAGACGTTCAAGTTTTTTTTAGTAGGATTGGAATAGGGACCGTGTCGAATGCTTTTTTTATGTCCAAAAAGATGGCCAGACATTTGTCTCCTTTATCCAAACCCTCCACAATAAAATCAGTTAAGTTACGTACAGCATTTCCTGTGGACTTTCCACGGCGAAAACCATACTGATTCGGACTAAACAGATTAAATTTTTCCAAGAATGTGGTAAGTTGTTTATTTATAAGCCGCTCCAGTACCTTAGAGAGAGCAGGCAAGACAGAGATAGGCCTATAATTATTGTATGAAGACTTCTCACCACCTTTAAATATTGGATGAACCAAAGCCTTTTTAAGTGCGTTAGGGAAAATTCCAGAATTGAAACTCAAATTACAAATATGGGAAATGATAGGCGCAAGAATTGCAGCATTTTGTTTAATAATAGAGGAGGGTATACCATCCCAGCCAGGGGAGCTATCTGTTTTTAGTTTGGTGAGTATGTGATATACTTCTAAGGCATCCGTTTCTATCAACGCAAATGAATTTAGGGAAGGAGTATTTTCGTCAGAGTTATATGATGTGTCGTTAATTGGTTCCGGAGTTATTCTTTCAGCAAGATTTTTGCCTATATCGATAAAAAAGTTATTGATATCGTCTACTGTTTCTTTTGGGGATTTGTTGCTAGCAGTAAGCAAGGTTTCACTAGATGTTTTAGTAGGTTTGTAGTTTGTGACTTTGTGAATAACTTGCCAAGTTTTCTTTATATTTGATTTAGCTTTAGCAAGCTCTGCTTTCTCAAAATCACATCTTACTTTTTTGATTAAAGAGCAACAGAAATTTCTATATCTCACATAAGATGTTCTAAGTATCATATTATTAGGCTCCTCTTTTACGTTAGCATGCATTTTGTCCCGGTTTCTGATACAACGTAGAAGACCTTGGGTCATCCAAGGCTTTATGGTAGTCATTCGTCGAGAAGTTAAACATGTAGTTGTATTGGTTTTTATTATTTGTGTCAAAGATGCTATAAGCTGATCTGTAGCTAGATTACAATCTTCCAATGATAGAATAGGAGAGAAATCGTGTTTCATTATTGAATCGACAATGTTAGAGTAATTGACTTTGGTAACTTTTTTTCTCTGTTTTGTATTTACCGGTGCATCCAACAAGAGAATAACTGGATAGTGGTCGGTTACGGTACTTTTAACTACAAGGGTAGTAGCGGAATAAGTAGTTTTGAGAATAACATGATCTAGACAGGTTTTTAGGCGAGTTGGGATTGAGTGTGCAGGTAATAAGCCATAGGAAGAAGCTAATAGTAAGTAATCATCAGCCATTAAGTGTTTTGTAGATGCCGATATGTCGATGTTAATGTCACCAATTATCGCGATATTCCGGTATGATCTTAATGATTGTAGTACGCCTTCTAATGAAGATAAAAAGTTATTGCGATCTTTAAAGCAAGGAGGTCGATAAATAGATATTATAGCTGTGTCTTCACCTATCTTTGTGATCAAACAATTACCGTCGATAAATCTAGGTTCATATGTAGTGGCTGTAATGCTCATTTTAGTATAAACCACTAAACCGTCATTTTGGTTATATGTTTCTTTAGAATAATTGCATGTATAGTTAGGTAGGTTAGGGGGAGGGTTATTATCAGAAATCCAACATTCTGACAAGATTAATAAGTCAGGTTGTATGTTCATAAGTTCCACTGATAATAGGAAGTCGTCAAGATTACACCAGATACTCCGAATGTTTATAGATATAATTGACAGTTTTTTGGATTTGTTTAAATAAAAAGGAACATCACTTGGTTTACATAAATATGAGTCTGAGACAGAGATATTGTCTATATTATCAATATTGGTATTTACTAAGTCCATAATAATGTAATATAATTTTTACTTTGTTGTTCATATAATTGAAACACATTAATCATATTGCCATTTAGTACAGTTGAAGTAAATTGCACAAAAAATAGAATATTAAAAATTAGCTGATTATTTAAGTATTCATTTCTTAAAACTTTACGATATGGTACACTACAATAAGTCGATTTCCGTACTAACTGTAGCATATTACGTAGATGAATGAAAGCATTCCTATTTTCTTTCTCCCGATTATCAAAAGATATTCGCAAACCATCATAGATGTTTGTAATATATATTACGTGATTAATCTGCCAATTGTGAACCAATTTTGAAGATTATTTTTTTGTTTGGTAGATCATACTTGAGAGGTGGCCCCATTTAAATTTTATCGAAATCGGCTGAGTCATTTTTTGAAAAATTAATAATAATGTGAAAATTACTACCTCGATGATGCATTGATCAGTCCGAACTATTTCTGTTTGAAGTCGGCTATGCCATTTTTGGCGAAAAATAATTGGGTAGGTATATCTTTTCATATGGAGTCACATATTATTATGTTTGTTTTCAATATAAACGGATTTTTCGAGTAATAGTAGAAAGACGCCTCACTACCACCGCTTCACTGTTGATTTCCCTTCTATACGTATGCGGGTTTGACTCAACGTTTCGGAACCGTATTAGGACAGTAAAAATAGACGTTTTTTTGTCAACTTTGCATAAATCGTAAACGGTAAGTTTTACAAACAAAGTTAACTAGAAACAAAAGATGCAAATTTTATTTTATACAATTATGGTCTCCATGACTTTTGCCCTAAAGTGCACAGTTTCCGAGATGTCGGTCAAAAATGTTTTTTCAAGATGGCGCTAGAAGCTCCACCTGGATCTGTCGGCATTTTATGATTTTATGCTCAGTATAAGTTATCCTAAACCTTATAAAAATTGGATCGGAAATTTTGTGCTAAGTTAAATTCTATTTTTACTGAGCTATATGGGCAGGGAATAGAATATACTACCGGCTTTCTTGTTTCCGGAGAGATATGGTTAATCTAAAGCTTTTCAAAGTCAGAATAAATAGGTACATTCTAAGTCTGCTTGCTTCATCTTCGATCACAATGTCGCTTACCATTAGGCGAGTTGGTGGTCAAGCGCGGATTTAGTCCCGATAAAATAACGTGTCATTTTCGTTTTGGTTAGAACAGCCGTTTCTGTTTATTTCTTCGAACTCTGTAGTACAGGAAAAAGAAATGTTTTTTTCATTCAACTTTGCACTAAATTTCGGGTCCAAATTATTTTTTATTAAGGTTTAGGACGACTGAGCATAAAATCACAAAATGCTGACAGATCCAGGTGGAGCTTCAAGCGCTATCTTAAAAAACGTTTTTGGCCGATAACTCGGAAACTATGCACTCAAAGGCAAAAGTCATGAAGATTTATTATTGCAGAGATAAATTTTCGCATCTTTTGTTGCTGGTAAACTTTTTTGAAAAATTTACCGTTTACAATTCATGTCCCATATGGCCGCCAACAGACAGACAGACGGACGGACATCGAAGTCTTAGTAATAGGGTCATGTTTTTACCCTTTGGTGACGGAACCCGGAATAACGACTTGATTTTTTGTATGAATATAGTTTAAAGGTCGCAGAGTGACATAGGCTACTTTTTATCCCGGAATAATAACAGGTTCCTTAGCACAAAAGTCAAAATCAAGAAGAAATTGTAAAGACGAATTCACGTCAAAATGTATTTTATCTTTCAGGCAGGTTGCTGATAGGTTTCGGGTCGGGCATGGTGGGCGCTCCGGCTCGAGTGTACACGTGCGAGGTGTCGCAGCCCCACCTCCGGGGGATGCTGGGAGCTCTCGCCTCGGTCGGAGTCTCCACTGGAGTACTTATACAGGTTAGTTACCCCAAACCCGATCTATTTAACCGACTCCAAAAAGGAGGAGGTACTATGTTCGTCTGTATCTTTGAGCAAATATCTATAGAGTCACAATAGTGCAAAAAAGCCAAAACTCTGCCCAAACTACGTAGTGGGCAGGCTTTTTAGTTAGTCGTAAGGCAACTGCAAGCCGACTACAAAGCCGCGCGATGTCAAAGTGCTCGGCTACATGAAATTATTAGGTGATTTAACGTCGAGATTCGAGAAAACGGGTCATTGTAATTTTTTTAATGTAAATATCTAAGTCGGTATGTATGACGGCGTTCGGACATATTTTTACTACTTTTGCTTAGAGACTGTGGCTCTGAGATATTTGCTCGAAGATTTTTTTTTTTTTTTATTTCGATTAGGTTTGCGTTTGTAGATATTTGCTTGAAGGTTTTTTTTTATTTCGAATAGGTTTGCGTTTGACTACACACTACCTGATAAGTTTGCTCGAAGATCTGTATGTTTTTTTTTTTGTATTTGTACATCGATATTTTCGCCTATTGTGAAATAAGTTAAAAAAATCTTCTTTAGTTTAAAAGAGTATAGGTACTCCCGTACTCCGTTAAGTGATTCCATTTAAATTTAATCGAAATAGGCTGAGCCGTTTTTGATAAACCAACAATGATGTAATAAAAATTACTACATTGATGAGTTTGAAGGTTGAAGGACAAGGTTGAAGTCGGTTATGACATTTTTTGGCGAAAAATATTTTTTTAAATCTATTTCTAGTTTGGTGAGTTTTATCTGTAGGATAACACCACTCGGCGTTCTATTTACATTTTAAACCGACTTCCAAAAAGGAGGTTCTATGTTCGTTGTGCATGTTCATCGATAATTCCGCCAATTGTGAACAGAATCGAAAAATTATTTTTAGTCCGAAAGGGTATACTCCCGAGGTGGTCTCATTTACATTTTACAGAAATCGGCTAAGATGTTTTTGAAAAATCAACAATAATGTAAACAATTCGAGCGAAATATTCGAATTACGCACACGATGGCAGGCGGTGTTGTTGTTGACCGGCATTTACGTGACAACCCGTGGTGACACAGATTAGATTATAGTTAATACGAACGGTGCATTGTGACGTCATGTCGCGTTCAAGTCACGTTTTTATCATCCAGATTTTTGATATACGAGTATATATTTCTAAAATTATAATAAGTATGTCATTGTACATATTTTTTATAAAACAGGATCTTTTTTACGATTATTTGATGATGTGGGTAAGAAAATTAGAAAAAAAAACATTAAGTAGGTACAATAATTATATTCCCTATTCGCGCGATTAGAGCCCTAATACTACGATATTAGGACTTAATATTAGGATTAAGGTTATCTAAGGATATCCCCCTTGCACTTTTTGATTCCACATTCGGTACTATAACAATTTACTGGTTATAATAATTTGGAATATGGAATCAAAAAGCGCACGATTTAAATTTTAAAAGATGCGCGCGGTAGGAAATGGACTAAGCTCCGAGTTCTCCAACGCTTGTTTAAGTTAAACGTGTGATTACTGTATTTAACCAACGCTTTTTGCTTGCTGAACAGCAAACTTTCGTTAAAAAGCTGTTTAAGATTTACTAACGGTTGATAAATTAAACACCTGTTGGTGAACTAGGGTCTAAACCCCAGTTTAATCGTTGTTTAAATACAGTAATCAAACGTTTAACTTAATCAAGCGTTGGTGAACTTGGGTCTTAATTACTGTATATTTAACTATTTATCTAGTAATAAAATCTCGTGATCTCTCCTCACGATGTGTAAATATGTTGGACAAAATAAATACATATTATGTTGTTGGTATTAACGAAAACAGTAAATAAAGAAAACGCCCCCTATGGCGTAGATCTTACTTACCTAGTCAAAAACTCCTCGTGCACCGTTTTAGGTACATTGTAAATTATAACTGCTGAAAACAAAACAATAGACTTATTTTATTGATTTATAAATCAGATAAGTAAATTTACTGAACTATGTAAACTTCAACGGACAGACGGACATCGGAGCCTTTTTGGTCCCGTTTTTATTCTTTGGGTACGGAACCCTAAAAATGAACTTCATTTTCCCATACAAAATGTTCCTGCATGTAAAAGTTGTCATAGGCAGTTGAAAAATGGCGAGATGAAGTTCACCGGGTCAGCTAGTCAGATCTAAAATTAGTAACAATTTTTACTGTGGCACCAACCTCGAAATCGTAAAAAATAGCAATCCCATACAAAATTGCAACTCTGAATCAATAGTATTTATAAAACCGCTTTTTTGCAATTTTGAATACTTTTCATTATGTCGTTATGTGGGGTATACGTAAACATAATCTTCCGGTTTAATACACCATTCCTGATTAACCCCGTGGAACTCTATGGATCACGCTATCCTTTTTGGTTTCATGACCATCTACCTAGTTCCTACTTAGATCATTAGCATGCGCACAGCGTACCCTTACCCGTTGATTCAGTAACCATTAAAAATACCCAAAACAAAGACCTTTAATTCATGATATTTTTCCATAGTCACCTGAACAAAACATTTTTGGTAACGTTTGACGTACACACGCTAACAATATCCATTGAAAATTGAGATAAAGCGTTGTTTTGTTCCGCAATTACTCGCAAAATAGGAATTATACATAGTTGTTTTATTATTAATTCAAGCAAAACCTTAAATGAATAGCAAAGTAGTAGGTAGTGAAAATAGTAGGCCGTGTGTTTCAGATAGCCTAGTTGGGTTCAATCTCGGTCCCGTGCCAATAAGTTTTTTTTTTTATGTACGGATTGGCTTTTCGGTGAAGGAAAACATCGTGAAGCAACCTGCATAGAGCACACGTCTGTAAAAGAATTTTCATACCACCTGCTCGAAAATGACCCATTATATGTCATAGAATCTCAACGTAAAACGAGTCATTATTATCTTAACACAATCTCAAGCGCTTTGGCAGGTCAATAATGTTGTATGAAACTCCCTAGGGGTTAAAGTGATTTAAATTTGGAACGTCTAATTCGTATGAAAATCTCTCAACTTAGAACATTTAAGGACATCGTAAAGAGGTTTCATTTTGCAAAATCAAATATAACCTCTTTACATTGTACGGGAACTGGCATTGTAAGTAGGTTCTATTCGACTTCACAGAATAAAACCTCTTTAGTGCCCGTATCAGTTCGATTTTATAGAATTAAAAAAACCTCTTTGCAATGCCTGTGTTAGGCTAGAGCTGGCCATAGGTCGTATTTTTTTTTTCATGTAGTCTATTCTCTTATTTATTTTAAATTGTGTGCAATTCTATGAAAATTCGTAGGTACATTCTAATTTGTTTTAATTTATTGTGAAAAATACCGAGTTGCCTAATGAGTACCTACCTACACTTAGTGAATATATGACGTAAGTATAACTCATATTCTTGTGGTTATATTTTCTCCCAGGATGTATGAAAAGTAGAGTACGGACCTCTAGAACCAAGTTTGTCTTCGTCTTGGGCGACTTGAACCCCTCGCTTCACTCAGGACTCTAAATAATTCCTTCGCTTTGCTCGGGAATAAACTTAAAAACACCCTCGCTGCGCTCGGGAGTTAACTATGGAGTCCTTCGCTACGCTCAGGGTCCAATTGTCGCCCGTGACATAAGACACCACTTGGTTCTCTTGGAGCATAATCTGCTATTAGATGGCGTATGTTAATCCACCAACCGCACTGCCCCAGCATGGTGGATATGGCCTAATCGCCCTCCGTGGGTATATGTTCAGCAGTAGAATATTAAAAGACTGGAACAGTGCAGTATAGACCGTTGACATCATTAGGTATATCACGTCACACACACTTGTCTTGAAAACCGCGTCGCAAGGAATATTTTCGTTATTGGCAAGCCACGTTTGATTTCTATTTATGAATGCCACTCATATTACGATTAATTTGATAGGCTCCGCTAACCAAATCAAAACGTTCTAAATAACTGGTACTAAAATATCCACGTGAACCGGAAAATAGCAGAAAATCACAAGCATTATTCGCATTACATAAATTTTCAACGCTCATTGAACGGTAATTTGAAATTTTAAGTTAATGTTGAATAAAAATAATGTAGATTAAAATTTGAACTCATACCTACAAAATTTTGTCTGCTATTCTGTAGATTAAATTCCGCTGCTTTTGAGATGGAAATTTATTATACTTGTGCAATTAGATTAACCTGTACTGTACCAGCCTTTTTAATGGTCTACTGCAGGAAAAAGGCCTACCCACGATGGCAAGCTGACCCAATGCAGGTTGGTGAATTAAACTGTAGATTATATAATTCGTGATTCCTCTGAAAAAAAGGCGTAAACACGACAAATTATTATACATACAAAGTTTCCATGAAACTAGTCTCTTTTGTACCATCAATCATCTAATTGGTGGGTAGTGAGTAATGAAGTTGTCACTGTGAAACCTACAGCCAAGCAAACTTCTCAAAATGTATACAAATGTAGGTAATCTAGGTAGTTAGTAGGTAGAAAGACTTTCGGAGGCGCTGTTAGCCTGATAGTCATTTGTATAATATTGTTGCATACTTACAATTTTTTTTAAGACTGTGTACCTACTTTGTAACTAGGTATTTTTCTGATCAATAAAGAACTTTTAAAAATCAATCTAGTTAGTACGCGACTAATGCGACAATGTCAATTAGAACTTATTTTGCTTAAATGTAGTACAAACCAGTTTAAAAAAGATTCAATATACCTACTACGTACCTACTTTACATTTACATAACTTATTTCAAAAAGTTATATTATTCGCAAAGTATCTTGTTGTATCAGATATGTACCTAGTGTTTTTGTTATCCAGCCGTGTAAGTAACATACCGTCACTACTTTTTAAAGGTCTTTTAGTCGTGCCAAATCTATCTCATTTACAGTTTACACATTTGGAAGTTTCAGTACCTAATAGGCATTGAGATCCCAAAAAATATGCGTTGTACTCGTACTTCTGAATCATAACACGAATATTGAAAATAAATGTTTCACTAATTTAGAGATGAAAATGTTCCTATTATTTTTATGTACCTCACAGATGAGAGAGAAAAGGTGTTTTCTTTTCTTATTCATTTATCCATCAAATGAAAAGCATAAAAATTAAATTAAAAAACAGATGTGCTCTTAAAGTAGGTTTTTTTTTGGAAATTAACATTTAGTGATTTTACATCCTTATCCTTACATAGTATAAAATAAAGTCGCTATTTTTGTCTGTTTGTTTGTCTGTATGCTTAAATCTTTAAAACTACGCAACGGATTTTGATGCGGTTTTTTTTAATGGATAGAGTGATTCAAGAGGAAGGTTTATATGTATAAAACACCTGTGCGAAGCCGGGGCGGGTCGTCTAGTACATAGTATAAAATAAAGTCGCTATTTTTGTCCGTCTGTTTGTCTGTATGCTTAAATCTTGAAAACTGCGCAACGGATTTTGATGCGGTTTTTTTTAATGGATAGAGTGATTCAAGAGGAAGGTTTATTTGTATAATACACCTGTGCGAAGCCGGGGCGGGTCGTCTAGTCATCAATAATGTGAAATAGCACGAGCAGTATGACTTGGTGGCTACAAACGCCTTAACAAGAAAAACATGTTGTGCAACGCAACTCAATTAACAAAAGAAAATTTTGAGGAGCCATTTACTTTAACAGAAGTAAAAGTAACGTATGTAAAATTCCCTTGTCACGAAGACTGACGTGCTCACGAAGTTGAAATTCTTTTTCGTCAAAAATGGCACAACCAATTGCAACTATTGCCAATCCTCATTTAATGTTCGAATACTTCGCTCGAATCGATGTCTGTATACCATTCTCACATTATTGTAATTAAAACCACCCAGCTGATTTCGAAAAAATCATTTCTAATCATTTCTCCCAATAGCAGATAAGCGTTCAATAGGCAGACCACCAGCCCGATGGGTCGACGACATCAGACCCATCGCTGGTCAAGCGTGGATGCGATTGGCCCAAGATAGGGAACAATGGCATATAAGAGAGGAGGCCTATACCCAGCAGTGGGTCGACACAGGCTGATGATGATGATGATGATTTCTAAAGTTTGATCTACCAAACTAACAATCAAAATCGGTTTATAATACTAATTAGTGCGGTAACATACACATACATACAATAAAACACACAGTTGAATTGAGAACCTTCTTTTTTGAAGTAGGTTCAAAAGAAAATTTAAACTTCATTCCCTTGTCACGAAGACTGACGTGTTATCAACAGGTCGTGAGTTGTTGGTTTACTCAGTTAAAATTAGAGCGGTAACCAAACAAACAGGTGACAAACAATTTGCACCTCGGTGCGGATCCATAATTATGTAAAGATCCATGTGATGTGTCATATGATATAGTGTTATTTGATATCTGCAAGGTACGTGATGCGTTTCGAAATTCACTGGCCGAGGACGTTGCTTTGTTTAGATAAGGAGAATACAGATTGTTTTATTTATTTTAATTATCTTGGAAACTAACAGCCTGAAAAGAAAATGGAATATATTATAACGAAAGACGATCAACGATTAAGGCCAACGAATTACAAGGTTTTACTACTAAAAGTAGGACCTTAAAAGAATAGGTACACTAATATTTACCTACTCGGCGAAAGCTTTCCGACACTTTGGGCTACTTAGTCTTTAGTAGCTATTCGTTTGGTATCATTTGGTTTGATGTGTAGGATGGCTAGAGGCTACAGGGCAGGGGTGCTATCTATGACGAATCTGACTCCATGCGCCAAGGGAAATACCATCAAATGTGGACAAAAATTTCTCGCTATACTTATTTTCTTTCAACAGAAACAGCACAACCGACTTCAATATTGCTATTTACTTACAAAGTTCGAATACCTAGTTCGCTCGAATTCAAAAACTAACTAACCAATTTTGATAGAATTGGGATGTAAATGACCTGAAATTAATGATGAAAAAAATGCGACTAACAACTACGGTGCAGGTATACATATTATACAATCTTTTCCAGTAAAAAAAAAATAAAAAAATTCGGAGTAGGTACTCTGTAATACGCGTCGACTTGAGTACCTCCTCTATATCGTCGGTTGTAAATGACTCTTCAGCATTGAGTAAATTACTAGAGGAAGAGGAGATAGTTGCTCAACTGTAATTATACGAGCTTATTTACTTTTATTTATTAGACCTAACGAATGGGCCCAATTTTTGGCTTTGTCACGTTGATGCGAGAATAAAACGTTGTATTTTTGAATGCGCATTTTAACATGCTACTTTTATTCATACCTTATTTTTCCTTCCAGTACGTGATAGGAAGCGCTACCTCCTGGAACGTCCTCGCTGGCATCAGCTCCATTGTTCCCATGCTGTCCCTACTGGGAATGCTCATCTTGCCAGAGACTCCCAACTACCTCCTCACGCGGGACCAGAGGGAACGCGCCGAGAGCTCCCTGGCCAAGCTCCGGGGGTCTACTTGCGATCTCAACGGGGAGATACAGAAGATGATCTCGTTTAAGGAGAAAAACCATGTGGAACCGTTAGTATCTTTTCCCAAAATGGTCTATGTGAACTAGGGCATGCAAACCGGTTAACCGAAAACCGAAAAAACCGAATAACCGACCGCATTAGAAACTCGGTTTTTTCTAGTTATAAAACCGGTTTTTTCGGGTTTATCGGTGTTTTCTACAATTTTTTTTAATTCGCATATTAACTTTCCCCTTCGCAATAAAATACATTATTGTCATCTAGTTGCTCTAACCTACAGATAAATAATAAGCCAAGCAAACTAAGCGACTTTTTTTCCATTTAAAAAATTACGTCTAATGTACGTGCTAAGGATGAAATTCAAGTGCGAAAGTTCTCACTCTCTCTCTGTATTTACATAGCGAGTATCGTGATACTCGTATAGGCAGAGCGCTGCGCTGAAGCGTTATAAGCGTAATGGGATGCGTTTTGTCTCATCTTCATCGAAACGCTATCTACCACCGCCATTTTGTTTCGTTACATTAGTCCGGCAGTCTCTGCTAAGCTACGTAGTAAAACTACGCGTGGTATATTTTGCACGTTTGTCTAATATTTGTAAATCATATTTCATCAAAATCATAGAACATCGCATATCAGGAAGACTAGACATGGAACAACCACCCGAACAAGCTGGTTTTCGTCGCGGGCTATATAAACTACAGACCATCTCCACGCAATCAACCAGATTATAGAACATACGTGCCGAATTGAGTACCTCCTCCGTTTCGTCGGTCAAAAAGCATTTGATAGCATCACTCACGTTAATCTTCTCCGCCTCACCTATTCTCAAAGTACTGCTGCAATAAAATTAAATCTTCTGGTCCAGCATTTGCAATGGAGAAATGTGTTAAACAGGGAGACCCACTGTCCCCGAAAATATTCACGGGCGTCCTCGAAGAAGTTTTCAGAAAGCTGGCTGCAAGCTGGGAAGGATGGGGTGTTAATGTCGGTGAAAAATGGTTAACTAACCTTAATTTTGCAGACAATATCGTCAGCTAGTATCTCTTCCTCAGTCAGAGAGCTATAATCAATGCTACAAAACCTAACCACTGCAAGCCTTTAGGTTGGATTGCGGATACGGAACATGTTAATTAAAGACCAAAGTGATGACCAATGGCATCAAACATCAGGTAACTGTCGATGGCGAAGACATATACGTTCACGATTACATCTATCTTGGCCAAATAGTCACCTTCCAGGCGAGACAAGACCAAGAAGAACAGAGAACGCCTGGAAGAGCTGTTGGGCCAAGAAAGAACTTATGAAGAAACGCCTTCCGATCACATTTTGACTAATGGTGTACAAACATGGTCATTAACTAAGGTCCAAAAGTCCAAGCTCAAGGTTTGCCAAAGAGCGATGGAGCGCAGTATTCTCGGTGACCGGCTAATAGACCGAGTAGGTACTGCGAGTAAACACCGAACTGCGTTCCAGAACTCGAATCAAAGATATAGCTTTCACAGCCGCTAAACTGAAGTGGCAGTGGGCCGGGTAAATCAGTCGAATGCCAGAAGACCTCTGGAAGACCTCTGGGCTAAAATCACCACCAAATGGAGTCCCAACTCGATGCGGCCTCGTGGTAGACCCTCTATTAGATAGTGCGATGAACTGAATACATTTAATCCAAATTGGAGGCATCAGCACAAGACCGACAAAACTGGAAATCTCGAGAGGAGGCCTTTGCCCAATAATGAGACAGTACAGGCTCATAAACAAACAAACTGTTATATTTACTAGTATTTTCATTAATTTACTAGAAAAAAAACCGAAAAACCCGAAAAACTCGATTTCCCCGGTTTTCAAAATAAAAAACCGAAAAAACCGGTTTTCCAAAACCATCCGGTTTTTGCATGCCCTAATGTGAACCCCTAGGGGTCGTCGACGTCGTGCGACAAAGATTATCAATTCCAAAAATTCCATAATATGTAGTTAATTGTGGGTACGAAAATCCGTAAACTCGGTAAGTGGCCTATGAGACAATTTTAAACCCTTTTTTGTCTTTTACTCGATCTACTCGCTTACTTACTTACTAACTAGCTCGATCACAGGCAAAGTAGTATATGTAGACTCTTAAGGGTCGATCACGTTCGACACAAGGTCCATGCCAATTTCGAAAAATTAAATATTAGCTGAAAAGGCATATCCAATACTCGTAAAACTTTGTATCAACACAAACAAACAAAGACAATGGAGATAACATTTTGGACCCTATTTTGGCTTTAGGTACTCCGTGATCGCCATGGTCTTTCTTTTGAGGTTAGTATATTTGCGATCTTAATGCGGAGATACAGAAGGAGATCTCGTGTATGGAGAATAACCATGAGGAGTCATTAGTATCTCTATATTTTCAACTAGGTAACTATATACCATTAGTAGTTCACGGGTTTATTCAGAGAGGGTACTAAGCCGAAAAGGCATAACGCAGGTAAGGCATCACTGTGAACCACTTTTACTATATGTTAAATCGGAATTCGATTCGGCTATTTCGATTAATCCGGAATTTGAGAAAACAAATCAAGAGTTGCAGTACTCAATTGTAATACACATAGTTGCAACTCAGAATCGATAAAATGTATAAAACAGCTTATTTTTCTTGAATTCTGGATTGGCCCTATAGTAAGTTTAAAATTTTGAACTTAGAAAATCGGGTACAACTGCCTAGTTTTTACTCTTAGATCACCATTCTTGCTATAAGTGAATTTTAAAAAGAATACTCAAGTATATGACTTTTTTTCAGGTTAAAGGGATTCAAAGAAATATTTAAGGCGCTGCTTTCACCGTCTACTCTTAAGCCGTTCGGTATTCTGGCGATATATTTCTTCGTGTACCAGTGGTGCGGAATCAACACCGTCACTTTCTATGCTGTTGAAATTTTCGAGGTAAATTTCGTAATTCCTAAAATATAATAAAAACTAAGCGTATTAATTATAGCAGTATAATTATTGTGCTTCCTTCTGTTGTTTTAGTTTTAAACTAACATATTTTTGACTTTTAAACTGCATAGACAAGTCTAAACTACGCTTTAATATATTTAATTAATTTTGTTGGTTGGTTTGATGTATGAAAGATAATAAGAAGAACCGAGGAGACTTCCTTGACGTACACCTTTGTCAACTTTTATTGATATAGAAAATTAACATTTATTATTGTAATTGTTTTTCAGGCGTCAGGAGCTAAGAGCGATAAATACTGGCTCACCATATCCATGGGTATCATTAGGCTTATATTCACTGTAGTTGGATGCATACTCTGTCGAAGGTGTGGGCGAAGACCGCTTACATTTATTTCATGTAAGTATAAACTATATTGTATCTAATTTAGTGACAAAATAAAGTTGTCTTTTGTGACGGTAAAGTAAAACCTAGCGACGAATCTAACGTAACAGTGAGTTCTTTATGTGAGTTAGTCTAGGAAATTTGTCAAGACTGTAAATCTACATTTTGGCCAGCATGAGCGCCAAATAGCTATGGCATAACTCTAATCATTTTTTTCATGAGTAGGGGCAATGGTACACAACAACAGGGCCGATAATAATACTTTCGTTTTGTTTTGGTTACAATGTAGCACTGAACTATAGCAACTGACAGTTGAACAACTCAACAACTTTCATTCTCTCCATATAAGACCAAGCGTTGCGAAACCTAAGTTTTTAACGTTTTATCTATACTGATGAGAAATAGTTTATTTTAAAATATTATCTCCATGATTGTAGTTGTGGCTATGGACTAAGATCAAGACAGCCCAATGTGATATGGAAAGGCTATGCTCTGTGTCTCTCTGCGAGATCGAATCAGAAATGAGGGGATCCGCAGACGAACCAAAGTCACCGAACAGTGAATTAGGAAATTAAAGTGGCAATGGGCAGGGCACATAGTTCGAAGAGCGTATGGTTGATGGGGCCGTAAAATTCTCGAATGGAGACCACGGACCAGCAAGCGCAGCGTATGACGTCCGCCGATTAGGTGGATATAATAAAGATTGCAGAAATGCGCTGGATGTCTGCCACTTCCAACCGGCCTTCCTTATTAGAAATCCACAGGGGAGCCTATGTGCAGCGGTGGAAGTCCTGCGGCTGACGGATAGATGGTTGTGGTTAACGAAGTTTACTTACATTATCAATGTTTTTTCTCCAGCTATCGGCTGCGGTTCCACCATGATCGCGCTGTCAGTGTACATGTACTTCCTAAAAGTTTGGAAGGAAGAAGGCGTGGTCCCGATGTACTCCTGGATCCCCATCGCCAGCCTCTACCTCTTCATCATCTCCTGCACCCTGGGCTACCTCATCATTCCCTGGGTCATGATCGGAGAAGTCTACCCCACACAGGTAAACTGTGTTAGGATAATTTGATTATATTTTTTGCAAACAAAATAGAAAAAAAAATAGTAATGTTAGTAATTAGTGGTAGCCTAATTTGACAAACAACACTTAAGTCAAAATATGTGGCCCGAAAGCTGAAATTTGGTATGTAGGCTAGTATTAGTAGGTACACAAGCAACAAGATTTGGAAGTATACTTATTAAAAACAGTTAAATTTCAAGTTTGCATGGTAAGAGTTGTCCGTATATTTAATTCTTCGAATGGAGCAGAATTATAAACAGTTTGTATTTCCCCTTAGGTGCGCGGCATAGTGGGCGGCATGACGACCTGCGCGGCGCATCTGTCCGTGTTCTCCGTAGTGAAGACTTTCCCTCTGCTGAAGGCGCAGCTCCACGACTACGGCGTCTTCGGCCTCTACGGCACCATGTCTCTAGCCAGTGAGTGTCGCATTAATACAGCTGTCGCAGCCGTATCTCCCTACTAGTGCACGGTATAGTGGGCGGTATAACTACCCGTGCGGTGCAGCTCTACGGTGCCATGTCTCTAGCCAGTGAGTGTCGCATTATACATCTGTCGCAGCCATGTCTCTAGCCAGTGAGTGTCGCTTTATACAGCTGTCGTAGGCGTATCTCCCCTCAGGTGCTCGGTATAGTGGGCAGTATAACTATACGTGCGCTGCAGCTCTACGGTGCCATGTCTCTAGCCAGTGAGTGTCGCATTATACAGCTGTCGCAGCCATGTCTCCCCTCAGGTGTACGGTATAGTGGGCGGCATAACTACCTGTGTGGTGCAGCTCTAATGTGCCATGTCTCTAGATAGTGAGTGTCCATATACAGCTGTCGCAGCCGTATCTCCCAACAGGTGCACGGTATAGTGGGCCGTATAACTACCCGTTCGGTGCAGCTCTCCGGTGTCATGTCTTTGGCTAGTGAGTGTCCATATTATACAAAAACTTCTTCTATTGTACGGCAAGACAGTAGCGACCAAAGCGTTACCCTCTTATGGTGGACTTTCATCGCGTTAGATTTCAGCGTTTTGGATCAACATTATTCATACGAACAGAATGTTATGAATGAATAGAATTCTATACCTCAGTCTGTCTTTCCACTAAAGTACAAGCTATGATGCCACAGACAGATATACAGATACACTCTTCAAACTTATAACATCTCTCAATTTTCGTCTCAGGTAATAACAAGAAGTCATATTACAACGTGTTCTTTGTTCCGCAGGTATAATCTTCTTCTACTTCTTCCTACCTGAAACCAAAGGCAGGACGCTCCAAGAAATTGAAGATTACTTCTGCGGCAGAACCAAAACTCTGAGGAAAAGCAGCGTCAACGATACCGCGTGATCGTTTTACAAACGAGTCTTAACACAGTATTGTGAATATTGGCAAAAATCGTGGATAATCCACAAAAAGACGCAAAAAACAGTTTTGATTGTTTATAATGATTTTTATCGTATGGTGGAAAGAATATAGTACCTAGTTTGGTCTTTGTATTCATCTCAATCTTTTTGCAATCGCATGACCGTGTAGATACCATCTACTTATTTGGTTTAAGTCGGGAAAATTTGGGGTCCTATGTCCATCAGTGAATGTTCTTTGGCTGAGATGGTGAAGATGGTTTCGACGATAATAGCATTGCTTTTTTTTCAATATGTTTGATAATGATCTGATAAAAAGTTGCGTTCTTGATGTCTGAATCTATACAAGGTTTAGAGCAATTTTGTCAAAAAAGAAACGCACAAAATAACAATCGTACACACTATAGAGTTATCGTGTCAAAATTTGTACATTTTACTGTTGATTGGTTTGCGTTTGACCATATCTTGCCTGGTGTTATGCAAAGATACGGTCGAAGAAGTGGTATGCTACCTATTATGAAGTGGTGTGATACCTATTTTCTTTGGACAGAGAGTCAACCGATTTTGCGGTAAAATTCAGTCATCGATATGAAAATTGATTAATAAGATAAAAAGAAAAATAAAGTTAAACTGAAAAATTAAAAGATGTGCCTTTAGTAATGCCTGAGATTATAAAATCTTAATAAAATGTACTTTAATAGGAGTAAAATAATATTAACTTCCTAAAAGGAATTTATTGTTATAAGAATGTGATGTATATAATTTTTTTGAAAAGTATTATATTTTGTTATATCTATAAGTAGTTATAAATTGAAGTAGATGTGCTATTATTTTAATATGTGCCATTTAGAATTAGATAGTAGATAATTGTAATATAAATAGTATATAAATTATAAAACGCTGAAATGTACAGGTACAGAGTACTTCTCTATATTGACAGAATGTTCTAGAATAACATGCACTAATCAGGCCCACTTTTACTAAGGGAGCAATTCCGATATCATCAAAAAAATTTGCTGTTTCATATATTTTTGCCCGACGAAACTAAAGATAATGATGAAGTTTTGTATGGAACAGCTGATTTTTATCGTGATTTCATGGTTGGTCCTTTAGTAAAAGTTGGTCATTATGATGAGTACCTACAATGATATTCTAGAATACATATGTCCGTCGTCTTGAGAAACAGCGAATAGATCCTTTAAAAATGTTTGTAGAATATGGTTTTTTATTACCACTTGAACAGAATATTTATTTTAAATAATATAATATCTATCTATAAGATATTAAATGCACTATTATATAGGGCTATCAGCTTTCCCTGTACTAAACTGAAATGGGGGATTAACTTTTACCGACCAACCCTGAATCAGAGAAAAGAAAGCAGCTTCCGTACAAAATGCTACTCGGAATCGATAAAATGTATGAAACAGCTGAATTTTTCCTCGAATTTTGGGTTACCCCCATAGTAAGAGTTGTTTATAATTGTGGCCTGTATCACCTCCTTTTAACTTAGTACACCAGTTCTGGATAACCCTGTACTGCGAGTATACCTACACACTATATTTTTGTTTGTTTATGAGCCAGTATTGTTCCATTGTTGGGCAAAGGCCAACAATGATAGTAACCTGCCTAAAATTTACCAAAAATAGGTATGAAAGCAACATCTAAATCTCCAAGAGAGGGAGAAATTTTACAATTCCTATTAAATAAAAAATCATAATTCTGCGAGATTATATTATTATTATGTATGTATACAATAAACATACATATTTAACCAAAAAATAGCGCAATAAGTATAGTAGGGTATATAAAGGCATGCAATGCATTTTATATCAAACTAAAAAGCATTTTGTGATAGTGTTAGAATTTAAGATATTATGAATCTGTTGTAAATACTTTTTGATTTTAATGTTAAATAATAAAATGATTATGTTTTACAATTGCCTTATTTTTTCTTAGCCTGCTGCAGACTTTATTATAAATTACTTATAAATACATACCTTCTGACAAAGAAAGAGGAGTCGTTGCGACGGTGAAGTGCCAATTATAACTTAACCATCGACTTAGTATTTTTTTTATATTGACGTTATTAACCTACTTGACTATAAACAAACATTACAATAAACCTTATAATTATTTAACGTTACAAAAAAATAATCGCTAAAAAAGTGCCAGATTAAAAAAAAATGGCACTTTTGACGTGATTCCTCTGTGGTTCCTATTGAACAGATTTTAATGCGTTTTTTCGTTTGTTTGAAGCTAATGTTATTGATATCTCACATTGTTCTGAGATAAGAAGAAATACCTCAACAATGGGAACAAATAGAATAAAACGTAGAGCTATTCTAGGTTGAAAATTGCTTTCTTGAGCAACAGCCTTTTGATAACGATGTGTGCTCGTTTAGAGTCAGTTTGTGAATTGTTCAAATGCTCTGTAGGTATGAAATTAATTTTATTTGATTGTTTTATATTGTGCACTATATTTGTGGAATACGCTTATGGTGAGTAAAACATCTACTTAATTATCTATAAACAGAGTGAAGTATATGGAATGTGTAAGTTTTGAAAAGTGTTTCGGTACGGGATTGTATTAGCTACGGGGATTCCAGAATATTATATTTTGGCATAATTACTTGTAGTGTGGTAAAATTTCAGTTGCAATCCCGTCAAATATTAAACTTATATTTCTAAATATCATGAAACTAATCTAAATAATATAAATTTATAAACCTAATTAGGTACCTATATACATTGATTCGCGCAAACTATTTGAATTTTGTACATTAGGCCCAATTATGGAGGCGCCATCGTAATTAAAAAAGCTAATAAGAATACCTAGGTATTTGTTTCTTATTCACTTTAGCCATTTGATAGAGGGACCACTTTTTACGTTGCTATTAAGTTGACGATGGCGCCTTATTATAATTGAGTAGTGATTGAAGACAGTTGTGTCATTTTTGGAGCAAGATAATTATTTCGAAACTATTTAATTTTCCAGGTAAAAAAATAAAAATAACCAAAGGCGTGGAATTCACGGACATTTCCCGCGCGACGGTGCTCAAGTTGCTCGCGGGCTTCGAAGAGAAGCTGCAGTACAAGGCGCGTGTTACGCAGTCCCGGCCTGTGTTCAGCGCTCAATTTGCCAACAACGAATACACATTCCCTTATATATATCCGGAGGTGATTAAACGAACCCACAAAATTAAAAATGAATAAAATGACTAAAAAAATTTTTTTTGATACGATTATTTTTTACACGACGACGTGATCAAATTTATGGTTGTTACTTTACACGAAAAAAGTACTTAGTAAATGTTTGGCTCAGGGGGCATCTCACCCATCAAAAAAACTCGCACATTTATTTGTGAGTTGACAGCATTTTAAAAGAGATAATGCAAAAATATATCGAGCTTAGGCTATTACCTTGTACAGTATTCAATTATTTGCTCTACTTGTTTTTGGAAATTATTTTCCTATTATCTTTTTTACAACAATCTTCATTTAAAGGAATTTTACATTTTCGGATCTTATTATCTTTTGACATTACTTGTAAAATATGGCGACGGTATGGCGGCCTTGAACATAATTATTTAAAATTTTTAAATATAAAAATTATATAATAAAAAAATGTAATATAAGTAATAAAAAAATATAAAAAAATATAATAATTTTTTTTTAAATATAAATTAAAAATATGAAATTCCATTTAAATTAAGCATGCGGTTGTTTTACTCTGTGAATTTATTTACCATATTTTAATGGATTTTTCGAGCAACTGCACACAGTCTGGTCCCACGTTGCAAGATCTTTAAAGTGGAGTGGCAAAGTTTACCTACCAGCGGCGTTTTGAAAAGTGTAAAACCTGTGCTTTAACAACTTTTTTTTTAGGTTTTTTCAGTAATTTCTAAACAGACATGAGCAAAGCACGAGCGCCAAAATTTTTCGGCTTTTTTCAATAGTTTCAAAACAGATATATGCAAAGCAGACTAACCGTGTGGTTAGTACTGATAAATTACTGATAAATTTTTTATTTATGACGGCTATGAGTTCTAGTTGTGTACCTACGCAAGTGTACTTAATTAAACGTATATTTTTGCAACTAATGTTTTATTTAGGGTTCCATACTTCAAAAGGATAAAACGGAACCCTTATAAAATCACTTTGTTGTCCGTCTCTCCCTGTGTCAAGTCCGTGTCCGTGTCCGTGTGTCAAGACCTTTTATCTAGGAAACTCTTAAAGGTACCTATAGGTAGTTATTTAGAAAATGATAAGAATAAATAAATAATTTGAGATAAATGTATGCCTGGAGCACTAATGCTCGCCAAAAGGTTCTTAGGTACTTGCGGCGGCGTCGCGTGGCGTGTCGCCCTCTTAGCCCTCGTCGTAGAGTCTTCTTGTAAAGCCTTTAGTTATAAGAAATATTGTTCAAATCATGCATACCTTAAAGAGCACAGACGCCGTGTGTCTGTGGAGTGTAATAATTAAAATAAAACAAGTATCTATAGCAGGTGCCCCGGTTGTGGCCATTTTGGTGTCAAAATTATTGCATAAAATTTAATGGTAATTATTATCAATGTAACAACATAAATATTGTTTGTGTGAATTTCAAATTACATATTTTTATATATTATATTTGAACATTAAATTGTCTAATTAATCGTAAAAATTCAAAGTGGCCACGAATGATACTAAGATGACCATACTCAACCACCTGCACCATTAGGGCACCTGCCCTAATTCGATATGCCTGATCGAAATAGGTATCAGAATCAATTTTAAGTTTCACGTAACTACCTTGATGAGGAGGGAAAAGGCAACGCCACCATATTATTACTTCCTTTTTTCGAGCCATCGGTAAAAAAATTATAACTACACAATTATCTCCATATTGTTGGTTGACATAGGTGAAGCGGATATATTTAAAAGTTTTTTCTTGATAAGATCGTTTAGCGCCGTCAATGGAATTAATGAATTGAACTCCATTATATAACGAACCCACCGACCTGTACACTTATAGGTAGGTATGATCTGGTTCATAAAAATAAAACAACCGATATAGTAGAGTCAAAATATAATCAAAGTAGTAATGAAAGCCACATAACGCATTGAGTAACGAAGTTTTCACACTTAGCAAGCAATATTCAATAATCTATTATTATTTTATATCAAATCATTGTGACGAAGTTATCACACTTAGCAAGCAATGTTAAATAATTTATTATTTGATATTAAATCATTTTGACGAAGTTATCACACTTAGCAAGCAATATTAAATGATTTATATTTTTATATAAAACTATTATGACGAAGTTATCACACTTAGCAAGCACTATTAAATAATATATCATTATTTTAATTTAATCATTGGTTTTAATAAGTGCATGTAAGGACATTATGTGCGTCCTTGTCGCTCCCGGAGCGAAGTGTGAGTGAGAGAGGGAGACCGTTCCATGATAAACCCAGTGGATATATCACGCTGTCTGTACCTACCTTCTAGTTAAATAAGAAGTAGGAAATTAGATTGAAATTAAAACCATTTTTGTCTTAATACATTAGTCAAAACTCAAAAAAAAATCAGCTGTTATAGTTTTAGCATACATTTTATCGAGGGTGAACGATTTATTTCTATGGAACAACAACTTTTTTTTTGAGAATTAATAAAAGTCGCAGAACAAAAGTTGTTAGTTTTGATGAACAGAATAAGCCCCTTAGAGGATACTAATTGATTAGTACTAACCCTGTATAATTAGATAAACCACAAAAAATAACAAAAAGGTTGCCGTGGAATCACTGTAAAAATACAGTTTCATTAAAAGCCCGATTACAGAGGCGCCATCGTAATTATATTAGCTAAATAGCATAGTTCTGTTTCTTTTCACTTTACGCATTAGATAGAGAGAACGCTTTTTACGTTGCTATTAAATTTACGCTGGCGCCTCTGTAATCGGGCTTTAAATGCATATTATTTGCAATGTATATTGCGTTTACATTATATTTATTGATAGGAATGTGAAAATTAATACAGGATCACTATAACACTATAGTTTCATTGAATTAATGATAATCATAAATCCTTACATTTATAGACTTGAGTTTAGTATCCACTGGGTTTTTATATCGATCAATCGAGCTTAGAGTGCGAAGCACTGCCGCATCATGAGGTCGAAGTAGCTGTCTTTCTCGATGGACACACTGATGCCGCTGTAGTAGTTCATAAAGTCTTCAAAATCCACCTGAAAACAAACGAAATCCTTACTAACCACTACATATTCACAGTAAAATAAAAAAAATAGAACATAACATATCTACAAATTTTCATGGAAAAGCAAACCAAATTCGAAACGAAAAATAGAGAATGTATAGGTATTTACTACGTAATAATCATGGCCTACTCGATTGTCGTGGCCAGCTCGAGGTAATGAATAAAATCTCTTTAGATCGCCAGTATCTGTTTTAAAAAAAGAAGTTTCTATACGAATGATGACGTTCTAAATTTAAATTACTCTTACTTTCTCCCTAGGGAGTTTCATACAACATTATTGCCCTGCCATAGGCCTCGAGATTGTGTTAAGATAATAATGACTTGTTTTACGTTGAGATTGTATGACATTTAGTTAGTCATTTCATCCAGGTGGTATGAAAAAATATTTACCGTTCCACCGGCAGTGGCCTCTGATTCAAAGTGAGCGAGGAACATGGCCATGACGCAGCCAGCTGACTCTTCTCCGCTCATATATCTGCAAAATGACACAAGTATTATTTAAAGGAGTATACCGATTCAAGTCAGCGAAGTGTTTGGTTGGGTTCACCCGTGTACAGAATTCGCGAATATTTCGCACGGATCGATGTAGCATTTTTCACATTATTGTTGATTTATCAAAAACGGCTCAGCCGATTCCGATAAAATTGAAATAGGACCAATTTCGAAGTATAATCTTTCCTACAAAAAATAATTATTGAAATCCGACTACTATGAAAAAAGTTATGCGTGGTTTTACATTTTTTTAAAATACGCGTCGAATTGTGTACCTCCTCCGGTGATTCGTCGGTCAAATAGAAAAAGAAGAACCTAGAGTCGAGCAAGAACGACGATGAGTAGGATTTGGAATGAGGATAGACAGAGAGATGATTCGGGCGAATGCCGCAGCGGCAGTCTGGGTACTGCAGTCGTCGGTCGAGATGTGACGTCACTCCATTGGCGATCGAACTCATCGTAAGTAGTGAATCAATGCTCCAACTAAGTTGGTAAGTTTGTTCCGAACCAGTGTAGCATAATAGGCATGACGACTGGTTAAAAGAAATATTATTATAATTAGTCCGTTAGTTAATTTTAGAGGCACCATCCTAAATCTAATAGCAACGTAAAAAGTTTTCTCTTTATCGAATGCCTAAAGTGGAAAAGAAACAGAAATAGTCTAATTAGCTATTATAGTTACGATGGCGCATCTAAAATTGGGCTTAGGAGGATTACAAAAAAAATTTGTACGTTTTTTTTATTTTGACTGTCAAACAAAAAATAGCAAGATAAGTCAAAGTTCGGGAGTGGGGGGCTCGTGACGTCACTTTATAGTGAAAAGTATACCACACCGTGACGTCACACTGAACTTTAATTTTTATAGTCGTTTAGGCTATTGATCTTCATGGATTACCCATCGAGGTCCATGACATTAGGATATACCAGCGAGTTCACGTGTCATAATGAAGTAGACTCCTGACTTTGTTGTTTTAGTCAAGTGGAAGCCGTGGTGGCCTAGTGATAGAAACGCGCGCCTCGTGATCGTGACAGGTTCAAATCCTAGTCTCGTACTGATTAATTTCTTAAATATTATGTCATTCATCCATCCATCAGCCTTAGGACGTTCACTGCTGAACATAGGCCTCCCTTATGGATCTCCAATTTGAACCGGCCTTTGTTGGAAGCGGCTTGCATCCAGCGACTCCAGCGTACTCGAGATCATCCTGTCCACCTCGTAGGTGGACGTCCTACGCTGCCCTTGCCGGTAGGTACGTGGTCTCCACTCGAGGACTTTTTTATTATTAGGTATTCGCCTTGCCCACTTCCACTTCAAGTTGCCAATCCGCTGGGACGTCGGTAATGCTTATTTACGGTACGCTTTTTAGAAGTTCACTGTCTAATTATGTCCTCATAGTTACAAACGTGCGAGTAAGATAGACGTGTCCGGTACTGGTACCTCGGTTGCGAAGTGACGGCGTACGCTTGCTTCAACTCTTCGATGGTGATGACGCCGTCGCCAGCCTTGTCCAACTTCTTGAACGCTTGCTCCACGACGTGACGGCGGGACTCCGACATCGGGGGCTCAAATCAGAAGTATGACATACTCATCTTTGTGAATAACTTATAAAAATAAGCAGTCATATACATCTCGTAGAGATTCGATGAACTTTTAGTATGAACGAGCTGATTTTTTTAGCATTGCGAAATGAAATGTGAAATATACAGCACGGTTTATTATATTACTGGTGTGAATAGAATTTACGGAGAAAATATTTTTGTATTCCTTACTATTTGACGATACATTGATGAGTAAGAAATATTTCTACAATGTTAACGTACCTACGTACGAAAATATACCTTTTCTTTATTCGGTAAGACTCCACATTCGGCCAGCATTGTAAATGTGACCCAATCGCTAATAGGCTTATGTTTAGCAGTGCACTATACAGAAGGCGATACCATTACTCAGTACTTATTAGCCTAAGGCAGGAAACTATGGTACATAAAAGACCTCTCCAGCACCCCTAGCATGGTAAAGCTATAAAACCATTTTCCAGTTTTAATGTCAGTTGTCAATGTCAATTCATACTTTATACTTTGTTTCCACTCGGAAGAGATAAATGCGCGGAAAAACAATTTGTCCCTTTGCCATGGTAGGGGTGCTGCAGCGCTCAATACAGGATGCTGCTGATGCTGATTGTGATGATGATTAATTGTTAATTACATACAACAAAGAAATAAACTTACACGGATGTGTGCAATGAATTCATCAAGACTGATCGAGCCGCTCTTGTCCTTTTCAAACCGGGAGAACAGCTCCTCTGCATCCTGGAAACGGAACAAAAACAAGACTTAATGTAGAATTAGAAAAGCATTGATGTAAAATCATTTCAACATTGGAAAAAGGAAACTCCAAGGCCATATTTAGTTATTCTCATATTTAGTGATTAATAGGTAAGTACCTATTAATTAGAGAAATGAAAACAAAGTATAATTATTTTTCGGAATAAATGGCAAAACCACCTTCCAAACAAACACAAAATTCGAATATTTCGCTCGAATTGTTTACATTATTGTTGATTTTTCAAAAAAGCTCAGCCGATTTCTGTTAAATTTACGAGTAAATGGGACCACCTCGGGAGTATACCCTTTCGAACTAAAATATTTTCTTCGATTCGGTTCACAATTGGCAGAATTTTCGATGAACATACAAAAAAAAATACATACAGACGAACATAGAACCTCCTTTTTTTGGAAGTCGGTTAAAAAGAAACCCCAATAAATACACTCCAAAACCATATTTGTACTTACCTTTTAAACAGAGAACTAAAAGGAACGGGGAATTAAAGAAAATAAGACAAATACCTCTTTGCTTAGCTCTAGTCCAGTTGCATTGATGCTGTTTAAGAATTCTTCCTTGTTCAAATGCTTAGTGCCGTTGTTGTATATGCGTCGGAAAATTCTGAAAAGTTTAATGAAAATGATGAAAGTTACAAAGTATAGCAGTGTCACCACATCTAAAAATTAGGAACGCAAGCCACTGCCGTCACCAGAGCAGTAGGTGTGTACAAAGGGCTCTTTCGTGGTTTCGCCCCGCAAGCTGTTCGGTCCGCGGGGCGAATCAACGAAGACTCTTTTTGAAGGCCCTCTTTCGCCCCGCATTTTTTGGAGCGGGGCGAAAAGGGGCATTCAAAAAGAGTCTTCGTCGATTCGCCCCGCGATTCACTTTTTTATCTGTACATTTAAGTAGAAAAGTAGTAGGCAGAAGGCGCATAATTACATGTGACACATGTCTATTTTTTTACTGGTTCCGTACCCAAAGGGAAAAACGGGACCCTATTACTAAGACTTGTGTCCGTCCGTCTGTCCGTCTGTCTGTCTGTCTGTCACCGGGCTGTATCTCATGAACCATGATAGCTAGGCAGCTGACATTTTCACAGATGATGTATTCCTGTTGCCGATATAACAACAAATACTAAAAACAAAATAAAATAAGCATTTAAGGGGGGCTCCCATACAACAAACCTGAATTTTTAGACGGTTTTCGCTCTATATTAATAATGGTAATAGGTAGATTCTTGAAATTTTTACAGAATATTTAGTTTTATATTGACTTCATTAATAAATAATAAAATTAAAATAAAATAAATATTTAAGGGGGCTCCCATACAGTACGGAACCCTTCGTGCGCGAGTCCTACTCGTACTTGGCCGATTATTTGACTCGCTACGCGTGCACCCACTAGCTTCAACAACCAGTGGGCGTAGAAGTAATTCCTGTTTACCCGTGTAGTCATTGCGTCATGGTCGGAATTAGTTATTCAAATATCGATTCATTTTGTCGATACTTAATGTTAAAATGAATAATACTCGTAATACGATACGAGTAAGTCCCTGCGACGATACTCGTAAGTCACTTGTTTACTAAAACCATCACGCTGCCGAGCAATGTCAAAAGATAACAAGATCTGAAAATATAAAATTCCTCTATATTTTAAGTTAATTTGCTAATTCACTTTCTTTTTATTAATTGAATTTAAATGAAGATTGTTTTGAAAGAAAATAATAGGAAAATCACTTTCCAAAACAAATAGAGCAAATAATTGAATACTGTACAAGATAATGGCCAAAGCTCGATATATTTTTGCATATTCTCTTTTACATCACTAGTATACACTCCCTAGGGACTTTCATACAACATTATTGCCCTGCCATAGCCATCGAGATTGTGTTAGGATAATGTCCTATTTTACCGTTTACATTGTACTTACGATATACATGGTTATTCCTAATCAATTAGCATCATTTTAGGGGTAAAGTAGCGCAACTGAGCTGTTAGTTTTGATGTACAGAACATCAAAACTAACAGCTCAGTTGCGCTACTTTTGTCAAAACTAAAAATAAATGGTTGTTCCATAGAAAAATATCGTTCACTCGCGACGAAATGTATGGAACAGCTGTTTATTTTTTTTAATTTTGACAAAATGCGCAGAACAAAAGTTGTCACTTGTGATGTACAGAATAAGCTCCTAAAAGGATGTAAATGGATTAGGAATAACACTGTATACCTAAATGGTCATTTTCGAGAAGGTGGTATGAAAAAGTAACCTGTCAGGTCCCATGATGTCCCATGCATGCTCCCACACTCACAACAAATACAGTGTCTGGAAAGTAGAAAGCATGCACCTGCATGCATGATTGGCTCATCAGCTCTTCCTCTACCCGAAATAGTACACGTATCTCTACGGTATTGTACAAGAAACAGATGTATTCAGTCATTCACCTGCCAAGTATCATGATGCCCGCAGCCCCCCGCGACAGACACAAGAGGCGCAGTTTCTCCAGCGGGTCTGTGGTGTGCGCGAGGGCGCGCTCCGACTGCTGCATTAGCTCCTCCTCCTGCAGAGACGCCGCCGATTGGGGACGGTGCCATGCTACTGTATACGGTAATAAAGAGAAAACAGGTTATTACGCGGTGGATTTTACAAAGTGTTGAAGCTTGGCGGGAAATGGAAGGTTTGTACCTAGGGCCTTTATCAACTAAGCGCTATTGGTATTATTTTCTATCCTCCCCGCTCATGTAAGCGCAAGAAATATGTTATAAAGAAATAGGTCTATCAGAAGTAAAATTAAATAGATAAACACCTAATTTATCAGCAAAGCTATTTAATTCTACATAAATATTTAGCGACAATTTATGATCCACGCAACGCACCGCACGCCTAGCCCGAGTCCATTGAGGTGCGTATCTCGAACTTACGAGAAGAAAGAACGTTTATTTCGTGACATACCTACATGAACAATCACAGCTAAAACAAGAAAAAAAAAACAACTTGAATGGAATGGATGATAAGATCAATATACACATGATTAGCCTCTTGGGATGTCCTAGTCATACACACACATATACACTCATGCGTAACACTGCAAACCTAGACCACACACTCATTATAACACACCATCACTACTACGTAGTATTAGTACGTAGTATTATTATATATTCTTTGGTATTAGTAAACACAAACATACTCGTAAGCGCGCGCACAAACTTTTTGAGTAAACTTTGACTTGTTTACCCTTTAGTTGAACTTGAAACGCACTATATTCTTGCTGCAACGTCGCACTCGAGCCCCTAGATACAAGCTTCGTGCTTTTGCTTAGTTTGGGGTTCACTGCACCACTCCTACATTGCGCCTTACGCCTTACAATGCAATCATTTGCTCAGTAGGTATAAGTACATTTTTATATTGATCAACATACCTACTTATTACCTTGTACATGTTTAAAGTACCTATTTTTTGTTTATTTCTTTTTAGTATACTTCTAATAACCCCGCAGCATATCATCCGTTCAATTTCATTAGTTATACTTAAGTAGTTCAATAGAACGAATCCTTTTCTACGTATTTATTTCCAACAACAGATGACTAACTTAACAGATACCTCATAATTATTTTTCGTAAAAAACAGCATGACCGACTGCACCCGTGTACAGAATTCGCGAATATTCCGCTCGGATCGATGTAGTATTTTTCACATTATTGTTGATTTATCAAAAATGGCTCAGCCGATTTCAATAAAATTTTAATGAGACCAATTTCGAAGTATACTCTATCCAATAAAAAAAAAAGAATTATTAAAATCAGACTACTATGAAAAAACGTTATGCGTGGTTAAATAAAAAAAAAACACGTGGTGACATAAAAAAAAATATACGCGTCGAATTGAGTACCTCCTCCGGTTCGGTTCATCGGACAAAAATGACGGCGATTTTCATTCAACTTCTGATGACCTATGAAATTGTGAAAAAAGCTGTTTCATAACACCATAAATTAAACTCACTATTGGACGATGTCTTCGGCTTTCCAAGATACATATCCACCATCGCAATAAAGTTAGAAAAGTGACTCTGTGAAATAACGCGTCAAAGAGAATGCAAAATGCGCACAATAACAGTCAATACGGACAATATACGGCAACGCGTGTCCTGGCCTTGAAATTCAGCGACAGACTGACTCGTCTGACTCAACCAAAGATAATGTTATATACTATATTGCTTATGGACTATCGAAAGCCAACGGAGACACGGATAACGGGACAGTAGTGGGCATGCCAGCTACTGGCACTTACGAGTTACTTGCATGCACTTTTTTATAGGCCGTGGTGATCTATACTTCCGCCAAATTCGATGTGAAATGTTTACCAACAAAGCGTTGCCTAGCAACCACTGACAGCAGGTGTAGAGAACTTTTTTTTCTAATGCTCAATTGCTCACGCTTCTGCCCGTGGCTTCACTCGCTTTATTGTAAGTTTATAATGAGAGAGGGATCTAAAGATGAGAGAGGGATCTAAAGGCTCGTACACAAGAGCGCCGAATCGTATCGACTATATGCATCTCGACTATACTTATTTAACGCGATTTTGTATTATAAAAAACTAGTTAAGCTCGCACTCCAAGGCTTCCGTACTGGCATGTAAGTAGGTAGGTGCTTACATAAACCATTAAAACATTACTAGGTACTATAACTCAAACTGTTAACCGACTTCAACATTGGATGAATGTCACGACAAACTAAACTTTGCAGTTGATTAACCTTATAGATACATAGATGTACGTGACTCAGCTGCAATGATAAGTTTGTAATCGAATAAAGTACTTTTTTCGTGATGTAAAAAGAAAAATAGTACGTAGAAATAAAAAAGTTCCCAATTGTTTGAGATTTCTGCACTCAAACGAAAAAATGGCTAGGGTTGATGCAAATTTCAATGTAAGTAATTACTGAATATTCTGATTTCTTTTAAAACTCACTTCTTGGCAATTTGTTATTGCTATTGATCTATAAATATAGTAAATATGACTAGTCTTTGAATTTATTAAATATTGCGGAACAAAGTTCGCCGGGCCAGTTAGAAAAGAAATAAGGCCAGCATAGTAGCGTAAACACGAATTCTCCCATTGCCAATGTCTAATACTGTATTTAAATTTTACAAAACATTTTTACCGATAACTGTAAGGCATTTCTTTCTCATCGACTCTTAACTTTGTCTCTTAATTATAGAGTCAAAAGCTCAATTAGCCTCCAAAAAACTTGATGTTCTCTCTAAGGTGAGACGGTATTTCACACCTGAGCAACTGCTTAGTCTTTATAAAGCACAAGTCAGGTCGTGCATGGAATACTGCTCTCACCTTTGGGATGGCTCTTCGATTGAGAGGCGAGCCAGGAGGCTGATTGACAACGACACCTTGACTAAGTCGCAGCTGCAAAGTCTCGAGAATCGACGTAAAATAGCGTGTTTATCGGCCTTTTATCGTATACACTTCGGAGAGAGCGCTCAGGAGTTGCACAATCTAGTCCCACCTGCCCCTTTCTTTTATCGTACGGCTAGACAGACGCGATCAAAGCGCCACACTTTTATGGTGGACATTCCGTGCGTTAGAACCAAGCGTTTCGAATCCTCATTCCTCATACGAACAGCTAGAATGTGGAACGCTTTGCCTGGGTTTGTCTTCCCGCTAAAGTACGACGTGGGTGTCTTCAAATCCCGAGTAAATAGGTATCTTCTAGGTAAGCGTGCTACACCCTAGAGCGCATATCTGCTCAACATCAGGAAGTAGTCAATTGCAAACCAATACGGAATTTTAAAAAAAAAGTCATTTTTCAACTCCACTCGCAAATTGGTTGTTAATTTAATTTTTTTTTTACGTGTCAAGCATTTATTTCATTAGCAGCTGTTGTTCTGACAAAGACTGGTAGCGTTTACTTTTGCGAAAATCACCAGACATTAGAATCATCGCACCTCCGAAGAGGTTCTGATTGCTACGTACCTAAATATTTCAATGTTCGATCGAGTGCCTCTAATGCTCGTTTGTCGACATCGTACACTCATACCAGATAATTAATTTACAAATTTAGCAGCGATCCCGGATGAAGATATTGCTATGCTATTTGTCAATAAAAATCCTCCAAAATTAATCCTCCATTGCCATCATTTACTGCTTTCATAATAGTATCGTTAGCTGTTTTTTGCTACCGATTTAAAAGTGGGACTTGACTCAAAACATTTACGAGTATGTCATATTGCCGTTCTCGTTCAAATTCTCGATTTAATGCATCGTGCATGGGTCAATTAGGTGCAGGCATTCCTAATTGGTGCAGCATCTTGCCGGACAACATCGAGCACAAATCTTATAATGATATTAATACCTCAAAGAGTTACTTTTTATGATAAACATTTCAAAAATTCGTCGCGGATGCAGGATTCGAACCTTGCGTCTTCGGATCACTAGCCCGACGCTCTAGACCACTGAGCTAACCCGCTATACTGGACTCGCGACGAATTTTGTGAAGTATTTATCATTTTTAACCAACTTATAGCGTTGGCGGCGCCACCTGTGATACTTGTATTAGACAGGTTATCACTCAATTGAAGTTATAAGAACTTCTGTATTGACGAGAGATGGCGCACTGCTAATCAATGAAATGATTTCAATCATTGAATGATTTGAATGAAATCATGTGAAATCGTGTGGGATGCACTATAAAATTAAAAAAATCATATTAATACCTCATTATGTATTTCTGCGCAAATTTCAAGTTAAGGATTTTCTGTTATTAAGCATATCCTATGCAAAATGTCTTCAGCCATACTGTCTATGTATTTGTTCCCCAAATTATGTGTATTTGATGGAAAGCAGGTTGAAATAAGGATAGCAAAAAGTGACCGAATTCGAAAAATTAGAATTAAATGTGTTTTTATTTTTTTAGATACAAACCTTGTCCTGGCTATAACGAACACAATAAAAAAAGAATTATCGAAATCGGTCCAGCCGTTCTGAAGTTATGCGCGTACATACATTTCGCAGATTCATTTTTATATTTATATATATATAAGATATATAAGATAAGATATGACTTTTCGATTGAAATTACGAAAAGTCTGGACGATTTATATGACAAACTATAGAAATTCTGATATCCGTAACACTGTCTTGAAGTGATAACCCTACCTGCTGTCAGTGGTTGCTAGGCAACGCTTTGTTGGTAAACATTTCACATCGAATTTGGCGGAAGTATAGTGGTAATGACACCCAACTTATAATCGTGAGGTCGTAGGTTCAAATCCCGGTCCCGTACCAATGAATTCCATGGAATTTATGTACCGAATTTCACACTACTGGCTTTTCGGTGAAGGAAAACAACGTGAGGCAACCTTCATACGTCTGTAGAAGAAATTCGATGGCGTATGTGAATCCACCAACCCGCACTGGGCCAGCGTGGTGGATATGGCCCAATCACCCTTGCAGTAAACAATTTTTTTTTTTAACCTGTCCCGGTGCATAGGCCAGGCCCGCGAGCTACTCCCTAAAGTAATCAGGAGGATTTTATTGTTTATTTATTTAGGAACTTATTTAATTTACAATTTCTCATACTACAGTTATCTTATTCTAAACTATCATAAAAATTACCGTTTGCTTATAGTACTTTTACTTTACTGGCACGCGTAGCTTGGTCTGTTCACACATGCCGGTAGCAGCCCCCCGCGACCCCTCCCTCATATTGCATGCCAGTAAATCAAATATTGTGCAAGCTACTCGTATGCCTGGTACAGGTATGCCATTTATGGTATACTCATGTCATGGCAGTAGCTGTCACATGCAAGGAGCTGGTGTGCAAGTGTTCTAGCTACTGGCATGTGTAGGTATTCCCGGCATTATGGCCGTGGGTGGGGTTAGGTCTCAGACATGCCCTAGCTATGTATGTGTCTGGGTAACTTTATAAATCGATGGTCTCAGTGCAATAACTACTACGTAGGTTGGTTTAAATGTATTGCCACTTGGTGCTTTGAATTTTGAAGGCCGTGCCAAAGATAATGTAAAAAGAATATGACCCTACTTCTTCACATTGGATTTTTCAATTATTATATTTTGTTAAATTGTTTCTTTTCTACAATGAATTATTCGCTTTCAACCATGGATAATACATTTACTACTACATCCCTGCTTTCATCCTAATCAATAGTAACCCATAGCGTAGTATTATTATATCTGTTAACGGAAATGTATGTAATCCGTCATTGTTTACAATTCCTAGGAAATGTATGTAATTCCTAAAATCGCACGGAAATGTGTGAAATAAATTGTATTAGACACATTTCCTAGGAATTCTATACATTTCCTAAATAGCAATCGGAAATATAAAACATTTGAGATAGGGCCTGATCTACGTATAACAGACTTCGACGGTATAAAGGTCTTTACGTTTCATTTGACGCTTTTCTCTATTGCAGCTTACAGTTAGATTAGGTGTGATACAAAAAATAGGTTAGGTTATGTTAGAACATGACAAAACAACGCACGAGCCGAGCGAGCGAAGCGAGCGTGCCGCGGCAGCGGCCGGCGAAGTGCCAGAAGCGAATCGCCTTTAACAGGTATAATGTGCATTAACATTATTAGCTGTGCATTGATGAAAAAGCTTTTGCTTTTTTATTCTCATTTTAACAATGTGTTTTATTACAGAAAGCATTATTTTTATACATTTCTTTCCTAATACGATATCGGAATTACATACAATTCCTAGGAAATGTACACATTTCCCAGGATATCTATGTATTAAATAGTTTTTGAAACAAAATTTTATACAATTCCTAAATAGCTTCGGAATTGTATACATTTCCTAGGATTTGTATACAATTCCTAGATTTCATACATTTCTGTTAACATATCTACTTTGCCCATAGTTTAAGTCCTCCACTAACCATCCCTCGCAATGGATGCTAGCGAAAGCTAATCTTTAGCGTAGTTAAGTTTTGACTTCATGTTTTACACAATCATAGTTTATAGATAACCATGGTTATCTACATCTTCAAACAATACATATATTACATACAGTGTACTTATAGATAAATCCAAGGATGTTTTAGTTTTAAGTTAATCAGACAAGTTGCCAAACTATTTATGACGCAAAAGCGTTTATTTGTTCGCTAAAACAAAGAAAAGTCGCCATTTCTAACGACAAAGTCGCTAAATTGGTAACATTGAATGGATGTCATCCGTCGAAGCCTTCGCCAGTGATGGCCCTTAGCCAACACACCAATAACTATAACTTGTAGATAGGATGTGCTACTGAAACGAAGTTGGACGAGGGCGGATCCAGCTATTGATTCAGCCAGAGCTGAGCATACGACCACGAAAAAATCTCTTTTCGACGTGTGAAGAAGTGACATATACCATACCTCTGTCATAGACTTTTCCATAACTCTGTCTCGTTCTGACACGTAGACAAAAATATTTCGTGGTGCGTATACTAGCCCGGCAGGGGTCATCAAGTTTAGCAGTTAACCGTAAATGCGCTAGGGTAATTCCTAGCGCACATTTTTTCAATATCGTATTGATGGAAAATTTTAGATAAGTATGAATAAAGCACGAATTTATGTCAATTTTTTCAGTGATTTCAAAAGAAGAATGAGCAAGGCAGACCACTCAAGCGCTATTTACCTATTGCGGGAGAGCAGCGAAAGCAAAACTTTGTCAATTTTTTAAGTAAAATCAAAAAAATAATGAGCAAAGCCGACCAGCTATTATGCTATATGCTATTATATGCGCAAAAAAATAGTTATTTTTTCAGTAACTTTATAATAGCCCACTGCTGAACATAGGTCTTCCTGCGAAAGGTGATTGGGCTGTACGTATCCACCATGCTGAATGCTAGTCCAGCTTGATGAATTCACACACGCCATCGATTTTTTCTGGGGTCATAAGCAAGGTTGCCTCACGACGTTGTTCTTCATCGATAGCCAATGGTGTGAAAATCTGTCAGAACTTAGGCTCCTAAGATCTAATTGGTACGGGACCTGGTTTGAACCCTCGATCTCATAATTTGCAAGGCGAGTGTTAAAACCACTAAGCCACTACGGTTTTATGTTCCTTGCTTAGGTAGGTACGTGTAATATAGTGCCTGAAAAAAACGTGTCTAGACGAGTTTATGAGCGGATTGAAGAGATGCGCCCAAAAATACACGAACCTTGACGATATGATCTGCATTTGTGCATTGTGCATGTATGACAAATAGGCACTTAGGGTTTCCTGTCCTGTGTGACATGTGTTGCCAGATGCCGTCATGTTCTGAATGCACGGCAGTGCACCCAAACAAGTCGAGCAAAAAAGCACAGCCATACGAGTAAGTATACTTCTCCCGAAGGCATTCAGTTCATTTTCAACCCCCTGTGACTTTGTTCTAGACAAAGTTAGAAGTCTGAATTTTTCACAATCAAGAGAATTATATATAACATAGAACATTTCCAAATTTCAAATCAAATCGAATAGTTCAAAGTTCTTTGATTTTGTCACTGACACGCTTATATATAATCACTCACTCAACGATCATCATAATTCCAAGGTACTACAAGCAGACATACGTAGGGTAGGGGCCGGGTAGGGGCGGGGTGGAGAGCTCGGTAGAGTGCACGGTAGGGTGCAGGGTAGAGCAATGTTCCATGAGGGGAGACGTTGCCGTTGGTGAAAGACAATCACTAACAAAAAGAAGTAAGATCTCGACAAAAACATGGCATGTAAATAAATATAGTTTAAAAAAAACTGAAAAACACGCTTTCAAAGCATATCAAACTAAAAAGTGTAAAATAATATTCGATATAGGTAGAACATAATTATGAACGAAAAATATTACCACTCTAACCGAGTGGAAAATACCGATTTGGATCTAAAGATGTACTGTAGGATTCTATGAGATATGAAATAAAGAAGTGTCATCAAATTGAGAACCTCATCCTCTTGGATGTCAGATATTTTAAATTTATTTAATAGATGGGTATGTGCTATTGTGGACATTTTAGGTAGTAGATTTCTTTGAGATTTACATTTCTTAGAAACATTACACTGGTCTAGGTATGTCTTTTTATTTCGCCAGCGTAGGTAAGTCGCGTACTTACCTAACTGCCCAGGCGCAAGTCAATTTTTTCCACCTTGACAGGAAATATTCATTCGTTGTTTACTATTTGTATATTTAATTATGTACCATGAACTATACTGCTGCAGCCTGCAACCCTTTTCGTTGAAACACTCTAAAAGATAGTGAAAACCGCACTCGAATCTGCTGTGTATATACACAGACAGACAGACACACACAGAAATAGCGGCTTTGCATTATATAATATAACTAGCGACCAGCCTTGGCTTCGCACAGGTGTATAATATAAACCTTCCTCTTGAATTACCCTATCTATTAAAAAAAACGGCATCAAAATCCGTTGCGTAGTTAGATGTAAAGCATACATATTACCCAAGTAACAAAATCTGGTACTATAAAAGACCTGAGAACGTTTTGGAGCGTGCTAATTAGTGTTCATGATTGGCACTATAATAGTCTTGTAAACGTTTACATAACCCCGAATAGGCCCTAGTATTATCACTGATGTATTCTATAATCATTACATAAAGGCTGTCACGGTGATAAATCAGCTCTGTAGTTGAGATGTAAAAGTGATAAGAAACGCTTTTTAGTACTAAAATAGCTCTACTTGCAACGTTTTTGACATAAATTTGCTCTATAAAAGTAAACAAAAACCTATTTAAAGTGTTATTGTGCACCGAAAACGATTCCAATGATCTTTTTTATTACAATTGCTTGCAATTTGTGAGTTTTCTTCATGAAATCGAAAATCGGTAAGTTTATGTTTTATGTCACTACATCCATTGTTGATAAACGTAACACGTAATTAAAAGGTCATAACTACAATACATGGACTATAAATCTGCGGTAACTTGCACTTGCGAAAATAATTGTGTCGCTAAAGTCATTATACTGATTTCAAATTTGAAAATGCGCCCTCATAATTTTCATGTTTTAATTAAATTTAATTATTAAAATAAGAACTTCTTCGACTATGGCTGCTATAGTGCTTATTGGCTCCAGCCGTGCTGTTAATGAGCTACCATGACAAAAAACGTCAGCCATTTTTTTCACATAACACAAATTATAGTCCGGGAGGTAAGCGGAAAAAATGCAACTACTTCCTAAAAGCTGAATTGTTGGTATTACGCTATCAAGGTGGTGTACTAAAATACCACGGAGTCAGTCAGCTGGGACGTTTAGCGGTTGGAGGGAAAAACTGTATGAATTAATAAAAAAAAAAACATGTAACTGAGCCTGTCAGTTAGGCTTTATTTAAAGCGGCGCTGCTTTAAGTCCTGACTGGCAGAGATTGTAAGTAACAAAGTCTGTCAAGTCAAGCAGGCTTTAAAAGTTTCAGGTAATTTTTGGTAATAAAACTTTTTTAAATTATTTTTCTACCCGTACACCAATTTTCAGCTATTGGAAGTAGTTGCAAGATACTTATTTTTTTTAAATAATTCTAACTGGTATCCTCATCAAACGCTAAGTATTCTAGCTGACTGACTCTCGGGTATTCTTGTACATCATCATACTCGTAACTCGTAACACATCGAAAATTCAGCTTTTAGAAAGTACCTAGTTATTTTTATTGCACTTACCTCCCGGGCTATTAGTTTTGTTGTCTAAATATAAAGTCCAGTTATGAAGTACTTGTCATATAAAAGATACTGAAAAACTAGTATAGATCTAATTAGTCCATTAATTGTAGATTTTAGTGCATTTATAGTATGCTTTAGTTGTGTAGCAGTAACACAAACTCACTTATAGAACAATTTAAAATATAAGTTATTTAAAAGATGCGCCAAGAGTCCTTTTGGTACTATTTAGTACTATAGAAAAATGTTCATGGCTTTTACAGAACTAGCACCATAGACATATTTAGGGAGCTTTTAAAACGCTAAAACGTTACGAAAATGTTGTACAAGGTACTTTTACAGTGCAAATTTGTCTTGTAATAGAGTTTTTGACACTTCTACAGTACTAGTACTATAAAAGTAATTTTGACACATTGTTACTGCCAAATAGATACATAAAAGTGTCCTTCAGGTTGTCTATAGTATTAAATAGCACTATAATTGCATATTTTACACCCATTATAGAGCAACACTTTAAGTATTCTTTTGTATGGTCCTGTACACGTTTTAAGAGCTAATTTATAGAACTTAAATGCTCTTTTATCTTAAAGAACCAAACCGCTCTGTTGAAAACCTTTATAGTATAAGCAGTGATAACGGTTACCACTATAGGTCTACTATGTTACTGTTTGGTGATAAAAAGCCCTGGTTATAGAAGCTTATGTTACTTGGGTATGGACAGACAGACAGGGACGCGACATTGTTTTATACTTACTATGTAGTGATATGTAGTAATAGTGATTTCCGCATTTGCTAGGTTGGTCCCATGGTTAAAATTGCTTATAATAATGTGTATATGTCTTTACTGCCTCTGGAGGATGATAATTCATAACTTAAAAAAAAGTATATATACTGTACAGTCGGAAAAAAATGTTATAGTCTGACCGTTTAACTGAGTCCTCGCCTGCGCGGGTACAGGGGCGCGGGGTAGACGACAAAGGGGGACTGAGACAGGTGCGGGCGGCGGGTCGGACCCGCGCAGGCGAGGATTCAGTTAAACGGTCAGACTATAGTTACCTATACCCTCCTGTCTACATCTCAGTTGCAAACATTGGGTGCAGACCGTGTATAGCAGCTATGCACCCAATGTTCCCAACTGCGATGTTAGTCTGTGACGAATGACGCAATAAGATGGCCGCAAATTAGTTTGTTTACCAACTTAATCTTTATTTAGCCGATAGAATAGCACTTCGCCGTATTCGAAAAAATATTGGTACCTAACTACGGTGCCGTAACACACATGTGGGTAGAGTGGCCAAGTTTGAAGGCGCCATTGTAAATTTAAACCAACATAATATATTGTTCTCTCTCTCATACAAAATAATAAAAATACAAAATAATTTCAAATGCATATACATATGTTCGTAGCATCAGAGTGCTAGCAAGACAAGTAAAACGATCAGCTCCATGATACCTACCATATTATTGCATTGTCACGCGATAATGTAGGTACTTACGAAATTATGCGCACAGCTCAATCGGACCAATCATTAATCTAAGTTGGATTCACCACATTCAACCCAAACTTACAAAACTTGTAATAACTAAATGTGTGGAGCTTATATAGCTTTTATTTGTAGCATGAGCTTAGATCATTAGATAAAAGAAAAAATAATTTTAGAGACAGTGTCAATAGCAAAATAAATGTTACTGTCGTCTTTGCTGTCGTCAAATGTTGTCATTAATTCTCTGTCTACGTCTGTTTTTCCAAGGTTTTTCCTTATTCTGAGGTCTACGTCATTAACAATTTCTCATAGGAAAAGAAAAAAGAAGAAAACAGGACAATACAAAACGACCAACAGATTTTCTCTTTAAAAATAATATTGTTTTCCTCGCCTGTAATATTAATAGGTATAATGTACCCTATCGTTCAATACAAAGCTAGGTTAAAACATGAGCTATCACGGCCCTCGCAAAAGCGGCACTCGCATGCCTAAACTCGACAAGGTCCCTTCTTTGGTCCCTTCTATTAAGAAGTCTGATTTATCAAGATCCGAGAATATTCTTAAAAGGTCTGATATAAGTTTGCTAGTGGAACCAGATCCCCCGTTCTGGACGAAGACTTCTTGGCTTCAGCTGGGCTACGGAATCTGGGTTAACCTGACTTTGATGAACATTGGTTTTTGCCTGGAGTTCGCGGCAGTTGCTATTCCTCAGCTGAAAGAGGAAGGCTCAGGAATAACTATGACAAAGAACCAAGAAGCCACTATTGGTTAGTCATTTTAGATTTTTGATAGGTACATAAAAACGGGTGCAAGACAGTTTATATACTGCAATCGATTGAGACAAAGATGGTTAAATGATGAGGATAAGGAATGGTTTAAGTACCTAATCTTGCTTCAGAAGTTTTGTTGTTTTTTGTTTATAATTACGGTTTCGGCACTGTATTCCACTATTCTACTGTTTAGCAGAGGTCAAACAGAAGACGTACATTATTTATATTTCACCACCCTAGCTTAATGTATGTTGGCAGTTTTCAGACAGGTTCCTTTGAGGACATGAAAAACAAACATATTTATATTCATATATTTCAGCTAAAACACATACAATTAGAGCTTATATCTAATTAGCTACATGTCACCCTGGTATAGCTATCCTGGTATACATGATGAGCATAGGGCATGGCTGAATATTGAGAAACAGTGTAATTAGTAGTATTCTAATAAATAGGTAGCAATTATAATGTAGGCTAGGATTAATCAACAATTAACAACATTAAATCTGAAAAAAACATCGGTTCTACTGGCTAGAGTTTAAAAGGGTTAGGTATGTTTTAAAATTAAAGTAACAGATAAGCTTGATTACAGCCAGTATAGTAACACTGTCTTCACCTATCGGGTGTATCCTTGCTGGTATTTTGTTGGACAAGTGTGGACGTAAAGCTGGCTTGATGTGGTGCCAAGTACCTATCGCCATCGGGTGGTTTTACACAGCGTATGCTTCATATGCATCAGGCATCATTTTTGGTTAGTGCTAATCATTGGTACTATAGTCACCGCGTTACCAGCGGAGTCGTGCGACCATAAATCAATTCTCTATGTCTATCTCGCTCGCACTTGTAGGTCTTATGGAGCCGCATAGTGATAGATAGATAAACTCTTTATTGCACACCAAGAAATAAAAAAAAGAAGAAAGAAAGATACATAAACAGTGTAACAATGGGTGGCCTTATCGCTGATAGCGATCTCTGCCAGGCAACCTTAGGATGGAGAGTGATGTGCGTAAGATGGTTATAGGCGCATATCGATATGAATAAAATCAGATAAAAACATAGTAGATACTATTGTGGCCCTGAAAAGGGCCGTTTGAAGACTCAGTTGGTAGCGCGGTGACTATAATAGTGTCCTAATTAATTGTCGTAGCTATTTTTTGACAAAATTAGAACCGCGTTCATACAATTGGGCTGTAAGATTGTAGAAGGCACTCTTAGAATGCTGCTATGAAAATTTAACAGGCGTTATAAAAATTACATCGATGAGAGTTGCTCAGCCAATTTGAGAACACCATTCTTCTTAAATGACTATTGTCTGTCCAGAGTAAATATATTCATTAGTTTTGATTATTTCTGAATAAGTTTTTCGTAATTAGTAACACAAGAACTTACTTCCTATAGTAGTTATTGATATTATTATAGAAGTAAAACAACCAGAATACGATAAAAATGCTATTTGGAACCAAGTTGCCAACTGCAACTGCACAGCACGTGCAGCGTCTGACTTCATTTGTCACACAGCACAGGTCGCTTCCAAATGGCATCTTTAGACTGTGTTGTGATGTACAATATCTATAATAGTATATGTTTCAGGTAGAGTGATTTCTGGGATCGGAATTGGCATGGCCATGGCGGCCCCCAGGGCCTACGTCACCGAGATCACGTTGCCGAATATGCGAGGAGTAATAGGAGCTCTACCCAATCTTGCCATGTCTTGTGGACTTACTATTCAGGTATAAATGATCTCTACACTTGATATATTACGATCTTTTTTTACTGGATCGATTGGCGTTTCACTATATCTAGCTTAATCTGAAGCAGAGTTATAGAATATTCTCGTGGCATACCAACCTACTCGAGATTTGAAGACGCCTGTATTTGTAGGTTCTCCATCGGAAATGTGGAATCACGCAGAGTTCGATTCACTTTTTGCTCTTTGCTCGTATACTCAGAGCTTTGTAAGTCAATTCTTAGCTAGCAGCTTCAATATAGAATGATCTATACAGATACAGATCTTTATTATTACCACAAAAAAACACAAGTCACAAGAATTCAAAAGTTATACAATACATTGTACATTTAATTTAGGTAATTCAGTCGTTTTCCTCGAAACGCTAACATAATCTTCTCTTTTAAAATTTCAGGCTATTTTAGGAACGTTTTTCAGCTGGCGTCTCCTCTGCATAATATGTGGAAGCTATGCTCTCATCCTGCTCTGTGCCAACAAGTTCCTGCCCGACACCCCATACTTCATCCTCCTCCACTCCTCAGCCTCCGCAGCCAGGGTGGTGCTGAAGAGGTTCAGGTCTTCCAAGTTTAACCTCGAAGGAGAGCTACAGGATATGGAAGATTTTAGAGTCTCAAACAACATTCGTAGGTATAACTTATAAGTGTTATATTTTCACTTCACTGAAACTTGCGTGAGAATCAGTGTATAAAGCAAAGTCGCTTCCCGCTGTCTGTCCCCATGTATGTTTATTCTTTAAAACTACGCAACGGATTTTGATGTGATTTTTTTAATAGATAGAGTGATTCAAGGGGAAGGTTTATATCTATCATACACCTGTGCGAAGCCAGAGCGGATCACTATAGTCTATTATAACAATGAAAATGCCGCAAAGCGCACTCACTGACAATTGACCCGTTTGTGGCCATTTGGTGTCAAAATAATTGCGTAAATGATAAATGTAACACTATAAATAATATTTGTGTGAATCTCAAAGTTTAAAAATTATTATTTAAATTGTCTAATAATTAATTAAAATTGAAAATGGCCACGATCGCCATCAAAGCCACAACCGAATACAACACGAATACCCACAACCGGTGCATCTACCCAGATGCACCTGTTGTGGGTATCTTAGTGTCTGCAAGGGTTCGTTCAGTCTTCAAAAAGAGATCTGCAGCAAATTGTATTTTTTCAATAATATCCAATACACTTACAGTAAAACTATGAATTTTGAGAAATCTGACGTGAGATTAGAAGAAGGGGAGGGAGAGTCGAGGCAAATCTTAAGATATCTCACCAAATGGTGAAGGGGGAGGCCAAAAATCATGAAAAATTCCTCACGTACTTCACGGACACCCCCTTAAACAAATGTATTTTTCAGCTTGACGGCATCCGAGACAGCGAAGGCGTTGTGCAAGTCATCAGCCTGCAAGCCCTTTAGCATCATCATGTCTTATATCACATTCATGCAGTTTTGCGGGATCAATATTATAAATGCCTGGGGTGTCAATATTTTGCAAGTAATTAACAATGCCTTTTTGCCTTTTGTAGAGCCTTGGGGAAATTTGTCTGTTATTAACTTCGAGCTAATATCTATATAGCCACAATCGTGCAAAAAAAAGTGTCCGAGCCGAAACCTTGCCCAAGCTACGTAGTGGGCAGACTTTTTAATTAGTCGTAAGGAGGTTACAACGCCGCGCGATGCCATAATGCTCGGTTACAAGAACCAATTAGGCGACATAACGTCGAGATTCGAGAAAACGGGTCATTGTGGATTATTGAATGTAAATATCTAAGTCGATATGTGTGACGGCGCTGGGACATTTTTTTACTAGTTTAACTTAGGGACTGTGGCTCTGTAGATATTTGCTCGAAGGTTATTAAACAGCAGAAGTGTAAAAGCGTCTTGCTAATGCTATGTTTTTTTCATTGATCGAGCGAACGAGTGAGAGTCTCCGTTTAACTCCACATTTTTGCTTTTGTCTGTCCCGGGTGTTGATTCTCCTCAACAAGTCACATTTTTCAATGAATCTTTACGGGACTTGGTACACGGGTTCTATATAGATAAGTATTTTTGTTTTTTTTTTTTGTCCTCGGCCATTTTTAATTCGAGTATATTTCTCTCAAAAAGGGGGGTAAATTGCTGTGATGCTGTTTATCAACCGATTTTGATGATATTTGGCAAGATTGTTTAGTACTTATCTAAATCCTAACAAATTTACGAGTGTAAATGAAATTGGTCAAGAGCGAGTCGAGATAAAATTATGAAGATTCGGTTAACAGATGAGGTCTAAGTACTGTTCGGAGAATACTAAGTAGTTAGGTACCTATATTAAGATCATATTATAATACTTACTATTTGTATAGGCCAAATCATACTCCTTGGCGGTTGTGCTGTTAGCTACAGGCTGCCGATTCAGTGCCGGATTAACACTATCAGGGACCCCTAGTGCAATTCTCGGGGCCCTATTACAGAACCTTTACAGCCATTAAATCGGCGGGGGGGTTGCTGGTAGGCGAGCCTGACTCGAGCCCCAAGTCGTAGCGAGGTCCCTAGGCCCCTAGCCCCTAGGATGCCTAATCTGCCTTAGGGATGATCCGGCACTGGGCGAATAACCCAATCCTGACGGAACAGCTGCGCGAGGATTAGATGATTACATTTCCAAATGATACAACGTTTCAAGTGATACAACAATGTTTTAGATCGCTAACTCCTCCATCGACCCACACGTCGGTAACGTGGTGCTGACCAGCACGAGGATAGTAGTCGGAGTGATTACCGCCTTCCTCCTATTCAGAGTCGCGAGACGGCCACTAGCTCTGGTATCAGGTATGTAAAACCCAGTGGTGTAGCTTGCCTTGGCGGGGCCCCGTATAAAAATTTGTTTGGGGGCCCTTATGAAGGGTAAAGATTTCTCACAAATGAAAAAAAATGTTTGCAAAAAAGTAAATAATTATTCATCATAATTATACATCGCGCGGGTAAAAATGAAATTGTTTTTTTTTACTTTTGTCATTTCTAGAATAAAAAATTTAGTAAGCTTTTATCAATTTTTGCTTACTGCACGTCAGGGCCCCCCGTGGCCCGGTGGCCCCGTATAATAGATACGGCAGATACGGCGGTAGCTATGCCCCTGGTAAAACCACAGGACATCTAATCATATTACCTATAATATCTAGATGCAACAGTTGTGGACCCTGTCACGGTTTTGGCCATTTGATGTTATAATTATGGCATAAATAGATTACATATAAACAATACCTAACACCATAAATATTTTTGTGTGAATGTAAAAATGTGTTTGAAAATTTCTTTAAAAATATTATTTTGACATTAAATTGTACAAGTAGGTACTCAAACATTAAAATTCAAAATGACAGACCTGAGTTCACCAACGCTTGTTTAGGTTAAACGTGCAATTACTATATTTAAACAACGGTTAAACTCAAAGACCTGAATTCGCCAACAGATGTTTAATTTATTAACCGTTAAATCTTAAGCAGCTTCAACTTAGCTTTTACCAAGTAAAAACCGTTGTTTAAAAACAGTAATCACACGTTTAACTTAATCAAGCGTTGGTGAACTTGGGTCTAAACAACCGGTAATTTCCGTATCGCGATTAGTCCCGTAGCATAAACCGTACGAAAATCAAGAAAGTAAAAAAAAAAAGATTAGTGTAGTTTAAAGGCTGTTAAATATTTTCAGCTGCGGGGGTTGGTGGAATAGCTTTGATGTTTGGCGGGTATCTACATACTCATGAAGGAGGAAGATCTCCTCTAGCCATGTTGGTAGCTTTCGTAGCTTTTGGTGTCCCCGGGTACCACACGCTGCCGATGCTTATGATGTTCGAGATGTTTCCTTTGCAGGTAATGTTGTCACAATATTAATTTATGTAACGCAAGAATGAGTGACTAGCGTAGCCTAAAGTGCACAGCACCCACAAAGTGTACCTACAGACGATCCGATTAGGATTGCAGAATCACTAGGTGCAAGCCGCACGCCACTAAGTAGTCCTATAGAATTTATATCCTACACTGTTCTACAGCTGATATTTTTTTTACGCAAATAAGTCCGCGCTTGCCCACCAACTCGCCTGATGGTAAGCGACGTTGTGGTGGAAGATGAAGCACGCAGACCTAGAAGATACCTATTCACTCTGACCTTGAAAAGCTTTAGATTATATTATATCTCTTAGGAAACAGGAAAGCAGGAAGACTGTTCCATTCCCTGGCGGTACGAATCAGAAATGTTGAGTCGAACCGCTTCGTACGTAGGTATCGAAGGAAAATCGACAGTGTAGGGGTGGTAATGTGGCGTCCTCCTACTTGTCCTGTAGTAAAAGGGGAATGGTAGAATAAGGTCGTGCAGCTCAGATGCACACTCTCCGAAATGAATCCTAGAAAAAATGGATATACTGATGATGTTCAATTTACTCGTACTTCACAACTCGATTTAGTAGAATTCAAATTAGATTTGAGTGAGTGAACTTATGAGTTCTTTGGCGAATGAGTTCTTTGGAATTTATGTAGGTAGGTACAGAAAAATTACACCACTGGCTTTTCGGTGAAGGAAAACATCGTACGTATACTAAGCGCCACGTCTCGTCTCTCTGGCTGCTGCGCAAGTGCGCACACCTATATTTCGGCTTTTGCGCAGCATCCTGCGCATAACTTCCCATCCGCCGATTTGTGTGGCGCTTAGTACCTATATACGTCCTGCATACGTCCGTAGAAGAAATTCGATGACGTTCGTGAATCCATAGTAATCAGAACTGGGCTTGCGTGGTGGATATGGCCTAATCACCCTTCGTGAGTAGGCCTACGTCCTGCAGCGGACTATTAAAAAAGCTGATACGGTACAGTACAGATCTGAAAATAATTATTCCTTGATTAACAGGTCAGAGGTATACTGAGCGGGATTGTGTTGTCCACCGCTAATATACTGATGTTCACCGTGGTTATCATCTTCCCGATCATGCGAGACTCTTTGGGCTTGGCTAATACGTTCATCACATATGGCGCAATATCTTTATTGGGTAAGTTACACCGATCAAAAACAGACCTGAAAATCTAAAATTCTGTCTTTTTATCCTCGTTTTATTCAACATTTAGGATGCATTCAACGTGCCCACATCTGTATCTACCGTATCGATTTATCTATCCACGAGTGAACTAACCAGCCTTCATAAATATCATCTCTAGGGGATATACAGGGTTATTCCTAATCAATTAGCATCCTTTTAGGGGCTTCTTCTTTACATCAAAAATAACAAGTTTTGTTCTGCGACTTTTGTCTGAACTCAAAAAAAAAACAGCTGTTCCATACATTTTGTCGCAGGTGAACGATACTTTTCTATGGAACAACAAATATTTTTTTTTAGTTGTGCCAAAAGTCGCAGAATAAAAGTTGTTAGTTTTGATGCACAGAATAAGCCCCTAAAAGGATGCTAATTTATTAGAAATAACCCTGTATACAGAAATGAAGAACTAAAGGCAAATATGGAATCTTTTGTTGTCCCTCTGCTAGAATTTTATAACTTCTTTGTCTATATCTCCTGGGTGCCTATATTTATAGTTTGACTAGGACCAATATAACTTATCTACTTTTTACATCATTTACAGGTCTGCACCGCTCTGTTTCCATCAATGTATCATAAACATTGGTTTTGTACAATAAAGTATTACCAAATCTATTAATTTTTCAGCTACTGTTGTCCTTTATTTCATTCTACCCGAAACAAAAGATTTGACACTTCACGAAATCGAAGAATACTTCAACAAACGACGTCCAACACTTATCCCAGAAAGAAAATTACTTTCAGTCCAAATGCGATCTCAAATGCTGTCAGCAATGTCCAACAAAGATTCTAAATATGACTATGGACAGTCAGCCAGAGACAAAATTAAGAAGGCCAAACGCTTACATATAGCTTCATCTGATGAGGAATTGAAATCAAAGCAGAGAGCTGCATATAAAGAAGAAAAAAAGATATCCGACTTGTCTTTTGATGACATTGTGATCGTATATGACGAAGACGCAGTAGATAAAATACAGCCGAACAAAAAGACAAGTCAACAAAATTTAGATAATAAGGAAAAGAGATCAGAAGAAGATAAGACAGAAAAAGACAAGACAGAAAAAGGAAATGTAAAAGTTGAAGGAGATCAGGATGATGACAACAAACCTAGTACGAGTAAGAAATAATCCAGGAGATTGGAAATACACATCTACAATATATGCGTACATAGCTGAATGCGTCTTTTGAAACGGACACTGTAAAGACTAACTTTTTAACTGTGAAGACAGAGTCCTGGAGCGCACTGCACGAAGCAGCAGCAGATAACAGCGTCACCGCGCCGGCATTTTCGCCTGCACTATCTCGCACTAATGCACAGCGATGATTTACTATAGTGAACCATTCACATTAGAATGTGTTGTGTACCTACTCATTTTTAGGGTTCCGTACTTAGAGGGCAAAAACGGGACCCTATTACTAAGACTCCGCTGTCCGGCCGTCTGTCTGTCTGCTGTTTGTCATCTGACTGTATCTCATGAACGTTGAAATTTTCACAGATAACATATTTCTGTTGCCGCTATAACAACAAAAATACTAAAAATATAACTCCCATACAACAAACGTGATTCTTTTGCCGAGGGGCTCCCGGCACGGGAGTTCTATCATGTGCGAGTCCAACTCGTACTTGACTGATTTTATTACTATGTAATTAGTAACAGTAGTTACCATTGAAATTAGATATCTAAGCAGATATTAATTATATATTGATGTAATTTACTTAATTAATAATTACTTGCAAATAAAATGTGTGAAACATATCAGTTTATTTCTTTATGTCTGCAATCCTTATCATATTATGATTAAATTAAATATTAGCTTTGTGTTTCATGAAAATATCCTGAATAAATATGCGTTTCAGTTTTCACGCAAGGATTTCAGTTCTAAAGGTAGGTAACATGATTCGATATGTTTCGTGCTCAAACCAAGAGACTTATCACATCGTACAACTACAGTATTCATTGTTTATTTTTAAACACACATTTAAAATAAATAAGGTACAAACACCGAAAAGGTTGTACTTCGTACTTTTTCGAACATATTTCAACAAAACTTAAATAACATGCCATAAACTAAAAAATATATTACAACTATTGAACTACTATACTATGTTTATTTATAAACAAAAACATAATGAGTTATCTTTGTGATAAGCATTCAAAAATCTGAAGAGAATGCAGGATTGGAACCTACCTCTTCTACGTTTGCTTCAGATTTTTAAAATGCTTATCACAAAGATAACTCTTTGAGATAAAACCTACGAGTAGTGTGGAAAGCACTCTAAACAAAAATCAAACCAAACAAATACATACTCGTATTAATAAAAAACTTAACTCCGTACTTGTTTTTCGTATCTATTTGTTTGATTTGATTTTTGTTTTAAACCTTGTTTTTTAGGGTTCCGTACCCAAAGGGTAAAAACGGGACCCTATTACTTCGATGTCTGTCTGTCACCGGGCTGTATCTCATAAACCATGATAGCTAGGCAGCTGAAATTTTCACAGATGATGTATTTCCGTTGCCGCTATAACAACAAATACTAAAAACTGAATAAAATAAATATTTAAGGGGGGCCCTCCCATACAACAAACGTGATTTTTAGGAGTTTTTTGCTCGGTATTAATAACGGCAAGAATTTTGGGCTCCCATACGGTACGGAACCCTTCGTGCGCGAATCCGACTCGCACTTGGCCGATTTTTTTTCTATACCTATCTGTGGACGTGTTGCTCGTCGTGTAAGTAGTGAGGGCGTGCCGTCCATGGGCCAAGGAGCTTCGGAATGAGCAACTGCTTAGTCTTTATAAAGCACAAGTCAGGTCTTGTATGGAATACTGCTCTCACCTTTGGGATGGCTCTGCCAAATATCAACTGGAGGCTCTGGAGTCGTTTGAGAGGCGAGCCAGGAGGCTGATTGACAACGACGCCTTGACTAAGTCGCAGCTGCAAAGTCTCGAGCATCGACGTAAGGTAGCGTGTTTATCGGATACACTTCGGAGAGTGCGCTCAGGAGTTGCAAAATCTGGTCCCACCTGCCCATTTCTTCTATCGTACGGCTAGACAGACGCGACCAAAGCGCCACCCTTTTATGGTGGACATTCCGCGCGTTAGAACCAAGCGTTTCGTATCCTCATTCCTGATACGAACAGCCAGAATGTAGAACGCTTTGCCTGGGTCTGTCTTCCCGCTAAAGTACGACGTGGGTGTCTTCAAATCCCGAGTAAATAGGTATCTTCTAGGTAAACGTGCTACATCCTAGACCACATATCTGATCAACATCAGGCAGTATGTGGTCAAACGCAAACCTATATGGAATAAAAAAAAAAAGAATGTTATTACTTTGTTTTTTTTTTTCTTCAATGTTTTGAAACAGCTAATTTACTAAGGTACAATTCTTTACACACAGTTGGCAAGAGCCTGCACTATTTTTTCCATAACGACGATTCCTCTCCGGTACCTGTCGACGTGCAACTTTTCGTCGTGGTTGTGCAACAGCGAGGGTGTACCGTCGAAGGGGCTGAGGTTGATCGCCGGGATGCCCTGCAGACGGACGTAGCGAGCGTCCGTGGCACCAGGACACGTCACGCACTTTACTTTTATGCCTCTGCGAGAAACGAAAAAAAAAATTGGTAACGCAAAAAACGTCTCGTAATTATCTGATAAATAGATCCTCTACTGTGAATTGTCATAGATCTATGTCTCTAAGTCATAACAATTTTCAGTATAGGGCTGAGCTACGAAAGCTTGCACTACCATTACTATTTGGTATTTGCTACGAAAGTCTACGCAAATCGTGATTTTGTAGCTTAAAACTTTGCGCTTTGTTACTTTTACAACAAGAATATACCTAGGCACTCTTATGTATGTACCTACGTAAGTACTTAAAGGTAAGGTAAATAAGTTTACAAAATCATTTCTTAGTAAAAAATAGAATAAGAAGCTGGTGTTACGTTTGCAATAGTTTAAAATACAAAATTACAAACGCTATTTATATTTGTGCTATCTCATAGGAAACTTTTATATTTTGGAGATAAAAAGTAGTCTATGTCACTTCCCATTCTTCCAACAGTAGGCAGATATCTTCTTCGTCTGTGTATCAAACTATGTCTATGCTAAAAAAATTCAGGTCCATGCTAATGTTCACTTTCGGATTTATAATATTAGTAACTAGACGACCTGCCCTGGCTTCGCACAGGTGTATTATACATGTAAACCTTCCTCTTGAATCACTCTATCCATTAAAAAAAACCGCATCAAAATCCGTTGCGTAGTTTTAAAGATTTAAGCATACAGACAAACAGACGACAAAAATAGCGACTTTATTTTATACTATGTAAGGATAAGGAAGAAGTAAGGATTTGTTTTCATGATATTTTTAGACTTACAAATCGCTAATAGCGTCTTTGATGGCCGGCCAAAACGGTATACTGCCGTCTATCTTAGTGCTCTTCACTTCGGGGTTTTTCACGATGTACTCGAATGTCACTTTATCGCCGGCTTCTTTGCACCAGGTTTCAATCTAAAAACATTTGTCACCATTCATAAACATGCAACTAACTACGCCTCGCGGTTCGAGCCCATCTCACTCTCTGGTAGGTATTCGAAATTCCCTAGGATCGAAATAATTCACTGATTTATTTGCTTTGCTACTCATTATTATTACTTATCATAATATTATGCCTCGATATTTGATTTCATCTAATGTTTCTTACCATAATATTTTCGCAAAATGGTAACTAATAAAATGTAGAGTTGATTATTTCACATTTTGTGAAATCATCATAATCATGCCAGCTGTAGGATATCCACTGACTTTTAATAGATATTATTTGTCAAAAAATATGCGTATTTACATTAAATTGTGAAAATCTCTTTCTCTTACCATATTTTCGAAGTCGTCGTGGTCGACATCGGGTGGTATCCGAATATCGAAACAGACTGATAGGTTTTCTGGGATCACGTTTATTTGGACGCCACCCTGGTGAAATGACAAACATTTTAATAAGGACAAAAAATACAAGTTTTGGTGTGAAATTTTAAACAATTTAGAATGTATTTAATGAGCACGTAGTTTTGACTTTGACTGCCTTGGTGGCTCAATGGTTAGTGATTCTGACTATGGAATCAAAGATGCGTGGGTTCGATTCCCACTCAGGGCAAGTATTTATGTGCTCTGTGTCTGGGTGTTATTTAGGTATAATCTATGTAAGTATGTATTTAAAAATATGTATATGTAGTATATCAGATTGTGATATTGCTGCCAGAGAGGCAGCAATATCACTAGCTTTGCTTAGTTTGGGGGTCAGAGACCGCATGTAAGATGTCCCCTAATATATATTTATTTAGATACCTCAAGCTGTGTTAAGTTAATACTAATGACGTCACCAAACCACGTGCCGTCCTGTACTTTCTTCAACTCTTGCGCGCGCAGCGACATGAATTTATCTATTATGTAATGTAACTGAAAAGACATAGTATTTTAATTATAACATAATATTTAACATATTAACTAACTTAACAATGCACAGTTCTAGCCCGAATTCTATAGCTATAAAAATATTCCATAAATTGCCAAATAATTTAAAAGATAACGAAAGAGAAAACTGTTTCATAAAAAAAAAAATACCTACTATCAAAATGCTAGTATATACATTGGACTAATTTTTAACGATAATCTAGAAAACATAATAATAAATCGTTCCAATACAAATAATAAAATTGCCATAGGTACCCTTATAGTCATATGTATAACTATACAAAACATGTTAACCAAGAACCGCATGTAAATTTTATATGTTGCAATAAATGATTTGAGTTTTAGTTTTGAGTTTGAGTATTAAACAAAATATATTTCATTTACCTACTGATAGTAAATATTACATAATTATACAGTAGAAAAGATATTTTAGTTGAAAATAGATCCAAATAAAGTGGATAGAATCATTGGGTCATGAGACAAACCTTTTCTCCAGCAGTTCCTGGCACTACAAGAGATCCGTGTCCAGGGCTACCTCTGCATGTCACTTTTATTTCTAAAAACAAACAATATCGTCAGTTTAATATGTTGTGTAGGACTTCCACTCATTAAGTCGATGGATGACCTCATCAAGACCGCAGGATCGCGCTGGAAGCGAGCCGCTTCCAACCGGTCTTATTGAAGATCTTTAAGGGAGGTCTATGTCCAGCAGTGGCTGATATCCTACGGCTGAAACGTATATAGGTATAATACGTCATAGGTATAATACCTAAAAGATGTTATAGAAATATGACAAAAATAATAACGTTATGTTATAGAAATTGTTTAGGTACGTTTTCACGAACTAATAAATATCAAACATAGGTACTATTACTCTGTGATTACAAAACCCGCTTCGGCGGACATCAGTCATTTTCTCTAGGTGGCGTAAAGTTTTCTTAGTCAATTTTCTTAAGTCGTCACCAACACAACAAAGTAACGAATACTTTGTTAATAGTCACATTGTCAGCAAAGCAACATTGCAACTTGCTGGTTAACAGTCATCATTTCACAGCGATGAACATCTAAGATGGTCTAGATCTGAAGTACAGGCATATTTCTTAGCCTTTTACATGCGTTTTCGAGGCCTTGTTGCCAAATTGCGATGCTATCGCGGCTATTTAGGCCAATTTCACAAGTTTTATGACAACTTAAGGCTTTAGAGCCTTAATAATTTAGGCCTAATTGAAATTTGTGTGCTAAATCAAAATAGAAGCAATTTACTTAGGTACGCTTCCGTTCACAGATAACAGAAGTTTGCGTTGTGTATGCTAGACAAATTAGGTACCAACACTCGGTATATACCTACGGTAGATGCACGGGTTGTGGCCACTGTCCGGGTTTTGGCAAATTGATGTCAATATTATTGCATAAATAGATTATAAACAATGTAACACCATAAATATAGTTTGTGTGAATGTCAAAGTTTGAAAATTTCTCAAAAAATATTATTTTTCTACAATCATTAAAAGTGGCCAAAAATGACGCTAAGATGGATGCAACCGGTGCATCCCTGGTATTTAGAAATATAATCAACAAGTTTTCATCTGTTTATTTCGAAAGATAACAGCAAGGACGATTGCTAGAGCAATACATAGATACATAATTATTATGTATTCAATTTTATTTACCTTATCCTACTAAAGTTTGTAAGTATGGATGGATGTTTATTACTCTTTCACGCACAAACGGCTCAACCGATTTGGATGAGATTCAACATGAAGGTAGCTTAGACCTTGGATTAACACATAGGCTACTTTTTATCTCGGGCTAACGCGGGTAACACCGCGGGGCGCAGCTAGTTTGATACACATATTTGCTTCTTGACGTTCCATTTAATCAAAAATTATTTCATTGCTCCACGCCGAGAATGTACCTACTCTACCTACCTATAGGCTATTTGTAGGCACCGAAGCGTACACAATATAGGTACGCTTGTTTTTTCGAAATTTAAACTCATATTTTTTTATTTCCATCATTTTGAAGATACATTTTAATCCTCATCATGAAGTACTGTTATTATGGGCTAATCTCAGAATAAGGATTAAAGTGATAGAAACCGTACTAAAATAGCAAGATATATACATCACTTTGTCTCATTTTAAATATGAAATTTCAAAGGTGTTAGAAAAAGATGCACATACACCAGTACTTACATAATTTCGAAGGGATTAACAAACTAGCATTGAGCTATCTCGGCTGTCCAAATTCGAAAAGGTAAAAAAGTAGGAAGGTAAAATGATCTGAGATTTGAACCTTCTGTTGGAACTAGAAGGTTTAAAGATCATATCGCAAAAGACAAAGTGAACCAAATTTTAACCATTTTGACATTCCAACTTTTGACGTATGCCGACAGACAATGCGTTTTTTTGTTCCAATCACTCTCGCGTATACTGTATATGCTAGATATGAATAAGACAGCTGTAACGTAGTTTTTATTTGAGTAAATTGTAGCAAGGTTTCTATTACTTGTCAATATTATGGGCCAATTCTCGTATCGTGAAAAAAAACTCAGCTGTACAAAAACTTCATTTTCATCAGCAGATTTTCTTTCGCGATTTCAGGATTGCTCTTGTAGTAAAATGCATGTTAATAATTATTTTTTGCAAAAATAGCATGACCGGCTTCACCTGTGTACAGAATTCGCGAATATAACGCACGGATCGATGAATAATTTTTCACATTATTGTTGATTTATCAAAAATGGCTCAGCCGATTTCTATAAAACATAAATGTGACCAATTATGAAGTATACTCTGAATAAAAAAAGAATTATTGAAATCGGACTACTATGAAAAAAGTTATGCGTGGTTATACATAAAAAATATATATTTACGCGTTGAATTGAGTACCTCCTCCGGTTCGTCGGTCAAAAATAGGGGTGTTTGTAGCCTCTCTTTTTCGGTCTCTTTTATTCTAACTTTTATCAACTTACGTCTTGAAGTCTTCTCCCCATTAAAAGCTAGAAAAGTGTTTGGTTCGTTGTACGGCGTGCTTTCATCCAGTTCAAATCCAATATTTAGTTTTTTGAATTCTGGTGATTCTGAAAACACTTTCATTCCATCTGTGCCGCCGATTTCTTCGTCTGAAATAGCGTTATTAATTTTATTAATAGTATGTACGATACCTATAAAGTTGTTTTATGATTTTTATCTTCAACATTTTATTGCCTTTCAGATATAAAGTGTATCTATACCATAAGATACATTTGACAAAATAAAATAAACAACCGATAAGGTATCTCACCTTCAAAATCAAGGTAGCAGTACGTTTGTAATCATAATGCAATCCAATACTCGTAGATATCTATAGGTATATTTACGTAGATCTCCAATGTCTCATGTATGTAGGTATATCTCTTATCTTTAAGACTTTATACGACTATAATATTACGTTAGATACTCTTCTTCTAAGTATCTACTAAATCCCCCGTCAAATAAATTGAATTAAGGACACGAAGTACCTATGGCTACTCTTCTATCTAATTTTACATTTTAGTAGGTATGCCATATGCGTTCCGTGGACTCTATAATCTGGGGTCACGGTACCTAGTAGGGCAAGACGATATACAGGGTTATTTCTAATCCATTAACATCCTTTTGGGGGCTTATTCTGTACATCACAACTAACAACTTTTGTCTGCTACTTTTGTCATAGCTCAAAAAAATACCAGCTGTTCCATACATTTTGTCGCGGGTGAACGACAATTTCTATGGAACAACAATTATTCTTTTGAGTTTTGTCAAAAGTAGCAAAACAAAAGTTGTTAGTTTTGATATTCAGAATAAGCCCCTAAAAGGATGCTAATTGATTAGGAATAACCCTGTCTGTATACTTATACTTACCAGGAACAAAACTAATGTGCACAGTTCTCTTCAGCCTGACTCCAGCGTGCTTCAACCTCCTCACAGCTTCCAGCTGGGCCATGCCGACTCCTTTCATGTCCTGGACCCCGCGTGCGTAAATAAACCCGTCTTCTGAGATCTTGGCTGCGAATGGGGGGTGTGTCCAAAACTCCTGATGAAAACTCTTATTTTGCAATGCAATTTCAATTTCAACAATTTATGGGATTTTGATCAGTACTTGTAGTTTTAAACGCGTCTCGTGAAATATTCTTATTCACTCATATTAGAAACTTAACAAAGCTGCAAATCTCTATGAAAATCCCATAAGTAGTTATTGGACAATACGAGTCTTAATTTATCGGACAATTAAGACTCCTGATGAAAACGGATTTATGATAAGCACATCTTTGAAGCTGAAATGTATCAGGCGTTTTCTAAATTATTTTTAACAACATAATTTTATCGTTACAGGCATTAAAGTACTGTAGACATGTAGGTTCAAAGAGGTTGGTACTTAGAAGCTAGACTCCTGTTATTCTCTTAATGTGAGATAAATAGGTAGAGTTATTTTTCAAGGTTTGTCTGAGATTGTACCAAACCTAATAGGCTGTAAAAATCAGCCAGCCTACTAACTTGGCGTATTTTTTTTTTTCAATTTGTTATTCAAGAAATAATACCTTCATACGTATAAGCAGTTTCGAAACAACAGAAATTTCGCGAAAATTATCAAGTTGTGTAACACTGCAAATAAGTATTTAGCTCTTTGTATAATTGTTTGGCCTACACTCTCTTATCTCGCGCATTGTCAACTTTAGAAAATTATCTTAGTTTACATGCACACCGCTGTGTACATATTTATTACGTGGTCTAAAGTAGATATCAAGCATTCACTATCCCGTGAAAATTAAACAACAAAAAAAATTGAATACATATACTTCTACCGACAAGTAACAACTTTTGTTCTACGACTTTTGTCGACACTAAAAAAAACAGCTGTCCAATACATTTAATCGACGGTGAACGATATTTTTCTATGGAACAGCATTTTTTTGAAAATTAATAAATGTCGTAGAACAAAGTTGTTAGTTTTGATGTACAGAATAAGCCCCTAAAAGGATGCTAATTGATTAAAAATAACCCTGTATATTGGTAGCGTACCACTGGATCGAAATGGTAACTATACTGTACTGTACCAGCTAGACTAGGATGCGACCACGAAAATAACTCTTTTTGACGTGTGAAAAAGTGATAGATAGGTATATACTTTGCCATAACGCTGTCTCGTTTTGACACGTCGAAAGAAATATAGCGTGGTGCTCATCCTAGCCAGGCAGGCTTCTCTATTAGTCTACTGATACTTTTGGGCTTCTCTCGGAGAGCAATCGCGCTAAATCTAATCTCCTAATCATAACAGTGAACGTCTTACGGTTGATCTGATTATGTCAAGATGATAATAATGTGATTCTGACTCTTGAACTATCTAGCGAAAATCTCTAAATTATTTAATACATGTAGTTATCATAGTTATGACCAGCATTGGGCCAGCGTGGTAGATCTACCACCAGGATAACCAGATTTTCAATAGGACTGGTAGGTTTGCATCCAGCACTAATATATTCGATGCACGGTTTTGCTCATAGGAACTCTGTGTCAAAACTACGTGGTATGCGCAGCCATCCCCTCCACAGTACCCTCAGCGCTAGACTTACGTGCCGCTGCTTGTATCTACATAAGTGTTATCGATTCAAAACTAGAGCATTAGTGCAATAATAATTATATTTTGACATTGTTACCTCATAAACTGGCACCACATCCATATGCGAATTGAGCAATATACTGGGCAGATCTGGCTGAGTACCTTCCCAAGTCATAACCAGCACTGGTTTCTTGGGGACCAGCTCGTGGACTACAACTGGAAGGTCCAACTCTTTGGCTTGTCTCGTTAGAAACGCCAAACAGTCATCTGGAAAAATCATAGACATGATGATGAGCAAAACGCTTCTGTGCGCCAGTGCTTGATCTTAATAAAGAAAATATAGCGGTCGAAAATATATTAGCCTAAAAATATGATTTACTGTACTGTACTAGCTTTTTTAACAGTCCACTCCAAGACTGTGCCACTTCGTGGCCTACCCACGAAGGATAATTAGCCCATATCCTCCGCGCTGGCCCAGTGCGTGTTGGATATCAGAAATATTATGTGACCTACTCTAAACCTAGACCTATTGTGTTGACATGTGTTGTTATAAATAAGATATAGGTATACCTACATGTTTACTAGTAACTGAACCTCTTTATAGGACAATACCTGAAATCACGAAATAATCTGTAGGTACTTGGGTACTTAAGTAGATCTATAGAAAAAGCTTATTGAGGATAAAATATATGGAATTATGAATTATGGATGTCGGATTTTCTCTAGCGATTTCAGTGTTAACTGCCTCGGTGGCTCAGTGGTTAGTGACCCTGATCAAAGACGCGTGGGTTCGATTGCCACCCAGGGCAAATATTTATGTGATAATTTAGGTGTTTGCTCTGTGTCTGGTTGTTATTGGTAATTATCTATCTATGTTTTAAAAATATGTATACAGGGTTATTTAGTTATATAGCATTCTTTTAGGGGCTTATTCTGTCCATCAAAACTAACAACTTTTGTTCTGCGACTTTTGTCAAAACTCAAAAAAAACAGCTGGTCTATACCTTTTAGAGAGTATAGACGAACACAGTACTACCCCCTCCTTTTTGGAAGTCGGTAAAACATAGTGCAAAGAGGTACAACATGCGATTATAAAAGTCAATTTTATAACATCGGAATTCAATATTTCAGTCGGTGTAAACATGGTTTTGTTTATTATAAGTTTTCTACAACAGTTTGATAGTTATAGTAGATATAACATCATCATCATCAGTAGATAACAGATAACATAAAACACCCTTAAGTAACTAAGATATTAAAATAAATAAACATAATTTCTCCTGCTGAGTTTAAAGATACCAACAAAAGTACAGCAACGAAAGATAAAAATATGTGAAAAAAACGAGAATGTAAATGAGGCAGTACCTACCTGTTTCAAACATAAAGTAAGCGGCTTTTATACAATAATCGGCCAAGTGCGAGTTGGACTCATGCACGATGGCTCCGTACCGTATGGAAACCCCCATTAATAAATTTTATTTTTATTTAGGTTATTATTTATTTTTGAAGGGAATATTCAATTTAATATTCTGTAAATATTTTAAGCATCTTTCTGTTGCCGTTATTAATATCGAGCGAAAAACGCCTAAAAATTCAGGTTTGTTGTATGGGATGTTTATTTATTTCTATTTATTTATTTCCCTTAAATATTTATTTATTTCTATTTATAGTATTTGTTGTTGTAGCGGCAACAGAAATAGGTACGTCATCTGTGAACAACGTTCTAGCTATCACCGTTCACGAGATACAGCCTGGTGACAGACTGACAGACGGACGGATAGCGAATTCTTAGTACATAATAGGGTCCCGTTTTTACCCTTTTGGTACGGAACCCTAAACACTAGCTGAATTCGTATCGCCCATATCACCTTGGAGTCTAATAATGGCCTAGCCTAGGACCTATTCTCTAACCTACGAAACACACAAAAAATGTCATACATATTTATTTTTTTACAAAAAATGGCAAAACTGCCTTCCATTGTGTACAAAATTCGAATATTTCGCTCGCATTGCTTACATTATTTTTAAAAACGGCTCAGCCGATTTCTGTAAAATTCAAATGGGAACACTTCGGGAGTAACCTTTCGAACTAAAAAAGAATTTTTCGATTCAGTTCACAATTGACGAAATTATTGATGAACATACACAAAAAAAATACAAACAGAAGAACAGAGAACCTCCTCCTCTTTGGTCGGTTAAAAAAGATTGGACACTTACCCACTACGACAAATTTAAATATTTTTGATAAACTTACCATAGTCAATATCGGGATGAACACTAGGGATCCTCAAATATTCTTGTAATCTTTGTATAACTTCGTCATTTTCCCAATCGGCCATATTCACAACAGCTCCGTGATAACGCTCTCTCTGTACTGTTTTCATTCAACCAATTTTGTATCTCTACTATCTATAGGTACCTACGCCCTCGTAAAGGTCTTATCACACGTGTGGTGTAAACGTTTATTTGTAGAAACATCGTGATCTGCTCGCGCCAGACACTCAGCCACGTGAGCGAGCGAGAGGAAAAGCGAAGCCGAACGCCAGAACTCATAGACAATACGGTTTAAGTTACAGTTTGAGAGTCGGTCATGTCACTGAGTAAGATAGAGACGCCATCTAAAGTTGAAAGAAAGGGAGAAATGAGAAATGATATAGGTATAAATAAAATGCTATTGTACTTTTAACATTTATTTCAGTCGATGATTTAGAGCGAACAACTTACTAAACATGTCATTCATTTACATTAGTTAAAGTCCATATTAAGAGCGTAGCCTAGTGACGAAGAAATTGAGAAATAGGTATTTGGAATAAACTATAGCCGTCGCGATGCGCCCAAACCAGGGAGCTTCAATGTGTGTGTGATGCAATTGTATTTGTGTGCGGACTGCGCTCGAACTGTCCCCGCACCCCGCCCGCGCCTCAAAGAACCAGCGTGGCCGACCGAAGTTTGATTTTGAATTGTAGCAAAATATGATATTACGTAGAGTGCGCACAAGATAACTCTGCGCGCGAGTCGTGGCGCCTCGTACGTTATTTCACTAGCATTCCGTATTCCCTGGCAGCATAGAATTTGTTCCTGATTTTGGCCGTACGTAGAGCTTTCTTACGCGTATTCTACGTATAATCTAGTTTCCTAGAAGGTAAGGCGGAAAGCAAACAAAAATAATCCTGCCAATGATTATTTATTTTTCTGCCATTAGGAAGCTACATTATTTGTGACATAGGTTATTTTTTTTATAGGCTTATTTATTTTCTTTCAAATTATTTTATTATTGTTGTACAAAAACATAAAATGTACCCAACTAACATCATATACAATTGATCTTGAACCCAAAGCAGGGAGTAAAAGTAGCAATTTGGCTATTTGATTTCTGTAGGCGTTGCAGTTTACATTATATATTTGGACTGAAATTACTTCTTTCTAATTTTAAGTTAATTATTTTTTATTTAAATATCTAACATAGTTCTTCTACAAACTAAAATAAATATGGACTCGCGCTTGAAAGGGTTCGTACCGTATGGGAGCTAAATATGTAGTCGTTTTTCAATTATTTGTTTTTTTAAATTGATGTATTATATTACTAAATACTCTGAGAATATGTCAAGCGTCTACCTGTTGTGATTATTAATAATTATCGTGCAAAAACTCACATCTGTTGTATGAATAAATATTTATTTTATTCTATAGTTTGACTGATGAAACGGAGGAGGTACGCAATTTGACGCGTATTTTTTTTTTTTTTGGAAAGGGTATACGTCGAAGTTGGTCCCATTTAAATTTTCTTGAAATCGGCTGAGCCATATTTGATAAATCAACAATAATGTGAAAAATGCTACATCGATCCGCGCGAATTCTGTGCACAGTCGAAGTCGATATTTATTTCATTCTATTTTTAGTAAGTATTTGTTGTTATAATGGAAACATAAATACATCATCTGTGCAAATTTTAACTGTTTAGCTATTACGGTTCATGAGATAGGTACAGCCAAGTGACCAACAGACAGACGGACAGAGGAGTCTTAGTAATAGGGTCTCGTTATATTACTGTATACCTGCACATCTAAAACTTCTTGCCTTTTATATGGTACCTACTCGTACCATATTTTCATTCCGCTATTAGTTCCATAGTATAAAAAATAATAGAGGATACAATAAAACAGATGCGAGGTTTACTGTTTAGAGAACGGCTTGTCATACCTTGCTAATACTTTAAACACGTTTAAAAAAACTAAAACAATCAGCAAATTAAAGCAGCAGTGGGTAGGACACACACCATAGTAGGTAATACAGGATAGAACATCTACAAAGTAGGTAGATATGTACTGATTAAAGCATTTAAAGCACTTCTAATTGAACTTTTCAGCTCTCTCCAAATTCAGTAGATTGGCAAGTTAAAATGACAGAGGGCAAGGCACATAGTTCAATGAACGGATAGCCAATGGGGCTGTTTTCTCGAATGAATCTCACGTATAATCCGCGCCACACAAGTCGGCGGATGGAAACTTGGGCGCAGAACGCTGCGCAAAAGGCAAAATATAGGTATGCGCGGGAGCCAGAAAGGGGCACACTCGCCCGCCAAACTCATGCCTCCCGCGCGCTCCCTGCGTCCGTGCACTCCACTAGGCCACGCGGTGTCGGCATGGTGCACATATGCACAATAATTAGCGCATCACAGCGACATGTACTCGTACCTCGCATCTGTTTAATTGAATTGAGAATTCAATTAAACAGATCAGATGCTAGGCTTACTGTTTGGAGAACTGCTTGTCATACTTTGGTTCTAATTTAAATACGTTAAAAAAAAGTTATAGCAATTAGCAAATTAAAGCAGCAGTGAATAGGGCACACACCATAGAAATACAGGCTAGAATATCTACAAAATAGGTAGAGACAAACTGATTGAAACACTTCTAAGTATTTGAACTTTTCAGCAAAACTCAGTGGATTGGCAAGTTAAAATGACAGAGGGCAAGGCACGTAGTTCAATGGACGGATAGCCGATGGGGCTGTTTTCTCGAATGGATCTCACCTACGATCCGCGCCACACAAGTCGGCGGATGAAAAGTTAGGCGCAGAATGCTGTGCAAAAGGCAAAAAATAGGTATGCGCAGGAGCCAGAGAGAACAATGCACAGTTCTAGCCCAAATTCTATGGCTATAAAAATATTTTGTAAATTGCCAAATAATTTAAAAGATATCGAAAGATAAAACTGTTTCATAAAACAACTAAAAATTTTCCTATTATCGAAATCCTATTATACATTAGACGAATTTTTTAACGATAATCTAGAAAACGTAATAATAAATCGTTCCAATACAAATAATAAAATTGCCATACCCTTATAGGGTCATATGTATAACTATACAAAACATGTTAACTAAAAACCGCATGTTCATATGTTGCAATATATGAATTGAGTTTGAGAGACAAGACGCCGGGGCACACCCGCCCGCTAACCTCATGTCTCCCGCGTGCACTCCTGTGCTTACCACTACGCCACGCGGCATCGGCATTGTGCACACATGCGCAATAATTAGCGAATTACGGCGAAGTGTCATCTGCGGCTAACATCTCATCCGCCGACTTGTGTGGCGCTACCTATACTGGCAAGCGTAGCATAGAACTTATTTATTTTATTAGATCTAGATTTATTTATTTTGTTGTGTTTGTAATGTGACTGATTATGTGTTTTTTAATTATTTAAAGTTGAGTCTTTGATACTTGAATAATTTAATAGAATGTTTTTCGCTTAGGTAGATGGACTAAGGATAATTATATTTATACGTTACAGTTATTACACGATTTTAGAGAGCACGTGATTTTCCTGATTAGAACCATTATTTCGCTTTAGGCGCAGAATTCTAATAATGGCACACAGTTCTAAGAAAGCTCAATTTTAAGAATGAATGCCATTTTGAGAATTGAGCATTCTGTGCTTTAATTAAAGCACCACCTCTTTAGGGCAAAGTTAATAGGTTTAAAAAGAACAACTTTTACTATGGGAGCAACTAACTCCGAATTGGCGATAAAAACCAGCTGTTCCATACACTTTGTCCATTATCAACGGACTTTTTCTATGGTATAGTTGATATTTCTCGCGGATTCGGCTCTGGTCGGTCCCATAGTAAAAGTTATGATGTACTTAACTCGCCAAAGGAGGTTGTTCTAGGTACCGGTAAGCTCTTATATGTATTTAATATGTGTGATTTTTTTAGAAAATTTCTAATCAAAATTATGTTGCCATTTTGAGAATTGGGCCTTCATAGAATTATGCTTTCGTAGAATTGAGCCTTCCCGGATTACTTGGGCATTACGCTATTGGTTATTCTGCGCCTAACTCATTTAGATGTATGCGGATACAACACGATGTTCTGTATAATCGCTGCTATATGTCGTAGCAACTAAACGTCTATATTCCATAGATAAAATCTTATATTCAAAAGTAACGAACATACTACGGTCAAATCATAAGATTGGAAAAAATAACTAATATTTTTAATAAACATCGATATCGATGGACATCACTAGAGCATCGACAAAAATATCGACTATTACTACATCCCTAGTACTTGTGTACGTATAGGTTTGAACCTCCCTTACCTCGACCCTACCCCCGCATCGTGCGATAGGGACAATTGCAGCTCAGAGCGATTTATACCTACAAAAAACTTGGCGAGACAACGTTTCGTATTACGCTGTTTTCTTCTTCAAAAACTATTTCAATCAAGTACTTTTTTATGTCAAAATTTAAAAAAAATATGTGCTCATGATTCTGTCATTTTATATTTTGTTAGATATTATTTAGTCTCTTCTGGTAGGTCTCTTAAGATGTCAGTAATAATGGTGAATTTTTTTGTGATTTTGAAGGGTCATATTTTTCTTGCTAATTAATTTATCAAGAAAAAGAAAAGACAGAGTAGTCTAAACAGCAAAATTTAATTTTATGACAAAAAATTTAAGCTCTATAAGTATTTTATAGGAAGAAAACAGCGTAATACATTTGTATGAAAAATTACAGACCAACCAGGCTCTTAAATGCTATTTTCTATGATATTTACTACTTTTAATAGACGGTAACTAAGTGTTTGATTTTTTGTACAGGGTTATTTCTAATCAATTAGCATCCTTTTAGGGACTTATTCTGTACATCAAAACTAACAAATTTTGTTCTGCGACTTTTGTCAAAACTAAAAAACAAATTCGTTCTTCCATAGAAAAATATCGTTCACCCGCGACAAAATGTATGGAACAGCAGATTTTTTTTGAGTTTTGACAAAACTCATAAAAAAACAACAAAACAGAACCAAAGTTGTTAGTTTTGATGTACAGAATAAGTCCCTAAAAGGATGCTAATTGACTAAAAATAACACTGTTTATGAGTCTTAGTTACTTTTTTTATTTTGGCGTCGCATGGTTTATTCTTTTGCCAATGTCAAGTATACAGGTAAGTTTTTAATGTTTTTTGATATTTTATCAAAATAGTCACAGCCATACCTGAGTGAAGTGGCAGTGGAGGCTTTACTTTAGGCAAAGAATATATAATAATACTACGTATAGAACGGCCACTCGTTACCCCCCACCCGTTTGAGTCTTCCTCACTTCCACCCCGCGCTACGTACCGCATCGTGTACTCTGCGCGCGGGCTGCACTGGCCGGTGGATTTTCTAATAAAAACTACCTAGACTGTGACAATCAACTGTGTATGGTTGAATATCAATGATACGTAACAAAACAAGAAATTTTAATGTTTCCCTAAGGATAAATAATAGGAACTTATTTTACATTATTTGGTAACTTCCTCTTGATATTATCTTACAAAAGAAGTAGATCGGTTACTTTTTGTTAAAATGCTTTCAAATTACGTAATTGTTATACATTTTTAAGCACTAGATTAATATTCATTTTTGCAAATTAAGTACGCAACTGTCTCACTCACGCGGCATGTCGTCACGTTGTGGTGATCGCTGACAGCCATAGACGTTCCGCACACAAATGCGCGTGTAGCGACCGTGCGTAAGTGTGTTGTCTGTGAGTAAATACTGTGTAGGTGTGCGTAAGACAGCAGATTTTGTATGAAAAATCGCGGAGTTTCCGGGCTGTGCTTTAGGGGTCTATGGAGTTTTGGTAACAACACGTTAAACCACATTCATAACACTTGTTACACTGCATGTAATTCAGCTCGTAATCAACGAAATACCACAATTTTTCACTAATTATCACTGATAGAAAAATAAGTTTAACAAAATAATACAATGCGGCGACATGATTTTTCCGCGCCCCGCCAAAAACTTCATTTTGCTTCTCGTGCATAGATCGCATTTTTCAACGAACCTTGCAAAACTTGGTTCACAAGTTTTATATTTTTTTAGAGCTTTTTAGGCTTTGGCGATTTTTCATTCACGTCTAGCGCTATTGATCATATTATTTAGTACTAAATATATTTTAGTATCCAAATCCTAACAAGGTTTGAAAGTACCTTTCTATGAACGAAATCGGCCAAGAGCGAATAAGTAAGGTTATCGAGAAATTGGACCTTAGGACCTATCATTGAGAATATTTTTATCTCTCTGGTAAATGAAACTCGCAACTACAAACATTAGGTACTCGCGAGTCATATCATGCTTGATAGTAAGTCAAATGTAGCTTGTAAACAAAAATGCCGTTTTATAACATAAAAATTACTAGTTTCAATAGCTAAAATGTCAGAAACTGAGAAAGAATACAGGTTTTTAGTCATACTTGTGTTTTGAACATTTGACGTTCAAAAGATCGAACGTTTTCAACGCAAATAGTGAGTGTGATCGCATCCTTATCGCGATGAGGTATATAAATAGAACATTATGTACATTATTATGTAGTGATCTTAGGTGACACTTTAAGGGATCGAGATAACTGTATTTGTACCTACTGATAACGATAACTCATTTTACTGTACCTAACTGTATTACTCTACCGCACAGACGCACTTAGTAGAATTATAAACACTTTGCCAAAATCAAAAATCGGCCAAGTGCGAATCGGACTCGCGCACGAAGGGTTCCGTACCGTATGGGAGCCCCATTTCTCTTGCCGTTATTAATGGCGAGCAAAAAACTCCTTAAAATGACGTTTGTTGTATGGGAGTCCCCCTTAAATATTTATTTTATTCTATTTTTAGTATTTGTTGTTATATCGGCAACAGAAATACATCATCAGTGAAAATTTCAGCTGCCTAGCTATCACGGTTCATGAGATACAGCCCGGTGACAGATAGACAGACGGACAGACGGACATCGAAGTCTTAGTAATAGGGTCCCGTTTTTACCCTTTGGGTACGGAACCCTAAAAATGTAGTCTGTAGTTAGTGAAAGCAGTATAAATATACGTAATTAATACCTATAGGTAGATATTTCATACTCACAAACAAATTGTTTAAATAAGTGTGTTTGTTTGACAAAATGTTTTGTTATTCATTTGGGAAACGAATAAAGAATTTTCTACTTCGATAGGTATTGTACTGTACAATACTTTTTAATTACCTTGTATCCGAAATAAATATTGCTTGAAACGTGTTCGAAACGGAGTATGTAGGTACAGTTTTCTTTTTAATTGCCGGTAAATGAAATTTAAAGAATATCACGGTATAGGTAGGTAGAGTTTGTGCAAAAAGAGAAGCGTCGTAGATGAGATCGCCCGTGTGTCGTTTTACTAATTTTGTTACGTTGACCACACTGTTCTGTCATTGCTATTACAACTAAAAGTGTTTGATACCTGGTAGACACCAATTCGGTTTTCATTTCAGTAGACTCGCGTCTACCAAGTAGTCGATCGGTATCTTGGCTGCTGATAAAAATCTTATTGTTAGATTGTTAGTTCACTTCACCGTAACATCACAACGCGACTGTTCTCTTTTTGCACAAACTCTATCTAATATTATTTTTTTTCATGGCAACACACATTCTACGAAGCATAAACGTAATAAATAAGTTAGACTACTCAGTTACTACGAGATAAATAATTATAATAATCATAAAGAGCACATTACAAAATTTCTTGCGTGAAACGGAACGTAACAAGAAATCGGCGCGAAACCCTCCTACGCGGGCCTTTCAAAATCAGAATCACATTCGCGACTCGCGTTCCATTGCAGACCGCACACCTTTCGCCGTACGCCGCGATTCGAAAATTAAAAAGTAAACAGAAAAATAAAACGTTCTAATTTTGAAAATTAAGTGAGAGCAGTCATTTGTTTTGTTGTATTGTGTGTGAATAATACGAAAATGGTTCGAAAATTCAGTGGTCTCCTGTGTTGTCTCTGCGTTTTTGGTATTTCATTGAGTGACAGCGCGATATCAGCTGATAGTGTGAGTTAATTTAATAAATGTATTACTTGTATTTACTACTAATACCTATAGCTTCAAATAACTATTTTAATTATCTCATAGTAAGAAAGAAGCAAAACTAAACCAACGCACACGCTCAACACATGTGAACTTTGTGTAGAAGTTATTTACCTATTTGGAAATATTGCGTCAGGCGTTAGATTCAACTTTAATATTTATTTTCATCAAAATGACGTATTGACCAAAATTTTTTATATTTGGGTTACCACAATTGCAGTTTACTTTGTTAGTAAGTGGGTACACCTTGGATTAATTACTGGTACTTAGGTAGCCTAGGCCGCTAGTTACTTAGGCTCCAAAATAATAAATTACTCATAATTTCATTAGGAAAGCGGATTATACTCTAACAGTTCGATAATATTTAGTTAAATTCACGATTTAAAAATGTACGTAATTTTTAATTTTCAAAGTTACCAACAAAATTCTAATTTGTATTGATTTGAAAGCACATAGATAATATTAGGTATTTCAAATCATAAAATGATTTGATAATAACATGAATTCATTCTCAGAAATAAATCAAATTTTCAATCGGCTCTTTATGACCAATAATATAAAAAGATTTGATAGCTTTGTGCTATGATATGAACAGGACATTCAGTACTGTTCAAGATGTTAAACTTATAAAGGACGCGACCCGAACGTAACATGTCTCATTTTATTTTCATAACAAAACGTAGTCGTACCTACGACCTTTTGTGCATAGATTGAGTCAAATGCTCCAGTTCCCAGCAGGCGACCTTGGAACAACTAACTACTACTAACTTGTCGCACTAGAGTACAGGCATTCTAATAGCGGTTGACTAATGCTGTTTATTAATGTCTATGTATAAGTTTGAAACTGCGATGCATAATATTTGAAGAACAGAAACTGGTAAAAACAATAGGCGAAAAATCACTTAAGAGCTTTCAAAAGAACCTAAGAACTATCAAAATCAGAACAAAAGTCAAATCTTTGTTTAAAATTATTATATTTCGGAAAAAATGGCAAAACTGACTTCGATCGTGTAGGTACAAAATTAGAATAGTTCACTCGAATTGGTATAGAGAATTTTTACATGAATGTTGATTATCCAAAAACGGTACATCCGATTTCGATAAAATTGAAATGCGACTACCTCGGGACTATATCCTTTCGAACCAAATTTTTTTTTTGATTCGTTTTACAATTGGCGAAAATATCGATGAACGCACACAAAAAAATGCAGACGAACACAGAACCACCTCCTTTTTGGAAGTCGGTTAGTTAAAAAATGTCTGAAATAGGTATATGATGACGTTTCTATAAAAATCTGGCATCACTCATGGCCGTCTAAGATGCGACCCACGAGAACGATTTTATTTCTAGTAAAATAGCAATATTTCGTTATGTCTACCTCCTCTAACATGACAACGTACTTAATTCGTCTATTTTTACTCTGTGATGAAGAATCCTCGCGAACGATTTACGTACTTGTGGCACTTTTGTCGACAAACTCTAACATGTGCATGCGAAATTAGCCGAGTTTTGACATTTCACCACGATTATTTTCTCGTCAAACTTTTTGAGGACGAAACACTACGAAATAGGTGAAAGAAACTAAAATTAACAATCAGCGTTGCTGAATTGTGGAGGGTTAGCCAAATTGCAAGGAGTTACCTCTATTAGAGATTGTTGTGGAGATAGATATTTTGTTGTGCCGATTTTGCGAGGTAGTTTTGGTAAAGCCAGGCTCCGTGCGGAGAATATCCCTAGATTTCAAATGGAATATGGTAAGGTATCAATTTGGATGGGGGATCGGGATAATTTTTGACCTAATAATGGAGAATTTTACTTAGTTTATTGAAGTCCATCTTGTTTTTTAAAACTATTTAAATGAAAGCTTGTTTTTAATAAGGATATTTTTTTACTTTCATTTACTTTAAAAAAATTACATGACATTCTAGTTATTACAATTTGAGAAAAACCATAAAAACGTGATTCAGATAAAACATGTAATAACTGAGATCCAGCTTATTTTGTCTGCATTATATCGCATGTGCATTCGCATACTTCTCTTTTGTATTTTCAATAGTAAAAGAGGGCAATAGAGGTACTGTACTGTACTGTACTGTACTGTATCAGCCTTTTAATAGTCCACTGCAGGACGTAGGCCTACCCACGAAAGGTGATTGGGCCATATCCACCACGCTGGCCCAGTGCGGGTTGGTGGATTCACATACGCCGTCGAATTTCTTCTACGGACGTATGCAGGTTGCCTCACGATGTTTTCCTTCACCGAAAAGCCAGTGGTGTGATATTCCGTACATAAATTCCAAGGAATTCATTGGTACGGGACCGGGATTTGAACCCACGACCTCACGATTGTAAGGCGGGTGTCATTACCACAAGACCACCACGGCTTTTTTTATATAATAATAAATAAGAATACGACTTTAATAGAGGTACGGTTAATTGAAATCAGTGGGATTTTAATTTATTAAAGAGGACGTTAGAGTAACTTAATCCGTCATCAATAATTAGGTCTGCTAACATTGGCTTATTGACTATTCACGTTCAGTCCGTTCACAGTTATTTTATCTCTAACATTTTTAACTGCCTTTTACTGTCTCTGTTTAGTCATTATGAACCATCACAAGTTAGATAGAGATAGCACAAATGTCAGAGGTGAAATAACTGTGAACGAACTGTAGTTAAGTATCAAAAATATATTTTGAATCACAGATTCAAAATTACTAGAATCCACAGAGGCAGCCGCGTCCGCTGCCCATTTGTGGGGAATCCTGCTTCCATTGGGGATTGGTGTGAGGATTGATTGAATGTAGGGAATACGAAAAATCCAAAGAAAAAAAAAACGCGCAGTGACAGAATTCGTACGCTGGGACGCCCCCTAGGCCCATAAGATTGCGATTTCAGCATCGCGAAAAGCAAAACTTGCGTTAAATGTGCTTAAAGTACCTGTTTCAGTCAAATAAACTCTAAGTGGGGAATCGGAATATTTTATGTCACCAACTTGGGGAACGTGAGTTTTATTTTTGGGGAATTATGCTCATGTCCATAACTCCCCAAAAAGGAAAGACAAATTCCCCAAGTTCGGGACAAAAATAAATAAATAATAAATAGCATCAGCACGTTGAAATATTGCCATTGAAGGGCCTCTGTTATATTATTTCAATTTGATTTAACATCAAAATTCTTATTTTGGTGATAATTCTCACATATAATGGTTTTTCTTCTTTCCCTTGTTGATCAATAGAATTTTTTTCAAACAGAAATCTGGCAGAAGCCATTGGGAATAGAGATATTTTTTTATTTCTTTTTGAGTTGTGTTGTATTTAATCAATGAATCTCTTTCAGATTATCTCGAGAGACCACACTATCCCTTTTGGAATCTCTGTGTTTTGAATGAACTAAATCAGTGTTGCTTAATTGCAAAATTATATATCCAAAGTAGGTTTTCACATGGCGACACTAGTTTTTCGTGACCATAGATCACGATTCTATGACAAGAATTTACTTCACACGAATTGGTATTTCGGACGAAATATTTTGTCGGGTCGTATGCTAAGCCAGATGGAGATGTGGGAAACTCATTTTTTAGGGTTCCGTACCCAAAGGGAAAAACGGGACCCTACTACTAAGACTTCGACGTCCGTCTGTCTGTCTGTCTGTCTGTCACCGGGCTGTATCTCATGAACCATAATAGCTAGGCAGCTGAAATTTTCACAGATGATGTATTTCTGTTGCCGCTATAACAACAAATACTAAAAGGAAAATAAAGTAAATATTTAAGGGGTGCTCCCATACAACAAACCTGATTTTTTAGAAGTTTTTCGCTCTATATTAATAATGGTAACAGGTAGATGCTTAAAATTTTCACTTCAATAATAAATAATAAAATTAAAATAAAACAAATATTTAAGGGTACATACAGTACATTTCCCATACAGTACGAAACCCTCTATGTGCGCGAGTCCGACTCGTACTTGGCCGATTATTTCTAACTCGTATTGTAGGAAATCAATGTATTATGAACAGAAAAGTCTTTCTCTATCAAAATATTTCAATTGGCCGAGTTATATAAATACCACTGATAACTGTATGATGATATTAATGACTTAGGTATAAGTTGGATTATGATGAACTGTATTTTGACGTGCTTTGTTTATTTTTTTCTGCGAATTACTTTCGAAATTCGAGCACCGCTGTAAAAAGATTAGTCATATCCTTTTGTTTCGTCCTTTTGAAGTAGCGTTTTTGTATTTCTGTACTTATGCCTAATTGTAATAACAAAGAAAACTAAAATTAATAATACTACTTTGGTAGGTAGGTACTACTATCAAAACATATGTAGGTACACATGTGTGGTTACCGTAACCGTATTAACCTTTCAATAGTCCACTGTAGAACATAGACTCACCTTGAAAGGACGATCTGATCACGCTGACCAAATTGCGCGTTAGTAAATTCACATACTGGATTCCCTGTCAACATAACTTCGCGTACTTCATTTGGGATAATGTTTTTTTTGTCGAAAAAACTTATTTTAAGTTGTAACACAGTATTGGAAACAGATAAATATTTCACGAGAAATTCTTGAAAGCAAAGCATGACACTTAGGGCACGTAACGCGGTCGTTTTCATACAGAATTTCCCTCCAAAGCTCCAAGTTAACTCAGTGCTCACGATTATTTTCCTCCGCCAAGAAGCCCGATGGTGTATCAGAGTATTCAGAGTCAGAACAGTACAATGTTTAGATGTTACATTAAATTTTAGATCTAACAGTTTATCCTAATTACGTACATGCAATATACATACTTATAGGTTGTATAAGGGTGGTATAAAGTATATACCAATTAAAAAATACTAATATGCATGCCTACTACTACCATAACGCCGTACCTACAAATGAAAATAAACCAATGGTCACAAATATAAATGTAAATCCTATCTAGCCTACCTAGAACTCATTGGTATAGGAGACTGGGATTTAAACCCGCTACCCCATATTCTAAAGCGACCGTTCTCCGATATTGTCACGGCCTTGAAGTCGTAAATTTCTTTTGTAACAAAATATTGAAATAAATTATCATTTTGTTGCATTGCAACTTAGACAATATGAACACAGTTGTTAAAGAACATTATTCCAGCGATGACTCATTACATAACAGACTTCCAAAGCCTGAAGTCCGTATCCTTTAGCCTTCATTGACTAAAAATTTTATCAATATAACAAAATTTTAATTTTAATTAATGTCAATGTACTTATTTTTTTTGTTTTTCCTTCATTTTTGATGTTTAATTATTCTATTGATTTCAGTGTGCACGCTAAAGTATCTTTCTACGCAGATTTCCTTCTCTTTGTTCTGTGTTCTACTTATTTACGTATTTTATTGTAGAACAAAAATATTAGTAAAAGATAAGAAAAGTTTACTATTTCTTCAATACAATAATGTTGGCTGCATCATCATACTACTACAAATACAAAATATGATTTGTAAATATGATTAGTAGGTACCTACTTGGTCAATTGTGGCGCGAGATTTACGAAGAAACTTACAAGTTTTATTTAATTTAATTCTTTCGATACTAGCTTTTGCCCGCGGCTCCGCCTGCGCGATATTATGATTTTTGTGCTATCCCATTGGAACATTTTATTTTTTGCGGGTTAAAAAGTTGCCTATATCACTTTTCAACCTTTTAACTAAATCCATGCCAAAAATTAAATATATCTATCTGTTACTGCGTGAAAAAGGAACAAATAAACAAACCAACATACACACTTTCAGATTTATAATATTAGTAAGTAAAAGGATTGAAGGGCAAAGTTGACATCAGGGTGACGTTGCGTATTAAAATACAAGCCACTTTGAGTATTATCGTTCAAGTCTTCGAGGCACTTTTCCTTTCAGCAACAACAAACCACTTAGAAACTAAAGGAAAACTAGCCACCGACAATAAAGTCCCGTCAAGCGTTCGCAGCAAATCTCAATAAATTTCATCAATGAACAAAGGAAACACTAATTACCGTATATTTTATGCAACTAATGTACCAACAGAAGTCAGGTGTCCGCAACAATTGGTGCGTGGAATCGCCGGCGAGGTGAAAGTGACTGGTTCGTAGGGCTGTGACATGTTCACATGTCACTTGGGTTGTTAAGTGAAATATAATGGGTCTCGGATCCGTGCTTTTTATTTGCTGCTAAAATGTATAAATCTGTATCTTTGTTACGCTTTCGAATCGGCACTTTCTATCTTTTTCTTTGGGTAAGTAGAATGCAACGAAAATGAAAATATTTAAGTTTCTTCGAATTTCTACAAATTAAGTTAACAAATAATGGACTCACTTCCATATACCTACATATTATGTAATTGTTTTCTTATTCTCAGTCTCATCTGTTGTTTTTTTTTAACCTTACCTAAATTAAATAACATAACATAGCGTGCCTCGATTTACAAATTATGACTTAGTATTGCAGCTGTACCACATTCATAATATAATATGTTAAATGTTTAATAACTGTAGTAAATTAAATTAAACTCAAACTAAAATTTTAAAAAAGCAACTCTAACCAGCACCATGCTACAGCGTATTATATATAAGGCTTTGGATCAAACTGGATGTAAGCCGCATACCGCTGGTCTTATTTGAGATCTATAGGTCTGTATCTAGCAGTAGACATCCTGACTGAAATGATGACACCGATCACGAATTTCTTTAAAAAAAAATATAACAGCACATATCACAATTAGCAGCCCTAAACTATGTCGTCTACTCTACTAATTGTAGTTCACACCGTGTCACGCTTTTGTTCAGAAACGGGTTAAGCCAAGTAGCTGGTGTTCTTCCATTCAGACGCTGCAAAAACATGTTCAATAGATGGGAAAATTTCCATCAATAAGTGTAAATTTTCCGATGACATGAGAAAATAATTGAAAAGGAAAAATTAAATGGGGTAGCCTTATTAATGAAACTAAATATATTTTTAGCATATTAATAATATTGGTAAATAATAATCTCTCAGTATCACTAATATTGTACTACGATTATACCTATTATTAGATTTTATTTATCTCGAGGCTTTACATATATTATTATTACATATATTATAATGATGATCATTATAATTGTTTCATCCGTTTGGATTTAAATTTTGACGTCCGGTTTCACAAAATTATGTTTCCGCTCGTAAAAATTATGCAATGTGATTAATCGGACCGAGAAATTGATTGACGAGCAAGATAAGTAAGAATCGACTATTGGACTGCAATAAACATACTTTACTAAAAACATTATCATCACTATTTCAGTCATAGGACGTTCACTGTTGGACATATGTAGATTTCCAATAAGTCAATACCTAAGTAAGGTTGGAGGCAGCTTGAATCTAGCGTGATTATGAGGTCTTGATGGAATCTACGGGTGTACCTTCTGGATAGATCCAGCTGCGCTTGCCAATACGTGATCTCTAATCGAGAACTTTTTGACCCCATTGGTCATCAGTTAGTAAAGTTTCCCTATGACATGTGCCCTACTAACTGCCATTTCACCTTGCCAACTCACTGAGCCATGTTGGTATCTTTGGTTCTTCTACAAATCTTCATTTCTGGCTAAAAATATTGGGAAACAATTAAGAATTTATGGTAACAATGACAAAATGTTTGCGTTTTCTGATGCAACATATCGTTGTAATGCAAATCAATACGATAATAAACGCAATATAAACTATCTGAGAAGGGATGCAAACATCGGCATTAAATTTATAAACGCGAAAGTTTGTATGTATGGATGTTTGTTCCTCTTTCACGCAAAAACTACTGAACGGATTGAGATAAAACTATGCAACGGTAATGATTATGCATCAGAATAACACATAGGCAATGATTATGCATCAGAATAACACATATTTATAAAGAGATTGCGCGAAACGAAGATCACCGGGTCAGCTAGTATCACAATATATCTGATATACTTATATACCTACATTGTAAGTTATAGTAAATGAAAATTATGATTTCCAATTCATAGATACAGAGTACTGACCTACTGACAATTAACCCCAAAATGAGACCTAACAATAATTCACTTTGCGTTATAGTTTTGTGCTTATTACCTAAGTTTATAATCGAACTTGATAATGTTATGATCATTAGATATTTCTCTAGGTCAAGACACATTTTTTAGTTCACTGCGCTAGCAACGATATACAAATAGGTATTTCTCTAGAACATTGTTTTTCAAAATGGGGCGTAGCAAGATGTAAAGGGGGGCGCGGACGCTGCGGCAAAATATTTCAGTATTTACCCCAAAATAGCAGAAAAAACATTGTAGGTAAATGTATTTAGCCTTTTCTAGTAGGTACTTATTAATCCGAAAACCCTATTTGGATTTAAGCAAACTGGACTTTGCTGGTGATTTACGTTGCGCGCTATCTGCTGTACAGCCTAGGATTAGAAATCGGGAGGGGAGGCGTGGGCGGTTTCATGGTAGGTCACGGGGGGCGCAACAAAAAAACTTTGGGAACCAATGCTCTAGAACAAGATGATCGGATAGCGGTAGGTACCTATACGAGTTATTACCGAACCTCTTCTTCATCTTCGTGTCATTTTCCTCCTGCCTGAGTGTCGTGACCACCTCCCACGAGCTTTTCCCTGATGATCTTATATCATCGTCCTCTGTCCTCGGCGGCATGGCGACATCACCATTATCATTTCATTATCATTACATAGTATAAAACAAAGTCGCTTCCCGCTGTCTGTCCCCATGCATGCTTATATTTTTAAAACTACGCATCGGATTTTGATGCGGTTTATTTTAATAGATAGAGTGATTCAAGAAGAAGGTTTATATGTATCCTCCCACCTGTGCGAAGACGGGGCGGGTCGCTAGTCATTGAATAAAAATACATAAATACATGTGCCAATATCTCCTAGAAAAGTCTAATAACTCACTTTATGCAATGCACATTATGTAATTTATTAAAGTAGATTCCACGACTACAGTCTAGACCATATTTTCTCAAACTTATAGCTGCTGCCCCTGTTGAACATAAAAGAAGGTACTTAATTGATAAATTGAGCTATTAAACAGGTTTTTATTATTTAAGGGATAAAGTCGTAGGTTTGCTCTCCTCTTAAACTTTGAGACAGATTGTTCGATCGTGTGTCGTATAAATAAATATTACTTTCGTATTTGTAATTGTAACCAGATTTAAGACTGTTTATTTTTCTAAAATTGCAAAAGAAACCATGACGTCTTACGGTCTTAACCCATTTTAATTTAACGGCGCTTTGGAGGATAAGTACTTATTAAGGTAACACATGTTTTAGATTCAAGTAACGCAGCTTGAAAAGACGCAAGAGATGGTGAAACATTCATAAATTTAAATATTCGGCGGATTGAACAATGAACTTTTAAATCTGGCGTGTCCGCACTCCGCAGGTCTGCGGCGTCCTACACAGATCCTTATAAAGCGTTAGACGTGGCAAGGTTACACCCACATCACTCTACTTGGTGACTCAATCCACGGGCCTTCTGCCTCTTAATTAGATTTATGCTTACAATTTATCTTCTGATTTAAAGTTTTCCTAAGAAAGTTTTCCTTGTGGCTACAAGCTAGAAGGATTCTCATGTAACTCGATGAAAGCAAAGAAAATTATTAAAAATATCACTGCTGAACATGAGGAATTTCATATTTTCGAGCTGTATGTAGGTATGTTTAACTATATTAGAAGACTTCATGTGGATGCAGACTTAAGCCATGTATTCACTGAGCAACAATGTTTCGGAAACATAGTTTCTGAAGCATCACGTAGACGTTTCCAGGAACTGATTTGTTTCCATGTTCCACAAGGTAGTGATTACAGAAACAAAACAATTTTCTCTGAAACATTATTTTTTGATTCGAAAACACGTAGATTTTGATATGTACTGATACAGAGTTTATAAAAAATTGTTGCTCAGTGAATAGTTCTTACTGTACGTAAGAATAGCCCCAATTATTTATTTTTATTTCTCCAGTTGCACTAGGTTTCAAAAAATATATTCATCCATATTATATTAATAAAAAAATACATTTTGGCACAATTCCACATATCTAAGTTAGTACATATGTCATACCGAACAGTCATGGTAACCAATGAGATTAAATATCTCCGTATTTGTCTGCTTATTATTTAAAAATGAAGAAAGCCGTAAGATATTCCTAGCGCATAAAAATATATATGTACTCCGAATGTGTGCCAATTACTTCATATCGTAGTCTGTCTGGATCTATTCAGTATGATCTAGTAAGTACAGTACAACTATTTCTTTAGCGATTTACAAAACTGAACCGAACGTTGCGTTGCCCAACCGGAGTATTTAGACCTGTCAACCGGTCAATTGGCAAACCACCGGAAAGCAAACCGTATTATCAGTGCCATAAAGGTGACTAATTGAGCAGAATGCGCGGATGTGGAGCCGTCTTGGCGCAATATGCCACGAGATATAGCTGGTCTGTTATATAAGATTGAGTCGATGAAGTGTCTATGGGAGAATTACTTTTAAATAAAACAAGATTCTGTTTAAAATTTCTCAGAACAAAAATACTTTTCTGTAAACAGAGAGAAAAATTTATAATGAGCTACTTATGTATTAAATATTAAATGATCTCCATTTAATAATAATTTAATTATTTGTGTATTGATTGAATTTATGACATTTTATTATTGTTTTGTATGACTATTATTTCATTTAATTGGTGTTTAAACTATTGTATTTTTTAATGATGTAACTTTACGTTTTGCAACATTTTTGACGTGTAGGTAACTCTATTGTTATCAATAAATGAGTATGAGTATAATATGGAACAGTATGTATCAGTGCATAAAGTTTGACGATAATCGTTACACTCTGCTGTATCGTCATGTAGTTTGCCAAACTGGCAAAATGTTTTCCTTCATCGTTTGAAGCCAACAATGTAGAGAAGATATAAACGCTATAAATAAAGACTAATATCATTGCTAGGTAAATATCAGGCATATCTATCGGTACTCCCAAATTTTAGTTTTAATAACCCAGAACAGTTGTAGAAATTAATTTCCAAAGGTGTGGACATAGTTATGTCCATGTTAGTTATAGTTATTGGTAGGTAGTCATAGTTATGGCGAGGACATAGTTATGTCGTCACCATGAAATCATAGCTACACCACAACTAAATGACGATGACTTTTTATTTATTTCATATTGGTTTGCGTTTGACTACACAGACCAGGGCTCTCTTACAGCCTGCTCTCTGTCTGTCTGTCTCTCTGGCTCTGATGGCATGTTATTAATCTTCAAGTTACTAACTAGGGTCGGCTTGTTATATCTTCAAGAACATTGTAGAGTTTCGTAACAGCCAATATGTAGCAAGCGCTCGAAATAGACGCGCGCAAGACCCAACCCGCGCTAATATGGAGCTAACACAAGTTGCTCAAACCGTTTCGAAAGCTAATAACTTCAACACTTCAGCGCTAAATGTGTACTTTTATTGACCAGTAGTTTCCTTGAGAATAAATTGCTGAAATAGCAAATTATTGGCCAATCGTAATTCGGCTATGACGGCAAACATTTGTAAAATATTGATTGGCTAGATACTTACTGCTTCCAACGTTTGCTTCTTTTCTCTCTTTGTACGTTTTAATTTTGTAGGATTCCAAAATCATTTTATTAATCTGACTTGATTTTGCAATTAGACGACGACGGTAGGTATTATGAAAAATATTGTTACTCGATGTTTGACAAATTGCCGGATTATAAATCTCTTTCTCTCTAAGATACTCGTAAGCATAACTTATTGATTGGATATACCTTTGTTTTAGTCTTACTCTGACCCTTGTCAATTGCAATTCACAATTTATCCATCGTACCATAATTTCTTAATTGTTTGTTTGTCACGATAGTTATTTTCTCTTTCTTTTTCCACCTATCAGCTATAAGATGTTCACTGCTGGTCTCTTCCCCTATAAATCTCTAATAGACCGATCGGTAGCGGCTTTCATCCAGGGCGATGCTGCGGTTATATTTCGTTTTATGTTTTCTTATTTATATAACACGTATTTCGAACTTAATGTAACTCTACAATTATGTGAAAATCCTTCATTGGACAACATTTACCCGCTCCACTGCGCAGACCACTTGTACTTAAATGTTTGAGCTATCCTTGCGGCAAGTTATTCCATGGTTGTGCACAATAGCACGTGCCAAGACAATGTAAACAGGCCCACTAGAATAACTCTAGTACCTACTATAGAAGAAACTAGTATACAGGGTGTTCCTTAATCTATATTATATTATGACTTTAGGTACGTATTGTAAATATAATGCCACGAAAAATTGCGGCTGAATTAGCTGTCTCTATTTTAGTCCTGTAATAAAAATTAGCCTGTGATAAATTTCTATAAGTCAGTAGTTTAAAAAAAAACACCATGTATTAGTTGTATAAATAGATTGATTAATTAATGTTAACTAGAACAGAAACTACAAACAACACAAATATGGCTTAAAGTACCGCTAGCTTAATCACTAATAGAGATCGTCAGTCAGTCAATCCATCCATATCACAATGTATAAATTCAAACCCATAACTAATAACTTCATCAAAATCGGATATCGGTAGTTTTGGAGAAAAACGGCAACATAGGTTTGCACAAACATCCTCTCACCCCAAACGCACCGTCTCCGTTCCGTCGTGGGTAATAATTAGAAACAGATCGTAAATAAGTTGAAACTAATTATCGACATAGTAATAATTTTATCTAATTTGGGTGAAATCTAGGCATAATTATACATTTATAGGCTACTTTCTAGAATAATGTACGAAGCGTAAACCAACAGAACACTGCAACTTGCAGTGTCAATATTTTTAGTAAATACTCGTATCTACCTACATTATATTTTCTCTACCTTGTAAAGAGTAAAATTGGTTTGAAATATTTGTATAATCTAAATTTTAAATCATTTCCACATTTGGCGATTAAAAAAGTAATCATAGTCAATATGCAAACGAAATTACCCATTGCATAGAATTATAATGAAACAATCATACAAAAATATAATAAACAAAGTGGGTCATCATCAGAAATTCACGCATCCATCGTTCCCAAGATCAGCGATGCAAGCATGGGCACACAATAGACAAAAAGTCTGTTTTTCATTGTATTTTTATTGTTTGACCATGTCCGACCTCAGGCGCGGATTCAGACCTCTACAGTTTATGGGCACGACTACCCAATATTCGGCCAGGAGTTAGCTGAACCAAACCATAGTGAAATTCCGAATCATACAACTTGGTGGCTGTGATGTTAGCTACAAGCTGCGGATTACCCTATCCTCGCATAGCTGATAAGTGAGCTTCAGTCGGGATTGGGCTATTCGCAACTTGTTTGATTTGATGATGACTATAGTGATCGTGTTGAAAAGGGGTGATGGGTAAAATAAAACCTTGTGCAAAAAAAACTGACACTTAAGAAATACATATAATTATACTGACCCGGTGAACTTCAACTGTCAATGACAACTTTTAGATGCAGGAACATTTTGTATGGGAAAATGAAATTAATGTTTTTATTATTTTTCTTGCAACTGTTATAAATTTTCTCAAAGCTAAATTGGTCTGTTCTCGAGTTTTAGCTAGACTTACAACCACGATTCATTTATATTTATATAGATTGCTATGTACATACTATTGTAATGAATTGACCACAATGATGGAGAACATAAATTGGTTCACAGGTACTACCTAAAAAAATGTTTCATTTTTTTCGGTAGTACCTGTGAACTAATTTATGTTCTTAAAAAAATGTTTCATTTTCTTCCCGGAAGCGGTTCGAATGGCAGATAAAGCATCGACATGAAAAAAAAATATTTTTTTTGAAGATTTAGGTTTGGGTATGCCCATAAAGGGGAATCCGCGCCTGTCCGAACTCTCATGCCTATGGTTTTATTAATTAGCGGCGGTATTGTGACAATAGAAAAGGCTTTTTGTAAATTTTTTACGTCATTCGATTAGTTTGAATTCCATTTTTAGTGGTGTTTTGGACTCCATTTGGTTTGCATAGCTCGAATGAAATTGCAAATCTTAACGTTACTATTTAAGTCAAGTTATATTTAATTTGTTTAACGTATACATATGTATGTAATTCATTACCTAATCTTTTTAAGATAGTTTGTTTTAGATAATAAAAATTCCAAATGCGTGTTCACAGATACTAGAACAGGAAAATAAGATAATAAAAAAAACAGTTGAGCTATTTAAAAAGTGTACAAAGTAACAAGAAACAGACCAAAAAATAATTATCTTTTTTTATTGAATAAATATACCAACTTGCGAATTCAAAAAACAAACCTTCATTCATTTACTCTGAAATCAATACTTTATTACCATAGAGAAATAATAAGCTATTCTAGCTATTTATAACACAATAAAACCCAGACGAATGCAAAACTATCAAATAATGTAGTAATGTATCTTTAGAACAACTTTACTTTTAGAACGCATATTATTGTTCTCATTTTCTTCGAAATGACATTTAAACAAAATGGTGCTTAAGTAACTTGAAATGCTTTATTAAAAGACAACATAATTTGGTATGACATTAATAAATTTTTAATTAGTAAGGTGTCCTCAAAACTAGACCTGGGTTTTGTCTTTATAAATAAATTTGTGTACCAGTTTCTATACGGAAACAGCACCAAAATGTAAATACAATTCTGTTATTATTTGAGCAGTTGTGCCAACAGCCCAGAGTCACGTTCCAATATCGAAGCAGGCGTTGGCTATGAGGGAAAACGCATAAAATATCCCTTCATCATCATTAAATCAGCCATAGTAGGTATGTACACTATACTGGGCACAAACTTACGCTAAGAGAAAGAGTTTGTACAAAAAGAGAAGGTCGTAGGTGAGGTCGCCCTAGTGGCATTTTACTAATTTTGTTTGGTTGACAACACTGCTCTGTCATAGCTAGTACAACTAAAAGTGTTTGATACCTAGTAGACACCAATTCGGTTTTCATAGTACACGCGTCTACCATGTATAGTCGGTACATTGGCTGCTGATTAAAATCTTATTGTTAGTTCACCGTAACGCCACGACGATTCTGTATATTTCATACTCAGCTAATAATAAAATTAAATATTAATCCTTAAACATATTCGACCTATTCGATTCATGGGCCCCATATCGAATAAGAACCCTAAAAGAAATGAACGTATCTAACAATATCTCAAAACTTATTAGCAATCCTACCAAGCTTACTCGTGCCAAGTGTGTTATAAAAAACATTTTCTTCTATGCCATAAAGAAGTATTTATTTTGGTTTCAGGAACAAAGATGCAAGAACCCTCCCACGGCGCCACAGAAAATCGAAAGAGTCATCACATTGTGTCAAGATGAGATAAAGCTGTCTATTTTACGAGGTATAACATTTATACATTACCTATATTATCGATGATAGAGATACACCTTTGAAGTGTGACCAAACAAACAAAAAAGTAAAAATTGAATCACATTCAAAATACTCGTAGGCTTATATTTAAAAAATAAACGAAGAAATTTTGGACAAAAGTACCAGGCGCTCAGAACAAAACAGAGCTTTACTTACCTTTTCAATAGTGTAGGCTATGTTGTCATCGATGAGTAAATTTCTGCGCGACTGAAGTAATAAATCAAGAGTATTTTATCTGGAATTAACAGTAGGTAGCAATCTTTCTATCATTTCAGCTTTAGCCGGGATTACTTGGGCACCTCAATTTAATTTATTTTACCTACGACGGTAGCTGATCCGTGATTTTCCATGCAAACGTATTACGCTGTTTTCTTCTTCTGAAAAATGCTTCAAGCGCTATAATTTTTTGCCATAAAACCTAATTTAGCTGTCCTACTTAAAATGTTAAAGAAAAGGAATATATTTTCCAACCTGCGTCCAAAAAAACTTATAACGAGTATGTGGCTACTCCTAGCTGAAAAGCATTATGAAACAACATCCATCAGCCAAAGGACGTCCACTGCTGGACATAGGACTCCCCTATGGATCTCCAATAAGACCGGTTGGAAGCGGCTTGCATCCAGCGCGATCCTGCGTTCTTAATGAGGTCATCCGTCCACATTGTGGGTGGACGTCCTACACTGCGCTTGCCGGTACGTGGTCTCCACTCGAGAACTTTTCGACTCCATCAGTCATCAGTCCTCCGCGCTATGCGCCCTGCTCATTGCCATTTCAACTTGCCAATCCGTTGGGCTATGTCGGTAACTTTGGTTCTTCCATGGATCTCCTCATTTCTGATTCGATCCCGTAGAGAGACTCCGAGCATAGCCCTCTCCATAGTTCGTTGGGCTACTTGGAGTTTATTAATAAGGCCCATGGCCCAATCAAAGTTATCTCAACATAAAACCTCCAAAACACGCGTCGATCCAAACTCGACCAGTGACGGTCATGCGTTGTCAAGGTCGGCGCCTGCACGCAACACCTGGTGAAAGTAAACGACTTTGCCGACTGCAGCCGCGAGGATAGGACGCACATTCAAATCGACCACTACAATGCAAGCATTGATGTTACATAAACAGTAGCTGTAGTAGTGCACTCCATCTTAGGAAGTTGTATTAATTATTTACCAACTAACAGTAGGTACGCTCTCGATTGTTAATCATCATTGCTAAGAGACAATCCAGAAGGTTTAGATATCGGGGTATGATGGACCATGTAGACAGGTTTCATCATCTTTCAGTTTCGGGGTGGGAGAGATGTGTTAATGGAATTTAACCCTGTTTACCCCATAAATCCTCCCCCTGGCTACGCTCGTGCCTACGTAGTTAATTTCACTACGGATAGGCGTCGTTTTTTCTTTTGTACCATCTCTCTCCATCCTAAGGTTGCTTGGAAGAAATCACTTTCAGTGATAAGGCCGCCGGTTGCTTCACATATTGTAGCATCTAATTTTCTCTATTTTTATGTTTTATGTGTGTGTGAATCAATAAAGAGTTTATTCATCTATCTATAGGTTTACTTATAGCAAAATTTAAATATGTACAGAAAATATTACTTCATTAAAAAGAGAAAATCTATCTATCTTCTATCTATCTATGTAAAAATGAATCGTGGTTGTTAGTCTCGCTAAAACTCGAGAACGGCTGAACCGATTTGGCAAATTTTGGTCTTGAAATTTTTGTGGAAGTTAAGGCATCGAGCTATATTACTACGTAAATATTTCCTCAAAGAGTTAAGGGAAGGTTTAAATGGTGAGAAATTTTATAACAGTTGCGAGAAAAAACCAACAACATGGATTTCATTTTCCCATACAACATTTTCCGGCATGTACAAAATGTCATTGACACTTGACAGATGGTGAGATGAAGTTCACCGGGACTGCTAGTATTCTATACTTTTCACAATTTGCTAATCTTTCGCACTGTTACCTAGTAGAACTTCATTAAAACCTGTCTATAACTACGACCAATCGAAATGCATTATGGATATTATTTGATGCTGAGGGACGTGGTAGAGTAGTATTGCAAAAAAACTTGCAATCGAATTGATAACCTCTTTTTTGGAATTCAGTTGAAAAGGTTACTACGTGGTTACTACTCATACTGGTGGCTAAAATAGTCTGGTGTTCACATGAATTACGATAATCTTAAACTTCAAAGCTATGCCAACATTAAGCCCGATTACAGAGGCGCCAGCGTAATTATGTTAGCTAAATAGCATAGTTCTGTTTCTTTTTCACTTTAGGCATTCGATGGAGAGTACACTTTTTACGTTGCTATTTAATTTACGCTGGCGCCTCTGTAATCGGGCTTATTATGTACTTAAATCGAAAATTGAAATGACAATATTGTCTTGGGTGTTAAATTTTATCCACTGTTATTAAAACGTTAAATTTTCATTATTTTTTTAAAGTACCTACTTAAAGAATCGCGAACTTGTAAGTAATGACTATTTCCGCATGGATGCTTGTACCAAGACTTCAAATAATAAATCAAAATATGATGGGAAAACTATAATTTCGATTAATTAACACATAATAGGTGTCAGAAAACGCATTTTGCTTCTTGTAAAGTTATGATACATGCAAGTGTTTACTGTTTACGACGATTTTGCAGTTAGTGCTCAAATAATAAGATTGTGCAAATTGCTGGATATGATTTATGATGATTAATATGACGTTTCGCAACTGTACAGTATTATTAAAACATTCCTGAGATTAGTGTATAGCACTTACGATCATAAAATAATCAAACGGACCTTGGTATAGCTTCCTAAATAACTTTTGTCGAGTTTTTAATGAATGTTTAATTAATATTCTAATTTTATTAGTTCGATTTCGTAACGTGTGGGTAATCAAGCGCAAAGATCAAAATGCGTAACATATTTTAAATACCTGTCAAACTACGTCTAAAATTAACCTACTTATTTTAACTTTGCTTTCAAAACTCATAAAAAAAAATCATCTGTTCTATACATTTTGTCGCGGGTGAATGATATTTTTCCATGAAACCACTTTTTTTTTGAGTTTTGACAAAAGACGCAGAACAAAACTTGTTAGTTTTGATGTATAGAATTAGCCCCTAAAAGGACACTAATTGAATAGGAATAACCCTGTATATTACGCTATCATATCAACTTATGTCTACAGGGTGTTTTCTCCATATAAGCATCATTATAACCAACTTTTACCGTGGAGCCAACCTCGAAATCGCAATAAATAAACAGCTAGGTATTCTACACATTTTCTCGGGAGTCGATAAATTTTCTTCATGAAACTGCTGATGTATTTTCACGAAAACCACCTGCACGGGAAGCATGGCAAAGGGATAAATTGTCTTTCCACCATGACATCTCCTCAAAAGGGAAATAAAGTATGGATCGACAATGACAATTGTCATTAAAAGTGGATAAAATGGTTTTCTCCCTTTGCCGTGCTACCCGTGTTTTTTTGAAATAAAATAGCCTCTAGCCAGCACCTACTTAAAAATCGTGTCTGCTGAGTCCTCAAACACTGCATTTTTCATCACCTCATATTCAAATATTTACATACACATTGACACGAATATTATCGTGTGAGAATACGAATCCGTTCACTATTCGACTGGTCTTAACCTTGTCTTAATTATCATCTTCTTATAAAGGTTACATACATTGAGCTAGGAACTCTGGATTCGGACCTTGATTTTTGTGTCAAACAATTTGTAATTTTTTGTCTTCCTGAAAATATAAAACATCAATGATACGAGTAGATTGACTATTATTTTTAAGTAATACATATTTAGGATGCAATATACTCATATGAAAGCTAAAGAAGTAGGACGTAAACCGTAGTGATCTAGTGGTAGTGTCGTGTGTTCGAATCCCTATCCAGTACCAATGAGTTCTTTAGAATTGTTGTATGGATTTTCATACCACTGGTTTTTCGGTGACGGAAAACATCGTGAGGTAACCTGCATACGTCCGTGGAAGAAATTCGATGACGTATGTGAATCCACCAACCCGCACTGCGCCAGCGCTATGGATATGACCCAATCACCCTTCGTGGGTAAGCCTACGTCCTGCAGTGGATCATTTAAAAACAGTACAGTACAGGATATAAACGGCAATATACAAAACTGCAAAAAAGGCAAGAGGTATGTCCTCGATATGCTCCAATCGTATTTTGAGAAGGATGATAATATAAAGCGGCATGCACAAGAACTGATATATGATTAAAATTATTATGGGTACGAATGTTGAAGTTTATTTGTGAAGGTTCTATGTGGAGAAATAATAATCTGCAGTTAACTAAAGAAGCATATAATGTAGTAAAGTACAATGATTCATTAACTTTTCTTTTTCTACGATCTTGATGTACAGAAGTTATCGCCATGTAAATGAAATGATAAGAGTCCGAGTTTTCCTCCTTGGGAAAATCCATCACATGTTTTCTCTAAAACGAGTGAATTGAATAAAGTTTTTTATTATAATATGTACTCGTATGCACTATACAGTTACAATGGCATCGCACTAATTAATGAAGAATGTTTCAAAGATTTTTTCTCTTGACACTAACAAAATAAAATAATATTGTCAATTAGCTTTTCTTTTAATACTACATTTAGGTATGCAAATGGTAAATAAAACTTTTCCTATAGCGAATAGACTAATATGTCCACTCCTTTATCTTGTAGACAACTTATAAGGAAGGTTGGCATTAACAGTAATATCTGAGATCACGTCTGACTCATGTGGGCCGGTAACATGCGGAAAGAGCCGATACTATGTTAACAATTAGCTTGTGACGAATGGTAATAGATAGCCTAGTTTAGATGAACTCGTACTTGCTTGTACCCATTGTGTTTTGTTAGCACGTACCAAGATAGATGAGAACATTTAAGATACAGTAAGCCCGATTGCAGAGGCGACATTGTAATTAAAATAGCTAAATAGCATAGTTCTGTTTCTTTTTACTTTAGGCATTAGATAGAGAGCACGCTTTTTACGTTGCTATTAAATTTACGCTGGCGCCTCTATAATCGGGCCTATTATCTGCTTAGTCTAAAAGGAATCTTGAAAGAATTTCCAGACTAATTTCACCACCAAAATAACGAAGAAATAAAAGCGAAATTGAATAAAAAAGAAATGTTCGCATTGATATGAAAGATTACACATACGTACAAATATAACCTAATCATAATAAGTGTAGTACCTACATCGGAAATGGTTTTATTGAAAGAAAGACGAAATATTTAAAGGTTTAGAAAAGAGTAAGCAAAATAACTAAATAATAATACTTATAGTGATTGTGAGGTGAGGATGATGTATTTTGAAAAAGCAAGGAAGCAATGCAATCTATAAACATATCTTTTAAATCTGCGAGAAAAAAATTTTAGAATGCTGTTACTTATATAAGGATAATATGATTAAAGATAACTTACAATGTGTGAACTAATTTGTTATTTTTGGTAGACTCAAAGAAACCGTTAATTAGGTCTGTAGTGCCTTAATTTTGGTATCAAAAGATCTAAACGCCAACAATTTAGTGTCAAACATTCAATAAACTACCAAACATTAAAGGACAGAATTCAAAACAGTTGAAGAACAAAAAAGACGCTCGCGCTTATTGCGGGACTTCAGATTTTTACGCATTGCCATCGTACCTAATTAGTCCCTGTAATACTCTTTAATTTTCTCTAATTAAGGCTTTAAAGGCCAATTTTCCCGAGCAAATTAAAAAATATTGTAAAGCAACTGTAACCAGCATTCTGAACTTTTTGCCTGCGCTTACGCATGATGACATCAGTGAAAGGCTGTTATGTGGTTCGTTTTTAAATTGAGCACAGAAGTGCTTGTGTTCGTATAAAAATTAACTTTGCATGTGGAATATGATAATTTAATTTGCTTCATTTAATAGTTACACCATAGAGATATAATATACAGGGTCATCTGCGTACCCTAAGAAAAAAAAACGCGGTTTGTCGAAAATACCAGGTATTCAGATAAACTTATACTTTAAAGAAAATTTCTAATGAGATATCAAAACCGTTAGAGCCATTTCGGAGATCCGAATATTGAACGAACAATTAAATATATAATAGGTACCTGTTTATAAGAATCTCTCGTTTGGCATACAAGCTGATATGCCTTTGGTTAGCTAAGAAGCTGTCTTGATTATAAATTATAAGACACAGAAATACGAGTATTTTATTTCAGTAAACATTCAACGCAGTATGGATTTAGATCTTATAGCAAAAATAAGAACTGTCTAAAATATCAAGCAAGTAAGTATGGATTGATGTCAAAATATATACAATTATACAATCTATGTAGGTGAATAAATTATTTTGGAGCCACATGAAAATAGTCTTTGCTTACGATGCAAACTCGGACTAAGTAATTCTCAAATACTAAACTTGAATGAAATGCGCTTACATTAACATAAAACTAGTTTTACGTATTTGATTCTTTGAATGTATTGTAAATAACAATTCATGCTAAAAGCTCTACGATATTGCATAATAGAAAATCAAACATATTTCGATAGAGTTCCAAACAATGTGCGAATTTAAAATGAGACAGATTTTTGTATTATACTCGATATCGTTAAAACAATTACTTATATCAAATGCTATAAATTTTCACGAGAGAAAATATACTCTTACAACACATAAGTATAAAACCTTTTTACCCATCTAGCATATTATGCAAATTTTGTGCATTCAACACAAATCACACGTATTGACAGTGTGCAATTCCTAGCATTTCTGCGACCTATTTACCTAGAGCTTGCATAATCCTTGCATAAGGCTGCATACAGCATGCGATGCTCGCTCACCTACAACCACCTCTGCGGTTAGGAAATTACCTATTGCATAGATGCTCCCGGTACTTTCTACACCAGAACATAATCATTTACTTAATTCGGATGGGTGGAGACATAATTAATAAATCAATTTCGATGTTGCAGTTGTTACTTTGCAAATTGCGTTTTGCAAATGTGCTAGTATTGTAGCAAGCAGAACTGGTTTTGTATCTCGTTAGTAGTAGCAATATTTCATCTAGATTCAATAATTATTTTTTTGTAAAAAAACAGCGTGACCGACTTCAACCGTGTACAGAATTCGCGAATATTTCGCACGGATCGATGTAGCATTTTTCACATTATTGTTGATTTATCAAAAATGTCGCAGCCGATTTCAATAAAATTTAAATGAAACTAATTTCGAAGTATAGTCTTTCCAATAAATAAAGAACTATTGAAATCAGACCACTACGTAAAAAGTTATGCGTGGTTATACATAAAAAAATTACTACCTACGCGTCGAATTGAGTATCTCCTCCGTTTCGTCGGTCAAAAAATACTTGATGGAGAGCTAATTTTTGATAGAGCTCAATACATAAAACTGCAAAATTATGTTATTTTCATGTTACGTTAAAACTGTTAGAATCAAGCCAGTATCTAAAAAAAAAACGAACAAAAATGCCTACTAAAACCTTGGAAGAAACAAGAGAACACAAGGTGTAAAATAAGCCTTATTTTAGATACGCGGAAATTCGCTGGATGAAAGTCGCTCTTGGTGATCAAAAATAAATAAAATGTTCTCTACCGCCTTAGAAATGAAACTCAATAATTTTTATGATATATCTATTTGTGTTGGCGTGAATGCACTATGGGTTACTGCGCAGCAAACAAATTCTTCACTTAATTTAGATGGATCTATTGAATCTTTAAACCTGAATTAAGGTAGTAGGTATCGTCAACCTACAGGTACAAAGGTATGAAGTAATGTTCATACAAACACTTTGTACTCCATACCCTTGTACTAAAAACTGTCAAATTAGTCAAGCTTCCAAAACCAGAACTTATGCAAACGGCAGTTTCAGAAATAGAGGAAACTTGCTCCATTGGGTCTTACTTCCTCCGATTGTGGGCAGTCAGCAATTAGCCGATAGGATGTTGTAAAACTGATAATTAATCAATGTAAGCTCATGAATATTGCAAGCTGGTATTCAATCTGGCAATGAAATAGTCACGCGATGATTTGTGCATCGTTACTTACGTAGATACATGCTTCGGTCGTGTGAATTTACCTTTTCTTTTTTACCTATAAAGGGTTATCTGCTTACCCTGTATTAAGGCAAGAGGGGGTAAGCCAACATTTACTATGGTGCCATTTGGCACCATAGTAAACCCTCGAACTTCACCATAGTATTTACTATGGTGAAGTTCGAGGGAAAAAAACCGCAGTTCCATAGAAAATTGCAACTCGGAATAGACAAGATGCTAAAAGAATGAAACAGCTGATATTTTTGTCTCGAATTCCGGGTTGGCCCCATATTGAAAGTGATTCTTAATGATGGGCTGATTCACCTTCTTCCGGCTCTGGATAACCCTGTATTTTGCTATTTTCTACGTTTATTCGTACCGGCAAGCACAGTATATAGGACTTCCGCGGACAATGTGGACGGTTGGCTTGATTACACCCCAGCACATCATAGGGATTATCATTATATCCACTTTTAATCTCAGTTGTCAACGTTCCATACTCTTTCCTCTTCTAGGGAATAAATTAGTGGAAAGATATGTTATCTATTTGCCATGATGGGTGCAGAAATGTGCTAGATGCACGTTTGCCAAAAATAATACTGTACGTTGATGTTATCTATGGACGACTAAAAATCAAAATTTTATTTATTGTCAAATTCAAATAATAAGTACATCATAAAAACTTAGACGTTATTCCCAAAAATGGGTACAAGCACCTGTAAGAGTATCTTGGGGCTTAGGCATTCCCATACAGTAAAGTACAGCTTCAGAGAATCGAGTTGTTGAAGTCCTTTTTGCGATAAACAATTAAAACATTTGTCTTGACCGCAGGAATCGAACCTGATTAAAGCGGTCCCCAAACAAAGGCGGTACGAGCGGTAAAGCGGGCGAGCGGTCATCTGTATTATACTGATTGTCTAAGAAGGGCTCATCCGTTGAGTAATTTTAAAGATATAAGCATACTTACATAGTGACAGACAGCGGGAGCGACTTTGTTTTGTACTATGCAGTGATCTAAGAAGGGCTCACACACTGTGTGACTGTCACTGTGTGTTAGACAACCAGTACAATACAGATGACCGCTCGCCCGCTTTACCGCTCGTACCGCCTCTGTTTGGGGACCGCTTAATATTCTCAGGTTCATGATTTTATCACTACATAGTATAAAACAAAGTCGCTCCCGCTGTCTGTCACTATGTGAGTATGCCCTATATCTTTAAAACTACTCAACGGATTTTGATGCGGTTTTTTACATAGATAGAGTTATTCAAGAGGAAGGTTCCGAAGGTTTATATGTATAATAGACTTGTTGGTTCAAACGGAGATAAGAGAGACCTTTGCCACGCAGTGTGACAGCACAAATTAAAAGCTTAAAAACCTAAATTGACCTTAACATACATATTCATTAATAATTAGCCAAGTGCGAGTTGGACTCGCGCATGGAGGGTTCCGTACTGTATAGAAGCCCCCATTAAAAATTTATTTTATTTTAATTATTTATTACGGAATTGAAGATACAATTAAATATTCTGTGAATAGTACTTTTAGTATTTGTTGTTATAGTGGCAACAGAAATACGTCATCTGTGAAAATTTCAGCTTTTTTGATATGACGGTTCATGAGATACAGCTTGGAGACAGGCAGACGGACAGACAGACATACGGACAGCGGAGTCTTAGTAATAGGGTCCCGTTTTTACCCTTTGGGTACGGAACCCTAAAAAGTGCCTCGGTGAACTCGATATGAGAACCCAGTATTCGATACAAGTGTTTTCACTTTTAAAGTTAACTACATAATTCGATTTAAATTGGCGTGTTTACATACGAATACGATTATAATTACGTAAACTCGGCATGATATGAACAGGCGTGGAATGAAAGTTAACATTTACTATGGTTAATTCTTGTATTTGCCTTGAAAATATAATATACTTTAAAACTTTACTTTAAAATATACCTATAAAACAATAAATTTATCATAATTGATATTATTAACCACTTTAGAAATCGAGTATGTTCTTAGGCTTAGTTATTACCGTAGTAAGTAGTAGTAAGCGTATGGAAACAATACAAATCAAAATCGTTGTGCTACTTTTTGAAGTAGCACTGACTTGACAGTACTGGATCGGCGTTTTTGATAGTCCAATGCTGAACATGTGTCTACCCACGGAGGGCCTTTGAGCCATATCCACAGCGCTGGCCCAGTGCAAGTCGCTGGATTTACATTTACGATTTTTGAAGTGAAACTTCTAATGCGACTTCCAACAAGGTTACGTTTAACGCTACCATGGAGTGGGTATGAAAGCACTGTTGCGTCGAAGTTTCACTTCTTCCGCGTGGAGGGACTCCACTTGCATTTTTTTTTCTGCGGTTGTAGGACGGAGGTCGCCTCACGAATTCACGATGTAAAAAATCCATACATAAATCCACAAGAACTCTTAAGTACGGGACCGGACCCTCAACCTCATGATTGTAAGCCGAGCAAGCCGAGCCGAGAGAGGCTGTGGTGGCATCGTAGGTATGGAAGTAGTAGTAGTAGAAGTAGTCTAGTAGTAACGATGCCACCTCGGCTTCTCCTGAAATGACAGTGTTCTTATACAAGCGTGAAACTAAAATAATCGGCCAAGTGCGAGACGGACGCGCGCACGAAATGTACGTACCGTATGGTAGCCACCCTTCATATGTTTTATTTTAGTTATTTATTTTGAAGGGAATGTAAAACCTAATACTTTGTGTATATTTCAAGCATCTTCCTGTTGCCGTCATTAACATCGAGCAAAAATCATGTTACTTGTATAGGATCCCTCCTTAAATATTTAAATTAATTATTTATTTTTTAAGTATATGTTTATCTAAATATTCTTTGAAAATTTCAAGCATCTATCTGTCACCGTTATTAATAGCGAGCGTAAAACGGCTAAAAATTCAGGTATGTTGTATGGGAGCACCCCTTAATTATTTTTTTCTGTTTTTAGTATTTGTTGTTATAGAGGCAACAGACATACATCATCTGTGATCAAAATTTCAGCGTTCTAGCTATCACCGTTCTAGAGATAAAGCCTGGTGACAGACAGACAGACGGATAGCGGAATCTTAGTAATAGGGCCCGTTTTACCCTTTGGGTACGGAACCTTGAAAACGACAAAAGGCCCCAGGCCCATCTTGACCTAATATTGAATGGTTAACTGTCTCATTTCCAGAGGCGCTGGACGTGATAAAGGAAGAGCACACGATGCCGACTCAGAGGAAGCGCAACAAGAGAGAAGTTCCCTTCACGCATGACGAGAAACGGATCGCTGGGGTCGGTACCTATCATTTAAATTTCGTATACTTGATTCTAGCAAGTAACGTAATTATGAACATATCACTATTTTTGTACGTTTGGTCATGTCAAACATTTTAAGGCGGCTTAAAATCTCAGATGCCAGAGCTAGCCACTCGGCCTATTCAGAAGCCTCCACTTTCGTCAGTTTCATTCAATTTTTTAGGCCTAATCATGCCACTTGTGGACTAATAGCAGTCCTTACCTTCACGTCTCGTCACGTGAGACGGTACGGTTTAAATTGACTGTACTGATCAGTGATCTTACCTCTACATTTATGGCTGACTTATCTACTGATAATATTTCTTCTTTCTTTTCGATCATCATGGGTGTTTTGGAAACTGAAACCAGTTCCTAGTTGGTTTCAGTTTCGGCGGAGGGTGCTTAGCACTAAGAAGACAATAATATTAAGGGAGCGTGGCAAAAAATCTGTTTATTTTTTGGAAAGCCTAAGTAAATAAAGAGAATCAATTTGTTATGCAAACGACAGCAGAGCGAGCGAGTTATGTGTGTTTTTCTTATAGCTGTTCCATTATATCTCTAAATGAATATCTTTGACTAGCTTCTTACTGTGGTATACTTGGTGTAATCAGTAAATGTGGGTAGACTTGGTTTAACGTATTGTATGTAGGTTGGGAAGGAAAATTATTAAATAAATCAGTTCCGTCACCGACCTCTTCGTTTCACTTGCCGCTCCGCCGAATATTCCCTGAATATTCTCTTACTTTAAAAAAAAACGACAAATTATTTAGCAATTAAGTGTTAATAACAAAACTATGGACTATATTATAATAGCTAAACAGAAGTGTTATATTTTTTCCAGTGTCTGCTGCAGTGCGTCTACCGGAAAGTGAAAGCAGTAAGTACTCTCGGTTTTCTACGGCGCGGGCGCCAGTTCATTCTCCACAGTGTACGCTGATTCCCAGATAATGCGGATTACTTCTCTGGGTTATTGTGTAATGAGATGAGACGGTATCTATAATTGCTTCATTTACTGAGAATTCAAGGCTCGTTTTAGCGTTTTAAAAAGTACTTATGTCGAAAATGAAAACGGAGGTTGCACACTCTGACACCAAGGCTAGCCACACGGCCCATACGAACTTACTTACTTTTTATATCGAAAATCTTTTTCAAAAGGTGTGCATTCTATAGGTATTTGTCGTGTTTATGTCTGTGGTCTAGTAGTTCCCAAAGCAATCTACTGTATTGATGTTGATGCTGATTTTTCTCTTTAAACGTTTGTATGATCAAGAAAGGTTTTAGCTGTAATTTCAAAAGTGGTTCAAATACATTGCCACAAACTTATCTGACCCGGTGGCGGGTTCGCTACTATCGTTTATATTGTTGCCAATATCTTATGTTATGCCAAAATTCATTTTTATAATTATGTATGTTTGTGCATCCATTTCTTCGGCCACCGGGTCAGATAAGTTTGTGGTTCTGTAACTCTTGGTGTATACAGGGTTTTTTCTAATCAATTAGCATCCTTTTAGGGGCTTATTCTGTGCATCAAAACTAACAACTTTTGTTCTGCGACTTTTGACAAAACTCAAAAAAAAAATTTGCTGTTCCATACATTTTGTCGCGGGTGAACGATATTTTTCTATGGAACAGCAAATTATTTTTTTGAGTGTTGTGAAAAGTCGCAGAACAAAAGTTGTTGGTTTTTATGCACAGAATAAGCCCCTAAAAGGATGCTAATTGATTAGAAATAACCCTGTATATTAAAAACGTTGATATACAGGAGATGTCGAATTTGTATTTAAAAAATAGTTTCACATGAACCCAAGAACAGTACAAGTCTTTCGTTTATATTACAAATAGAATAGTAAAGTGCCTCATAAAGCCACAGATCAAATAAGTTCTCGAAATAGGTTTTATATCCCTCAAATAAATTGTTATTAAATCCCCGGTTTATTGTTAGGCGTTCCTGTCTAAAGCGAAGTCGCGCCATCCATAAATGAAAAAGAAAACGAGCAAAATTCATTTTAAATCGAGTTTTAATGCTTTATAACTCTGTCACGAGCTGATTGCTCCAATTTGTTAACTATAAAACATGGGACGGCGTCGTAAATACCAAAAAGAAGTATCCTTTGCCCTATGTGTTCAACTGTTCCACTAGTACTCGTACGCATCAAAAATTCCCATACTTGAGATATACTACCGCCATAAAAGTCGCTCCAACACACTCCAATTTGTATTTTATTTCGCTTATTCCGCCGGTGCATTGTCTGGTATATTCAATTTAATAGTTCGAGGATTTCGCGATGTTTCACTTTTTGCGGTATAAATTTTATTTTGCTATGAATACGCGTACTTTACGTCGCGGATCGCTTGCTCTCGTGTCCGCTATTGATACGTTCAGTTAGGCTCGTATTTTGCGTCGACATAATATACAGAGTTAGACAACACATGCGAGAAAAACAAGCATCCCACAGGATCCTTAATTTTATCCTGGATAAAAAGTACGGTAAAAGACCTTCGAACAATATCCATGACAAAAATCTATTCGAGTCGTTACCCTATTACTACGTGAAAGAGGAACAAACAACCAATAAACTAACAAACACACTTATAATGTTAGTAAAGATTATCTATAATTAAAACAGTTGGATTAAACAGAAAATACTACAATCAGAACATAGATAGGTAATCTGTATCTCCATTCTTGGTCCAGATATAAGTCTTGCACTACTGACGTCCCGGTTGGTGTTTTGTTAATTTGAGCTCCAACCATTAACTGAGCCTGCCCAACTCTTTAAAATAAAGGAATGTGGCAATGGGCTGCTGGCACAATTACTTCTAGAAATATTAATTAAGATCTACATAACATATTTTAAAGGAAAGACATATTCTAGCAAACAAAGGGCAGCACAAAAATTTACGCATGTACGAGTATGATATGGATTACGCGTCACGTTGCGACAGAAAAATATACCTTTGATGATTGGTTAACTCTAAATTGAAATTCTAAATAATCCAATCTTTACTATACACAAATTACACAATGCAATATTTCGATCACCGTCTCCAGATACCGTATAGGTAGTCTTACCCTGCACCAATATTTCTAGTTCAGTGTGTGTTCACTCCGGCAATAAACATTTGAGTGCGTTTTACTCATCGCCTGCATGCGATACGTGATTCATAACTCGACGTTTTGAAATTATTGTCGTGAATTCATAAAACATTATCGTTGAGCCTTGTTGTGGAATTGAGCTCTTATGGAAGGGTTTATTGGTTTATGGCGAAGTAGTAAAACAGAAAGGCTAAGCCGCTCCAAACTGTTGTGGTTTTCCCTTTCTTTTGACCGGCGGTTGCGGTTCCCTTGCTTTTAGAAAATTGAAAGAAGATTTAAGTACTTCGTCATTGACGAAACGTGCAGTAACGTGCTGAGCAATTTTTTTATTGTCGCGAATTTTGTTTGGAAATGTTTTTTATTCCATGAAACGAGTTCAAATGATTGGAAAATAAACGTTTTCGACACGTTTTTCTTTTAATATAAAACTTAAATTAGAACACATAATACAGAAACACCCTGCGGATCTCTCTCTCTCTCTCTCTCTCTCTCTCTCTCTCTCTATACAACATACTTTAGAGTACCTACACCCCTACTATAGGCCGACCGCTTAACACGTGTATCGCCTGCGCGGTAAAAAGGGAGCGGGGGGAGACGTTACCGGGTGGGTGAGAGGGGTACGCGGAGCAGAGTCCACCCGGTAACATCTCCCCCCGCTCTCTTTTTTCCGCGCAGGCGCGGTCGGCCTGTAACATTTGCTTGGATTACATTACTTACTTCTTATAATAAACCGTTTAGTAATGTCAGCCAACTGCTTTCAGTTTTTAATACAAGAGGGTAAGAGTTTATACGTAAACGGAAACTAGTGCCCATGTGGCTCCATACAGTTTCGTACAGCAACCCCTGGCAGAAACGAGGAAGAATTAACAAAAATGTATGGAACTACTCTGTTAATTGTTTGTTTGTTTGTTAATTGTTGAACAATTATCTTTTTCGTGTAGTTCCATACATTTTTGTTAATTCGTAAGAATGTATAAGAAACTGTATGGAGCCCAATCACGAGTTAACGGAAACGATCTGTTTCCGTTTACTCGTATTAAGGCCTCCGTGCGAACCACTGGTCATTATCGGCCGAGAGGAAAATTCCAACCCTAGTTCTGGTCCTTCAAGCCGGCGAGGATGTAGGCATATAAATCAACAATTCGGCTGTTGACAATCTAAACCTATCAAGTCATAATCCTCTTCCTCTAATGATATATGCACAACGCGTATATGGCACATCCGCTATTTACTTTTTAGGTTATGATTTTGGATAGGCGATTTAAAACAAGTATTATTTAAAAAAAACCTTTTGTTTTAAAACAAGCTTTTAGTGAACAAGTACTCGCCAAGACGAAACAAACGAGCCGAAACTCGACAGGGTTGCGTTGTTTAATTACAGAGTTCCTATGACCACCAGCTCCAGCTCCACCATCAGACCCTCGTAAGACAAACTACTCGCCAAGGCCATTCAAATGAACCCTAACTCGATGAGGTTGTGTCGTTTCATTGCTAAGTTCCTTTAGCCACCTTCCAGCTCCATCATCAAATCAGCGCCATGTAATCATAGTATATTGCATTGTCACTCGATTTACACATATAGGTATGCAAAATTTCACCTCAATCGGTAACCGGGAAGTGGATCAAATTTTAACTTGCAAGATTTGATTACAGACCGACAGACTGACAACGGGACAGGTGAAACTAAATAAAAGCTTGTAATAAGGATTTTCACTTGTTTAGGTGGACGGGTACGGGTTCCCGACGCTAGAGGGCCTGGTGGGCCTGTACTCGGACGGCGTCAACGAGCGCGGGTACTTCATGGCGGTGCTTGAAGCCTCGCGGGAGTGTCTCATGAGGAACCATGACAAGTTCTCTAGGACTGTCCCTATGGGTGAGTGCTCATTAGTTTATCAGGTACTTACAGGTTTGTAGATGTAGACGGAATCCCAATATTAGGTAGCTTGAAACGCCGTGAAAAAGCGCGTTGGTTTTTAATGTTCTGAAAGCATTCCAAGAATGTATTATAAAGAACCAGGATTTTTTTTTTTGCGAATAAGTCCACGCTTGATCACCAACTCGCCTGATGGTAAGCGACGTTGTGATCAAAGATGAAGCGAGCAGACCCGGTATCTTCTGGGTCTGCTATTCACTCTGATCTTAAAAAGCTTTAGATTATATAGGCTCTTAGGAAATAGGAAAGCAGGAAGACTGTTCCATTCCCTGGCGGTACGAATCAGAAATGTTGAGTCAAACCGCTTCGTACGTATCGTAGAAATTTTCTAGGACTGTCTCTATGGGTAAGTGCTCACTGGTTTTATAGGTATTTAGTTGGATGTGGAAGGAATCCCCACATCAGGTAGCCTGGAACGCCTCGGGAGCTGTGAAATAGTGAGAGTATTTCATGGTAGTTTTGGAAGCTTTCAGGGAGTGTCTCATGAGAAATGACGACAGATTTTACAGAACTACTTATCCCAAAAGTAAGTGCTCGTTGGTTTCAAGGGTATTTAGGCAGATGTGGATGGAATCCCCATCCCATATGCACTAGCCTGAAATACTCAAGCGCAGCGAAAGAGTGTTGGTACGTGATGGCAGATCTGGAAGCTTTCCGAAAGTATCTTATGAAGAATCAGGAGAAATTATCTAGGATTATCCCCAACTGTGACTGATCATCGGTTTAGCAGGTATTTAAGTGGCCTGCGCCCAAGTTGCGCAGTGAAAGAGCGAGGGTAAATAATTAATAGCAGTTCTGGAAGCTTTCCGGGAATGTCTCGTCCGGGAATGAACAAAAACGAATTTTTCAGAACCGTCCCCATTGGTCATATGAGTACTGATTGGCTACATTGGTATTTCAAACGCGCTAGAGATGGATGGAACTAGAGAAGGAAACGACATGGCGTGACATATGCCTTTGTGGACGTATGATATGTAGATGATGTAGATACGGAAGTATCGTGGAAAGCGAAATTCTAGAGGGGTACTGATGCGTTCCTACGAAGTACCTTCCTTGTACCTTCTGCTAGGCATTATGGCAGGCCATCGAGGGAGCTTTAGAAGTAGGTACCTACAATAAAGGGGATTTGTATTGTATGGATCCTCAACACTGCACAGCCTAAAAAGCACGGATAAGTACTTCATGGTATGGTTTTAGAAGCTTTCTACAAACAATCCATGTAGAATCACGATATTTGTCCAGAACTGACACATACGTGAAGATAGGTTAGTTCGGTGATGGTAAAAATTTAGTTGGACGGATAAGAGTTCCACATTTTTTGTTTAAAAGCTCATCCTCTTTCAAATATTCTGTACAAAAAATCTACGGTTGGATTGGAACAAATTTTAATTTTACGCTCGTGTGTTTGCAGATAACGGACGCAACTGTGACATTTCCTTCGACATATTCGAGTGCATATCGGACCGCATCGGCGAGTACTGCGGGAACTCTGGACTCTAACACATAATTACACGTACGATTACATAGATACAGTAATAGCGAATAAAGAATGGACACCAGCCTTTCGTGAGAGAGATAATTGGCTTTTCTTGGCTTTGTAGAACGTTAACGAACCCTATTGGACAAACCAGTGATACGTGTGACGTCTGACCAAGGTGGTTCGTGAGGTGTTCGTGAGACAGTTATAACGCTCTAAAAAACAAATTTGCCGATTATCTCTAGTATAATGCTGCTGTTTATTATTTAATTTGCACGTACTGTATTTAGAAATTTGTGAAAGAATTGTACAGTAACTACAAACATATCTGCACGGCCGTTCAGTTTGTAGATAGCAAACAATAAAAACTCCAGTTTCGGCTTTAAAAAATATTTCAAACTGATTATATTTTAATGTTTTTACGAGTATTTCAAATTTGTTCTTGAGGAATTGAAAAGGATTCATGTAAAAGAACAAAAAAGTACGAAAAGTTGATTTTGTTTCGTGATTTCAAAATTGTGTCTAAACCACTTTTCTTGAAATTAATAAAACAATTTTCTATTTATTCGTGAATTTTGTGTTTCTGTAATATTTAAAAAAAAATAACAGATTTTTCATGTGACAGTTAGTTTATTTTTCGAGTGGTTTATAAGCATTATCCTACTATATAACATACACGTTTATAATCAGTTTAATTAAAATATAATTTGCTTAAAATACTTTCAGTTTCAAAGAAAAAGATAAGTTTGTATGTATTATTTATAAAAAAAAAACGCTATAACTAAATCAAATGAAACTGTACTAAAACCACACTAATATTATAAATGCTTATAACTTTTATAAGTGTAAATGTGTAAGGATTAGTTATATTTTCCACTCATCTTCATACTGACCGAAGCAGACCGAATACGAAATAGGTATAAAAATAAATGCATATGCATAGGTATATTATATTACGCTAACTAAAGCATAAGAAATATATATATTTTTGTAAACTTTTCAGCTACAAAAAAGAAAATTAAAAATACAACCAGGAGTCCAAACCTATGCAAGGTGTCCGTACCCAAGGGTAAAAACGGGACCCTGTTACTAAGACTCCGATGTCCGCCTGTCTGTCTGTCACTACCTAAGCTGTACATCACGCACCGTGAAAGCTAGAAAGTTGAAATTTTCACATATGATATCTGTTGCCGCTATAACAACAAATACTGAAAACAGAATAAAATAAATATTGAAGCCATACAACAAACTTGTTTTTTTGCCGTATTACGCTCGATACTAACAACGGTACCAGGCGGACGCTTGAAATATTCACAAAATATTTAGTTGTATATTCACTTCAATAATAATTAAATATAAATAAAATATATTAAGGGGGCTCCCATACAGTACGGAATCCTTCGTGCGCGAGTCCGATTCGCACTTAGCCGCACTTGGTTCGGACTTTTTTTGCATTCAGCATCTTCTGTACAACTTAATATTTTCAGTAAAACAACAAACATAGTAGATGCACGGGTTGGCCATAATTTAATAATTAGGTATAATTATGAATATATTTACAAAGAAATTTTAAAAAATTTCCATTCACTCAAACAATATTTATACTGTTGTTGTTTATAATACATTTATGCAATAATTTTGACATTAACTGGCCCAAAATATGCTGGGTTTTTCTGTACCTAATTGTTTTGTCCCGAATAAAATTTTCTGTATTTCTGTTAAACCGGGACGGTGGACGGTGACTCCGAAGTGACTCTGCGTTTACATGGTTTACAATAAGGCGGCTAAAGTATAGAAGTTCAAAAGCAATCTAAGTATAATATTTCAAGTAGATGTAAGCGACTTACTCGTATGAACCCACGGCGCGAATCACAATGGTGTGGCTAGTGCCCACCCATCCTTTAATACTGGCCACAACCAGTGCATCTCTTCTAATCAAGTTTGTTAACATTTTTAGATAGTGTATCACTGCCTTTATCAAATAATTAGAATTATATGTTGTAAACCTACATTTTAGTTACCATTTTAGCAACCATTAAATTTAAAATATGTAGGTAGTTAACTCTTACAACTGCTGTAAGTATTTTAAGAAATGTATAAAGTGCCCTTACAGCTTCGAGCAAATATCTATAGTCACAATCGTGAAAAAAAGTGTCCGAGCCAAAACCCAGCCCAAGCTATGTAGCGGGCAGGCTTTTTAGTTAGTCGTAAGGCGATAGCAAGCCGACTACAACACCGCGCGGTGCCAAAGTGCTCAGTTACAAGCACTAATTAGGTAAAATAACGTCGAGATTCGAGAAAACGGGACATTGTGAATTATTTAATGTAAATATAGAAGTCGGTATCTATGACGGCGCTCGGACATTTTTTTACTACTTTCACTTAGGACTGTGGCTCTGTAGATATTTTCTTGAAGCCTTACAGGCTCTTAATAGTTATAACTAACCAATGCGATGCTCAGTAACATTTTATTGATAACACAGCCGAATGAATACGTAAAATTTAATATTTCGAATTTCTTACAGGAATTTTGTGACCATAGTTTATTGTAATGTATTTTCTGATGCTAATTAGCACCTAGAAAAGTATCGCCGCTATTTTCAATTAGTATCTACAGGGTTATTCAGAACCCCTCGCGATTTAGCCTAAACTAAACTTAAATGTATGCCCTATAAGCCGGTATACCCTATGCTATGCCGAAAGGGGTGGATTCAGTCCATCCAAATGAAGAACTTTTATTTTGACGCCAATTCGAGAAAAAAAAATGTAATTCAGCATCGACAAATGTATGAAACAGCTGATATTTTGTTGAACTTTACTTTGGGTAGGCTCGATTGTAAAAGTGGTTCTAAATGATGTCTTTCAGCTTAGTACAACCTTTCTCAATAACCCTGGTATAATTGTATAGAGATTAAAATGGAGGCATACTATTTCAGTTCTGTTAAATGAGCATAGTCCGTAAGATTTTTTTTCTGAAATACAGCCTATGATAGGTAGTAGGCGAGGTGCCTACTTTGCTCTAAATTTGTATCCCCAAGGACTAGGACACTCACCAAGGAAGACTAAAACGTTTTTAATAATTTTTTCTATTGTCAAAAAATATAACAAAATATTCCTATCAAAATATGTGTTGTGTTAAGACTTTTTTGAATTTTTATTTTTAAAGCTTACCTACCTTCCTACGCTTTGTTCATTGTTAAAATCACTCTTGAATATTCCAAAAATGGGAAATGTGATGTAATTTAGTTTCTAAATCCTAATGAACTGATAGATTAATGTAGATTAAGGACGTCGCTAATAAATCTGTATATACCTACTTAAATACGTTGTTTTTTTACCTACTTCATCAAGCGATTCAAACCAGCAGGTTACATTGTAAGTTGCCATAATTTACACGTTTAAAAGGCGAAGACGCATTTACAGCTCTGTAAGGACGAGGCGACGCGACGACCCATAAATAAGTTGATACCGTTAAAGAAAAAAGGCAAAAACAACGCAACGACTGCGGACAGTTTCATGATCATCATCATATCAGCTATAGAACGTCTACTGTTGGATATAATATAGACCTCTCCAAAAAATTGCAATAGTTCGCGGCTTGTACATGCAAAGTGTATTGCAAAATGCAGGACTTTCAATAGTAGATTGTGTCATAAGGGAGCAAAATAATATTTTTACGGCGAGGGGGCTTTTATGAATCGAGAGCGAAGTGAGGATTCTAGAGTAGAGTCTTTAGTAGAATCCTGAACGTAGAGAGGGGTTGAAAGTCATTCGCCCGAGTCAAAAATATATTTTGCGCCCGAGTGATACACTCTACTTTTCATCACCCGCTATGAAAAAATAAAAGGCGCCTCATATTTTATTGTAATATTATTATTTAATAAAACATAGAGTAACAACTAATTTGAAATTAAATAGTATCTAATATAAAACAACTAACAATACTTGCGTTCGATTTCTTTGGCGCTACACGAAATGAAATAATAGATTGTAATTATATAATAAGGGAGCAAAATATCTTTGCCGCACACTTTTTGAATTTGGAACATGTTAGTGTTCAACGCCAAAGAAATCGAACGCAAATATTGTTAATTGGTTTATTATTGAATTTAGTTGTTACTCTATGTTTCATCCTTACATAGTATAAAATAAAGTCGCTATTTTTGTCTGTTTGTTTGTCTGTATGCTTAAATCTTTAAAACTACGCAACGGATTTTGATGCGGTTTTTTTTAATGGATAGAGTGATTCAAGAGGAAGGTTTATATGTATAATACACCTGTGCGAAGCCGGGGCGGGTCGTCTAGTTAATAATAATATTACAATAAAAATGAGGAGCCTTTTATTTTCTCATATAAATAAATAAAAAATAAATAAATAAAAAGCCTTTATTTCAGATACTAATATACGATTAATTCTAAACTTAAATAAACTAACTTATAACTAATTAATAATTGTATCCGTTTGCTCTGGTTGAGCATAGGCCTCTTCCAACTTTTTCCAATCTTTTCTATTTCGGGCCATTCTTGGCCAAAGCTTTCCAGCGATAGCCTTCAAATCGTCGCTCCATCTTTTGAATTGGCCTCCTCGTTTTCTTTTATTCTCTCTCGGAAGCCAGTTTATAATTGTTTTGCTCCATTTTTCTACCCCTCTAAGTGTGTGACCAGCCCATCTCCACTTGTTCTTTTTTTTTGACTAGCGTAACATTTTGTATCATTGTCTTTTTCCTGATCAGCGTGTTTCTGATTTTATCCGATTTTTTCACACTCAACATACTTCTCTCCATTGCTCGCTGACAGACTTCCAGTTTCTTTAGGTGTGCTTTAGTCAAAGCCCAAGTTTGACACCCGTATGTTAGAACTGGGAGAATGCAGGTGTTATAAAGTTTTCTTTTTATTTTTACGCTCATTTCTTTATTTTTCATGATTTCTTTAAAGGTCCAGTACCTTTTCCAAGCATTACCAATCCTTGTTTCAATTTCTTTTGTAGTTTGATCTGAGGGTAAAATAACTTGGCCAAGGTAAGTTATTCTTGCACATATTCTATGTTCTTCCCGTTTACTATTATTGGCTCCATTTTGCTGTTTGTCATGATCTTTGTCTTGAGAGGATTCATCGATAGTCCCACTTTGAAGCTTTCGGCCTCTAAATCTCTAATCATCAACATTAGTTCTGATGGGTTATTAGTAGTTATTAGTTTATTTTCTCCTAGAGGGTGATGAAAAGTAGAGTGTACCACTCTGGCGCAAAATATTTACTCGGGCGACGAATTTTCAATCCTTCACTACGTTAAGGATTCTACTAAAGAATCCCTCGCTACGCTTGAGATTCTACTCTAGACTCCCTCACTTTGCTCTGAATTTAACAAAAAGCGCTCACGCTGTAAAAAAATATTTTGCTCTTCTTTTCTGACAAAAGTCGCTGAACAAAAGTTGTTAGTTAGTTGTTGTGCAGAATAAGCCCCTAAAATGATGCTAATTGACTAGGAATAACCCTGTATGCATACAATGAATTACTTCTATAGTAGTGCCGCTGCGGGCATAGAAATTTCGTACTTCTAGATACAGACGTTGTTGGCGGTGAAAGGGTATACGAAACGCTTGTCCTAGACCTGCCCAGACTAGCCGCTAACAAGAAAACAAGCACTTCATACAGTTAATAGAGTACTAAATACAGAGGAATCTATGCAAAATACACCGTTATAAAACACACAGAGGAAAATATATAGGGACACTGGACTTACTCTAGATACTAAGGTTCGTAGGTTTAAAGTTCGTGATAGCACCGAGTTTCACTTCGAAGTAGTAAAAAACACTGAGTTTATGTTTGGAGGGAGGGCTTCTCACGGCGGGCGGACCCCGAAGCAGAGGCAGGCGGAGGCTTCAGTAGAGACGGGCGAAGGCCCCCGCGCCGCGATTCAACAATTCCGTAGGCACTCTCGCGAGCACTAGGTGGTAGCGGGCCGCGATGACGGCGCGTCAAAAATCTGGAAACGGTATATTTTAGAAGGAAATACGAATACGAATTTCAAGCGGTTCATGTAGGCCGCGTTTTTGGACCATCCAGATTTTGGAGGTCCTGAGGGTGGCCAGCGTAGGCACTTCCCAAGAAGAAGAAATAACCAAATCCAACAAAACCATCCATCATGGACTAAAGATGGCTCTAGACTGACTGTGTCAGTGAGAAATACTAGAATTACAAACTGTTCCGATTTGTAATACGCATAGAGGAATTAATCACTATAATACGAATATATGATTTCGAATATATGATTTTATAATACGAATATATGACAAGGTTTCTATCGAAAACGTAGGAAAAGGTTAGTTTTCCAACAAGGGTTAATGGCTACCCATTAACCCTTGTTTGTCTTAAGGAACTCTTATTCCTGATAACGCAAAGACGATCGAACAGGCTATCAGCCTGCCCTTAATAAATTATATTAATGACAAGTTGAACCTTTGGTCGCGCCTACCAAAAAGAGATAGATAGATAGATAGATAAAACTCTTTATTGTGTGCACTAATACCATTATTGTACAAAGTAGACAACTTATCTTAAATTAAATTTATTAATTAAATTAAGAGCCACGTAGCCTAGAGCATTATTATGTATTCTTTGGCTAGAGCCCCGCAAAAGTAACAGGCGCTTAACTGCAAGCTGCAGTTTACTCATTTTATTCAGAAGGCGCAGAGACAAAAGTAAGAGCGGTTTGACAACAAAACAATAAAGTAATTGAACTGTTCAATTTCCATATTTTGTTGTATACATTTATTTTCATACAATTACTCATAAGCTTCAGATAATAAAATTAATCAGGCAAAGATAATTAGCTACTATCAGAGTAGGTGCCTAGGTATTACCTACATATTAATTTATTTATGTTTCCTGATATTTTATGTTCCTTCGATGACATTTTAAGCCCGTTATTGGGGTATGAATGAACCTTAAGTCATGCAAAAATATTGTACCTACTAACCACCGAATAGTCTTCAGCGTATATTTAAAAAAAAGTATCTTTCTTTTCTAAGAAAATCACTACCTATAGTGGCTATGCTAAATAATTGGCCAAGTACGAGTCGGATTCGCGCACGGAGGGTTCCGTGCTGTATGGGAGCCCCCCTTAAATATTTATTTTATTTTTATTATATTATTTATCATTTAAGTGAATATAAAACTAAATATTATGTGAAAATTATTAATATAGAGCGAAAAACGTCTAAAAATCAGGTTTGTTGTATGGGAGCTCCCCTTAAATATTTATTTTATTCTCATTTTAGTATTTGTTGTTATAGCGGCAACAGAAATACACCATCTGTGAAAATTTTAGCTGCCTAGCTATCATGTTCATGAGATACAGCCCGGTGACAGACAGACGGACAGACGGCGACAGACGGACAGACGGACATCGAAGTCTTAGTAATAGGGTTTTTCCCTTTGGGTACGGAAGCCTAAAAAGTGTAAACTAGAGTAATCTAAAAATGACATTGTTGTCACTGAATTAGATTACTGGATAGAAATTGAAGAATTAACTTCAGAAACTACATAAGAATAAATTACTGAAGTAAGTAGCGTACCTACGTAAATAATATATTATAACCATTCACAGAAACAAAGTCATCGTGGCCGAAGTAGACTAGCAGACATCTTCATCGTTTCATATTTGGGGGCACGGTAATGCCCCCAAATGGTGCTGACAAAAAAAAGAATCTGAATCTGAATCCCGCCAATATCAGTTTCCGAACACGAATACAGAAAATATATTATCAATTGTCCGCAAGTAGTACGTAGGTACATTTTCCAAGGCGGGAATCAAATTTCAGCAAGCATGTACTCAAATGTTAGTTTTAAGTAGATATGTATGTATCTACCTGACTCTAAAAATCTTGAAGGCAGCATTTTTCCATTACTAGGTATACTTTATGAATTTATGAATAGTTTACCTACCATAAAACTAGCAAGGTTGTGACTTGGAATGAATATTCAGCATAATTATAATGTCATTATTTACTAAACAATATGGATATACAATACACCCTCCCACGATTTTTTGTTTCCTGTTTCAATAAAGTCTGAACTTTATCTCAAATAGAATATCTTGACGAGAAAAAACGTAGATTATTGTTTAATTCTGTTCTCTTAGAAAATAACTTTGATTGGGGCTTTAAATAGAAACCAATGTACAATGGGTTTCAGGATTGGCTGGGAGTTTCACTCGGGTTCTTATCCAATGTCCAGACAATTAGGTATAGTCAGACAACCTTTTTAAGAAGTGTTTAATTAGGTAGATTGTGAAATAGTTACTAGCAGGTATTGCTAGGACCAACTAGATTTGTTTGTGATGTTGTGCAAGATTAAAAAATCTACATGGACAATGACAAAACTCATAACCTGTTTCAGACTGAAGGACAAGGCTCATGCATGCTAGCGATGATGATTAGGGTTGCATACAAAGGACCCTTTCGATAATGAGGATATTTTCTCTGAACTTTTGTCTATTTCTGTCGAAACACATTTTTTTATAATATCTTAGTTTTAAACCCGTTTACCGATACGACTATCAGGGTAGTAGTTGAGAACATTTTCTTAACGACTAGGTATTTAATTATTCTCAATCACAACCTAGATAAATAAACGTTTTATCGATTTACAGAGACAGATATTGCGATATTGAGAGACAAAGAAACTGACTTAGAATAAGAATGAGAACTGAGTTCACTACGTGCTAAGCAATGCAACTGCGGAAAAATATTCAGGGTTATTTCTATTCAATTAGCATCCTATTAAGGGCTTATTCTGTACATCAAACTAACAACTTTTGTTCTGCGACTTTTGCCAAAACTAAAAAAAAAAACAGCTGTTTCATACATTTCGTCAGCTGTTTCATACGTTTGTTTGAACAATATGTATCTATGGAACAACAACTTTTTTTTGAGAACTAATAAAAGTCGTAGAACAATAGTTGTTAGTTTTTATGTACAGAATAAGTCCCTTAAAGGTTGCTAATTGATTGGGAATAACCCTGTATACTATGGAAAATTCAACAGGTAGCGACAGTAAAAACTTCTGCTAAATGTATATAACTTAAAAGCTCAAATATCCTAAAACATAAATCAAATTAGCATAAATTTAAATAATTGCTTACGATACCCCATCACCCCGGATCTGGCCAATCTGCCTGGTTAGAAAAACCTATTTTAATGATAATTTAGAGGTTAACCTCATCTGGTAGAAACAATTGAATTTAGTTAATGGCCAACGGCTGAGGTCGTGGGACAGTCGGACGGCGGACAATGTTGATAGCGATCATCAATTTTGTTCGTGGTTACTTCTGCAGCTTTTATTAGTAGGAAGTGTATGGATGTGTTCGTGGATTTGTTATTTATTGTACGACTAAAATTATGATTACAAATATAAGTTACTAGCGACCCGCCCCGGCTTCGCACAGGTGTATTATACATATAAAACTTCCTCTTGAATCACTCTATCTATTAAAAAAACCGCATCGAAATCCGTTGCGTAGTTTTAAAGATAGCATGCACAAGCATACATGGGGACAGACAGCGGGAAGCGACTTTGTTTTATATTTTGTAGTGAAGTGTAGAGTGTACTTTGTGTTTGCATAAATATGACTTCTGAATTTTACTTATAAATTGATGAGATAAAAATCTAATCCGTTCATGTACTTTCGGCAAATAAATCTATGGAACAGCTGATATTTTGCGGTTTCGGGTTGGTCGGATAACAAAATAATAATAAAGTTTTTTATATTATTATAAACCTCCCTACAGCCCTCAATGTATTAAACTTGTCTAACAACAACAATGATTTTGCAATCAAGAGAACATAAGCCACTAAAAAGCACTTAATTGGGAAAGTTAATTAATCAAGGTATGATAAGGGCGCCGAAAGGCATCAATAACGAATAAAACATCTCAAAATTCACAAAAAAAGAATGCAAAGAAAAATCATTTTCCATTTTCAACCGACGTCAAAATAGGAGGTTCTTAAAACGAATGTATGTTTTGTATATTATTGATTCTAAGGCAGTAGGAAGGTCGCCTTGTCAACTAGTAAGTAGGTACTGTACTTTACCAGCCTTTTAGTCACACTCCCAATAGAACACTGCAGAACGTAGGCCTACTCACGAAGGGTCTATCACATCCACCACGCTGGCCCAGTGCGAGTTGGTGGATTTACATACGCCGCCGAATTTCTTCTACGAACTGATGCAGGTTGCCTCGCGATGTTTTCCTTCACCGAAAATCCAATGGTGTGAAATTCCGCACATAAATTCCAAAGAAACTCATTGATGGGATTTGAACCCACGACCTCACGAATGATAGGCGAGTATCACTACTACTAGGCTACCACGGCTATACAAAACTAGTAAGTATCATATTCATAAAATAAAGCGGCATGCAGTACGCACGCAGCCCGAGGCTCGGCGCACGCACCGTGAAGATCCAAGATGCCCTTCCAGCCGCCATTGTTGGCCCTCCGACCTCCGCCCTCCCTTCCGAATATTGAGAGGATATGGCTTTTTACATCACCTGCATTGTTTTACTTTAGGCGGAATGCAAAAACATAGAAAATGGAAACAAAAAACAATATGCGCAAGGTCTTTGCCTAATAAAGTGAGTAGATGTTATCTTACATTTGTGCATCGTTGTACTCCTCTACTTAATTCAATTTGAACACAATTTCAAGAAGTAGGTAATGTGTTTCTTAAAAGGTTGGAAGTTAAAATACTATTTTAGATACTTTTAAATTCTAACACACATCGCATAGAGAAGTAAGAAGTATAGGTATCTCAATTTTGACAACTTTTACTATGAGCATATTATAATTTTATCTTCTTTGCTATGAGGGCAAATCGAAATTGGAGAAAATAAGTCAGCTGTCTCATATAACATCGCAACTCGGAATCGACAAAGTGTATGGAACAGCTGACTTTTTTAACCGACTTCCAAAAAGGAATGTTCTATGTTCGTCTGTATGTATTTTTTTTTGTGTATGTTCATCGATAAATCCGCCAATTTTGAACCGAATCGAAAAATTCTTTTTTAGTTCTCACGAAATGGTCCCATTTAAATTTTACAGAAATCGGCTGAGCCGTTTTTGAAAAATCAACAATAATTAAACAGTTCGAGCGAAATTTTTGAATTTTGTACACGATGGAATGCGGTATTGCCATTTTTTGCGAAATATTATAAGTATGTTTATTTTTATAGCACAAAAATCAACAATCTATCCAAGTACCTATACAACCTTCAGACAGGCACAACTAAGCAGAACATCAACATCACTTAGTTTAACATTGAATAGGGAACACAGGAAGTTGCCAAACTGAATTTGCAGAATTATGAGCGATGGAAACTTGGATGGAAATGATGCACAGCTTCAGAGGCATTGTTGGAATGGACCTACCCTCTATTGTTGAACAAACTGAATAAACTAGATACTTTGAAGCCAAAGTAGACTAGATAGAGCAACAGAAGATTAGGAAAGTATAAACGAAAAGTAAGAAAAGGTAGGCACTTTGACCTACCTTTGCGTACCAATATGTTTTGAGATTGTGAGTAGGGCAATAAAGACCAAAAAATAATGAGACCTACCTACGTAGCAGACAAGTAACAAATTATTGCGCACATTCAAATATGGCATGATTTAATATTAAAATCGAGCAGTAGCGCAACAAATATATATGTGTAAACTAAAAAACTAATAAGTACTTCATCCATTTTACATAAAGAAATCTAGTTCCCGTATAGATTTCTTTTGAGTCCTTAGCATTCATCTAGGTACTACTGGAACATATGTAGATATCAGCACATATTCTAACATTTTTTGATGTTTAATGCCACAAACTTAAAATTACAATAAATTACTTTAATTGTCGTAGGTATAGAAAAAGTTAACATCCTAATACAATTTAAATTCTACTTCGATTTACCATTTTCGAATTTGTGTTTTCTTAATTGTGAATTGTGTTAAACACGTCTTCCTCAAGGAACTGCCAATTAAACTCGTCCAAACCTCCGATTGTCTGGCTCACTATACGAGCTTCCTATCTACTGATCTTCAGCAGCCAAACTTATATGTTTCACAAAACAATAGGCATCAGAAGGACACATGGAAATTAGGCAAACTATACTTAACAACCAGTGTAGTTTGAACTGCGATTTGTGGGAAATAAGAGCGAGCAGAGAGATCAGTTTAGAAATAGCTGGTTACATTTCAGCGAGTTCAACTTGAGACTATAATTCGAGATGATCGCACCGGAACGAGCATCGGATTTGTTTGGGTGTGTTTCCATTTTGATACGACTTTTGATGTGTAGAGTTTTTTAAAAAAAAGCGATTAAAGAGAGATTAATTTAAAATAATTATTTTTCGCAAAAACTAGCATGACCGACTTCTCACCCGTGTACAGAATTCGCGAATATTTCGCACCGATCGATGTTACATTTTTCACATTATTGTAGATTTATCAAAAATGGCTCAGCCGATTTCATAAAATTTTAATGGGACCAATTTCGAAGTATATACTTTCCAATAAAAAAAGAATTATTAAAATTGGACTACTACGAAAAAAGTTATCCTTTTAAATATCAATGATGTTGTCGATACCTATATTATAGGTAATTTACCGAATGATCCGCGTGGTAGGTATATTCTATATTAAAATCAAAACTAAAAGTCAGTAGTGGTGTATTCTCAAAATGAGGTTAGGTAAAATATGAAGTCTATAGCCTCATAATATCAGCAAATCAGCACATCATTTCTATGTTACACTTTACATCTTAGCTTCTATGACTATAAAATTAATCTAGAATATAGATTTCTTGATCGCCGAAATATTTTTTTTTACAATTTTAATTTCAATTCAATCATCACTTCAACATCAAAGCTACATATATCAGTTATCTCTAATTACTTTAAGTACTCTACCATCAATCATCATTTAGACCCGTGGAAACCCACGCAGCAGGTCTCATCTCGACGTTTACAGCAGTATTGTACAGCAACCTCGTCGGTACAAGGAAGCCGAACAAACGGCAGAACCTGCCCATAATTAACCCGATAATTAGTGCCGATGACCAGCGAGGGGTCTGCTGGTCCTGGGTATGGACATCTTTACAGTTTGATTTTACGTCTTGAAGATTGCGGGCTGCCAATGATGATGATGTAAAGTACTAGCCTTTTCCATAGTCCAGTGCTGAGCTTCAGAACGCTGTCCTAGTGCGGATTGGTAAATTCACAGATGCCATCGAATTTCTTCTACGGACGTACAGGCCTAATAAAACAACTTGGCGGCTGTGATTTTAGCTACAAGCTGCGGATAACCCAATCTTGGCGTTGTTAACTGAGCTTCAGTCAGGATTGGATTATCCGCAACTTGTGGCTAACATCACATCCGCCAAGTTGTTTGATTCGGCCTATACGCAGGTTGCCTCACAATGTTTTCTTTCGCCAAGAAGTCAGTGATGTGAAATTCCGTACATAGTTTTCAAAGAACTCATTGATACGGGACCAGGATTTGAACCCACGTCTTCACAATGAGGAATTAAGTTACCCATCTCATAAAAATTAAAAATTATGATACATATTTAAAGACTTTACAAATAAATTAGATACAGTGAATAAAATTATCGAATTTAAAGGCCCTGGAAACAGAAAAAAAATCCTTTTTTTTTTTAGAAAATGGGAAACTTCCTTAAGGCTGGTCTTACCACTAGACCATTAGGGGTGGCGACTGAAATATGCTTCAAGTAAATTATTTAATTATTTAAGGTAGCTACAATATGCTTCGCTACATTTAATGAAGATTTTCAGTTTTCTTTTTGTCAGTACAGCTCTAGTCGTTAGCTAATGTAGAACTAGGTACAACTTGGTGCAACAACTACTAGGAACAAGCCATTGTCAGAAAGCCTGAGGCAAACCCAAGACAAGATGTAGGGCGTAGAGCAAAGGGACATGAGAGAGTCCAGTGTTTCTGAAGACGACATCGAGGACAAAGCCAAGAGGAGGAGAAAAGTGAAGAAGGCTGACCCCACCACTAGGTATATGGGGGGTGGGACATATAGCCAGGAAGAGAAATAGAGAGCTAGAGAGAGAAGATTAGTATAGTAGGTGTGCCGGTTATGGAGACTGACCCGGTTGTGGCCATTAGGTGTCAAAATTATTGCATAAATCGTTAATCATAAACAACGTTACATGTTTAAACAATTGTTTGTATTCATCTCAGAAAACTTCTTTAAAAATATTAATTTAACATTAAACTGTCTAATTAATCATTAAAATTCAAAGTGGCCAAATGACATTAAAATGTCCACAACCGGTGCATCTATCCTAATAAACTTAAATGTATAGAATTTAACATAATTAACAACTTAAAATGAATTTATTTATTAGCTACAATATTCATGAGCTATGGATTGCCGAACTAAGCTTTAAGCTTGTGTCTCGGAAATCCGTGCTCCCCTTATAAAGTTGGCTCTACATTAAATAATTGATTGACGTCGTCATATTGAGAAAAAAAAGGAAAATGTTTTAATTTACTTACTATTAACAAAATATTCTAAAATTTTTAAATGTCGGAAGCCAACGTTTAAATAATTGAATCCTATGTGATATGGTGCAATAGTAGGATGTGACAGGTAAGATCATGACTTAGGTCACTACATAGATCGCTATGATAATGACCCATTTATAAATTCTTAATTTTTAATATACAAACACATACCTATTTGAAGCCCTGGGAAAATTTCTGGGGAATGCCCGGACTTAGCTATGCTTAACGAATATTTTATAGCATAATTAGGTATAATTACCTGTAGTAGGTACTTATACATAACTTTTTACGTATCTATGACGAATACATATTATTCTCCATAATAATTTATATAGATGTAGCTAAATGTATTAATTAGGTGCCGAATTAAGGCTGTACAGAATGTTTTTTAGGCAAAATTATATTCTAAGATGTCGTTGTACTCACGGACTGTTACACGTTAACAAAATAATCGGTTCTTTCATAAAAAGTGCAACAACTCTCGGCTAAATGTATGGGACAGCTGATCCAGCCGCGCCACGAAATATTTCTTTCGTAGTGTCAGAACGAGACAGCGTTATGGCAAAGTATATATCTGTTACTTTTTCAGACGTCGAAATGAGTTTTTTTTCGTGGCTTTTCGTGGTCGCATGCTTGACTAGCAGATATTTTTAGAGAAAGTTAGGTAAATATTTTCGGTTATCTTTTCTACAATTAATTGATACCGACTTGGGATGGTGTTTTTTTGCTGAGTTTCTTTAGCTTAAAATAATAAATGCACTTTTACAGAGGTATAGAGCGAGACCTTTATTTTATCCTTAGTTACGTAATTAACAAGTATTATTTTAAAAAAAATATTTTTTTTTAAAAACAAGCTTTTACTGAACAAGTATTCGCCAAGACGAATGAAACGAGCCGAAACTCGATAGGGTTGCGTCGTTTCATTACAGAGTTCCTATGACCACCTTAAAACTCCATCATCAGAACCTGGTTACCATTGAAAGACAAACTACTCGCTAAGACCATTAAAATGAACCCAAACTCGATGAAGTTATGTATTTTTATTGCTAAGTTCCATTGGCCACCTTCCAGCTCCATCATCAGATCAGCATCATGTCATCATAATATTGCATTTTTACGCGATTTACACATGCATGCAAAATTTCAGCTCAATCGGTAACCGGGAAGTGAATCAAATTTAACTTGCAAGATTTGATTACAGACCGACAGACAACGGGACAGGTGAAACTAAATAAAAGCTTGTAAAAAAGAGAAAATGCATGGAAATCTTAGTGACAAAAATGTATACATGATTATGTTTCTACAAATTACCTACTACCTCTTTATTTCCTTATGTATTTGATACATACTCAGCATTTTTTTAAACATAAAGGTTTCAATTATCGCCGGTTATTAATCGTTTTGTTTCTTATAAAGAGGATGTACGGTGATGCTAGTTTCGCATCTGGCCATTAAGTTGATGTAGGTTTGTTGAACACTGCTTTAGCTACACGACGCTACATTTTCTCTTAGTAAGTTTTATGAAATAGATAGATAGATAGATAGATAGATATTCTTTATTGTTAACACAAAGAGCACAAGTAACACAGATAACAAAAACATGAAATGTTGTCTTAATTAATGAAAAATCTTTCAATTTGTGAGTGAAATGATATTTGTACTTTAACTCTTTAGCTTGGCTAGTTAATGACAGTTTAATACAATGGGCTAAAATAATATGAATCAAATATTAACTATTGCGTAATCCAAGCGAGCGAGCGCGACGAGCTTTCACATTAAGTATTGTGAAGATTGTGTTCCTAGATACATGGTCATAGATATTAAACGCAAAACCTTTTATGGGCGGGTCTAGTACATTTAGACAAACAACTTTTGTACCTACTACGACTTTTGAAAATTGGCACGAAAAATCGCTTCTCCATACATTTTGCCGCGCGTTGACGAACTTTTTGTATGAAAAAGTTGAATTTTTTCTTCGTGATTTTCCAAAAGTCGTAGAACAAAATTTTTTTGTCTAGATGTACTAGACCCGCCCTTAAAAGGTTTTGCGTTTAATACCTATGACCCTGTATCTAGGAACACATTCTTCACAATACTTAATGTGAAAGCTCGCACTCGCCATACCATGTATATCTAAGCTAAGGTAACCCAGATTAGTACCTTCTGCTTATAATTGTACTGCAAAAAGTTTATAAATAGAATTATCATCGGGTTATTAACGCAAGAGCGGCTGGATCGATTTCTATAATGTTTAATTTGACGCCTTTCTCTCCGCCCCGAATAGTAAAATACCTAATCAAAAAAACTGGGCAAGTTGACGAAATCTGTACCTAACTACATCCGTACGATCGTCAGTACCAAGTTCTTCTGATCATCTAACAAGATAATTTCCTAGCTCCAACTGCAGCTCAGGCCTATAATTTATAACAATGACGTCCGTCCGTTTTCACGCGGCGTGAGTTCGTTAGGAGCTCAATTTTAGCGCCATATATAAAGAGAACCTCTGTTTTTTTACGCCATAGTCCATCCTGGATCCCTGCCAAACGTACGCTATGAAAATACGAATAAAATAACACAAATAAAAATACTCTCAACGAATCGATATATTTAATATTGCACGAATTAAAATAAGTACCTAGTTTAGTTTAATCGATCGAAAGTTATAGTGTGTGGATATCATAATGTATTGGACCAATAGTGTGTATTTAGTGTGTTTGTGTGCAGTGGCAAGGACTCAAGTTATACCGGGGAAATCTAGAGCTAACGATGGAGAATATAACACTGTGAATACCGATGGATCATTCGATTTTGGGTATGTAGTTGCATTGTTTTATTTTAATTTATCTATGAACAAAATAATGTTTACTGTTGCATGTGAGTAGTTAGACGAAGTATAGAGTAAAGACTAAGAAGCATAACCTATTCCAGACAGGATTAGACCGTAACAAGTAGAGCAAATAATATTAGGCTGTGGCAATTTACACATAATATGATAAATTTAAAATATACTGAATGCCGCTTCTGACCATTCTAAGAATGTTTTTATCCAGCAGTAGAGGTTCTGCGGCTGATATTAAGATGATGATGATCATGAAATCATCTTCTAAGAATCAATTAACAAAATTAATGCACAATTAGATCATTTCAACAACAAGTTTTTTAATTAAAACGTTTTTCGTAAAAATCAGAAATTTGGATTATTACAGTGGGACAGTCATTAAACTTTTATTTCATCAAATATCATACAAATTGCACTAATAATTTTAAATATAATTGTACAGGTTTTTTAGCTAGCTTTACTATTTTTCTGGAATAATCAATAATTTATTTTATCTCTCTTTCAATGAATTGTTTCTGTTTTTAATGCATTTAATTTATTTTTTTACTTTTAGTATCGCTATTGTTTTAATTTGTTTTTAAATAGACTAACGTTTAATTTTGTCTAGTCATTTAACACATAAACACATTTAAAAAATTAAAATAATTGAATTTATCACGAAACAAAACAGCTCTTTAATTTTTACTGACTAAAAATACATATAAAGAAATTTTGTAATGCGAGCGCAGTTTGGTTTCTATAAATATATGTTTTTTAATTTCTTATTTTTAAATTTCTTTCTCTAACTTGTTTTATTTTTAACTAGCTGCGCCCCGCGGTGTTACCCGCGTTAGCCCGAGATAAAAAGTAGCCTATGTGTTAATCCAAGGTCCAAGCTACCTTCATGACGAATTTCATCCAAATCGGTTCAGCCGTTTGTGCGTGATATAGTAACAAACATCCATCCATCCATCCATACACACTTTCGCGTTTATAATATACTAGCTTTTACCCGCGGCTTCGCCCGCGTTATATTTTGATTTTGGCTTATGTTTATGTCGGCTGCGAAACCTAATAACCTAACCGACAAATATCAAAATACCTTAAAGGAATGCAAGGTTGGAGTGTATATGCAAGGGTCAGGGGTCATAATTACAAATGAATAAAAACTATACCTATATTTCAATGTTTTTGGCTGTTTGCAGTTATAATAAACATTACAATGGTACAGCAAAGTTTATACCTACTTGTTCCTAATTATTGCTTTTTTACAAATATTTGTGCAAAAATCGATAAATTTGTTTCTAAGGTTTTTACGTGTTAGATTAATTCCAATTTTTTGTTCTAAATAAAATCTCTGCTTTCCATAAACTGGGCATTCCAAGATTATGTGCCACTGCACATGAGTCTCCTCTTTTGTGGGTTCACAGATGCACGATGGGCTTTCCCTCAACTTAAATCGATGTAAGTATTGGGAAAACCCACCATGCCCCGTCAGCACTTGAGTTATGATTCCCACTGGTGCTATTTCTCTTACGATCTTGTATGCCGCCCTTGCATCCGGAAAATATGTTTTGGTTGCCGCCGCTGTGTGGCCATCCTGATAACGCCGGTTCCACTCGTCAAGAGAGTCCTTTCGGATTTCTCGCTTGACGAATGAAACGGGGCAGTTATCGTAAATAGGTCTGCACTTCGAGTGCAGTGCTGCTTCCTTTGCTAGCTGGTCCGCTCTCTCATTTCCCTCCATCCCCGCGTGTGCTTTAATCCAATAAAGTTTCACTATTTTATTTTGTGCGTGTAGCAACTTTATGTTAGCTTTGAATTTACTGCTAAGGGATGGAGGGAAGATACGCCAACTACCGTTTCCAGTGCAGACCTGGAGTCACAAAAGATTTTTGCTTTTTCGGTAGCCTCAAGAAGTGTCAATAACTCGGCCTGGTACACGGAGCACCAATCGGCCAATTTCAGCTTGCGGGTACTGATCTCAGTGGCATCATCCCAAATGGATAATGCCGCCCCAACTTTCCCTTTAACTTTGCTGCCGTCTGTAAATATGTTAATTTCTCGGTTAAGATTTTGCTCTAGTGCTGCTCCGTCTGCCAGGCATATGAACTCCAGCTCCTCCTGCTGCGCTGGGTGTGGCTTCTTTTCTGTCTCTCTATCTCCAGTTACTTGCTGGGAATAACCCTTCTCAGTTTCATAAAGCAAGGCTGCTTCCTGGACTCTGATATGACAGCCGCGGATTAGGGGCCGCGGAGGGATATATGGAACTGGTGGTGTGGGTGCCGCCACCTACCCTACCTTCCGCTAGGCCGTCAACGTGTTGGCAGACGCAGTGGGGCTGCAGGGGAAGAGAGGTGTCGGTATCGCGATGGCCGTTCTCACTGCCCTCTGCAGTTGAAGAGGCAGGCGCTGGGCTACTATGACTGACCCGCTGCACTGGGACCAGGGCGTTGGAATGCTGTCTGACGTTCAGTACTGGTTAGTCCAGAGTGGTGGATGACGATGTGTCTTGTGCTCCGAAACACTCCGTCATTATGGCGAGAGCGCAAGCTCCGTTATGGAGCCCGAGTCTGGGCTAGCTCTGTTGAGTGCCGCGTAGGAGTGTGAAAAGTAGGAACGTCCTAAACTTGCCATGACAGGTTATTTCTGGCGCTTAGACGGCTGCTACCGCAGCCCGCTCACTTAGTTTTTATCCTATCCTACGGGAACTGTTAAAGTTTTTGCGATAAAAAGTGGCCTATTATGTCACTTTTCGTCTTTCAAACTATATTCATGCAATAAACCAAGGCAAGTTGCTCCGTTGCTGAGAAAAAATTATTGTTAAGTCCTACGGGAACCACAATTTTTTCGCGATGGAAAGTATCCTATGTCACTTTCCGTCTTCCAAACTATACCCACCCCAAATATCAAGTCAATCCGTTGCTCCATTGCTGAGAAACAGTTATTGTCCTATCCCATGGGAATCACGAATTTTCTCGAGATAAAAAAGTATCCTATTATCACTTTGTCTTTTAAACCAAAGGTCAGGTCAATCTTTTGCTCCGTTGCTGCGTCAAAGAGGAACAAACCAACAAACTTTTCGGATTGATAATATTAAAGTATGATGTATACCATAAAGGTAGAATAAAGAAACATGTTAAACCTCTAATGATAGAAGATTTAAAAATATTTTAAATGTCAGACAAAATGACGGCCTGGTATTAAACGTCATAGTAACATGTAGCATGCAGAGGTAAAATAACATTTTATCCAATTTTAATGTCAGTTGTCATTTTCAATCCATACTTTATTTCCTCTTCAAGGGGATATAATGGTAGAAAAACAATTTGTCCCCTTGCCATGCTACTTGTGATTTATAAAAGTCTGCAGACAATGTCACCTGTCATCCAATTACGTTTGGCTGTGACGTTTCGTTAGTCCAGATTAGCGTCATAGAGGAATTAATCACTTAGCGTCTTTGTGATAGTGGCGACAGTTTCGCTTTCGATGGTTTTTGTCCTGTCCTACAGGAACTATGAAATTTTTCGGGATAAAAAGTATCCTAAAGCTCCTTCCGCCTTTTAAACTATGTCCATGCCAAAAATCAAGTCAATCCGTTGCTCCGTTGGTGCGTGATGGAGTAACAAACCAACAAACCAACAAACTTTTCGGATTTATAATATTAGTAAGGATTAGTAGGATAAGCTTTAGGTTCATCTTTGCATGTAGAATATCAAGAGGCAATCGCTCAATTTTTTTTTCTTCATGTAAACTCAATTTCTTCACAAAGTCACGTCGCACATATGTAATCCGGAAATCTCTGAAACTTCCGCAACAATGTAATCGTCATTGATCACCTTACAAGTGAAAAAGTTTTTATTTCGTATTGTAATCACAGGTGTGATGTATGAGAACCCTGATAGCATCTACATTGTAAACGGTATGCATGCATAACCAGATACTCATCTCGTTTTAAAATAACTTTTTGCGCGGGATTTCTAAGCTTTTTGTACTCGTACAACCTTCGCTAATTGCCTAGTTGTTTCAGTTGTAGTTATTATTATTGACGCTAATTGCATGTTATCGTTATCAAAACTGGTGATAAATCCCGAGACAATGTTAATGCAATTATGAAATAGCTTATTGTTTCATAAAAGTAGGTGTAAATGACTTGTTATGTTATGTCATAGATCAGCAAAATCTAGGCGTAATATTACTGAAGCACTTTTTTGCATTATGATTAAATTTTTTTTTTTTTAGATTTTTTGTACCCGACACAGTACTTATCATACAGCAGTCTTTCCGCTAAAGTACCTACAACATAATTATGTGTTTTCAAATGTCGAGTAAATAGGTGTCTTCTAGGTTAGGTTCTTAACATCGGGCATCATGTAGTCAAGCAATATGAAATAAATACCTACTCGTAATACAGTCTGGTGACAGACGGACAGCGGAGTCTTGGTAATAGGGTCCCGTTTTTACCCTTTGGGTATGGAACCCTAAAAAAAGGAGTACTAGAAAGTTGAGAGCAGTTACTGAAACTGTCAATATCCTCTTCTTTCCAGGTACGCGAACAAAGACCCAGGGAGCGCCTACCACTTAGCACACGGAAGCCAGAGTGGCGTGGTTGGGGGCAGGTTCGGGGCTAACGACCCCGCCACGAACTCAGTCAAGGAAACCATTTACACTGCAGGACCTAGAGGGTAAGTTAACATAGGAAAAAAAAACAAATCATGTCGGTGAAGATCCAACTTCAGCGGCTCTTAGACTAATACAATTCTTTTTAGCCTTTGTCTGGAAAATTGACTCTAAAATGTCATTAAGAAACATTTTATAGAGAAAAAAATCCTAAAGGCTTAAAAACGGTGACACCAAAGTGTCACCGTTTTTAAGCCACCCATGGCTAAATGGTTCACGGCAGATATAAACGTCACAATGATGATGATGAAGCCTTTCACGCCGAGTTCGACTAAGACAATCATTTACGTGATCCAAAGTCTACTGGGAGTCATCTAAATATCCACCATGCAATCGTCATTAATATCAAAGCAGATTGCAAGTCAGTTGAGTATATTGTAGTATTTTTTTCTGTTGATATATTATCTGATATCCGTAGTTTCCGGCCCAAGGGTCCCAACATCCACCGACAGCTAGACCTGGACCAGAGGCCCCGCGGCCCGATAGGCAACAAGGATGACCCCTACTTCGACCCCAACGAAGACCCCAGCTACAGCTACAACTTTGAAACCCGGACCTACACCAAGAGTGAGAATGCTGATGCTAGAGGAGATGTTAAAGGTAAGTAAATGTAGATGTTAATCTCATGGAAGTTCAATGAATACTTAGATTTGTATCTTCAGTGGTAGTCTTTGTTTCTTCAGTTTTTGCAAAATACGGTTTTTTAGGAGCCTAGGTTTGAAGGTTTAAAATGAGTCAAAATGTTATAAGATAACATCAAAGCTGGTAATATTCTCGAAACAAAATAAACCCAAGAGGGCTGATAAAGATTAAAGATGGTCAAAATATTTGAATATGTTCACACGCCCATAAAGAAGATTTTAGTGTTGTTCAAAACTGTAACGTTCAATGAAAAACTAGGTCGAACTGTACTGCTTAAGTACGATCTTTTTGATCTCTTACATGGTAAAGCTTATATACATCAATAATATATAATATAAAGCTTATATTCAGTAGGTAGACTGAAAAGTACTACTTAATTATGAGATAATACTTTTCCACCAGGCACTTACACTTTCATCGACGACATCGGGGAGCGGCATGACGTGACGTACATAGCCGGGCGAGACACTGGCTTCCACGTGTCATCATCTCACCCTGATAATCCTAATGTCATCGGGTCGCCGTTCCATCGAGCACCGCTTGTCAAGAGTGAAACGAGGCCAAGGGGGCGTACTGCTGTGCAGAGGGGATTAGATGGCTCTTACAGGTGAGTCGATGCACTCTTCCTCATATTCAACTCACATGACGTATAAAGCCAGGCGAGACATTGGCTTCCACGTATCATCCGCGCACTCTGATAATCCAAACGTCATCGGGTAGGCCCTTCCATCGAGCGCCACTGGTCAAGAATGAGACGAGAGGACGTACTTCTAAAAAAAACGAGATTAGATGACTCTTACAGGTTAATCGATGCACTCTTCCACTAGGCATATACAATTATACACATTTCGGGGAGGACGACAGCGTGTGTGGCAACGCTGTCGTAGAGGACCGCACAAGCCTGGTCCTAATACCAGGCGAGTAGTCATATCAAGTGCTGGGAGCACCGGTGCGTTCCTTTTGGAGATCCTTGAGCTCCCAAGAGGGCACAAAAGCTGGCCACCGAGAGGGTTTTAGTAGGTACAATCCTGCATAACCAGACTGCAACCCAAAGCAGTCGGGCATCTTTCGAACATTTCCTCCTCGTAAAAAAGGCATATACACATTTAACTTACATGACGTAGGTATACTGCCAGGGGAGACGTAGATAGATAGATAGATTCATTTATTTTCAGTAAGGATAATTACATACATTGGTATACAACAATATACTATGAGCAACACCTTACGAATTGTCAAAATAACAATTATTATTCATTATATACTCAACAGAATTATTAGGCATAATTTTACAATAAATTAATTATTTGGTACATTACATAAAATTCAAAATACAATAATAAAAAATTAAGATGTCAGAAATACCTACTGTAATTGAAATGTCTGCAATAGCATCGTCAAAAATAACAGTAGTTTTACGTAGTTTTTCACTTGTTATCGGCATCCCCTGATAATCCTAATGTCATTGGTCGAGGCCGAGAGGACGTACCCCTGTGCAGAGGGGATCAGATGGCTCTTACAGGTGAGTTGATACATTTTTCCATCAGGAATTTGCCTTTTTATCGACGACATCCGTGAGCAGAAAAAGTTAGTCGATGCACTTTTTCATTTATAGATTAAACTCACGTGACATATTACGAGTATATAGCCGGACCGGGCTTCCACATGTCGTCAGCTGACTCTGACAACTCTGGTCCCCCTTCTATCGAGCGCCGCTTGTCAAGACTGAGACGAGGCCGAGGGGACGGACGTACTTCTGTGCAGAGGGGGCTAGAAGGCAGTTAGGTACCTAAAAGACAGGAATTACTATTTATTATATTCCTCATTTTCATACTGTAATGTCTTAGCGCTAGTACACATTGTGTCGCTCTCTCAGGTACAAAAAAAGTGAAACAAGAAATGAATGGTCGTGACGGTAGGTAAACTAATATAATAAATTATTGATATCAAAAATAAAGCTTCGTCGGAATTGTAAACACGTCTGTTTTGTTCAGGTTTATATCAGCGGGCCCTGACCAGAGAAGATCAGAGAGCAGCGATTCCAAGGGCAACGTCAGAGGATCATACACCTTCCTGGATGACAAGGGGGTTCAGAGGTATTTCCATTAAACTACATTACTGGACGTAAGACGTCTACTGCTAGAAATAGGCCTCTAAATAGAATCAATAAGAAGGAACTGCAAGTAACTTACCTACATCCAGCAATATCCAGACGGTCATAGGACCATTTTCACGGAGGACGTGCTTCAATGCGCTTGAGCGTAACGATGGCCTCCTTTCGATAAATTTGTCCCCAAACGGTCATCCATCAGACCTCTTCACTACCACTTCAATTTTGGAACATGATGAGGGGGTCATGGCCCCTCAGAACCTCCTTGCGAACCACCACTGCGCTTAGGGCATAGTGGAGTACGAAAACTGCCAACAATCAACATAAAAAACTGCTCTAAATAAAACGTACGATCAAATGGTAATTAGAGGTTAACTGATGTTGAACTATTTTTAACTAATGTGAATGCACTAATGACGTGACCAAGTTTTCCTATTCATGAAGCATATCACTGACTCAACTACGTTTTGGAGAAGTAGAAACTATATGGTGTTTAGAGTAATTGTACCTACACACAACTAAAAAAAAAAAACATTTCTCCCCCAGGACAGTGAACTACATCGCGGGCCCAGGCATCGGGTACCGCATTGTGAAGAACAGCCAGGACCCTGCCATCCCGTTCAATTTCCCCACTATTCCCTCGCCCTACGATCCAGAGTTCGTCGGCGCAGGCACGGGGTACTCCAAGGGAGGGCCTAGCGGGGCGGGGCCCAGCTCTAATGCGGGGCCACCTGATGATGTTTTTAAAGGTTAGTAATGTAGTTTAAAATTAAGAAATAGGTTGCCAATTTGGTAGTTAAATAATTTTAGAGTTTAGTGATGACGTCTAATAGCATGAGTTAATTTATATAAATAAATATTAGGGGACGGCTTCAACAAGGTTTCTGACCCCAAACTAAGCAAAGCTTGTGATATAATTAGAACCCTTTGGCTAAGCGTACTGACGCTGGATGCCATGCTCAGGCTTGGCATCTAGAGGACTTATGCAACACGAGGAAGCATGCATTAGGTACCAAGTCCAACGTCAAAGTATTATAAAAATTATAGAGCCTATCAATAAATTAAAAATCTAGAGCCTGGAACTATGCCTGAGGGAAAAATATCTTCAAAAAATTTTGTACTTGTAAACAATTCATGAATTCAAGCAATCATCGTATTTCTAGGACCTGACGGCACTGCGGCATCAGGCCATGTAAAGCCTCCCCCTTTTCCAAACGACAAACCCGCCGCCAGCTCTCCCAACTCCAGCCCGAGCACAGACGAGGGCCCCGGGTACCCCTCCAGCGACTCCGGTTACCCCCCAAGCGACAGCTCTGGCTACCCCCCCGCCTTCAGTCCGGGGGACAACGAGCAAGTCGGCTACGTCGACGAAGACGCCTCCAATTACGGAGCGAAGCCGGCGAAAGGACCAGGTGATGAATAGCACCGATGGCAGGGTGATTGATGTTAGTGATCTTGTTATACCAACTTGAGCTTTGAGGAATTGGTCGCATGGGCGTTTTTTTTAAACTGGCACAACGTTTCGCTTTTCAACTGTACCGTTAGAAAATTGTCAGTCAAGAACTGGTACGATTTGAGCGGCAGAACGTTGGTTGGCTGAAAACATTGTGTGCGATATGCGACATACTTGTTAAGGCGTTGAAACAGTTCGATAATATCCGTCACTTCTACCTTCTTTTTAACGAAAGAACCAACGAAGCACGAAAGCACCCACACAAGATCACATTTCAATCCGCTTGCAACAACCGAGGCACGTATTTATTATGCTTTGTCGCAATAAAATTTATTCACGGACAATTTGGTTTTTATTACACCAACACCCTACGGCACCGCACCACGCACTTAGATAAAGATTATTAAAATGTAGAAAACTTGCAGGCAAGCCGGGCCCGCCTTCCAGGAAACCTTATAGACCGCAGAAGAAACCGTATGTTCCGCTAAAACCTTACCAGACGAATGTAGGGGGGAGTGGTGAGGAGTATAGCAGCTCCTTCCATTCGGAGCCAGATAGGAACCCTCAGTTCTCTGTAGGCTTCAATATAAAGAAGAACAGGCCAGGCACTACTATAATAAGGAACAATGGTCAAGATTACTTCGGGGTTCCCCCGGGAGTGTCGGTCAGGGCCCACGTTCAAAGTATTGATTTGTATCCGTTCGGCTCGAAGCCTATTTCACCATCGGAAGCTCTCGAAAACGACCAAACGTAGGCTTATTTAGCTTATTTTAAGGATACATAACTGGACGAATAAAAATAAATAAATGTTATTTAGAAACTAACTTATTGAACGAATAAAGATTTTAGTAAATTTAAGCGTTTCATTTTAATGTACGAATTACGAAGCACTCAACATAATAATTATAATTTATAACATATGATACAAATAATAAAATAGGTGAACAATACCGAAACTAAAAAGCATCAAAAGATTTTAAGTGAATAATGAAATAAGGCCTATTATTTTCTGGAAAATTTTATTTTGAACAACACGACTGTAAATTTAACAAAATGCAAAATAGTAACCATTATAAGGAGTCGGGGTTATTTGTGTATGTGTGTGTGCGTGTGCCTTCCCATATCTCACACCGTTTCCACTCCAACATTACAATAAAATACGTAATAGAATAGATTAGTTATGCAAAAGTGTGTAACAAATTTAACAAGAAAATTCTATAGATGGAAGGGTAAATTTTGGCAATTTTAATTTTGAAGACTCGCTTATATTACGATAAAAGTAAATGACTTCCGACTTTTAACACCAATGAGTTCGACTTCGAAAGCTTTTTGACAACTCAAAAAAATCTTGGTAAAAACAGTTTTGAATGTATTGGCGAATAACTCTACATACTCGTAATGTTCGTATTTTTTTTTATACCAACATCCTTGCTGTCGCATATGTATAGCAATAAAATTTTATCGACTCTCTATGCCGCGTAAAAAATAAATACAAATGTATGGTTGAATGAGTCCATCTCAATTTTTGACGACGATCAAAATTCAACGTTGTCGTGATGCCAATGCTAAATAAGCATTTAGGTCTGTCTACGATCACACCGTCATTTGACATGAATTAACACTCACTGTTCCGGTACAAAGTTATAAACTGTATTCATACGTCCACCTACAATTTGATCTAGCTTGACAAAACTAGCAACATTTTACGGCGGGTCTTTTAACATTTTTAGTAGCCTTGTAATTTAACCATGCGTCCATGAGAATCTTTTTGTTCATGTTCATAGATACGTCCAATCAAATAAAATCATCAATTTTACCTTTTAATTTTGACTCCAACTCGAGTCATGGACATAAGGCATGGTACAGATGTAACTCCTTTTGGAGTCATTGGACAGTGAACGTAGTCATACACCTCGGCTGTACATTCGAGTTTCAATCACAAATATTCGTGATATAAGCGAGCCTTATAGTAAACACTTAACAGGATAGTTATGGTTAAAATTATTCTAACGTCCAGTTACACAACCTTCAGATAAAATGCTATATTTAGATTTGGCTTCATTATTTCAAAGCTACTTTATAAAAATCAAATGAATATTGATCTTTAGGTTACATGAATTACGAATAAAGCATTGTAATGCTTATAATTTTTAGAGCGTATAGAATTGCAGTATTTGAGAGATATCTTAGAGATTATCTAAAGGTTGTGAAACTGGATAGCTTTTTTTTATAAATATTAAAGTACCTAACTACACGATTGTGAAATAGATCAAATAATGTTACTAATATCATTATAATTTGAAAACCCTATCATATCGGTTACAGTTTTCTAAAAGACAAAACAACGGTGTAAATTGTGAGACAAAACTTTAAATTACTAGATAAACTAAAAATAAATGAGTTTATTTTCTTAGCTTCAACATTGAACGCAATTTTTTATAAAATTAACATTTCAATATGTGCAGGATATAAATTAGGTCAAGTATCGTAAAACTACAAAATGTAATAGGTACATAATTTACAAATTAAACTAAGAAATCCATCTAATTACTGATCATCGATCCGTTTCAAAACTGTTCAAATTTCATACTAACTATAATTTCTATTAAACAGATCTATTCAATATCTATGGCTATAGAAAAAAATATTTAAAATACTTAAGTTACTTTTCGACGTAAACTAACGTAAGTAATATTTTACACACCAAAAATACCATTACAAAATTATGTGAACATTCATAAACTACAGTACAGACCGAATCAAGCTTCGTGACGGCTGTGAAGTTAGCTGCAAACAAAGACTGCGCACGAATGACAGAAAAAACGGTCTAAGTCAGCGGGTTCCAAGGTAGCGGTGTCTCTTTCAACGTTAGACGTCAGACAAGGACACAGCCACCAACGTACCCTCATGCTCCGACCGGTTTCGCCTAACTACAACTTGTTAAGGAAATAGCTACCTTAAAACTATGCAGATAGATCTCATTTTGGCTAAGCTAAAAATGTTGGTGAACAGTCTTGTTCATAAGTACAAGGCCATTGGCTACAAACTGCACAAACGCAGATCCTGACTGAAGCTCACAGCTTCAGAGCCCATTCATACGAGGACGATTCGTGTCTATTGACGAATCGCTTTTTTTTTCGTCTTTATTTTTGACGGTACCAATGCTTTTTAATGCCCATTATTGCCCATGTTCACACGCTTCACGAATCGTTAAAATGACGGTCACGTGATTTTTACTGTATCGTCTTTTAAAAATCACGTACGTTATAAAACACGAATCGTGAATATTTTGTGACGGATTGCCTGCGCCAACGGTCAACTAAGAATGAACTCAATCACTTCGTGTTTTGTAACGAATCGTGAAAAACACGATTTCGTATGCAAAGTGAACGCCCATCCGTCATGACGTATCGTGTTTATTTACGAATCGTCAATAACGTATCCCGTGTGTATGCGCCCTTATATAGTCTTTGTTTTGTCTTTGTGTTTTGCGCAGCTTAAAGCTAATTTTCGAGCCGCCAAAAAGTTTGATTCAGCCTATAAATATACTTCTAAATAAACTTCTAACGAACAGTAGCTTTGCTCCGTCTTACATCTATGTTATATAAAAGTTCGATATATATTTACGAAGATAGAAAAAACATTAGAAAAAGACTCTAAAAGGCAAACGAGCAAATCACAAGAAAAAGCTTAAATATTGAGCTATTAACTTTATGTGCGTGCTTACATTAACAGATATATACAGATAGAATAGTAGACCACAGTATTAAGGCCTTAAGTTTTATATCTAAAGGCCACAGGTGGCCATATTGCCGTAGTGGCCTTATGAGGAAATTCAGAGCACATGGCTCAAGTTTTGTGGATAGGTATGTTCCAATTATACTAAGCGCCACACAAATCGGCGGATGAGAATTTAGCCGCAGATGACACTTCGCCGTGATTCGCTAATTATTGAGCATGTGTGCACAATGCGCGGGAGGCATGAGGTTGACTCATGTCTCTGGCTCCCGCGCATACCTATATTTCGACTTAATTACGCAGCGTTCTGCGCATAACTTCCTATCCGCCGATTTGTGTGGCGCTTAGTATACCGTCATTTTTGCCTACTGAACTGACATAATATATAGTGGTTAGAAAATATAAAAAACGATCACTTTTACCATCAGTTCTACCTAAGCAAAAAATCTTCTTGGATTATACTTACCACACTGATAAGCACTCGGTTTTGATTTTCGTTATGAAATAATTTGAGGTAAAATGCGGTCCGTAACAGGTCAACAGCGTCAAAATCTAGCTAGCAAAGATAATGACAATCGGCACGGTTTGAATGATACCTGTCTGTTTCGCGCTGGTTCTCATTAGCGTTTGAATTGATGTAATTCGGACCGTAAGGTTAAATATTCTGATTAGGTAAAATAATACCTAGAAAATATGATTTATACTACACCTGCTCGGAAAGTACCTTGATACTTTATCAAATTTACGGTAGAAAGTACGTCATTGCATATCGAACAAATATGCGGGGAGAAAACGCATCTGAGCGGGAGAGAAAAGTGTATGAAAATCCATTTCTTACGTGGTTTTTCTTTTTTAATTTTGGGTAAGACTATGCGCTGGTAACCTAAATATCAAAAGCCAAAAAGTTTTTACAGCAAGTTTTTAACTCCACGTTCGCAAAATGACACTGGCCACTAGCTGTGTGTTGGTCAAACAATTTGAAAAAAGAACATGTGAAAATTGCAGACGCCATTGGCGCCATTTTCAAGTGTTACATTAAGCTTCACTAACTGCAACAATTTCAATATAAATTTCAATTAGTAAAGATTTAGTTTTTTATTTACCTAGTAGGTGTAGTATAAAGCACTATGTATCACTCGAGAGAAAGTGCGATTCCCGATCTCGGGTGCTTTAAAGCCCTCGCCTACGGCTCGGGCTTCAAACGACATCCTCGACGGTAATCGGTCACTTTCTCCTCTCGGTGAACAATGTACTATACCTACATCCACAATATAACTTCGCCGCTATGAATTAATTCGCTATTTTTTGGGAAATAAGCTTATATCACTTTTATATGACCATTTTACATCCATACTGATTTTTATAACGTATTGGTCATCGATTACCATATTTAATTAATTCTCTTATAGTAAGTGATTTTATTTTAACATGGACTGAAAAATGCTTGTTCACATTAATTTCACAGCCAATTTATTTTTATCCTACAATTTAATGGTTTTAATCATACATTTTAATTAATTTAAGTGCATTTTACTTTACCGAAGCGTTCCCAAGCTACATTTCATACTATACGATACAATACATAAGACATTATACAGGTTGTTCCTCTGCAAAGACCAGGGATTTTCACCGTTAGGAACAACTTTTACTATGAGACCAATTGCGAAACCGTGAAAAAAATCAGCTGTTCCATATAGTGGATGTACTGGTTGTGGCCACTGCACCAGTTGTGGCCATTTGGTGTCAAAATTATTGTGTTAATGATAATTATAATCAATGTAATACCATGAATATTGTTTGAGTAAATCTAAATTTTTGAAAGTTTCTTTAAAAATATTATTTTAACACAAAATTTTCTTATTAATCCATAAAATACAAAGTGGCCACAAATGGTACTAAGATGGCCACAACCAAAATATTTGGAGCAGTGTTTTTAGGTTTTTTCCGTACCCAATTGTAAAAACCGACCCTAATACTAAAAGACTCCGATGTCCGTCTGTCGGTCTGTCACCAGGCTGTATCTCATGAACCGTGATAGCTATTCCGATGAAATTTTCACAGATGATGTATTTCTGTTGCCGCTATAACAACAAATACTAAAAACAGAATAAAATAAATATTTAAGGGAGGCCCCCATTCGACAAAAGTGATTTTTAGGAGTTTTTTAGCTCGCTATTAATAATGGCAAGAGGAATGGGGCTAAGGGGGCTCCAACACGGTACGGAACCCTTCGTGCGCGAGTCCGACTCGCACTTGGTCGATTTTATTTTTTCAGCTTTTTCGAAGTTGGTCCTATAGTAAAAGTTGATCAGAATGATGAGCATATCCACCCCTGAAAATCCCTGCCCTTTGCAAAACAAAACGCTGCATACACAGGAAAATTAGTAATTAACCTAACCAGACATATTAGTTCATAATAAAACATTAACTCGATAAAGATATTTTAATTTAAACCATTGGCAACATTTTTCTAACTTATTTTACAAATTCAAACAAACCTAAAAACATCATGATATTCAACAGTAGGACTTAATCGACACCTTGTTATACAGGGATATTTGTAACAGCGGCACATCGAGCTCATTAAAAATGTCTATAAATAACTTTTATACGACCAATTGTGATATCACGAAAAAGTCAGCTGCTGTACTGATAATATTTGTGGGTTATACAGCTTGCTTTATACTATGCCGAAAGGAGCGGAAGTGTAGTGCTATTTTATTATAAAATCATAAAAAATATGAAATAACATAAAAAAGTTCATCGCTCTTCAACAAAATGTACGATTGTACGAATCAATCGATTTATTCATTGTAATTTCGGGGTTAAAATCCAACGATTAGGTAAGCGCGCGAGATTCAAATTTTCTCTCTATTTTTTAATACCACCTATTCATGGCGCAAAACAATTTTTACCAACTTACAATGGGTATTTTATCTGTAAATGGCAAGAAAACCAAGAAAAATTAAATTTCGTTCGCAGGCCGACGGAAAATGCCTTAATCTCAATAATAATTTGTTCATAATGATTAGCGTTTTTTTTTTAGAGCAATTAGTGCAAGGTCTCCACCGACTGGATCCCAAAATCCAAAAGACCTTTGGGCCGACCCAGACGCAGGTGGCGTGACGAACTGAGCTCTCACGACAAGCACTGGGCCACCACAGCATTAGACCGCGCAGTCTGAAAGGAGGGAAGGGAGGCCTTTGCCCAGCAGTGGGACAACGCAGGCTAAAATAATAATAATAACTAGTGCAAATTGCAAAGTACAATGACTTTTTTCTGTCTCAGTACGTGACAAGACTATTTAAGCCTGTATGGTAGAGATATTTTTTGCGATATCTTAATTGGAGTACAAAAGCATTTAAATTATTAAGAAACATTTAAGTTATAAATAAAATAGACTCTTTCTAACTTCGTACCAAAAATATACGTATGAATTATGGTACCTTTTACAGGTATCAAGCAATTAAAGTTTGTCCTAATTAAGTCGTACTATTAAATAGACCATATTCAAGTTAACAAAATTACTAATAAGCACCATTGGTTAATTTAAATAAATTCATTTTCGTCACAAATGATTAATTAACAAAAAAACAACTCTTGGTTAGAGAACGATATATTTTGGTATCCGTCAATTATCTTGTCAAGTAAATAAATATTCTTGTCGAATCATTTGATACCCCTTTAAAACTGCTGTCATCCTTTACTGACATATCAAGACGAAAAGAGATGGACATTGTTTTATTAATATTGGTTTAATTAGCAAGCGGTAGGTACAGTAGAATTAAGTTTATGGTGAATTGGTGATGCAATTTGGCAACACAATGTATATTCGACAGGATCCAGAGATTGTAGAATTAAAACTAAATAAATCAAAGGGATAAACGCAGCGCCTTACTTTGATAACTAGAAAAATATCTAATTTCTTAGTCAAAGTCAGAAGTCTTTGGTTTTATTTTATTTAATAATAAGTTTTTTCTTGGGTTATTTTTATAACATAACAATTATTTTTAAGGGATTATTATACAATTTTATTGCTTTCATTTTTAGTCACTTTGACTTGGCGAAATGTAATAGTAATAGAAAAAGTTTAAGCCAATCCTTTGAAAAAAAAAAAACATTGTCGCTGCGTTACACCCTTAACATCAACTAACACAAGTCTTTTATTTTATAGAAGGGCACATGAGTTGCAAATAAAAATATTCGCAACTTTATAAATTAGTAAATAAATATTATTCAGAATGGTACATAATTGCACTATTTACGTCCGTTTACGTAAGTTTTCCCTAACATAAATTATGATCGATTTCGTCGTGATATAAATTTATGATGAGGTCCTGTCGCTCTTCTACTCTCGTATCATATCTGCCCAATTGAAAAAAATATGACTCAAAGTGTAGAATCGATTTTTTTTTTCAATATGTCTTGCGTTTTTGTATGGTCTTATTGTTGTAAAGCGTCACTTGGGAAAACGTAGATAGGTAAATAATTATAACTCAAATCGATGTTAAGACTAATTTCGTTCAAAAACCGAATGGTGTCCTTTGAACGTGAGGCATCTCAGTCCTGAAAGTTATCATTTCGTTAAGTCACTTTTTAATTAAATGCTAAGGGGCAACAAATAAAAAAAAGTTTGTATTTTTACTGAATTCCGAATAAATATGGCAATTCTTTTATAGAAGAAAGAGACACTCACAATTTTAGTTTTTTTTTTTTTTTTTTAGAAAATGGCCCTTTTACATTTAATCAGGGAAGTGTGTGAAGGGTTAAAATTTTAAATTAACCGTGTACCATTTATTAATTCGTTATGCTATTGAATACGTGGCGTGCTTTGTAGAGAATAGTGTGTATTGAGTCGAAATTTTTTCAATCGAGTTGAGAATACGTTTGCAGGAACAATATTTGTGGACGACAGCTAACTAGCCTCTGTTTCGATCTTTGAAGCTTAAAATAAAGTATTTTAAATGTAACTTAACTTAGGTACGAAAATTGCAATTTCATAATACCTACGTGGTAAAATTCAACCAATCAACATAAACAATGCTCTATATGAGAACATTTCAAAAGACTAGAATTATAAAACAAAACGCTTATTTTCCATAATAATATTAATAACTCAATATTCGAGTAAAAGCGTCCATGTTGGCACTCCATTAAAATATTTTCACTATTCACATTTTTATGTTAATACAAAATAAATTATGTTAAACGATAATTTAATAAAATAGGAAACATTTTTTGAGCGCTACGTGTTAAATTCATAAATTTTACTAAGTGAGTTTTAGACTTTTCTTGAAAGTTTTAAAGTCCAAGAACAAGGCAAGAAAATTTCAGCATTTTTGATAAATATATAACAATTTGGCGGAACACTTTCCGTCAATTACGCCTACCTACTACAACGGCCTTAGTATGAGTATATTCATAAAACAGAAGCTATGGTCTATTTCGTGTGGGTTCATAGATTTTTGTTAGTTTTTCTTCGTGTCCGCTAGGCACTATCCAAAAATGTATGACGCCATAAACTACTACAGTTTTCGTATTGAAATAATCTCATACTAAAGGCAGATACTGACTTATGACAAATATGATATCGACAACTGATTATTTATTTGCCGTCTCGTCATCCTTTCATTTATTTTTTAAATAATATGCTATTATGGCTTAGCTAGGGACCGTGTTAATGGATTTTCAAGTAAAATCGTCATTTTCTCGTCAATATTTGATCCCTAGACTAAACTATCAAAAACAATAAATTATAGGTTTTCGTTCATTTTCTTGCCTAAAGTAAATCTCGCCACCAGTCCACACACAAGCATTTATACACGAGGACAATATTCAACAAGCGTTTTAATCCAAAGTTTCGACTTACGGGAGCGATTGCGAGAAAGCGACTTTGTTAATAGTTTTTCTGATCATCGAATACTACAAAGGTATTCAGGTATACCTTTTTTATATTTATGCAATCTTAATAGACGATCTGTGGCTACAACCTTTTTAGAAGTAGCCCACTACCTCTTCCACAAACCGTTTCACAAGAACAATTTCTTCGCCAAAGAATACAATCTGCTACGATTTTTGGTCTTCACTACCTTTTGTTTTGTTTTAAATTTAAAGCTGTTGTAAACGCAATCGCATTGGAAACGATTGTATAGGCATCTGGCCTCAGAATTCCAGAACAGACTGATTTTAACTGAGCATCCAAGTGTCTCCGCCCAATACAATCCAAACGTCAAAACAATTTACAAAAAAAAACTGTTCAGACTGAGAACCGACACAGATCTCCGAGCTATTAACTCCTAAGTATTATTTTTGGCCAAATCTGTAGCTAGCCGCCCGCACCCCCGTAAGTCCGTAACAACCGGCCGCCTACCGAGGCCGCCCGAAAGGAGCCCAATATTACGTGATCTTCATCTTCTTGCCGGTCTCCTCCAGCATGTCTTTGATCTTAGTGAGCGGGGAGCGCTTGTCGTCACCTCCTTTCAGCTCGTGTCTGGGCGGCAGGTGGATTTGGAGCGGGTCTCGGAGACGCGACAGGTCTTTTTGGAGCTTGTCCACCTGGAAGGAGAAAAAGAAGATGAATAATATACCTAATTAAAAAACCCCCGACACAAAAATATTTGACAACAAACTTTCAATTGACAACCATTTTGGGCACATTTGTAGAATTTTGGTTCTTCCATCCCCACTTTAACCCACCATAACTTTTAAACGGCTCAATCGATTTTTATAAAACATAGCTAAGAACACTCGATTAAGTCTCCTTTCATCAAAAAAAAACTAAACTGAAATCGGTTCAGTGGTTCGGGCGCTATGATGCCACAGACAGACAGACAGACAGACAGACAGACAGACAGACACACAGACAAACAGACACGTCAAACTTATAACACCCCTCTTTTTCGTCGGGGGTTAAAAATAGCTTATTCTTCTTATTTGGTGAGGGGGCGATAAGTCCTGCACTGAAGCCCATGACATGGGGTGTTTTGTTCATTTCTCCTCCAGCGTCACCCGAGCTAATTTAAAAAAATCTATCAAACCAACAAATATATGGCGAACTTATGGCGAATGAGCGAACTGTCAAATTTACAATCTGTCAAAGTTCCGTACACGTTCATAACCGTTTGAAAGTCAAAAATAGAGCCCCAGGAACCTGATTTTTTAACTTCGCACGGCTTGGTCGTATACGAAACTTGTATGGAGCATTCGCAATTTTCATAGACAACATAGAGTTTTCCCATACAATCTGTCAAAGTTCCGTATACGTTCATAACCGTTTGAAAGTCAAAAATAGAGCCCCAGGGCCCTGATTTTTCAACTTTGCACGGCTTGGTCGTATACGAAACTTGTATGGAGCATTCGCAATTTTCATAGATAACATAGAGTTTTCCCATACAATCTGTCAAAGTTCCGTATACGTTCATAACCGTTTGAAAGTCAAAAATAGAGCCCCAGGGGCCTGATTTTTCAACTTTGCACGGCTTGGTCGTATGCGAAACTTGTATGGAGCATTCGCAATTTCCATAGACAACACAGAGTTTTTCCATAAAGTTCCGTATACGCTCATAACCGTTTGAAAGTCAAAAATAGAGCCCCAGGGGCCTGATTTTTCAACTTTGCACGGCTTGGTCGTATACGAAACTTGTATGGAGCATTCGTAATTTCCATAGACAACACAGAGTTTTCCACACAATCGACAATCTGTCAAAGTTCCGTATACGTTCCCAGGCGTTCGAAGTTGAAAAATAAGGCCTCAGGGGCATGATTTTTCAACTTCGCACGGCTTGGTCGTATACGGAACTTGTATAGAGACGGCTTGGTCGTATACGCAACTTTACGGATTCTCCATACAATCTGTCAAAGTTCCGTATACGTTCCCATGCGTTCAAATTTGAAAAATAAGCCCCAGATCTTAAAATAACGGAGCGCAACTCTGGGTCACTGGCATAACTGCTCCAGTGGCAGATCTGTTGCTTCTGTTGTTCTGAAATGTTCAAACTATCCCTAGAAAAAAACTTACTTTAAAAAAAAACGAAACTATGTTCGGTTTATTTGTGTCCTTTTGAAAATAATTTTTTTAGCGGCGTTGTGCACTTTTTGGGATGGGTAAAAAATGTTAAACTCGCGTCAGGACACGTGACCTGATCGAAAATTCGTAAGACGGAGTGAGAGAAGGCCGCCGGCGCGGCGTACGAGAGGAATTAATATCCCCCTCTCTTTCCACTGCGCGGCGAAAATGTACGCCTGTCCGCCGCGCCGGTTCCTTTAAGCGGCGCAGGGCGCTTGCGCGAGCGAGCGTGTGTGATATTATTGTACTTTACCTCATAAATGATAGTACTTTCAATGTTCAAGTATTCACTTCTGCCGGCACTCTCGGAGTGCAATCAGTGCCTTTTCTTATTGTCCTCTTATGCAACACCTCAGTTTGATGTCGTTTTCTCCATGGGCTAGTGTGAGTACTAGAGAGTGACATATAGTCTAAATGTGAGGTATTACCTATACATACCTACTCATGCACTCAGTATTAATACTGACATAAAACTCACAATTTATGATTTTTCTGTCATTGTATTTGTGTTTGATATGTATTTTATTTTATTATGTTTGGTATGTATTTTATTAACAGACTTCCAAAAAGGAGGAGGTTCTATGTTCGTCTGTATGTATTTTTTTGTATATGTCCATCTTCGAGCAAATATCTATAGAGTCACAATCGAGCAAAAAAAATGTCCGAGCGAAAACCCTGCCCAAGCTACGTAGTGGGCAAGCTTTTTAGTTAGTCGTACTCGTACGTAAGGCGATTATATATATATATATTATATATAGGCGATATCGCTAAGATTGCAGTCTTCCGATGATGCAGTCATATAGGCGTCTCAATAGACAAATTTCGAAATCCTTGCGGCACGACATCCGTCTTTTTAATACTAAACATATTAAAAAGACAAAAGAGCGGAACAAAGGCTCCAAAGTGTTCGCAAGAGATTTGTCTATTGGACAAAGCTGAAGAGAGAAGATGGAAGTTTAGCGTCGACCAAGGCAGAGGTATTAGAGGAGATCGAAAGGTTCTATGGACAGTTATACGCTTCGGTCGCTAAGCCTGTTAGCAGCGCGGCCAAAGATCCAAGAGCCAAGCTGACCCGACACTTCACCGAAGATATCCCAGACATCAGCCTGTACGAGATTAGAATGGCCCTGAATCAGCTTAAGAACAACAAGGCGCCGGGTGATGACGGTATCACATCAGAGCTCCTGAGAGCGGGTAGAACACCTGTACTAAAAGTCCTCCAGAAGCTTTTTAACACCGTCGTCCTCGAGGGCATCACGCCAGAAGCGTGGAACAGAAGCGTGGTGGTGTTGTTTTTCAAGAAAGGTGACAACACCTTATTGAAGAACTACAGACCCATCTCGCTTCTGAGCCATGTTTATAAGCTGTTTTCAAGGGTCATTACGAATCGTCTCGAGCGCAGGCTTGATGACTTCCAGCCTTCCGAACAAGCCGGTTTCCGAAAGGGCTTTAGTACCATGGACCACATTCATACGCTACGGCAGGTTATACAGAAGACCGAAGAGTATAACTTGCCACTTTGCTTAGCGTTTGTGGACTATGAGAAAGCCTTTGATTCGGTCGAGACTTGGGCTGTGCTCGAGTCTCTCCAACGATGCCGTATTGACTATCGGTACATCGAAGTGTTGAAGTGCTTGTATAATAACGCCACTATGTCGGTCCGAGTACAGGAAGAGAGCTCCAAGGCGATCCCTTTAAAAAGAGGCGTAAGACAGGGAGACGTAATTTCTCCGAAACTGTTTACGGCTACTTTGGAGAACGCCTTTAAGCTCCTGGAATGGAAAGGATTCGGCATCAATGTCAATGGCGAATACCTCACTCACCTTCGGTTTGCCGACGATATAGTAGTCATGGCAAAATCGATGGAAGAGCTCAGCACGATGCTCGAAGGCCTCAATCGGGTTTCTCAACAGGTGGGTCTTAAGATGAACATGGACAAGACGAAAGTTATGTGTAATTCCCATGTTGTACCCACCCCGATCTCTGTTGGGAACTCGGTTCTTGAAGTCGTTGACTCGTACGTCTACCTAGGACAAGTAGTCCAGTTAGGTAGGTCCGACTTCAAGAAAGAGGCCAATCGCCGAATCCAACTCGGCTGGGCAGCGTTCGGAAAATTGTGTAGCGTCTTCTCGTCCGACATACCTCAGTGCCTCAAGTCGAAAGTTTTCGACCAGTGTGTGTTGCCAGTGATGACTTATGGCACAGAAACGTGGTCACTCACTATGGGCCTTATTGGTAAGCTCCAAGTAGCCCAACGAGCTATGGAGAGGGCTATGCTCGGAGTCTCTCTGCGAGATCGAATCAGAAATGAGGAGATCCGTAGAAGAACCAAAGTTACCGACATAGCCCAACGGATTGGCAAGTTGAAATGGCAATGGGCAGGGCACATAGCGCGGAGGACTGATGACCGATGGGGTCGAAAAGTTCTCGAGTGGAGACCACGTACCGGCAAGCGCAGCGTAGGACGTCCACCCACAAGGTGGACGGATGACCTCATTAAGACCGCAGGATCGCGCTGGATGCAAGCCGCTTCCAACCGGTCGTATTGGAGATCCATAGGGGAGGCCTATGTCCAGCAGTGGACTTCTTATGGCTGATGGATGGATGGATGGTACGTAAGGCGATTACAAGTCGTCCACAACGCCGCGCGATGCCAAAGTGCTCGGTTACAAGCACTAATTAGGTGACATAACGTCGAGATTCGAGAAAACGGACCATTATGAATTATTTAATGTAAATATCTCCGTCGGTATGTATGACGGCGCTCGGACATATTTTTTACTACCTTTTACTTAGTGACTGTGGCTATGTAGATATATGCTCGAAGATGTTCATCGATATTTTCGCCAATTATGAACCGAATCAAAAAAAAATATTTAGTTTATATAATTTAGTCCGAAAAGGTATACCCGAGGTGGTAGTATCAAAATAGGCGGAGTCGTTTTTTAAAAATCAACAATAATGTAAAAATTGTATACATATTCGATCCGAGCGTTCTATTCTAATTTTGTATACAATGGAAGTCGGTTTTGCCATATTTTGGGAAAAATAATATACTATAATAAGTTAATTTCAATTTTACAATAGGTCACTTTGTATCTGGGAGAAAATTGCGGTACTTGAAAGCCTCCAGAGTCAAGCAATGAAAATTCTACGATGTGATGGTGATAACAGGTTTTTTTACTGAGCTTTCGGTACCTCATCTTTGAGATGATTGTAGTGGTTGATGTCCAGACCGATCTTTTTCGCCTTTTTGTGCAGCATCAGCAAATGTTGTCTATCTTTCACATCTGGAAGCACGTACTCCTGAAACAGGAAAATATATAGATATTATTATTGTTAGTAAATACAGTCAAAATATTGAGCTAGAAACTGCACGCCTGTCAGGCCACCTGCTAGTTGGCCTTGATGATCTGTATCTCTTGGTAGTCAGAGCCTACAAAAAAGAGGTCCCCTCTGGGCTCGTGTATGGTTGGAGATCTGATCCATTTCTGGGCCTTTGAAGTGAATGGCAAGAGCCCCACTCTTTCCATTCACTCAAACGGAAGATGAAAGCGGTGTGTGGCCACGTTGACGTAAAGGACGGTCGTTTATGCTAAGGACAGCTGCTAGATTGGATTAGATGCTATTAGCTCAGGTGCGTTCCCTTAGAGAACCCAGAGTTCCCGTAAGCGAGCAAAAGCTTGCCATAGTGTTTACAACCAACCCTAAATCGGGTATCATGCGAAGATTTCCCCTCGTATAGAAAAGGCCACCTGCTGGTGTCGAGATTTTGACACGACACTTCATTCACTTAGATTTTTACACAAATTAGGTATCGTGACATAGGTACGTGTCTAGTAAGCACGAAGTACGCGTACGCGGCCATCGCAGTCCCGTAAGTGACAAGTAGGTGACAGACTCCATTATGTCCCAGGAATACTCCCATTACGTGAAACGGTCTAGAACCCCAAGGTGTTCAATCTTGAAGCCAAGACGAATGCACACAAGTAAGGACAATAAACTATAACGTAACGTACCTGTCGAGTAAGTACGAAATAAGCGTACACCGCCATCGCAGTACCGTAAGTGACGAAGTAGGTAACTGGTTCCATAATATCCCAGGAGTACTCCCACCATGTGAGCCGGGCCAGTACTCCAAATTGCACGCCCATGAGGCCGAGACCAACCCAAACCAGCGCTGAGGTGCGCCGCGACGTTTCCACTTCGAGAGACATGCGTTTCTGGAATTGAGCAATAACTATGTTAAAAACAAAAAGGATCACCACAGCACAGGGGTTAAAATGGGCATGACGAAACCAGCCTTTGATCATTAAAGCTGTTCCTAAAATAGAATTCAAAGCCGTGAGTTTCTCCTGTGTATGAGTTTAAATTTCAATTACGCTGAGTGGATATCGAGGTGACGTGACATAATAGTACGAATCACTGGTTACTTGTGGAATCGTCGTAGACTATTCGAGCACAAACCATAGACTGGTAAGCGTAGCGAAAGAAATTCACCACCGGGTATTGAAATGATAAAGATGCAGATCCGGAGCTCACGCACCATCACGCACTCCAACGCTTCGAACATCTGTGACAATAGTTACCTCCTCCAGTGGCTGCAGCTCAGCCGACAGCTCGAGCTAGGCGCGCAGCTCGCACTCCTTGCTACATACAGCTGGATTAGCAGGTTGACACGTCGCTACGATGGTGGTGGTGATAGTAACCTCATTTAGCGGCTGCAGCTCAGCCGACAGGCTCTCGAGCTGGGCGCGCAGCTCGCGCTCCTTTCTACATACAGGTGGTTCACCAGGTTGATACCTTACTACAAGGTAGTGACGATATTTACCTCCTCCAGCGGCTGCAGCTCAGCCGAGAAGTTCTCAAGCTGGACATGCAGCTCACACGCTTGTTACGAGATAATGACGATAGTTACCTCCTCCAGCGGCTCCAGCTCAGCCAAGAGCTTCTCAAGCTGGACACGCAGCTCACGCGCCTTGCTACATACAGCTTGCTACGAGATAGTGACGATAGTTACCTCCTCCAGCGGCTGCAGCTCAGCCGAGAGCTTCTCGAGCTGAGCTCGCAGCTCGCGTTCCTTACGAATCTGGTGTTCGCGCACGTTAAGCGCCTCGTACAGCTGGTTCACTAAGTTGCGTACGTCGCTCAGCTGTGTGATCTCTTCGGTGCTCAGCCGCTCCTGGAAACACATTAAATGCTTTGAGAATCAAACAAGAAAAAGTAAACTACTAAGTTCGCATGGGTGGAATACCCAATGCGAAATTTTTAAACTCCTTAAATGAAAGACTGTGATGGTGTAGCTGTGTAGCAGTTTCTTATTTATAATTTTGTTATCATTCGTTTTCTCGCCTACGTACGAGAACTTACTACATCAGTAACATTGAGGCCATGATTTAAATATTGATGTGTCTATGTGTGCATGTGATACTAGCATGTTGGCTATGAATGGATTTAGAATGTAAAGTACTTTTTTCTGGAGCAGGTATGAAGTTATCCACGTATGGGTATACGTACGCCTCGAAATGGCAGAACGGCTAAACTATATTCTTACCTAAAATTAACCTCTATCATATCCTATGTACATCACAAGCCGAATACTTTTATACTAAAAATAAACATGTGCTCAATGCTTTAGCTTACATACAATACTACTAATTCCTCGCAAGTTAGAGAACTGTGAGAGGCTATCTGCGATACTTCCTTCATAACTTATTTAGTGTTTTGCAGCATCATTAAAGCCCCGCCAGAAGTGGTTTGAAACTTGCCATTACCGCCCCATCAAATATTCATTCGCGCAGTGCACCGTATTAAAATTTCCATAATTTTGGCGCGTGGATCGCGTGGATTATGCACACGTGTTGGTAAACTTGCTGAATGTAATTTGTGCCTCGCATTTCAGTCAGGCGCTATTTGTCAATGAAATAGGTACATATCTTGAATAAATTGATGTTAGTTTTTGAAAATTAGCAATGACTAAATCAACATCATCAGAACTTAAGAGCAAGGCTCTTGTAGGTAGAAACTGTAGCGTCTCGCGTTCTTCTGCCAGTTTTTTCTAGTATTTTAGAATTTTAAAATTATTTTTCGCAAAAAATGGCAAAACCGCCTGCCATCGTGTACAAAATTCGAATATTTCGCTCGAATTGTTTGCATTATTGTTGATTTTCTAAAAACGGCTCAGCCGATGTCTTTAAATTTAAATAAGACCACCTCAGGAGTAAACCCTTTCGAACTAAAAAATAAAGTTCCGATTCGGTTCACAATTGGCGAAATTGTCGATTAACATATACAAAAAAAAATACATACAGACGAACATAGAACCTTCTCCTTTTTGGAAGTGTCGGTTAAAAAGTAGCATAGAACTTATAGCGTAGTTTATGGTTAAGTTTCTTAGCTATAATCGAAGTTAAGCAACGTTCGGCACGGTCAGTCTTCGAATGGGTGACCGTGGGGTGGCATTTACAACTGAGCGTTGTCGTGGCTCGGATGACACCTTAAATTATGGGTCCCGGTGGTAACCATTTAGGTCGAAGTTTTTATTAAGGCGGATTAAAAACTTGACACCAGATTTAGCCACCTGACCTATACGAATAGCTTTTTTTGTAGAAAAAAAGGAAGTTTAAAAAGACACTCCGTTTAGAAATAAATACCCAGTCATATCATTCAGTTTGATTCTATCACAGACTATAGTGGACATTACTCGTACAGTGCGACACAAAAGACTTGAAAATAAATGAGGTCGCCACCATCGCTTTGTTAACATATTTTGCATTATTTTTTTTATAATGTAACTGTATTTCTGTTCACAATCCACAAAATAACACTAATCGAGAAAAATGCGAGGATATTAGCAATGATTGACAGCTCAGATTGTGGTTCCAGCAAAAGTGATAATTTAGTTCCCGAATAATTCATTTCATCTCTTTTGTGTCGCACTGTATCTTGTTTGTTCAAAACATGGAAACGTCGATAGAATAAGTTTATGACAATTGTCTGGTCTCTTTCGTATCAGTACGTAACATTTTATCTCACTTGGAAAAAGTCAATAGCCGACACCAGTTTCCTACAAATAAATATACGTCTAAGTGAATGTGTTTGTTTTTTATACAGAAACAGATACATGGGTATGAACGAGATATTTTTGCGTATGTACGAAAACAGTCTATAATATAATTAGTTGGAAACCGTACTGGCAAGCGCATCGTAAGACATCCGCCCAGCCCAGACGTCCGGATAGATGACAACAGGATCGCGCTGGATGCAAGTCCCTTTCAACTAGTCTTATTAATATAAAGACTAGAGGAGACATCCTATGGCCAAAATGATGATGATTTGCAGGAACACTGAATGTACGCCGAGGAATAGACTAACCTGCTGATGTATCGAAGACGTGATAACTTTAAAGTAGCATTAAGACCACAACATTTTCAAATAACTTTTCATCTGAAAAATATAGTACAAAATTCTATTCAGTACAGTATTTCCTTTGAGTCAACCGAGCGACTCAGCAACCAATAAAACAAAGCAATTGCTCAGCCACTAACCGGTGAAATTCGCCCATTCTTGTTCTGGAATTTTAATTTCCTTGAACACGTGCTCGCTACTCACACCCTGCGGTGATTAATACTCCAAACCCCATATTTTCAGGCCCATTACTGTGAACCACGAAGCCCTTGCCGCAAATTGCTTCCTGGTTGCGGGTCACCGATAAATTGTGCGCCTTTTAAATGGATTTCTGCTCTGAAAATCCAGGTGCGCGATGGTGACCAATGAGGCACTGGGAGTTCGCAATTTATGCACAGCGTTCTTTACGAGACTTATCTCTTACCATTTTAAATCAGATTAATTACTATTGTTCAAAATGAGAGTATTTTAATTTCAATTAAAAAAAAGGTAACGGCTGTGAAAAAGGATGCCTTGAATCTGACTGATTGAAAATGATAACGAAAGGTACATACTTGAAGGTTGTAAATATTGCTTCTCTCTACGAGTAAAAACTTGATAGTTTTCAAATGCAAAACGCTTCAATTCAAAAACATGGAAAGTTGTTTTTGTTTTCAGACGAATAGTATTCTACATAGCTCTCATCCTTTAGCAAAGGGATTTAAAACCTAGCACTCCGTGGCTCGGATGACACGTTAAATTATAGGATCTGATTGTAGGCCTTCAGACAGCTTTGAAACTTTGACACTTGCGCTAGTTATCTGGTCTATAACGAACTTTCTTTATAGCGAAGTCAATCATATTTTATCCACAAGTATGAACCAGACGCATTCATTTGCAAAGTTACATTTCAATATTAATCAAGAAATAGTAAATTCTTAGTCGAGTTGAGTGGACGTAAGAGTAATTAATTCATACTATAATACGTTTCCAAGAACGATAGAGCCGTTAATTTTGCTAAGTGCCCGTATAAACTGTACGAACTCATTTATTCACGTTTTAATTGTTTTAAATTGAAGTGTTGTCGGTTTGCATTTGGGAATATTATTGTGGTTTTTATACTGCAAGTGCCTTTAATAACTAGAACAAAATATAATTAAACTCAATACTTAAGCTGCTACAATATAAATAGCAATTGGAGTATCCACAGACTCATATTTATGTTCAAGCCAACTGCCCGTTGATTGTGTGTCACGCTGATTTATTCTTATACATTGAGCCAAATAGAGTACCCAGAAAAAGTGTGCTAAACAGAAAAGTATGCAAGGTTTTAATATTATTGTGTGATGCTTAAGAAAAAAAAAACATCATAATTGTTACATTTCTGATAATCTATGAAAAAGATTGCGATCAACCTTTCCATGATTCAGTTTATAATTATAAACAATTATTACTATCGGGCCAACACATAATACGAGGAGACTCTTTCATAACTTTTACTCGTTATCGATAAAATATAGCTTATTTTCTCGAATTATGTGTTCACCCATAGTAAAAGATGTTCATAACGATGATTTGAATTGCTGCTGTATTTTGCTATAAATAATCCAGGTTCGATTTCCGGATGTATTTGCTTGCTATCAAGAGGTTCTGTAGAGTATTCGGGATAAGTGCTCTCGACGCCGCTTACAGGCTACCCCTGCAGAGTGCAAGTGAGGTGCCTGGTACGAGTACCTACCCAGTAAGCTCAAGGTTCTGTAGGTATATACATAATATACTGTAGTGTAGATATTAGGATTAAAAATTGTTCATAATCCCATGAGCAAATTTTATGTAGATTATTTTTTAAAACGACTAAGATATTTTCTAGGATATTCATTCATCCATTCCGTATCATCATCATCCTGCCCTTATCCCACTAGGTGGGGTCGGCACAGCACGTCTCTTTTCGCCACTTCACTCTATCACACGTCATCTCATCAAGAACTCATTTCTCTCGCCTATCATCTTTCACACAATTCATCCACGCTTTTTTTGGTCGTCCCCTCCCATTTCGTCCATTCCGTATAAGTTACATTTTTATATAAGGCTACATTTATTTTTCGATTTCACAGTTGATCCCATGCGTACAAAGATTGAACATGCACGATTATGTAGTTTAAATAAGCATTTCGTAAACATTTCGAGAGGAAATAAAAAGAAAATTCGAACATTTGACCTATAAAGTATTTCTTTACTGCCAAAGACACCAGTAGGCCAAGCATGCGACCACGAAAAGCCACGAAAACAACTGTTTTGGACGTGTGAAAAAGTGACAGATATATACTTCACCATAATTCTGCCTCGTTCTGACACGTCGAGGGAAATATTGCGTGGCGCGCATCCTAGCCCGTGCAGCTTATCTCCATCGATAATCCAGGTTCGATTTCCGGATGTATTTGCCTGCTGCATCTATCAAGTGGCAGTAATTGGGCAGTGCACTTGGTTTGGTTCCGTTTGCAGGCTACAATGGGACGTGGTGCCTGGTACCCAGTAAGTTCAGGCTCTTGTGTATAGGTAAGCATAGATTCTTTGTCAAACGTTTGTTTACCAGTAAAGTTGCACTGCGTCTTCACATATAAATTTATGGTTAGACATAAAGCCCGATTACAGAGGCGCCATCGTAATTATATTAGCTAAATAGCATAGTTCTGTTTCTGTTTCACTTTAGGCATGCGATAGAGAGAACGCTTTTTACGTTGCTATTAAATTTACGCCGGCGCCTCTGTAATCGGGCTTATAATATTATTAAAATCGTAGTTTAACTTAACTTCGTAAACACAAGTACCTAATAACTAATATGATATAATTTATACTATAGTTCGGCCGTTCAGAGAATGCGTTCCTGACACGTCATCTTGAAAAAATGTTTTTGTAAAACTTACCGTTTACGATTTATGGACCATTTAATGTTTTAAGGTCCATTTAATGAAATTTCATTAAATGGTTCATAAATCGTAAACGGTAAGTTTTACAAAAAAGTTTACTGGTAACAAAAGATGCAAAATTTTATTTCCTACAATAATGATCTTAATGTTTTTTGCCCTTAAGTAGTATCCTATGTATATCCATAGTTTCCTAGATATCGGCCAAAAACATTTTTTCAAGACGACGTGTCAGGAACGCATTCTCTGAACGGCCGAACTATATAACTGTGTAAAATATGAGATTTGGTCGTCATGTACTTCACTATGCTGAAAACGCACCTGTACTTGTTAGAGAAAAAACTGAACAAATATTTAACTGCTTTTTCGAATAAAAAACTGCTTTTTCCAAGCTCTGTAGCGTCACAGTTACATAGTTGTCCAAGTTTAACGCGAAGTAAATAAACAAAGAGCTTTGCACCCGAGAGTTTAAAACATTGCAGACTGCTATCTAACTTCTCCCTTTGTTTCAGTCTGTTTTGCATCACGCGACTACTACAGTTCAATAGCGATTTTATGGAATATATAAGCAGACGGTATTTGTCTCTATTGCGCATTGTTATATTATGCCATTAGTTGTGGCGTTACTTAATGCAACAATATATATTAAAATCCCTCAAGTTTCTATGCACCTCATTATAAACAATTCTTACCAACCCGGAATACGCGAAAATCAGCTTTCATAGACAAAGTCCATTGACAATCGACAAAATGTGTGGAATATGATTTTTTCGCGATTTCGTAGGTTTATCCCATAGTAAAAGTTGTTCATCTTGATGTACTAAAATCACCCTTAAGAGGTTGTGTAAATTATCAATTACCGTGTATATCAACTCGGACGAACCCAGAGTGGCCAAACACCTATACGTTATCTTCTATACGAGTACACATATAATATATATTATGTTTGTCTGTATGTACTTAATATAATCGTAAACTATGCATTTGATCGTGTGATGATCTTTGGCAAAGTTATTGTGCATGAGCCAAAGAAAGTTTCTGAGTTGGTGCGACCAATTTTTAACCGACTTCCAAACAGGAGAAGGTTTTATGTTCGTGTGCATGTATCTTTTTTTGTGTATGTTCATCGATAATTTCGTCAATTGTGAACCGAATCGAAACATTTTTTTAGTTCAAAAGGGGATACTCCCAAGGTAGTTCCATTTAAATGTTACAGAAATCGGCTGAACCGTTTTTGATAAATCAACAATAATGTAAACATTTCGAGCGAAATATTCGAATTGTGTACACGATAGAAGGCGGTTTTGCCATTTTTTGCGTTTTTTTTTATTTTTATTTTGGTTGGTGGCGTAGCAACGCGCGCAGGGTACACCTAGTCTAGTATAAAAATTGCTTACGATAATATTTCATTTATGTAGAGCCACTTACCGTGACGCCATTTTATGGCAACTAGCTAATCAACTGAATTATTTCTCTTACACAGCGAAAAGTTGGAGTTCGCGTCAGTTTCCTTTAATTAGGTTGTTTGTTTGCAACCAAATTAGCGATTCAATAGACATTCCTAATTACAAATACTTAGTAGGGATGGAGCGAGATGTCAATTAAACATGCGACAAGTGCCTTGCTGAAATCGATACATTTTCAATTAGAATAAAACACAGGTGTTTTTTCACTGTGGACCTTATGCATAAGCTCAAAACCGCCTAAAGTGATATGGAGAGGGATATGGTCGGAGTCTCTCTGTGAGGTCAAATCAGGAAAGAGGAGATCAGCAGACAAACCAAAGTTACCGACGTAGTCCAGCAAATAACCAAATTGAACATGACGTTTTTAATATCGCGACAGAACCATCCGATTCCGACCAGTCTTATTAAAAATCTATAGACGATACCGAATTACTGATTTTCTGCAAACATCCTATGGCTTAAAATCTTAAATGGTGATGACGATTTCAGCTAAGATACTTTGTAGATTTAATGAGCATTTTTATTATCATAGGGACTAAATCAGTAGAATCCAATTCAGGAATGTTGATTGCAATATTAAATTTAATCCTCAATTTAATTAAGACAGAGGAGCTCAATTCCTGTGTGGTTTGCTCGCGTGGCTGCAATTTTAATTGAAATATATTACCCCACCATTGGATAGGGACGAATTAAGGTAAATCTTTGTAATTTTTAATCATCTTTCGTGGGGAAGCCTACGTCCTGCAGTGGGCTATCAAAAAGGCTGGTACAGTACAGTTACACTGTACTTTACAGTACAGTTTGTAATTTCCTTTTTTTTGTAGTGTAGTGTCTAACAAACTTAGTTGCACTATAACGTACCATACCATGATCGTGCTACAAACGTATTCGTATCAAGCACGGAATACAACACGATACGCTCTACTATTGTTTGCACTGGAGATATTGTCGAAAGATTTAAATAAAACTCTGTATTGGTTCTTATATTGAGTCTTTTGAATCAAAATGGCCTAAAAATCAAGGGTCGCACTGTTTGTGAAGGCTATCTTTTCCATTAACGACATCTATTTCGAACTCGAGTTTCATAGTTGACAGTACTGAAAGCTAAGTTTAAATGGCGTAGTGGATGTCTATGATAGATGCTATGCTGCTTGAACAACTATGCCCACTAAAACGACTAAAACGTACCATCAAAGTACGTCAAAAATAGTATTCGAGAATATTTAGCCGGTGCTAATAAGTCTACATATTTTCTTCGCTAAAAATAAAAACGGTTCGCTCCGCCCACGACTATACTTTGTTACTCACTAAGCAAATATAATACTCATACGGACGACTCACGGGAGACAATGCTCTGCTCAGCTCCGTTGCGCTATGGCACGGTAATTTTAGATATCATTACCGTGGCTATGGTATGTTTTTACCAGCTCTGTGTAAGTCTAGAATAATTATCTTTCACCGAAAACGGCACACTCGACGTTAATCTATTTAAAATTCGAATTTTTTGCTCTTTTTAAATAGATTAATTCGAATTGTTTGCTCAAGTCGATGTATGCTATTTTCCAAATTTAATATTGATTTTTCAAAAAACACTCAGCCTATTTCAATAAAATTTAAATGGGGCCGGCCACCTCTAAGTTACAATCTACCACACAAAATAATGAGTCATTAAAATTGGTTCATAATTCGCGGAGAAATTGCGTAACATAAAAAAAACATACAAACAAATTGAGAACCTCAGTTTTTGAAGTCGCTTAAAAAGATTCGTCTTGATGAGACTAAAGTTTACCTATTTTTTTATTTTAAACGAGCTAGAGCGCAGTACTGTGTTAAAATAAAAATTTGATTTGATAAAACTTCGACGGTGTTCCGTAATGAGCTGGCACTAATGAGTTTTGCTTCATATTATATTATTAAACTCTATCTATATGAACAGTATCAACATTAATGAGCTCTCATTACCGTCCCGAAAAAAAAGCATAACTTTAACCAGAAAACGTTCGATGAAACTAAAATGAAAGGCAAATTGCATGCAACTGAAAAAGATCGATAAGTAACATCAATTGAAGACAATCGTCACGTTATTGTCAATCAGACTACATTCGATAGTAATTGATCTAAGCATTGGGTAACAAACTCTGCTCCTATCGTTGATTACCCGATCTTAGTTGCCGGCTACACCAAGCTTAGCGAGAAACAAAACTGACCTGAGCGGATCGGAGCCGTTATTCTTGCAATATACAATAGTACGCCGACTATCCGAAAGCCGAATAACCGAATCGCCAATTATCCGAAGGCGAAGAGGCACAAGACCAAAGTGTGCCATCTCACACTGAGGCGTTTAAGTGTTTTGATAACGCCCTCCCTCAAGTGGATGGAGCGGCAACCCGAATGCGACGGTGTACAACTTCTTGCCATCCGGCGCCTAATATTCTTTGTGTGACAGTTCGTTTTTAGGGTTCCGTACCCAAAGGGAAAAAACGGGATCCTATTACTATTCTATATTACTAATCTATGTCCCATTATAAGAATTTTCGATTATTCGAATCGACCCCGGTCCTAAATAATTCGGATAGTCGGCGTTCTACCATACGAACTACAATGCTCCGCCCACTCCGCTTTTTTAGAGCGTCTGACTTGGGTAAAAGTAACAACCCTCGAATGAAATAAATACCTCACATCCACTGCGAGCGTGAATACATCACCGTCCAGCCATCAATCTCACGAATTGACTCAATTTATCCCTACCTTTCCTCCTTAAATAATACATTAGACCCCATTGAAAACGCAGAGTTTCGTGACTCGCATAGAAACTCCGTAAATGTACGGTAAACCCTTGTAAGTTTTTCGGGTTGTACCTACACGTTACTTACTTAAGTTATTATGCCGTTACGTTGTGAAGGTAATGGTGGTTTCTTTCATCAGACCGGTTAGGAAAGGATAGGCAAGATGACTAGGTAAAATCCTACTAGTATTATAAACGTGAAAGTTTGTAAGGATGGATGTATGTTTGATACTCTTTCACGCAATAACTACTGAACGGATTGAGATGAAACTTTGCAACTACATAGCTTATACATCAGAATAACACATAGGCTATAAATTATAATGATATTGCGTAAATTTTCCATATTATAACTACAAGTGTTAAGTAAGTAGGAAAAATGCCTGCCATCTGCGAGCTATTCTAGCGTGCGCTCCAAGAAGTGTCAAAAAAGAACTGTCAAATCAAACAAATGTCAAAGCGATTTTTTTTTGTTTTTTTCCACCTCCTTTATTAAGAGTCCTTCTCCTTTAAGGTAGGGCCTCGAAATATCATGCGGGCGAAGCCGCGGGCAAAATCTAGTAATATAATATTTTTTATTTTAAGCTCGTAAGTTAGGTTATCAAAAAATATTGGACATGTATTTTTTTCTTTTGTCAATCAAATAACAAATGACAAAGATAAATAAACCTAGTCAAAATTTAGAAGTAGGGGTCGTGAGTCACGACTCGTGACTTCTTTCACAGAAGTCTATACATTTGTATGGCAATTATGACGTCACGCGGAACTTTAACGGACTATATCTTCATAATTTTTTGTTTCATTGACAAAAGAAAAAAAAATATTAGTGCCAGATGCCCCAAAAAAAATCTCCGCGCACAACTCGCTTACAGACCAGATTTTCTTAGGGCCAGAAGTTCCCTAACTCACCATATGTACTGACTTATTCACTGAGATATTTTGAATGTAACACTTTTTTCACTATGCAATTTTAATTATAAAATTTATTTTAAGGCTCATTTTATTTTTACGAAAATCTGCGTAAACCGTACAGCAGTCAAGTGAAAAAATGTCTGAGAAAACGCCTACTCGAAATGCGATCGACGATCGCACGACGACGATAAATAGCAGAAAAGAAACTTTATGTAGATACAGTTTAGATACGATTCCTATATATTTACTATCGACCGCAATGGCCCCGTTTTGAATTAAGTGCAGAGTTTGTGAAATTTGGGCTTGTAGAGTTAGAGCGTGTAAAGTTATAGTTGGCACTATATGAGATCTGATAACTTTGTGACACTGTGAGGCTGAGACATATAATAATAATATAATATAAACCTTTATTTCAGACAAAAACTTAGTCCATAGGTATTACAGGTGGAATTTGTACTACATAACAATTATTATTATATTGTCTCTACTTGGCAACATTTTACGTGAAAATGTTTTAGTGAAATATCAGTTTCTCAAAACGTCCCTTTCTCGTAGAAGATCTAATTTTCAATATTACATTTCCCAATAATTGAATCTCATATGCCTCTATCTAAAATCGTCTCTTTCACGAAACCTCCCACACAATACCTATTTTCCTATTTTTCGGAAGCACTATAAAGGAAACTGAAACCACGAAACCGAAATCATGAAACCGTATCTCGAAATGAACGAATTCAGATTATGCACGAATCCAGTGGAATAGTTTTAAAATATTTGCAGTAAGTATATAGCACGACTCGGAAAATAAGATTCAAACCACGATTCACCACTTAACTTCAACTACTAATACTAGAACTAGTTTGGGAGACCAACAGAGCATTTTTGTATATACTCGAGCGTGGTCAATTTACACATGGGGTTCCTTGCATCCCGTGAAGTACTTATATCACATATTATGAGCCCTCCATAAGGCCGAAACTCGAGATAATCGCTGAACTAAGAACTGGCACGTCAGGGACATCACTTTAAACCCGTCTGTATGAAAATCTGACACGATCGAGTATCACTTAGTCGACAATTTTAAAATTTGCTAAGTTAACGAGCTTCGTAATCGAGTTTTTTGAATAGGTAGATGGATGTAAGGTTTACTTAACATCCCTTCTGAATATCTGATATCTGACGCACCTAAATAATTTAAAATTTAACCAGTAGACCGTTCTCTACGTCCACCTACTTAGTGTACCTAACTACCTACAGTACAGGTGTCCTATTTTTTTTAAACGGTTTTATCTAGCTTACCCCGTTTGTTTTCTTGGGTCAAATTTAGTAATTGAAATTTCACCCTCTTCCTGTCAACTGATTGATCTGAAATTTCGTATACGCCTTTGGTTCTGGTCACAATACAATTATGTATTTTCAATATTACTGTAAATTCAAGAAGGCTGTTGTTACATAATGGCGGATGACCTATTTTTTTCAATCCCATCAATATGGGTATCAAATGAAATGGCTTTTCATGTAGAACACAGTTTGTAGTAACAAAGTAAAAACTAAAAGCACAAAAATAAAGTTGGTAAGAAGCTTTTTTAAAATAAACGGTTTTATGTACTAAAAGCTAAAAAATAATAATATACATTTTACAGCATCCCATAGGTCTCCGAACGTTCGAGTAAATACTTCAACATCATGGACTCCCCTACCACACTTACTGTTCGCTATCACTCTGTGAATTAAAACCATCGAGCTTTCTGCATAAACTAATCCTCCCAGTCCAAAGCAAACTTTTAACTCTATTTGAATCCCCAAACGTAGCAAAACGAAAAGCGACACTTCACTTCTGTGGCTTTCATTCTTGTAAACTTACATTTAAAATGCATTTAAACGACTCTATCTGTAAACCGTGGCTGGGCGAGATGGACTTCTCGTACAAAAACAAAATGAAAGTAAACGTTAATACGGTTTTACGAAAAAACCAATTTGCCGTTTTGTTTTAGAACGGCTTTGATGTGTCACAGAGCGCGATTTACGAGAACGATACGAGTATCAAATTCGAAACAACAGACTGAACAAAGTCATAAATAATTATGAGTGCGTAGAAACCGAGTATGTTTTATTTATTGTCGAAATAAGCAGTATTTTTATATTATGGTTTTATCTAAAGGTATAAAGGTAACTTTTTCAGGAAGTATCTTCAGGCCCCTAATCAGCTACCAGAATGAAACTGAACTGGAACTTTTATGAGCCTTTTACGTATTTTAGCTTCACGAAAGCTATCCAGTTACGGATGATGACGTAAAAACATGCGACGTTGACGTTTTCCAAGGCAGAGAAACCTATGGGAAAAACCACAGAATTGACCTTAGGGGAATTGACACGCTTAACACTTTTTGATTAGAAGACATTTAATACTACTAACTGACTTTGTAGGTACCGACTGATTTAGTACTGAGAGCTACTAAGACCCAAGTTCACCAACGCTTGATTAAGTTAAACTGGTGATTACTGTATTTAAACAACGATTAAACTCGGGTTTTAGACCCTAGTTCACCAACAGATGTTTAATTTATCAACCTTTGGTTAAATCTTAAACAGCTTTTTGACGAAATTTTGCTGTTCGGCAAGCAAAAACCGTTGGTTAAATACAGTAATCACACGTTTAACTTAAACAAGCGTTGGTGAACTCGGGGCTAAAGCCAATCATAAGCGTCAGTTACTTTAATTTTTAATCGTTTAGCCATGTTACAGAAACTAAGGCGCTTTAAAAAATCTCGATATCAGGGGGTAGCTGTCCGGCTTATTGAAAAATATTGGAGTAATATACTGTGCAAAGGTACCTAAACAAAGAAATAAATATTTTAAGTTGGACCTTTTGTTAAAATGTACTAGGAACGCAGCAGCAGGAGGAGCGAGTGCCTCTAGTGTGTGAAATGAGCTGTCTCTAGCATGTAGTCAACAACGTTGTCAGTTGTCACACAGACAAGCATGTGTGCGTAGAGCTCACTACTGTGTATGCGTAGCTTAGTTAAATTGTTTATATAAGGCTTATAGACTGGACCGGAGCCAAATATCAATCAAGCTAATGATTGAGTACATTCAATATCTCCTCATGGCCTGTAAAGCTTGATTGAGATGACGTCACGGCGTAAATAACGTCCTATCGTATGTGATTGGCTAATTCGACACTTTTACTTAGGAGGAAGGATTAAGGACGAATTGAATAGGTTTAGTTATGAAAAGTATCGTTTTGTACTAGTTAGGTGCCATATCGTACTGGAACAGGACCGGAAGAGTGGCGTAAAAGAAGAAGTCTATGATCAGCAGTGGACGACGGGCCAACCACAGGATGTGTATGATTATTGATATTGTAATATAGTAATTAAGGTTTGGTATGAAAAGTATGGCTGTCCGGTGGGTCAGTGCTCAGTGGTCACGGCCTGATAAATAATTGTACGATCCCAACTAAATGTGTACAGAGGAAAATATTGCAACTTTTTGCTTGCATGCATGCTACATGTAAATTTATAATAAAACTATAGAACAAATAACTGATTAAATTGCGTTGTTTTTTTTTTTTTTTGTAAATGTAAATAGATTTATTGATAGGCGCAGACGTAGCTTGAAAGTTCTTATCTGAACTACATTTATAGAGAACTTTTAAAACAGGATTAGATATTAGAACCAATTACCTTTATGCTGACACTGCATATAAGCTAGCTGAGGGGAAATTGTAAGTAATATACTTGTACGAGTAAGGAATTTAAACCTTTTGCAGACAATGAAAGGTGGGGGATGAGGGTAGATGATTTAAGCCGCAGCTTTGTTCCGGGAGATTAAAACCGTTTCCTACTTGTGGAAATGTTGGGCAACACCCATTTAAATGCACAATGCAGTAGCACGCGTACCGTACATGTAACTGCAGTGTGGGTTTAAAGCTGAACTTGTGGCATTACGCGCCGCAGGAGCCGAATCGCGGTGAAAATGTCACATACCGAGTTATTTGGAATTTATGTGCATAGTAACACTCGCCCTGCAATCGTGAGGTCGTGGGTTCAAATCCCAATCCCGTACAATTAATTTCTTTGGAACTTATGTACGGAATTTCACACCATTGGCTTTTCGGTGAAGGAAAACATCGTGAGGCAACCTGCACACGTCTGTAGAAGAAACTCGATGGCGTCTGTGAACCAACCCGCACTAGGCCAGCGTTGGACATGGACCCAATCACCCTTTGTGGGAAGGCCTACGTCCTGCAGTGGACTATTAAAAAAAAGGCTGGTGCAGTGCGTATTTACACGCCACTGACCTGAAAAGGGCTCGCTCTTGACGAAGTACTCGTTGTTGATGATAAGCCTGAAGTCAGTCACGAGCAGAGAGTCCACGGTGCCACTGGCAGCGATTCTAATGCGCTCATCCGCTGCGAGGGCTGCTGCGCGCTCCACACCGCGGTCTTCTATCTAAGCCAGTAAACGTGTAGTAACACTGACCTGCGTAGGGCTCTTGACGTAGTACTCGGTGTCGTTGATGATGAGCCGGAAGTCGGTCTCGAGCAGTGACTCCACGGTGTCACTGGCCGCGATCCGGATGCGCTCGTCTGCTGCCAGGGCTGCTGCGCGCTCTACGCCGCGGTCTTCAGCCTTCACCTGCAATGCAAGAACGTATTTATCAGCCCTGTGTTCAGGATGGTCGCAGTTAAAGACTTTCGGGACTTTTCCGGTGCTCTGGAGATCTATGGTAGAGTAAGAGCGCCGGCTCTGAACCTATGTTTTAATTTTTTTCTCAAAATCTCAAAGTATAAAATGGCGAGGACTGGGGTCTTGCCCCAACGTTTGACTTTGGTAAAGGATATAGAGTATTGTACATTCTATGCTTAAGATAATTAGTTTTTAATATAATTTATTGACGACACGACTATCACTGAAAGAATGAAAGTGTATTCCGAAAATTGTTGTAGGTACTAGATAATTTGTAAAAAATTGCCTAGTAGACGACTATTGCCTGATAATAATTGTTACGCATAGGTCTACACTACTCAGAACTTTGTAACATAACACTACTACTGCAAAACCCTGTGCGGCACAGCACTGTGATCGTCACTTGAGACATAGTATCTACATAGACTCCTATTCAAGTAGACCAGCAATCGCAGTATTCGAAGTACAATTGAGCGTACGCCGTTAGTTTAGTTACATTTTAGACCACTTGAGTTAGTCTATGCTTGAGATACGAGTATGACAATATAAAATCTCATGTTGCCCTAAAATAAATCGATTATTTTGTGTAATACAGTTTTAGTACCTGGCCATTAACTATCAGAACTACGTCACGAAAACAAACACGCAATCTAGTACATAGATAAATAACAGAAGCTTACCTAGTCATTTCGAATCGATAATTCCACGGAACTATTAAACTTGAACTTGATAACTTCTGGAACAGTTAGCCCATGAATTGACTATTATATGAAAATATGAAAGGATCAAAATATGCGCGGAGTTCAAAAAAGTTATCTACGTTTACTTTTGACATACATATTTATTTTTCGCAAAAAATGGCAAAGCCGCCTTCCATCGTTCACAAAATTCGAATATTTCGCTCGTATTGTTTACATTATTGTTGATTTTTCAAAAACGACTATGCTGATTTCTTTAAACTTTAAATGGGACCACCTCGGGAGTTATACCCTTTCGAACTAAAAAAGAATTTTTCGATTCGGTTCTCAATTGGCGAAATTATCGATGACTCAAAAAATAGATACAGAAGAACATAGAACCTCCTCCTTTTTAGAAGTCGGTAAAAAATGTATGGAACTTGTTATTTTAGGATTGGCTCCATAGTAAAATTTGATTATAACGAATATTAATTTGCTGGTGTATTTTTAACCAGCTGAATTACACGGCTAGGCAAAGGCATCCAATCGACTCTTTCTTCTTTCCAGTTTTTATCAAAATTGTGAAGTTGGGTTAATTATTGCATAGTAACTATAGTGAAATTCAGAGATTTATGGCAGATATTTATTGAACGACCACTACGTAATCGCTATGTACATAATTATACGATCGCGGCGGTATCGGCGCCCGAGCGGAGCGCGTCCGTCTCGATGAGATGCTACGGACTGACTGAGGTGCGGGGAACGAGACGTGCACGCGCTCTCAAACGACTCGAGCGCCGAGCCCTCCCCGATGGCGGGGTGAGAGGGGGCCCTCTGGGCGCTATAATAGCTCCATAATTGTCTTAATTCACACAGAAAAGAGAAAAAAAAAATCTGAAATACAAATAGCTACAGACACTATAACTGGCAACTAACCAAGTAATTTCAAATAGATAGTTCCGTAGAACTATTAAACTTGAACTTGGCAATTCCAGGACAAGTGAACAAAGGAGTTAACTATGGGAACATGTGAAGTACTGGAGGCCTTAATGAAGAATTTCAGCAAGTTTCCAGCTATAAAGGGAGTTAATTAATAGCACGAGGATGACGAGAAAAGTGCCTGTAATTTGTCATTCCAAGCTTTACGTGGGTCAGAAGTTGTTTTGTTCAGTTCATCCATCAGTTTTACTTAACATATGGATGGTAGTTGTTTATATTTGGACTTTTCTAGTACACCATAGTAATCTATTTTACAAGCTTTTATTTACTTTCAACTGTCCCGTTTTCTGTCATTCTGTAATCAAATCAAATAATGCAAGTTAAATTTGATCTACTTCCCGGTAACCGATTGAGCTGAAATTTTGCATACATGTGTAAATTGCGTGACAATGCAAAAATGTGATGACATGGTGCTGATCTAATGATGAAGCTGGATGGTGGCCAAAAGCGAAGGCCAAAGAAATAAAACGTCACAACCTCATCGAGTTTGGGTTCATTTGAATGGTTTTGGCGAGTAGTTTGTTTTTCAATGGTAACCAGAGTCTGATGATGGAGCTGGAAGGTAGTTTTAGGAACTCTGCAATGAAAGACGCAATCCTATCGAGTTTCGGCTCGTTTGATTCGTCTTGGCGAGTACTTTTTCAGTAAATGAGAAAAAACTTTAAAAAAAGGTTTTTTTTTTAAGTTTTTTTATTAATATAATACTTGGTTTCTATGGAAGCTAGTTTGAAAACACGATAAAATAGGTAACTGTTAAATTCAAAGCGTACTCGTAGGTACAGAGTTTCTGAGAACATGATGATGACGATGACGATGTTCTGAGAATTACAGCTGTTGCGATCTTAAAGCTAGTCCCCTAGTAAAATCGAATCGTGCACAACGATTAGTTTAATTTTCATAATGGAACCAAACCGAAACAGAAACACGAAAAAATGGGTACAGACTCGTGGTTACACCGCTTTGTTACACTAGTGTGACTACGAGTAAACTTTTTTACTCGTGGTTACACTACTCTAAAAGGATCGCGCTTGACCAAACAATATATTAGGTAGGTAGTGATGTGCCTGATAGTTGAAAATCTTTTTAAGGTCAAGATGTTATGCTGTTGCAAACTGTTTAGTAATGTCATGGTAAATAAAATGTATCCACTAACATTGTAGTATAGAGTTTTTAGTATTTTAGCTTCTTTTCAAAGAAAACCAAGTGAAACAACAAATGGTAAAAATAATTAAAAAAATTCGGATGGAAGCCGGAAAATATCCATCTAGATTTTGAACTAGCAATCTCCAAAGCTATCAAAATAATTTTCCTAAACATCGAAATAAAAAAAATGCCACTAGCATTTTACAAATAGTTTGTGGCGAAAAACAAAATTTATAGGCATAAAGACAAAACTTCATCGCCGAATAGTAGGTTTGTGCACTGCTCTTTCACAATGCGCTCTTTTAAACTACAATAAAATTAACGCTTTCATAACGTTCGTTAAAATCACGACGCTGTGCCATTATCGGCGTATGTTTCAATATGTATCTGCATTATTTAGCTACACACACATAAGCGATTCATTTAAAAAACGATGAAGCGGGGGAGAGGCGACTCGGCGATCCGCGGCAGATTGGCGATCCCTTACGCAGTGCGCGGTTACGTAGTAAAGTTTTTATTTTTTGCAGAAAGGTGTCTTTTTAATTTCAATTTTTTTTAAAAAATTATGTAATATTGTTTGTTTTGTTTTTAATAATTAAAATATATATATGTTACTCTAACATGTATACAAAAAGAATTAAATGCATTCCTGTTGTCTTTTCTATAGAATTTAAAATAATGACGAAAATGGCCGGCGCAAAGGTGGATACGGGTTATTCATATTTCGCAATATTTCATAATTGTTTTATTTTTGTTTCTTAAAAGACCTACAATTATTATTTTTGTTACTTAATAAATGACACATTTTTTTTTATTGCTGAATAGGGATCGGAATTTCTTAGAATTTAGTTAAACACGTAGTATGTACTAGCAAAGAAAATATAGTGTGGTACTAGTATATGTATATTCTGAGCAATATATATTTAGTCTCTGGGTTTACAAGGCCATCTTATACATAGTACAGATTTGTTTTATTTCCCCACACTAGCAGTGTTACCACGAGTCCTACGTTTTATTAGTTTACTTGTGGTTACACCACTCGGTGTAACCACGAGTAAAAAAGTTTACTCGTAGTCACACTGGTGTAACAAAGCGGTGTAACCACGAGTCTGGACCCGAAAAAATCAGTAGTTTCAAACATAAAGTGTCGTACGCTGAGTGTCTGATGAATAACAGTAACGATTTCAAGGATAGTCCCATAGTAAAATGAGCTTATAACAGTTAGTAGGTATATATAGGTAAGTTTATATCTTTATATTTCCTTTTCTTCTGGTTAAATTGAAACTTGCTCTAAACATGATTTTCACACAGCTCTATTCCCCTCAGACTTGTGAAAACAACTCCCTGTAACATAAAGTGCATTGGGAAAATGTACAGTATATTAAGTAAACAGAGTACTCCATATTCAACGCATCATATTATAATATTCAAGTTGTTTACAGTATTTTTGCGAAATAACAGCGATGTCTTTGAATTCTCTTCACACATTAAAGTACTCGTATTTACTAACTCAAACCAATTCTGTAAAAGGAAAGTTTATAACAGAATTAATTTGTGTTTGAACTAAGATTCAGGCCACTTAGAAAATAGACTAGTATTTTGAAATTTTGTTAAAACAGGTCTACATTCTAGATTACTAAGTTCTCCGGTATTAGCAACAGGATGTAGACAGCGCAATCTACTCGAGTCTACTCTAGATAATTCCTTAAATAGTCGCTTTGTTATGAGTTATGTTTTATCTATCTCTTTTGATGTTATCAACACTATATACTATCATTCATCTTTAATCCAGTACTAAATCTACATAATTTTATAAAGAGAGAGCGCCGATTTTGCAAATCTTACTGCGAAATGAAGGGGAAAATGTTTTGCATCAATGGCAATAACACACTACAGAACTACTGCACTACATCTCTTTAAACACCTACTGGGATACTAGACTACTTATCACTTGGGACGAAATCGAGTCCTTCGAGGAGACATTACTAACTACCTTCTAAATACGACTGTTGCCAACATGTTCATTACTACGATAAATTCTATTGTTCATTGAATAGAGATTTCAAAAACCTCGCGACGCTAAGTAGAGCCCACCCATTCTTTAGAAAACATATTTCTTTGCTAGCTATAATATAATCAGATCTTCAGCATTGGCCTTAAAACGTTGGCAGGATTCCCAAAGGTCATTAATTTGGCCAGAGATGACCAAACTTGGTGGAGTTGTAAATGGAATGAACGATCGCTAACTTCCCTGAACACTACCGGCCTACGTTCTACAGGGACGATACTAATTTTATCGCTGGTTACTTGCCAACTCAAAATTGATGCTAGGATGGAAATTTTGAAATGTTACTTTCAAATGTTTTCATTTCTGTAAACGTACATTGTTAAATATATAAACCGATCTTTTTACGAGTACATGTCACGTATTTCGATCTTATGCTTACTTAGATCAGGGCAAAATTTATATTTATAAGAATAAGAAAGTGCTGTTAAACAAACTTTTTGAACGATGAGAAGAGAATGTATTTCAGGCAGAAGCTATTATTCTCGTTTTCGGCGCGACATACATATAACAGTTGATTCCTTACTCTGAGTGTGAGATCATCATCATTACACTGGATATCCCTCAGTACCTGTTAAAAACAGTTATAAACGCAAGGAGAAGCTGATGCGAGATTCATAACATGCGTCGAGCCAGCATTTAGGCTCGCGCCTCGGAGTTTTTTCAATCACTCGCCTTGCGTTCTTGCACATGTCAATGGGGTATCAGCATTACTCATTGAAAATCGTCACTTGCCTGTTCGAGCAGGTCTCCAACTGTCTGAGAGACGGGGCGCAGCGTGAACCGGCATCGCTCGCGACGTGACGGCAGCGGGACTGTGATCACTGGTAGGCCGCGGCGGTAGGTCACCGTCACTTCTGTAACAATAGAAATCACAACATGAACACTTGAGCTACCGCAGCACGATAATTTCTAAGAATCGTATGCATGTTATCTTATATGAAAATTAATGTTATACTATCTACCCGATATGATGCGTAAAGGTGCCATAAGGTAAGTAAAGTAGCATAAGAATCATCAAGTATTTGCTAGTGGCAGTACAAAGGAGAAACATAAAATGTTGAAAGAAAGTTCGTAGAAATTCGGTGAAGGTTTTAAAATAGCTTTCGAATGTGTGTATAAGATCTTCTCTGATATACATCATTTGCAATTATTCGAGGCCTTTATCAACAGGCATCCATCATAAGCAATTCGGAGGAATTACTTTTCATTGCATATTCTGGCAGATTTAAACATACAGTCTTAAAATATAAAAGGCAAAAAATTCTTCCTCTGCTACGTATAAGATCGATCAATGTCTAAAAATACCTTCTCATTTCTATCTATCAACAGGGCAATTGTTTTCATTCCGCGTGCGTGTGCCGAAAAACACACACGTTGTGTCGCTATTCCCTTAATTCGATGCGATGTTGTAAGACAGAGAGCCTAATGGAAGGCAGCGGAGGCATAATGCGATTCCTAACGGTTGGAGTAAACTGACGGAATGTTTTATAGCCGCTCTGCCTAGCTTCTACTCGATAAGATAATATGATTCACTCAGCAGGGAGTTACCGTAGCGCGGTCTTTAAAGAACATAAAAAAATTGGCTCTAGATCTTTAATTTTGGGTTAAATGTATCTCTTTGAACTATACGGTTTACGTGCAGTGCCGGATTAACCCTATGCGTTCATAGTGCGTTCATAGTCCCCGTGCCCATGCCTAAGGGCCCCTAGTCGATGCGGGGCCCCTAGGCAATTGCCTAATCTGCCTTAGAGATAATCCGGCACTGTTTACGTGTTATCACGAAAGCGGCTGAGACTAAACCAAATGTTTAGAAAGAAGAGAAAAGAAGAAGGGAGATAATAGAAAGAAAGAGAGCATATTGCATAAGCAATGTTAGATATCCTACCTTATAGATTAACACGATAGAATAAAACGACGGCAAGAAAACCACCAGAAAAGTTTTGTTTAATGTATAACCAACATACCCTGGCTATATATTGACTGTATACCAAATCAGTATTTGACGAAGGTAGGTTCTTCCTCAAAATAAAAAAAATATACCTACTCAAGGAATCTAAATCTTCTAATTCTAGGGGAAATCTTCTAAAGATGCCCTAACTGCATTGGGGTGCAGAAAGGTTATGTGGGATTGTACCCACTAAAACCCCCTCGGTGGCCAGCCTTTGTGCCTTCTTGGGAGCTCCGGGATCTCCAAGGGAACACACCGGTGCACATATAGGACTATCCTAGATCATTTTTGATGGAGCAAACCATGATTATGGCTGCGAAATAGTGTCATTATAAATTGACGCAGCCCACTTGACGCGCTCCACTTGCCGCCGTATAGTGCCGAACGAAATTATAATGTGTTAATTATTGTTACGGGCTTGCTTATTAAGGGGGAAATTGACAGACTTTACGTAAGTGGTTTAGAAATCTAAATAATTTAAGTGTAGCTACTCGTATAATAGTCATTAACGCGAGACGCGTCACTAGAGCGCTCGATGCACCAAAGGTGTGCTCTCAAACTGCAATAAAAACTTTACACTCATTCGTAGCTGCCTACTGAGATTCCATGTGTCGAGGAGGTTGAAACTCACATAACCGCAAGAATACTAACATCCATATACCTATATACAATAGATATTAAAATCCATCATACTAGTATTACTGAAAAAGGGATGTCGTGAAACTAGAACAACGAACATTTAGCAACGATAAGGCTACCACAACGCAAACGACGTAGCGTAACGATAGCCAATTCTACGAGTTCTATAAATTGAAATTTGAATTTACCTCTTCTCCCTTTTTGTAGCCAGTTAAAGATATAATTAAGAGCATGTCATAAATACATGTAAATCTAACTGAAATTGCAAATACAAACGTAAAAAGTTCAAAAAGCTTAATACTTACTTTACTTTACAATTACTGTTGTTCACAGTTGTACAATTAGGAAGGTGGTGAGGTTTCTGAAAATATTTTTTGCGAGGTTTTAACAAAAGAATGTTTGTACTCGTACTTCAGGCGATTTATTTTTATTAGGCTGGTAAGCCCCGAATACATTTAACGCTACCATAAATAAAATTTAATAACAAAATCCGACATAAGCCGAGGGTAGAGCGGTGTTAAAATTATTGAATTAGCAGGGTTCGAATGATTTGCATACAGATTTCAACGTGTGTTGCGGCATGGCGGCTGAATTTTAAATAATTGTCACCACAATATTGAGATACTCATAAAATTATTTTTCGCAATAAACAGCACGACCGACTTCACCCGTGTACAGAATTCGCGAATATTTCGCACGGATCGATGTGGCATTTTCCACATTATTGTTGATTTACCAAAAACAGCTCAGCCGATTTCGATAAAATTTAAATGGGATCAATTCCGAAGTATACTCTATCCAATAAAAAAAGAATTATTGAAATCGGACTACTAGGAAAAAAGTTATGCGTGGTTATACATAAAAAAAATACGCGTCGAATTGAGTACCTCCTCCGGTGGTTCGTCGGTCAATTACAATACCTTACTAACATCAAGTAAGAAAAAGAAAAAATGACAAGTCAATGCTTCTAATTATTATAAGCCCAAAGTGTGTTTGTTCCTTACTAATATTATAAAACCGAAAATGTGTTTGTTGGTTTATTTATTGGATTGCTCCTCTTTCACACAGCAACGGAACAACGCATTTACTTGATTTTTGTCATGGACTTAGTTTGAAAGACGGAAAGTGACACAGGCTACTTTCTCTCTCTCGAAAAAAAAAAGTTTTCCGTGGGACAGTTCAAAAATCAAAATAGCGAAGCGGGCGAAGCCGCGGGCAAAAGCTAGTTCATAATATATTTATACACGGTTGTACGCAACGGTAGTATCCCGAAAGAAACTCTAGCCGGGCTAGGGTGCGCGCCACGCAATATTTCTTTCGACGTGTCAGAACGAGACAGAGTTATGGCATAGTTTATATCTGTCACTTTTTCACACGTCGAAAAAAGTTCTTTTCATAGCTTTTTGTGGTCGCATGCTTGGCCTATAAGTCGGGATTTTTAGGTGACGTATTTCAAAGTTGTTCATCATGGTGAGTACAGTGGTATTATTGTCATCAGTTTTGCTGTTTACCTGACCTGGAAATATTCTATTAGTTTATGTCGGGGAAGAAATCTTCTAAAGACTAGAATTCCAAAAAACAGAAATAAGTCGAATCATACAACTAGGCAGCTGTGATGTTAGCTACATGCTGCGGATAGCCCAATCCTCACGCAGATGTCAAGTGAGACTTAATCAGGATTGGGCTTTCCGCAGCTTGTGGCTGACATCACAGCCGCCAACTTGTGTGATTCGACCTATACCGGGCATTGCATGTATGTATAGGTACATCCGGTTTATGATGGTACCTACTAAAACCTCCAGGGTGGCTGACTTGTCTCCCTGACCTGACGAAAGGTAACGAGATCTCCAGAGTAACTCACTGGTCCTTGCACGTTGCCTTGGGAAACACTCCTAACATCTATTATCTAATAATTTAATTATCCTCTTTGATGGCCTTTGACAAATAGTATTCAATCGACTAGGAACATTTTGTGGACATGTTATGCCGGCTAACCATATCACTCTACAAGCTAAAAAAGCTTTTGTTTCTAAAACTAACTATACTGACGTTTCTTAAAGCTGGGATCTCAATCTAATTGAACATCCTCATATATTATTTACTCTCTACCACATAAAATACCTTGTACATAACACTGACTCAAAATGAAGCCGTATCATAGAAGGAACAAGACTATCTATATTTCACTAGCAAACAAAGAATTCATGCATTAGCACGTAATATTCAAATTAAATTCTTTAAATTCAAGTTTCATTTCACAAATTGCACTGCGCGCCAGGTTAAATTCCTACTCCGTAGAATATTTTTATTTTTTGCAATACGGGCGTCGTTCCGGTGAACAGAATGAATTATACAATTATGCAGTTTAGCAATGTCGTACGCGTCGTACGCGTCAGTACAAAATTGCTTTGTTAAACTTTCAAGCAGATTAAACGATAGAAGCGGGATTCAAGTGAAAGGCGTATGCGAATTTGCAATAATTTAACAAGACTTTTAAAACACAGTGCTATAATCAATATGAATAAAATCGGCAAGTTACGAGTTGGACTCGCGCTTGAAGGGTTCCGTACTCTCAAAATGCCCCTCGGCAAATAAAACACGTTTGTTGTATGAGAGCCACCCTTGAATATTTATATTGTCCTGTTTTTAGTATTTGTTGTTATAACGGCAATCGAAATACTTACATCATTTGTGAAAATTTCAACTCTCTAGATATTACGGTTTATGACATACAGCCTGGTGACAGACTGACGAACAGCGGGGTCTTAGAAATAGAGTCTCGTTTTTATCCTTTGGGTACGGAACCGTAAAAAAATACAAGTCGATGGTTTTAATACTATTATACTACACCTGCTCGGAAAGTACCTTGATTCTTTATCAAATTTACGGTAGAAAGTACGTAATTGCATATCGAACAAATATGCGGGGAGAAAACGCATCTGAGCGGGAGAGAAAAGTGTATGAAAATCGATTTCTTACGTGGTTTTTCTTTTTTAATTTTGGGTAAGACTATGCGCTGGTAACCTAAATATCAAAAGCCAAAAAGTTTTTACAGTGAGTTTTTATCTCCAAGTTCGCAAAATGACACTGGCCACTAGCTGTGTGTTGGATGGTGTCAAACAATTTGAAAAAAGAAGGTTGTACCTAGAAGAAACGTATTTACTCGGGATTTGAAGACGCCCACATTGTACTTTAGCGGGAAGACAGACCCAGGCAAAGCGTCCCACATTCTGGCTGTTCGTATGAGGAATGAGGATTCGAAACGCTATAATTATAATTATATAATAGTAGTTTATGCAACTGTCATATAATGAAGGGTATTAAAACACGAGTGTGAGTTTATGAAACGAGCGCAGCGAGTTTCATAATGGTAACGAGTGTTTTAATACCCGTGTTATATGCAGTTGCATACACTACTTTATCTTCACTAATAAAAAAAAAAAACATATTGCGAAACATTAAATTCACGCGTACGTGTATTGTCACAGTGAACTTGGCGCCATTAAAATCTAACCAATGAGAGCGCAGCTGCGCGCGCAGGGCCAATCAGGAGCGAGCGCGCGATGTTATAATGAGATTTTACGATATCGATGTGGATATTATAACATCATGTGAAATTGCTTAAATTGAGTGTTTTGTTGTCTGCGCTATAACAGTAGTCATTATAAGTCAAGTATTGGAAACATAAGTAGAATGTTACAACATTAGTGTAGATAAACGGTCATACGAGTATATGACAGTTTCGAAGTGCGCGGGATGAATCATTTTATTCAGCGACTATTTATTATGTCAGTCTGGCGCAAGACATCCGAAGTTTCTCGAAAGATTGGGTAATACTCTTACTACAATGAGCCGAACTAAGCTGTCAATGATGATGATATCCGCTTTCATCAATATTTACTCATGTAACTTTAAACATCGCTCTTTCTTCTACCTTGTACCAAACTATTTACTATGTGTCCGAGTATGCTGCGCCCGCGCACATGACAGCACACGTCGTAATTGCCTGTCACTTTCGTAATTATCATCGCATATGCCGTTTCTCTGCGATGTCTGATTAATAGGAACCAACAGAATATTATAAGCAGTAGCTAACTTATGATATGACCAACTAGATTTTACCCGCGGCTTTTGCCCGCATTATATTTCGAGGCCCTACCTTACCACTCTTAAATAAAGGAGGTGGAAAATAAAAAAACCAAAAAAATCGATTTGACATTTAGACAGTTCTTTTTTGACATTTCTTGGAGCGCACGCTAGAATAGCTCGCAGATGGCAGAATTTTTCCTACTTACTTAACACTTATTGTTTTAATATGGAACATTTACACAATATCATTATAATTTATAGCCTATGTGTTATTCTGATGTAAAAGCTGTATAATTGCGAAGTTTCATCTCAATCCGTTTAGTAGTTTTTGCGTGAAAAAGTAACAAACATCCATACATCCATCCATCCATCCATGCATCCATCCTTACAAACTTTCACGTTTTTAATATTAGAGGATAGGATTAAAATTTTATTCACAGTTAAATTCATAAAGATACATAGCTCTATCTATTTAGCTTTCAATGCAAGTATGCAGTGTTTCGATAGATGGTAAGGCTGCGTATTCGGTCGGAGCGGGCGGCGAAGCAACAACGACGGCTGCATAAAATTTAGGTCTACTGATGTTACGTTGTCGTAAAGGGAACTTGATCAACTTGCAAAACGATCCATGGTGTATCTCTCTAGCGTTAGAGTGGGGATAACGTGGGGATTTAGCGGTCTCAAACCATCTATTGTCAGCTAGAGACTTAGAAATCTTTATTTAATGTCGCTTCTCCACCTCAGTGCGATATAGAGCTTAGTTGCTCTAGTTTGCCTGATTTTATACCATCCGGCCTTTACTACGACATTGAGCTTCCAATTGCATGCTGACGAAGTCAACAGGGGCGGCGTATATCTATAAGACGCCTCGATCGATAGTTATTACAATGCAGAATTGCTGCCACACGATTTTTTTTATTTTGGTGACCCCGCACTGGGTAACGATCTGCCAAATGGTAAATGCTGGTCTAGACAAGAAATTAACAACATTGATCATTGCTATACCTACTATAACCAAGCTAGTCGTGAGTGTAAGGCCAAAAACGCGGCCTTAAAACAGACTTACTACTGGCCCAGTGCACTAAATATCTACTTTTGTAAGAATCTTCGTAACTGTCTCGCATTGCGTCTGCTGTGGCATCAACATTTCGCATGCAATATTACGTTTTGAGATCGCACTTTTAGATCAGATTATTGATCTATTTAAATGTGAGTGAAAATTTATCTTACGATTGGAATAATAGTGGTGATGGAGACATTCATTACACGAATAATATTATGAGTTATGGAGGAATAACGTTATGCAGATGTGTCGTTGAAGTGAAGCACGCGATGAATGTTAAGTCAAATGGAAATATTATAATATGAACTCAGAGCTTGGTCGTGAACTTGCTAGACTATAATCTAGCTGATCGACAGCTTAGTTCGCATATTTTATAACTTAATTTTATTAGTTGAAACGGTGCTATTGTAGTATTTTCAGCATATCAAACACACCATCTAGGCGCTAAAAGCTGTCTCAGCTGAGCTGAAATGTCTAATTTATGGTATTTATTTAAGAACTTTTGAGTTTAGTTTTTATCGGATACTCATTTTCAGTCTGGTTTTTTGCTTAGGAGCTTTCAATTAAACCTACATGTGTTTCATAATACTTCAAGAGTTAATTTATTTTTACAGACTTCCAAAAAGGAGGAGGTACTACTGTATGTATATTTTTTTGTGTATATTGATCGATATTCTCGCTAATTATGAACCGATATAAAAAAAAAAAATTGGTTCGAAATAGTATACTTCCGAGGTGGTCCCATTAAAATTTTATCGAAATCAGCTGAGCCGTTTTTGATAAATCAACAAAAATGTACAAGGATGTCACATCGATTCGTGCAAATTATTCGAATTCTGTACACGGTGGAAGTCGGTGTTGCGATTTTTGCGAATAATAATTATTTCTTATTATCTCGTTTCATTTCCCGAAATAAATTACTTTCAATTCCTATTGTTAATTAAAATTCATTGGAAAAAGCGACATGCAATAAGCACTTTTAAAGTGCATATAATACTGCTTACAAAGCATCCAATTACTACTGTTGTTCGTTTTTAACACCGACAGTGACAAACTTTAGTTCACAGATCGTAAACTGCAGAGCGAAAATTGACACAACAATGTGTAAGTATAAAGTATAAAGCCACTGAACTACTCGTAGCTCCCATATAAAGTTTTTACGCTTTAACAGCTGTCCAAGTTTGTAACAAAGTGCCGAACAAAGGCGCTAAGTGCTAACATTAATTTCAGCTGTCACGAACAGAATACTTGAAATAGTGCAAGTTTAACTTAGCACGTTTCTGCAGGTGAACTGAATAAATAGCTCTAAAGATACATTTCTTTAAGTGATTTCATTACATATTAGAAAATTTACACACAAAAAATTGGTTGTCTGTAAAGTCGGTTTATGGAAGATACATTTTACGTGACATCGTTGTAGTCGTGAAAACATTGTTGAATCAACAACTGAAACAAGCCGAACGCTTATAAGGCCAATCGTGCCTCTCTACTGCATGTTCCTCGCTCTCGCTTGCACGCTCGGCCCAGGTGGAACGTGACTCTTTTTCTTGCGTGAGGTCGGTGTTTATCGATTTTTATAAGAGGATATCACGTAAAAAAGGTTTTAAAGATTCGCCACGACGACGATTCTGAGTCTAATAAACAAAAGCAAATAAGAATGAAACATTACCTTTATTCATCGCTTCCGTTCGTTAGCTTGCAGTCTGCCGCGGATCACATAAACCATACCTACTATGTTAAAAGCCTTATTGCCTTATAAGGGGCATAAGGGTGAAATATGATTGATAACATTGGAGAGCTACGCAAGGTATCTGTTATTTTAAATAAATTAACACACACAAACCTGTTCATTGATAAACGCACAGTTACTACGGATTAGTTAGTCCGTGTTTTGTCTTTTACAAGAGGATTAAAACTGCCAAAGAAAGAAAAATATGGAATTTTACTGTTCGCAAGAAATGGCACTAACGACTTCCATCGTGTACCTACAGTATTCGAATAGTTTGCACGAATCGATGTGTCATCCATATAAGTACATTATTGTTGTTTTATCAAAAACGACTCAGCCACGAGCATTGACTTTGGGAGCTTCGAGTTTCGAAATCGAATAAATATTTTAATTCGGTTCACAATTGGCGAAAATATCGATGAACACACAAAAAATACAAAGAGACCAACTTAGTACCTTCTCCTTTTTGGAAGTCGGTAAAAATATATCTACTCGGAAGTCACTCTGCTTTATCAATATGAGGAGGACACGGAGGTTTGTGTGTTAAATTACTTGACATAACAGATACCTTACGTTGCTACTCTATAAGTCATCAATCTCTACCCTTATCTCCCTTACGTGGGATCGGTGCAGTATAATAAGCTCGTGATATATACCTGTTTCCCCCATTCGTCTTATCTATATTGCGATTCAATAAAGGGATAATGTGATAAAAATGCTGTTTATCTTTTTTCCCAAAATTTCGTTTGTAGGGTTCCGTACCCAAAGGGTAAAAACGGGACCCTATTACTAAGACTTAGATGTCCGTCTGTCTGTCTGTCACCGGGCTGTATCTCATGAACTATGATAGCTAGGCAGCTGAAATTTTCACAGATGATGTATTTCTGTTGCCGCTATAACAACAAATACTAAAAACAGAATAAAATAAATATTTGAGGGGGGCTGCCATACAACAAACGTGTTTTTTAGGAGTTTTTTTGCTCGCTTATAATAACGGCAAGAGGAATGGGGCTCCCACACGGTACGGAACCCTTCGTATGCGAGTCCGACTCGCACTTGGCCGATTTTATTTAAATTCACAATACACGTGTGGCCGCTAACTCGCCTCATGGAAAGCGAAGTTGTAGCCGAAGATGGAGTACCTATGTAAACTTAGAAGATACCTATTGACTCTTGTCTTAAAGATATCCAGATTGTAATTGTCAGGAAACAATGACAAAGATAGAGCATTCAAATCCCTAGCGGTCCGCATTATGAAGCAAGAAGAGAATCGCTAAGTACGAGCAGGTGGTACCTACGAGTACGTCGAATTGTCGACTATGTAAGCATGATATTTAAGCGATTTCCGGCTTGTCCTGTCGCGAAAGGAGATGGAGGAATTAGGTCGTGGAGTTCGAGCGCACACTAGCCCAAATGGAGCCTTTAGAAAACTGCCAAACACGCTGCCCAACGACATTTATAGATCTAAATTTAAATTACAACGATTAAATTAAGAACCTCTGACATGTGACGTGATTTTTAGTAATAAATAAATAATATTATTATTATTATTTTGAGCCTGTATTGTCCCACTGCTGGGCAAAGGCCTCCCTCCCCTCCTTCCAGACTAAATAATAAATAAATAAATATTAGGGACATCTTATACACAAGATCTCTGACCCAAAACTAAGCATAGCTTGTGAAATGGCTGCCAGAGGCTGATATACTACATAGACATATTTTAAATACACACTTATAATTTAGATAGTACCTAAATAACACCCAATTAATCTTCAATGTTTTGGACTAATTTTACAGTTCACAATGCATTTGTTTTTATCTATTTTTTTTTTTAAACTATTTCATCTTTGCTTTGCTATCCATGCTTTCAATCTAGATTCTGGACTGCAAATCGTTTTAAACAATACCATTATACACGTTTAGATTTATTGCATAAATAAATTTCACTTTCAGCGCCATTCAGGCAATAAGATTAAACAATTTATTATCAACATATCAAGGCAAGGCATGAGCAAAAAAGAACACACACCAGCACAGTTTAACAAAACCAACAATTAAATCAATAAATCAACAGAGATCATGTTTTAGAGCAATTTATCATGCGGCGGCGGGTCGCGATGACCACTTTTACTCTTCATACCATCTCGTATCACCTGATCATCATGGAACATCATTATGGCGGAGAGAGCTGAAAATTATACCATTCTCGGTCGAGATGAGGTGCTCTCATGATTTATTTCAGAGATAGAACGCATCTTTCTGTAAAGAATTCCCCGTACAAGTGTAGAAGCGTAAGTATTCCATGTTCTATGGTCTGTCGTAGCACATGCAACTATTTTTGTGTTTTTTTTTTCTGTAACTATAACACTCACACTCAGAAATAAACAGCGCAACTGTACACTATGTACTCGTATGTCATGTATAACTAAATATCAATTATTTTTCGCAAAAAATGGCAAAACCGCCTTCCATCGTGTACAAAATTCGAATATTTCGCTCGAGTTATTTACGTTATTGTTGATTTATCAAAAAACGGCTCAGCCGATTTCTGTAAAATTTAAATGGAACCACCTTGGGAACATACCCTTTCGAACTAAAAAAGAATTTTTCGATTCGGTTCACAATTGGCGAAATTATCGATGAACATACACAAAAAAAAAGATACATACACACGAACATAGAACCTCCTCTTTTTTGGAAGTCGGTTAATTAAATACATAAATATTAGGAGTCATCTTACACACGGCCTCTGACCCCAAACTAAGCAAAGCTTGTGATATGGCTACCAGACTGATATACTACACAATGTACAATTGTACAAATACATATTTTGAAATGCATACTTATATAGATAGTACCTAAATAACACCCAGACACAGAGCAAACACCAATGTTCATCAATGCTTGCCCCGGGTGGGGATCGAACTTCTATTTAAATGATACGATTTTGCGAACTGGTTCCATTTCGAAATTGAGGGTGTAGTAACATACAAGATCATGGGATGGGAAGTCATAGAGCTAAGCATGTTCAGTACTATTAAGTGATATACCTAGTGATCCATAAACTCTTTCGATCATCATTTATTCTATCTCTACATCTGTTAAGACCTATTTAAATTTCTGAAAAACAAATGTTTCTAGTTTTATTTTAAGTTCCCAAATAATCTTGCAAGTTTTACGTCATTATCATCATATCAGCCGTAGAACGTCCACTGCTATAGACATAAGTTTTTTTATCGCTATGTCCGCGCTTGAACACCAACTCGCCTGATGGTAAGCGACGTTGTAGTCGAAGATGAACAACGCAGACTTAGAAGATACCTATTGTTCTACTCTGACCTTTAATAACTTTTTAAATAGACTCTTTTGAAATACTGGATTAATGTAGCAGCAGAGTGCTAGTCAAGACAAATAAAACGAGCCCAAACACGACGGGTCTATTTTGATTAGTACAGGAGTTCCTATGGCCACCTTCCGACTCCATCATCATATCAGCTCTATGGTACCATATTATTGCATTGTCACGCGATATAAATATGCGTGCAAAATTTCAGCTCAATCGGAAACCGAGAAGTTGGTCAAATTAACTTGCAAGATTCCACCCGAACTTACATAGGTACGAGTAAATACATCCATTGCAAGTAAAAGTAATTATAAAAAGCTTTAGATTATATATTTAAGGATCAAACAGGAACTGTGATGTTAATTTTCCCCCTTTGAAGACCGATTGAGAGCGGCTTGCAAGCATCCAGCGTGTTCCGATGCTAGTCCAGCTTGCGACCACGAAAAGCCACGAAAATAGCTCTTTTCGACGTGTGAAAAAGGGACAGATATATACTTTGCCATAACGCTGTCTCGTTCTGACACGCCGTAAGAAATATTACTTCGTGCGCATCCTAGCCCGGCTGGTCTCGATCCGTCCATCTTTTCACCTCGTCTGACATTCGACGCTGCGCTTACCGGTACTACTAAACTTGCAAATTTTCAAATAAGAAACCAGCGGCACCTAAGGCCCTTAAGCAACCAAATTAGGCCCACCTTGCTTAGTAAGCAACCGCACACGGTGCTCATTCCCCGCCGTTTATATTCGATTTCCGCAGCCATTTCACCGCTTTCAAAACACCGGAATAAAATTATAGTTTCCAGTTACACGCGGAAAAACTGACGCATCTTCGCAACGACATTAGGAAAATACGAAATGTTTTTTGCGCTGTTATTTCCGGTTTTGTGTTTATTTTTATGTCGGCCTCATAATAGTACTCGTAATATGAGTTCTGACGGATATGATATGAGCACAAAAGCTTACCAAAAGTAAGATAAAGTTGGGATTGAAGATGCTTGCACGCAACACTAAGTTAGTTAGATTAATTTAAAACAAATTAAGATATTTTTTTATCATCAATAGTACTACGACAAAAAAACTAAATTCAAGTATTCCGATGATTGGTTTTTGACGGAATTGCGCTATTAATTTATTTTCATTGACTTGGCATTTTTACAAGCTTAAAAGAGGCTTCATTGATTCGCCCCGCGGACCGAACAGCTTGTGGGGCGAAACCACGAAAGAGCCCTTTTATTTACATTCACCTGTCCCGTTGTCTGTCGTTCTGTAATCAAATCTTGCAAGTTAAATTTGATCCCGTTTACCGATTGAGCTGAAACTTTGCATACATGTAAATCGCGTGACAATGCAATATTATGATGACGTGGTGCTGATCTCATGATGGAGCTGGAAGGTGGTCATAGGAATTCTGTATTGAAACGACGCAACCGAGTTTCGACTCGTTCGATTCGTCTTGGCGAGTACGAGATCAGAAAAACCTTTTTTTTTAAAATGTTTTTTAATATAATACTTGTTTCATATTGATGTTTATTTTAGAAGTCGAATGCATTTAGTACTAAAACTTAAATTAGACTGGCATTCACTAACTGTAAAACAAACTGTTCGCTTATTAAAAAACAGAACTTAATTAGTATGGTAGCGGATTTGACAGTGGTCAAACATCTAGCTGAAAATTTTGATCTTTGGCTATCACGTAGTAGCTGCTCTAACCTACCTACCTAACATAGTGTCTAGAATCTAGATCCATCCCTATCCCTACCCGTAATTATCGAGAAACATGACATCCACTTCCCTCCCACTCCTCTCCGATCTCCGGCCCTCTAGTCCTCTCCGCCTACACGTTACCAAAGGGCCCTTCAATCGTTCGACGCTTTCGATAGGTTTTGATAACAACCTGGGAGACCTCAAAGGACCTCTAGTCTAGATTGGATTAGATTACCAATTGCACGAGTGATTCGGGAAGGATTTTATGTGTAGATTGTTTCTACAGATCGTAATTTTAAACGTTAAAAAATTGGTCAAAATGTCCAATTTGTTCAACGGTTGAACCATCGACATGGCATTTTTTAATTCCATATTGATGGATTGAATAGATCATTGAACATATTGGAGTAGACGACTTTAGTGTAGAAATCATTAATATAGGCCACGCCACACAAGTTGGCTGAAATGAAGTTAGCTACAAGCTGCGCAATATCCTATCCTGACTGAAGCTCACACAAAGCGTGTGAGCTTCAGTCAGGATAGGATATTGGTGTAATGGTACTCGTAAGTATTATAGGTATAAAACATCAACACACATTTTTTACAAACTTATTGTTGTAACGTGTATTATTACTACTTGACTTGTACCAAATGGTGTTATGGAAAAATGACTACCATATACGTCCCTATCACTATCAGTATCACTACATAGTTTAAAACAAAGTCGTTTCCCGCTGTCTGTCCCCATGTATGCTTATATCTTTGAAACTACGCAACGGATTTTGATGCAGTTTTTTTAATAGAGTGATTCAAGAGGAAGGTTTATATGTATAATACACCTGTGCGAAGCCGGGGCGGATCGCTAGTTTAATATAATTGTAACTATTGTAAGTCGTGACACATATTTACTATTTTAATTTATAAATAACTGCAGAACTAACTGCTCATGTAACATCAGTATATAATTTGTTCGTGTCCATTTTACAGAGTACGCTACAGGTTTTGTAATCACAAACGTATAATCTCTAATTGCTAAGAAAAAGCAAAATCCATCACGCCAAGTTTTCTTTTTCAGTAAGTAGCTCAAATTGTAGGACATTCCAATAGTTATAGATTAAAAAAAATTACGCTTGATTTTTAAAATACTTCTAAAGAACAAAACGTACCTATCGTCATATCATTATATTTATTTACGGAACGCTCTACGTTTACCATTATATGGTAGTAGTGTTACTTTATAGTTAACCAATGATTACTACGCCTAACAAACTATCAAAGGTTACTAATTTTAAGTAGTGCTACTTAGTTGCCCAATTACTACTTGTAAAAAATTGTGTTAACAAATTAATCCGTCTAAAAATGAACTCGTCAAGTAAATACCTAACGTTTTAATCTGTAGGTTGATAAATGATGGAACCGTCCGCACTTCATCTGCCGTCGCTCCACTGGAGACTGGAGTTGTCAAGTTCCTGAACTTCCCTCCGGGTTTATGTAACGGATGTAAGAAAATGAGGGGATCGGACATTTTTCATGAATTGGCGTTGGCACCGTTCACAACGACAACAACGGTATTTGGCAAACTCTACAATTGTCTGGCAACCAATTGTAAATGTATTCATTTACAGGATTATATTAATTAAATTATCAGTGCTACACAAAGGCCTTCTCCTGACTCTTCCAGTTTTGTTATTCCTCCGACTCTTTCCGTTCTAATGGTACTATATTATGATATGCCGGTGACACGACGAACTTGTCACTTTTGGCAAAGACTGGTATATCAGAGCATACAACCGTCTAGCAAGTCTTTTCGAAAAAATCTGATAGCTTCAAGACGATGTTTATCAAGTGACCTACGGCCGATCCTCCCCTTTCTTCATCCACGGTTTACCCGGATTGAGCCGGATCAGGCCGCGTCAGCGTCCTTCGTCAATGTCCGTGTTTACATTCTCACCCGGACATGTGTACAAACACCCGCAATTAACTAACTATAGTACACTCCACATAGTGGAAAGTTTGACGGGTTTGTGATGTGTCGCTATCTGTCAGATAGACAAACTTTTTACTGTTTACTACACAAATTAGACGAAAACATCTACAATTAGAAGTATTACTGGGCATTTGTGTACTTTTGCGGTGCTTTACTATCAGAAACTTTAAATGGTACTCATTATTTGAATGTTTCTGATTATTCTGATTGGTTGTTTTGTAAGTACATTCGCTGCCTAATGATCGATTTGTGTATTGTCGTATAAGTAGTTTAAATGATTTGACTTCTACTTTAACAACAGGTAATCATACCACAAAACAAACAGCACTTACAGCTATAGGTATTCTCTACGACGTTACAACACTAATTAACTTTGTAGAGCTAAGCTTTTTCTGTATCGTTTCAGCAGTAAGCCTGTGAGGTCAGTAAGCTTTGTCGGCATCTACGTAGAGACGTGGATACTTAGAATAACTTACTTCGGAGGCGAGTTAGCTAAGACTGTAATCCTAGTTAAGTCAGCGTTTGTCTGGTAGAAGACAGATTTTTCCAAGGGAGAAAAAACTTGATATCAATGTATTTTAATTCTGTCTTATTACACTGTACTGTACCGGCCTTTTTAGTAGTTTACTTCTGAACATAGACCTAGCCACGAAGGGTGTTATGTCTCATTGTTGCTACTAATATCTAATAGAAAACCAGACGAATATGTAAAACATCACACGCGTTTACGTCATCAACCGTAAATATAACGTTTTTTTTTTTTACCTGATAGCTTTCGCAGGGCAAAAATGCGTAAGTATTAAGTTCATTTTCATTCCAGTTCAGTTTCGTCTCTGCGGCTCTATGAACCATTAGAACGTCTGAAAATATGCGTAAATCAAACGTTTCAAAAATTGTTCTCCTGGTAGCTGAATGGCCCAGGAATGGTAGTCATCGACGTAAACTCGTAGTACATTTAAAGCTGGAATGATTGGAGTGTGCATGTCCTAAACTGAGCGCCAATAACTTCGAACGAGGCCATAATCGTTTAACAGGTGATAACGGCGAACGACTGCCATTGGACCGCGCATACAGTAATATAGAGACTACAAAGTCAAGGTAACACATACACGAGTTTCACACTAGAAAAATATACATAATGTTACTTTGAGTACAGAAATTTAAAGCAATGGAATGTATATAGTATACACATTCCATTGGTCCCATAGTAAACGTTGTAAGTATTGTTGAGTATCCATAAGATACCATTACCATAGGGAAGTCAGTCCTTCGGCTGATAATGATGAATGATGGTGATGACGATTGTTGAGTATATAGTAGTCAACAATACTAACAACTTTTACTATGGGACCAACCCCAAAATCGCGAATAAAAACATGAATTCCATATATTTTTACGAGAGACCATAAGTTTGAAAACTGATGCTTGCAAAGCTTTGCAGACCAACTAATTGTTTATTAAGCATATAATAAATACAAATAGACATGTTTTCAGTGTAAGGCAAAGGTCTTGTACATTTTGATTATGTCTATACATTCAGTACTCTGTGGATTCAGTAGCTTTTTTCTTTAGTATACAGTTAAATTGTACCGATTATATCGTAGTTAATAAAAGAAGCCTTGCCTGTAGAAGATAGGCATCACATATTGTGTTTGTACCTCAAACAAATTTCAATCCTCAAATCTCGCGAGAATTTTAGCGGTTCAGTCCTAGGTTTGTAGAGCTCCTAATTTGCATGAAAGTCCCTCGCGGAAGGCAGGTGCTGGAATATAGAGACGTTATTATGCCACCGCTCGAGATGAGGCTGAAAAATGTACGGCGTCGCGTCGGCAGCATGGAGGGAAAATTTCTATTACTGAAATGACATGAAAAAATATAAGTGCACATACAGAAATTTCTATTAGAAACATTTTTTCAGGATTGTTAGGAAATGAACAGTAAAACGGAAATGTAACTTTCGTTATTTGTGTCCATCCTTCAGACGCATTTTACATGTCCATAGTTGTTACCAAAAAAAGGCTTGGAATTGCTAAGATAACGATTGATACAAATGTTCACTCTCTTTATGTTTTCTCACTCTCTCTTTCAAAAAGGAGGAGGTTCTATGTTCGTCTGTATGTATGTTTTTTTTGTGTTTTCGATTCATCGATAATTTCGCCAATTGTGAATCGAATCGAAAAAACATTTTTTTAGAGCGAAAGGCTATGCTCCCGAGGTGATCCCATTTAAATTTTACAGAAATTGACCAAGCCGTTTTTGAAAAATCATAAATAATGTAAACATTTCGAGCGATATTTTCGAATTTTGTACACGATGGAAGGCGGTTTTGCCATTTTTTGCGAAAAGAAATTATTACATTTTTGAGTAATGAGACGAGCTATGATTCGCCTGATGTTTACGTAGGTACTCAGGATGCAGCACGCAGAATTCAGAACTATACCAGTGCTGTGCCGTGCCACTGTCAAGAATCAAGATCTTAAAACTCACGTGGTCCTGAAATTCTGATAGAAACATTGATTCAATCCGGAACACAGTGATGCTTGCAGGCTATTGCTGGACGATGGAATAATTGGTAAAGGTGTGATAGAAAGGACCACAGCGTTTACAATCATTCTTGCCTGAGGAAAATATGAGTACCTAAGTCTCTTTTTAAAGTAAGAAAAAAAGCTAGGGGTCTACTCCTGCCGTTACAGTACATTATTCTTGCGGCGATGTTAAAGTTTTCGAACCTGTTCATTGTAAAATAAGAAAATAACTAAATTTTGTTCTGTTTCCGTGTTTAACAATCTGCTATTTCCTATGACCAGCATTTATTTAGCATTTACTGGACCAAAGTTTCAACTAAAATTCATTATACCTAGACATGACGCGAAAACTGCAGCACATAGTTCGTAATAAAGTGGACAGAAAACCGGGTTTTCGCAGCCAGCTGTATAATTTACCGCCAAACTTTACCGACCGAAAATTTTCTTGTAAAAATGTCATACAGTCGTCGTAAAAATATTTACGACGACTGTTTAACCGACTTCAAAAAAGGAGGTTATCAATAGGACTATAATTATGTTTTTAGTATGTATGTTACACGATTACTCCGCTTATTATGAACCGCTTTTTAACCGACTTCCAAAAAGGAGAAGGTTCTATGTTCGTGTGTATGTATTTTGTATTTTTTTTTTGCAATTGTGAACTAAATCTAAAAATTCTTTTTCAGTTCGAAAGGGTATACTTTCGAGATGGTTCCATTTTAAATTTACAGAACTTGGCTGAGTCGTTTTTGAAAAATCATCAATAATGTTAACAATTCGAGCGAAATATTCGAATTTTGTACACGATGGAAGGCGGTTTTGACATTTTTTGTGAAAAATAGTTTGATTATGATTATTTTTTGTTTGGTAGATATCGAACTCCAGAGGTCTGGTCGACTCATTTCAACCGGCTGAATCGTTTTTGAAAAATCATCTTTTCGAATTCTGTACACGGTTGAAGTCGGTTAAGCTATTTATGGCGCTAAATAATTATTGTATTATTAGAATTGACGCTTAACATTCGTCGTGATAGTAATATGATAACTACCAATTTATCTGAACTAACGGTCTACAGTACTGATAAACATATGCTTATCCAAGAATTATACTAGGTTAGGCTAGAGCGGGTTCTCGCTCATTTTAACTTCACCGAGAAAAACCTTCGCTACGATAAATTTGTTGTAAAGACTGTTCGAAAGCACTGTTTGGAATACCTACTATTTTCATTTCTTTTGCGACTTTTGCCTTAACAAATTCACGCTACTGCGACGAGTTAAACATGTCACTTGAAGTAGCGCAATAACTCCATAATCGCCTAATTATATGATAAAATATTTCTCATCTCGAGATAGATATTTTTTTAAATTTATTATAGGGTCTGCGTTTTTCGACTACATACTTACTGCCTGATGTTAAGCAGATATGCGGTATAGTGTGTAGTACGATTACCTAAAAAAAAAACTATTTACTCGAGATTTGAAGACACCTATGTTGTAGGTACTTAAGTGGAAAGACAGACTTAGGTAAAGCGTTCATACGAACAGCCACATTTTGGCTGTTCGTATGAGCATTTCGCCTATGGTATGAGGAATGTGGATTCAAAACGCTTAGTCACGGTAATGACATTACCGTTGGTGCGGAATATCCACCACAAAAGGGCGGCGCTAGGGTCGCGCCTGTGTTGTCGTACGATAGGTTTAATAAAATGTTAAACCACTTTGTATATTTATTTCGTTGGGAAACATTATTACTTTCAAGTCAAAAGTTTCCTAAAAAAAATGGCGTGTCTTTAAAACCTAAAACTTTCGTCTCGTTTTATAGAAAAGTTAAGGTAACTAACTATTTATTTGCAATTCAAGATGCTAGGGGCACTGATCTAGACAAACTAACCCACAAAGCAACGGTAATATCAGTTACCATCATAATGAATAATGACCACTATTACAACTTTTACAGTAAATTGTTGCATTTGATATCTCTATCTAACACGTTGTAAGTGAAAGAGAGCGTTAACGATATATGGCACGCGAAATCTTTAAAGCGAATCTTATGTGAATATATTTGAAAATATTTTCTAAGTAGGTGCCAATTACACAGCTGGATGTGCGATGTGCGTATGTGCTTTACTGAACGATCTCTATAAAAATAATAATAACATAATATACAATATTTTTTCTTCTAAACGTTTACATAAATGAAATCCTCAAATGTAGCCAGTACCTAATAACTGTCCTAAGACATTCACAGCTAAAATTGGGTAAAATAGCCATGACCTATTTTCTGAGGCAAAAAAAAAATGCATAATTTCATTGTCTCATCATAAAAGTTCTCGAGAGGAGACCACGTACCGGCAAGCGCAGCGTAGGATGTCCACCCGCAAGGTGGACGGATGACCTCATTAGGACCGCAGGATCGCGCTGGATGCAAGCCGCTTCCAACCGGTCTGATTGGAGATCCATAGGGGAGGCCTATGTCCAGCAAAGGACTTCTTATGGCTGATGGATTGTCTCATCAATATACAAGTTTTACTATGGTATTCACCATGCAATGGCATAAAATGGATATTTTTTACATGGCACCCGTTATCTCACTTGCATATTAATTAACTCAGAGCATACCTATATTATGTACGGTTAATAAAATAAGCATACGGTAATGTAGCTTATGTAGCACTAGTTTTCTTATATTTCACATGGGAGAAAAGCAGTAACTGCGGTAAACAGCGTTAATTATATCGTATTACAATAATTTATGTCGTCCTGGTACTTTGTAAGAACTAGAGTATGCATCTAGGTAACAAAATGTAGGTAAACGTGCTACCTCTTAGGTATCATTGTAAGACACGGTCTAAATAAACTTATAAAGGTACATTACAATAATAGTATTTTTTTGTATTTTTATTTGTTATGATAAGTTATAAGTTAACCTTTAAAACCGCATTTAAAAAGGTATGGGCCATATTTTATGCAGGCGAAGCCGATGGACAGTCAGCTAGTATTTTAGTAAAGTAATAAATTATTATAAAAATATAACTTTTTTAAAATACAAGCTTTTGCGATCCTGGAAATCATGTAGCAACAAAGTACTACCCAAGACAAGTAAAACGAGCCCAATCACGACGGGTCTATCTTGTTCAGTACAGGAGTTCATATGGCCACCTTCCGACTCCATCATCAGATCAGCTCCATGGTACCATATTATTGCATAGTCACGCGAAATACATAATTATGCGTGCAAAATTTTAGCTCAATTGGAAACCGGGAAGTTGGTCAAATTTAACTTGCAAGATTCCACCCGAACTTACAGACATGCCTAGGCATATCAATTGCAAGTTAAATAAACAAAATTAAAAATTTTGAAAAAACCCACGACGTTAAAAAGCTCATCGAAACAGAATAAAAGACGTAATTTTTATTATTTGGGAACATGCATTAAGCTACCACGTACACATTTCTGAAAACAGAATTGTAATCGGACATTTCGTTTTGATTATATTGCAACATTGTTTGGCACTAATATTGTGGCGCCCCCTAGTGAGTTACAGCCATGACACCTGTCTAAGAACATGAACTCATCAAACACAAACCCGTTATTGAAAACCGCATCAAAATCGGATCATTAGTTTAGAAGATAGGTGGGAACATTACTTTGCACAAACGCACACACAAACAAACATCTTTCACCCTAAACGCATATACCGTTTAACGCATAACCTGCTCCGTTCCGTCGTGGGTAATAAAAGCTTGTTAATATAATTATTTTTCGCAAAAAACAGCAAAACCGCCTTCCATCGTGTACAAAATTCGAATATTTCGCTCAAATTGTTTACATTATTGTTGATTTATCAAAAACGGCACAGTCGATTTTTGTAAAATTTAAATGGGATCATCTTGGGAGTATACCCTTTCGAACTAAAAAAGAATTTTTCGATTCGGTTCACAATTGGTGAAATTATCGATGAACATACACAAAAAAATACACGCACACGAACATAAAACCTCCTCCTTTTTGGAAGTCGGTTAAAAATGAGCTCAAGATCGTATGACATTTGTTTTAAGTCCGCAGTGTCATAGAGAATATTTGTATAGGTACATAGGAAAAACAAAAAACAGTGTCCACTTGTGTTCACTTTAGTATGCGGCAAAACGAACAGGAGCACGGTTGGTTGATTCGGTTACCCCCTCATTAGCTGACTCCGGACTCAGGACACGCTTTCTTCGTGTTTGGCTGGAGCCCAATTGTCACATGTTAACAATTGCTAACATGAACGACCTCTTGGCTACTAAAACGTACTGTTACTGGAATTATCTGGGTAACTGTTGTATCTGTTTAGGATAATTATTTTGAGCCAAAAATGGCATAACCGGCTTTAGCAGTGTGCAGAATTCGAATACGAGGTATTCGAAGGAACGGATCGTTAAATAAAAATAAATTAATATTTTGGGGACATCTTACACTGCCTCTGAACCCAAACAAAGCAAAGCTTGTGATATGGCTGCCAGAGACTGATATACTACATATACATATTTTTATATACATACTTCTATAGATAGTAAAGTAACTAAATAACACCCAGACACAGAGCAAACACCTATGCTCTTCACATAAATACTTGCCCTGGGTGGGCATCGAACCCACGCCTCTTTGACCCAGAAGCTAGGGTCACTAACCACTGAGCCACCGAGGCAGTCGTTGTAGCATTGATGTAGAAAGTTTTACATAATTCTTGATTTTTTAAAAACGACACAGCCGATTTCGATAAAAAAATTATGGGACTACCATTTAAGTACGATCTAGCGAACAAAATAAGAATAATAAAAATCGGTTCATAATTAGTGCAGTAATCGCGTAACATACATGCAAAAAAAAACATACAGCCGAATTACTCGTTATTTTGAAGTTGGTTAAAAATAGATACTTTAAATGAACAAAACAAATCTTTAGATGGCGCCATTACTTTCCTTAACCTATTAAGAATTTAACAAGTTATGCCCGCGACCTAATAAGTGATGTTATAAATTTTACGAGTGTCTATTTATATGTCTATTTATTTAGGGCATCATATCTTGCAAACAAATTATCTTATTTTGAAGCGGCTTCGAGGCCCTCTCCGGAGAAGCTGGAATCTTGTACAGTCTAAGTTGTTAACAAAAAATTGATAATATTTTTATTGCTTTCAGTATAATACATGAAATATGTAGGTAGCCATGGCCATCAAACAAGGTGTGAGAAAACCTGTATTTTGATGAATAGCTCTCCTAAAACTTGCATTATTATTGATTGTACAATTTTACATCTAATAGTAATTTATTAAAATTGCTAACAATTATAGTCAAACCGCTAAACTCAGACATCGCCTGCGCGGGTACAGGGGCGCCGGGGGAGACGACACAGGGGACTGAGACAGGTGCGGGCGCCGGGGACCCGCTGCCCGCGCCTGTCTCAGTCCCCTGTGTCGTCTCCCCCGGCGCCCCTGTACCGCGCAGGCGATGTCTGAGTTTAGCGGTTTGACTATACTTACTTATAGTATAAGCTTGCAGTTCATGTTGCAGTGTTTTTTAAAATGAAAACTTCTATAGCGGCGTCGTGCACTTTTTGGGATAGATAAAAATGTTCTAAAATGTAACTCACGTCAGGACACGTGACCTGATCGAAAATTCGTAAGACAGGGGGGATAGTAGACCGCCGGCGGGGCACTAATGTATGCCTGCTCCTGCTGTTTCGTTTAAGCGGCGCAGGGCGCTTGATCGAGTGAGCGTGTGTGATTAATGTATTTTACCACATAAATGATAGTACTTTATTTGTTCAAGATTTCACTTCTGCTGGTACTTCCGGAGTGCAACCCGTTGTTTTTTAGGGTTCCGTACCCAAAGGGAAAAACGGGACCCTATTACTAAGACTTCGATGTCCGTCTGTCCGTCTGTCTGTCTATCTGTCCGTCTGTCACCGGGCTGTATCTCATAAACCATGATAGCTATGCAGCTGAAATTTTCACAGATGATGTATTTCGGTTGCCGCTATAACAAAAAATACTAAAAACAAAATAAAATAAATATTTAAGGGGGGCTCCCATACAACAAACCTGAATTTTTAGACGTTTTTCGCTCTATGTTAATAATGGTACCAGGTAGATGCTTGAAATTTTCACAGAATATTTAGTTTTATATTCCCTTCAATAATAAATAATGAAATTAAAACAAAATAAATATTTAAGGGGGCTCCCATACAGTACGGAACCCTCCGTGCGCGAGTCCGACTCGTACTTGGCCGATTATTTTTTGTTGTGTTTGAGCCTTCCCTCAATCTCTAGAATACTGCGGTAATAAAAAGCTCGCTGCTACCTGACTTATTATACCGTAGTCTAATAAGCCGGCTGAGGAGCCTCCTGGCTCGTGTAATGTACGTAATTTGTATGATTTTATTTGTACAGGTGCGGCCCTGGCTAGAAATTATGGTACAAAAGCTCCCACAAAAAAAGGAACGTAAAGTTGTGAGAGTTGTAATAATTTGTCAGCTACAAGTACCTACGTAAACCTTAATGTACCTACATATACCTCTATATTTCGCCAAAAAATGACAAAACCGTTTTCAGTCATCGCGTATGTATTACCAACGTAGATTACGTACCGTATTTGAATAGATGTAGGTCGCTGGAATCGATGTAGGTACATATAATTTTTAGATTATTGTTGTTTTTCAAAAAACACTCAACCGATTTCGATAATATTTAAATGGGACCACTTCTGCACGGGTAGCGTGGCAGAGGGACAAACTGTCTTTTCACAATTATATCCCCTCGAAGAGGAAATAAAGTATGGATTGACAATGACAACTGACATTAAAAGTGGATAAAGCGGTTCTTTCCCTTTGCCATGCTACCCGTGCAGACGTATGATCTACCAAATAGTCGGTCAAAAAAAACAAGTTAGTTTACGTGATAAAAATCTGTATTGTAGATATTACACCGATGATTTGTTCCTATAGATTTATCACAACGTCGGCCCACTGAGCCGTTAAACAATGACATTTATTACAAAGGACTGGTATAAACAGAAATAACCATGGATAAAAGGGAAATCAGCACTGCGGCTTTTTATACCCATTTCAAACACCGTAAGCAAATGTTTGTGATAAGGCGCACCGACCACCATTTTGACTATATTTTGCGCAGGGTTTAGGCATATTTTCGTATTTCTTTATGTTATTGTAGAGTACCTTTTAAATGGTCCAAACCATTTTGATTTGACGATTTTAGTACAAAAATTTGATTTTGAAAACGAATCCACGTGTCGCAATGAAAAAAAATCAGGCATTATTTGAAATAGATATTTAAATCTGCTACTTTGGCCATCAAACTAAGTGATTTTAAGTAGTAGTAATTTCTTTATTTCATTCATGCGTTAATACACACCAACATTTATAAAACGGGTAAGAATTTAAGTTAGTTTACAGGTAAAAATTTTGTTAACTACTAAATAGGCGTAAATCGGCTATAACTCATAGCATACCTACTAAATTGTCGCTTCAATTATTTTTTCGATTAACATTTTGTTTAACAATGAACCGTGTGTTAATCAGCCATAAAGCCCGATTACAAAGGCGCCATCGTAATTATATTAGCTAAATAGCATAGTTCTGTTTCTTTTTCACTTTAGGTATTCGATAGAGAGAACGCTTTTTACGTTGCTATTAAATTTACGCTGGCACCTCTGTAATCGGGCTTATAATATAACCATAACAACTACGAGACAAATAACCACGCAACACAGCAGGGGCCTGACCAGAAGAATATAATTCACAGTGAATCTGGAGTCTAGTTGTTCTTTCCAAAACCAACCATGTATGTATTCCTGTATTTTCATTTCAAGAAAATAAATTACTTTGAACTCTGCATAAGCGAGTTCTACGTATTATAGCCTTGATCTCAATTATTCATATATCTACCTACACATAAACGCAATTAAAACTAGTTCACAGGTCAGCGTACAACTGTTGGTTGTCAGCTTGGCAGTGAGCGAATTTATATCTCGTAAAGAGACACTAAAGTCCTCCTTACCACTACACTACGTACAAGTGACACTTAGAATCAACAAGTGAATAGACGTTTTGTTGCTTTCTTATTTGAAAACCCATGAAAAAATATTTATATTGGTCAGTAAAAAATCTTCGATAGATATATCGCTAATTGCATTACCTTTAAAAGCATAAAGGCATGTATAGAAAGTTAACATTATCTGACATTGTGTACATAGGTATTTAGGTAAATCTCATCTATAGTTTTGTGTGAAAGGAGTTTTGTCCAAAAAATAACTTTGTGACTTAACTACTCAGTAGTTTCGTTTGCATAAGCTATTACATAGAGTCTCATCAAATCTCAATAAATAAAGGATCAATCCGTTTCTTTAAATTCAGAAGAAAATGCAATTATTATATTAATTATCAAATATGTATTTAGACACTAAAGTAGCTTAGTGTCTAGGTAGCTGCACTACCTGTTTTCTAAACATGCTGCAATTTAATTATATTTTTTTCAATGTTAAATAGAAGGAAATACTGTGACACCAGGGCTAACCACCCTTTCTATACCAACTTCTTTACTTCTACTTTAGTAGGAAAAGAATACAAAATGTCCTTAAAATATTTTTAAATTTTACTAGCATCAGTCTTACGTAATCTAACTGCTTTTCATATCGTTAGGTTGAAAGTTACATCGTTCGTAACTTCCTAATCTTACGGTCCTTTTAGCACTGCGGGACCCCATCAGTACAAGCTATAGTTTATACATAGATCGTCATAAAAGTTATCATAACCATTAAGGTCAATGCCTTTCGTTATCATAAAGTGAGACAGGCACTCAACAGGTGGATGGCTAAATGAATGCACCCTACTCAACTTCCTTCTCGCCATTAGGAAAGGCGTTATAAATACTACGCAACATTCCTTGTTGACTAAGTCTTCAATCAATTTTATTAATTAAAGCGGTACGGTTCGAACACATCTTATCTATACTATTAACAGAGACTAGAGAGTATCTATTTCGTTACCAAAAGTATTAAAGCTGCTAGGCTGATTTCAAATACATATTCTTTTACCAAAAGAAAGCTTCATTTATTATGTGAATATTAGAATGTCAAGTTTAAGAATCATGAAAGATTGAATAAGATAGTCATTAATACTAAAATTCTTGTGGTTTTTTGATTATATATTATTCCAAAAGAGAACGTGCAATTGGTTTGCATACCTCTTTTGAAAGGTTTATAGATACGTTCATTTTCAATAAGGATACCAGAAACTATGAAAATTAGCTTGAATTGGTTGAATTTTCTAGAGCTACAGTAACGAGTTTTATTTACATGGTACTAGATAATCCATGAGTTTCACGAAAATCTTTCCTGACGGAAAATAACCTATCATTTTTATTTCTGCTATAACAGGAGTATCACTTACGTAGAAGAATGGTGGGTGTGGTCCTATCACCCTTCGTGGGTAGGCATACGTCCTGCAGTGGACTATTAAAAAGGCTGGTACAGTACAGCAATGGCTTAGATGGTGTTCTAAGGGTGTAAGGTAAGGTAGTTGTCATCGACATAAAGCAAGAGACATGCTACGCTATTTTCAGAAGCTTAATTGACAATAATAGTGGCGGGAAAATGTACAAAACATGCCATGCGATGTCAGAGAAGTATGTAAAATACAGGGTTATTTCTAATCAATAAGCATCCTCTTAGGGGCTTATTCTGTACATCAAAACTAACAACTTTTGTTCTACGACCTTTGTTAAAACTAAAAAAAACAGCTGTTCCATACATTTTGTCGAGGGTGAACGACATTTTTCTATGGAACAACAACTTTTTTTTGAGAATTAATAAAAGTCGTAGAACAAAAGTTGTTAGTTTTGATGTACAGAATGAGCCCCTGAAAGGATGCTAATTGATTAGAAATAACCCTGTATATGTGATATTATTGCTTCCAAAAATTATGTAATACCTATCGAATATGAATAAAAAGTCTCTCGTTAGCGATTTCCGCGTGTCTTGTTTTCAATCGATAAAACTAGTATTACAATTCGTCCATAATTAACTATACGGTTGCTACGTTGCACTTATTTTAATTTCAGCGCACGCAACCATCAACTAATAAATCCGTTAGGATACATTCTGCAGGCGAGTATTTTGTTTTTCTTCCGATATGTATTAAGACATATTATTATTATTATTAATTATTAATAATTTATCCTTCCGACAGCATAGGTTGAGAAAAAAAAAATGTATTAATACTTGTTGACTTATTTCTTCCAGTGGGCGCGAAGGTAAACCATTCAACAGGTGAATTCGATACAATTTGCAGCCGGCCTTTTGTCGTTGTTTTCGAAGAGAAAACTTCTTTAGGTGTACTGTACGCTTTTCTGGAATAGGGAATGAAAAACTGCAATATCCGGGTTGGTGGTGCTAGATGGGCATGCTTGGCTACATTCCATAAGAAAAGTGCTCGGATCGGCGACACTGTATCGAGTACTGTATACTTTACTCCATTCTACATCAACTGCCTTTGCGCTGAACTCTGAGCCTCAGCACTGAATTACTAGATTCATAACATAGCAAAAAAAAAACGCAACAATGACTTTTACGTCTATGACACACAGTACAGAAGCATGTGAGGAAAAGACCGAGTTTGTCAGTTTGTATATTTTGGCCTTTAAAAAAATATCGGGAGAGATTTTTAGATACGAGTACATAATCATATTACATAAAATAAAACATACTGCAATTATTTTCTTAGAACATGATTAGTATGAACTGTTCATTTGACGAATTTATACGTAAAAAAAAATCGGTAAGTTTTAGAGTTTTTTTTTCAATTCGGTAATCAAAATTTCGAGATCGTTTTTATTACTTTTCGATAAACTCGCCGTCTAATTTTTATTCGACTGCGCGTCGAGAAGCAGGGTAATGTATTTTTACTTCTGTTGTGTTGTTATTGCTTGTTTATTTTTTTTTTATTGCGAATGATTTCGCACTTGACCACCAACTCGCACAAATTAATTAGAACAATTATTAGTATATTATTTTTACAAAATTGGAATAATACTAACCTACAAAAATACAATAATAATAGGCCAAGCGCGAGTCGGACTCGCGCACCGGACTGTACCGACCGAAGGGATTATTTTTTGTTCATTGATAGATTAATTGTAATATTTTTTAGGTGATTTCTTCCACATACCGCGTAGGTGGGGCATGCAACAGGTGGATCCGTCATCGGCGGTTCCTTCCGCGACGTTTCCATTGGGAAAGCAGCACCACGTGTAATTAGTAGAAACGAGAGCGAAGCGATTTCCGAGGCGGATCGCGCAACAATTAGTGGCGAGTGTGCGCCGCCCCGAGACATGAGATTTTGAGGCATTTTCAAAACCAAAATTCTAAGTCGATGTGAGGCACTTTAAACAAAACCGAGTTTAGATTTTAATCACTTTTATCATATTTTCTTTGGTACTAGGCCGCAAGATCGCACTGTTTGGACGTTGTCGTAAATAGCTGCGTATGTCAAACACATCAAGTTGTCTATAGAGAAGTGCTGGGGGCTCCGGTGCGTACCCCTGGAGACCCCGGAGCTCCCAAGATAGCACAAAGATAGGCCACCGAAGGGGTTTCATTGAGTGCAATCCCACATAACCCGGCTGTACCCCGAAGTAGCCGGCATATTATTATAACGCAGATTTCCCCCTCGTAAAAAAATCTACAGGATCGCGCTGTGTGTAAGTAATTGAAATACTAATACTGTAATGGTAGGCATACTTTTGATTATGATCATACCTGATGGACTTTGACGATGTGGTCAAAAAATAGTGGGTTGAGCATTGTTTATGATCAGAAGATGTCAGAATGAAAATAGACGTGCGTAATGGTTGTCATATGACACTAATTACTCACACTAAAATATGAATAGGTACACAACAGTTTTTGTCAAATTTATGTTTCATCCATCCATCCATCAGCCATAAGAAGTCCACTGCTGGACATAGGCCTCCCCTATGGATCTCCAATAAGACCGGTTGGAAGCGGCTTGCATCCAGCGCGATCCTGCGGTCTTAATGAGGTCATCCGTCCACCTTGTGGGTGGACGTCCTACGCTGCGCTTGCCGGTACGTGGTCTCCACTCGAGAACTTTCCGACCCCATCGGTCATCAGTCCTCCGCGCTATGTGCCCTGCCCATTGCCATTTCAACTTGCCAATCCGTTGGGCTATGTCGGTAACTTTGGTTCTTCTACGGATCTCCTCATTTCTGATTCGATCTCGCAGAGAGACTCCGAGCATAGCCCTCTCCATAGCTCGTTGGGCTACTTGGAGCTTACTAATAAGGCCCATAGTGAGAGACCACGTTTCTGTGCCATAAGTCATCACTGGCAACACACACTGGTCGAAAACTTTCGACTTGAGGCACTGAGGTATGTCGGACGAGAAGACGCTACGCAATTTTCCGAACGCTGCCCAGCCGAGTTGGATTCGGCGATTGGCCTCTTTCTTGAAGTCGGACCTACCTAACTGTACTACTTGTCCTAGGTAGACGTACGAGTCAACGACTTCAAGAACCGAGCTCCCAACAGAGATCGGGGTGGGTACAACATGGGAATTACACATGACTTTCGTCTTGTCCATGTTCATCTTAAGACCCACCTGTTGGGAAACCCGATTGAGGCCTTCGAGCATCGTGCTGAGCTCTTCCATCGATTTTGCCATGACTACTATATCGTCGGCAAACCGAAGGTGAGTGAGGTATTCGCCATTGACATTGATGCCGAATCCTTTCCATTCCAGATTTATGTTTGCGTTTATTTTATTTTTGGTACCAACATAACGCTCTTTCAGAAAAATTAAGAGAATCTAACTATTCGACTGCCAATGAAAGAGGTTTATTAACTTTTGCATTATTCTTTCTAATCGCTACCTCCTCTAACATGAGTTCCAGAACAATAATTCAAGACAAGCGCGTGCTCGTCTGCGCATGCGACGCTACGTTTCACATTCGCGCTGCGAGCCGCCCGGGCACTACGCTGCCTCCGGGCCAACACCACGACACCCTATCCAGCCTTCTCCAACTTTCCAATGCGAACTCTTTAGTGCAACAACATACGCGGAAAAAGAAAACAAAAGCGCGGGAACGTCCGTGTAGTTTTGACTTGACAGCTTGTGTTTGACAGCTTACTTTTTTTGGCTACGCACGCCCGGTGCGTTCAGTTAGGTTCAGCTTGCTTTAGCTTCGGGGGTGTCGTGCGTGCGTGAGTGACGTGTGTGTGGTGGCATGGGTTGAGGATGGGCGCGGGACATAGCGCGGAAGGCGGGGGCGGCGCCTACGCCAGCGATCCGCCCGCCCGTGACCGCAAGAAGAATAGCAGCAAGAGACGGAGGTAAGTAATCTATTATACCTTTTTTATACGAGGGGGAAATCTTCGTAAGATTCCCGATTGCTGCCGGGTTATGTGGCATTGTACCGAAACCACGCCTGGGCGGCCTTTGTGTGCTCTTGGAAGTTCCGGGATCTCCAGAGAAACACACTGAAGCAATCTATTATACCCTAGTAGTCACTGGTAACCACCGCTCACTGTGACATGAACTATTATTAACCCGTCACTTTGACATTTACGAGTTGTTTACGAGTAATTACATAGAAACGTACGCATGAACGAGTTTTCAATGATCTACAAAACAGGTAGGTTCCGCTTTTCCAACACAGTTTACAAAGCATCTAATGTAACTAAGAGAATGATTGTGCTTTCTAGATTAGCTCCGTTACTGTTTGTCTTATTAGAGATGTGATTAGAGTGAGAGTGACCAACAGAGCGTCGTAGTTATACCGTACATCCAATAAATTGTCATTGACCTAAGAATGGTCCATGAAAATAGCAATGGCTTGGCTAGAATAGTAATAGACTAATCAATATAAAACTGGGCGTCGGGCCTAATGCCTACAGCCCGCCATAGGATTAGAGAGAGCTGTATGATATTGTCAAATATTCTTGAACTTTTTATTACTACGTCCATTGCGTGGATGTTGTATACAACATCCTTGGTCCATTGTTTTATCGACAAAAAGTTAATTATTAAACGTAAGACAAGGCGGTATGGCCTTAAAAGCTTTAGCCTGCCCAAAATGGGCGAATAAAAAAATAAAAAAATTATCGACAAAAAAGTCTTCGAACGGTTTAATGTAATTTTTACTATAGATTAAGTATTACGGTACTTTCAAAATTAGTTTTAAACCCGAGGAAATTAAAAGTTAAAGAAGTCCGTGGTTACGGAAAATGTGAATAGATGATAGATGTCCGGTTTATGTTTTTCTTTGTATTTTATCAGTGTTGCGTGAATCGGCAGCAAATTATTTTCCTAATTTTCCGATGACAATCGAAAGTTGAATGAAGAATGTGGCGTAACGACCCGAGAGCGCACGCTAGCTCAATTACTCGTAGCTTTGAGATATATTTTTAGACACAACCACATGTGTATTACTTCAATTAGATGGACATAGAATGAAATCCTTATTAGAATTACTCTTAATCCTATCTACTAAGTGGTAATCGTTACTTGGTGATAATTATGCCCACCTAAAGCCGTGAGGTCGAGGGTTCAAATCCCGGTCTCGTATAAATGTCTTTTTTCGACTTATGTACTGATTTTCACAGCACTGGCTTTATGGTGAAGGAAATCATTGAGGCATCCTACATACGGTCGAAAAGTTCTCGAGTGGAGACCACGCATGAGCAAGCGCAGCGTAGGACGTCCACCCACAAGGTGGACGGATGACCTCATTATAACCGCAGGATCGCGCTGGATGCAAGCCGCTACCGACCGGTCTTATTGGAGATCTATAGGGGAGGCCTATGCCCAGCAATGGACGTCCTATGGCTGTTGGATGGATGGATGGATCGATGACATACGTCTGTAGCAGAAATTCGATGGCGTATGTGAATCCACTAAAACACACTGGGCCAGCGTAGTGGATATGGTCCAATCAATGCAGTTTAACACATACAAAAAAATATCAAGTAACATTTCTGACTGGTTAGATCTTTAGCTTTTATTCTATAAAACACGCATATTTCATCAATCATGAGGAGGTGTTGAACAAAATCAACAGATTTGTCAGTAAGTGATTTTGAGAGCAGAGAGTCGAGCAAACAACTTACTTATCTAGGTTGTTTTCCTTCACTCCCGTATCATTTTGATAAAAGCGATAAGCGACAGGTGAAAACGGGATTTACTCAGAAAAAAAACTTTGAAATCTTACCCGTATCTCTTCCTACGTTCAAACTCCGTCTGTAGTTCTACTGTAATAGTAGTAGTGTTTTGTTGGTTTGTTTTTGTACCTATAAATATCTACATGAAATTTGTAGCCGTGGCTACCAAACTAAGGTATAAGAACATCTGTATTTTGGTGGATAGCCTTCCTCTACATTGCAGCGATAGTATTATACATTTCTATCATAATAAGGTCAGGTACCTGCATACGAAATTGTTATCTGTGTAGGTATGACTCGGTATGACTCGATAGCACCACTGGAATGAGTGACCACCTTAGAGTCCATACTAAAGTACACATAAAAATATTTATTTCCGAATAGCCCTTAGTCAAATATCTGTTGTTTACTTGGTTCCCAAGACAAACACAAGAAGATAATAAAAGTACTGTGTGGTACTTAATATGTGTGGGACAGTAAAATGTTTTCTAACAGTAAAAATATCCAATCGCGTGTCAAAACTCCATCAGACTTAACCAACACGATCTACATATTATGTGTAAATATAAATTAGTTCATATAATTTTTGAACCGACTCATTTTTTTATTATTACTAATTTCATAGTATCATGAGTATTATTTAACCAAATATGTTTATCTTCTTTGCAAGGACAATCATAAGATTAATATAAATTTCAACAGCTACAAGTTTTTAAAACTAGGTACTGTACAAATTGTATGAAGTATTTAGGCACAGAAACAGTGTAGCATTTCATCGAATTACTTATTGCAAAAGTACTTTTTTCAACAGCACCTAATTTAAAATATTTCCAACCGACAACATATTGCGAAGCATCATAAAATAATTAAGATAATATCGGTCTTTCTAAACCTATTGTATCGCTTGGATGGTTGAATAAATTGCCTGTAAAATAGAGCATACACAGCGAACAGTTTTGAGATCATTAACTCCTTCAATTTTATTGGCAATTTTTCAGATCTTCAAACTCTCCAGATTCATTCCAGTATGTGCACTAATTTCAGGAAATTCATCAGCTTTTTACAGAAATTATCTTATTTTCGGACTTGAAACAGAAAAGCTGAAAAAAGCTGTGGGAGTGAAAACTTTTAAGGCTTCCACAATCCAAGCGATTTATGACCATTCTAAGCAAATATACGATAAAACGTAATGAGGTCGCGTTGTGAGCGTTCTCTACAGTAAGATATCGCCCCTGCTTTTAAACTTGGTAAAAAATATTCTACAGCTAAGTGTACAATATACGTATAATAATATAGATCTTACGTTTACCTAGAAACTTAGTCTGGAATACAAATCCATGTCATTACTTATCACAAAACCGCGGCGACTACGCAGCTGCAGCTTTGCAGAAGCCTCAACAATGTTTTGGACCCAAATTTTACCCTGTTGTACCCCAGACCGTAATAATAAATATTAGTTAACTCAGCTTTCCCACATTTCTTGTTTACTCTACTAAAATATACCAAAACAAGTGAAATATTTCGCAACTCACAAAATGGGAGAAATCTTTATCTGGCAATGACGAGAACCACTGGATAAAAGCCAAAATTCATAAGCTCTCGACTTAGGGATAAACAATCTCTTCGACTATCTGTCAGCTTCCGTATAGAATTTGCGGAGGCATTTTTCTATACTGATAAAAGTGATTTGATCTTTTGATATTTTCTTTGAAAGTTTAACAATAAGATCAATCGATCAACAGCACGTATCTTACTTTAACTTTAGTTTGTTTATTTGATGATTTATTGGTTTGCTTCTCTATACAGAAAGGTCAAACTTTGACAAAATAACATAATCTAACATTGTTATCTCATGGACATAAGAAAACAGACCGTAAAATTCAAAATCTGTAATCAAAGCTTTATTGCAAGATGACGTCGCAACGCACAGAAGCTACTGTATAGGTATTGTGCTTAAAATTAATCTACTCCATGCCTTGACATAAGTGATATTTTGAACTATTCAAAAGTCAAATCAAAACTGTCAAATATGAATTGGAATTTGACACCACTGCAAGAAAAACACTGCAACTATACTCGGAATTTTAATTCGATTCCAGATTTGACATTAGCTACTGTCATTTTTGACAGTATGTACTGTCAAAACTGTCAAAAATGACAGTAGTTAATGTCAAATCTGGAATCGAATTAAAATTCCGAGTATAGCTACTAAATCGAGATATTTTTCATGTCTCTTTCTAACTCTTGCCATTTTAAATCAATGCATCTCATTCTTTCTTTCCTCGATCGACCACATTATCCCTCAGGTATCTATGTGGCACAATACATTTCAAATCATTCTCATTAAGTACCATGTACAATGTAGATATAATCAATGCAATCTCTTTGCTTATAGCATATCCTCTCTATGGTGCATCCATGGTATTTCTGACTGGCATGTGGGTCGTAACTTTCAAGATCTACGCATCGAGATAAACTACATGAAAAATTGACGGAGTAAAAAAAATTGAAAATTCTTGTTGAATTGAATTAAAACTAACGTTAACGCGTTTCACGCATTTTAGTTTAAAACTAACGTTATGACGAGCTAGACTTGCGTGCGTGAAAATAATCGTGATTAATAAACAATAATACGCCATTGCAAGCTTCGAGCAAATATGTATAGAGTCACAATCGTGCAAAAAAAGTGTCCGAGCCAAAATCCTGATCAAGCTACGTAGTGGGCAGGCTTTTTAGTTAGTCGTAAGCGATTGCAAGCCAACTACAACGCCGCGCGATGCCAACGTGCTCCGTTACAAGCACAAATTAGGTGACATAACGTCGAGATTCGAGAAAACGGGTCATTGTGAATTATTTAGTGTAAACATCTAAGTCGGTATGTACGACGACTCTCGGATTTTTTGACTACTTTCACTTAGGGAAGGACACAAATATCTACAGAGCCACAGCTCTGTAGATATTTGCTCGAAGGTTGCAAGTCATCATTTATTTTAAGCAGCAATTAATTTTAGCTATAAATTGTGGCAGACAGCTATTGCACATTTATGTATCTATTATCTCTAATGTATTACATTTTTATACGCGAAAAGCCTTATCTTAGATTATTAATTAAGTCTTGTTTTCAAAAGGTCAGTCGGGGAAAACTCATATTTAACGGCGTTCAATTGGCACAGCTGTCCCGCTAGCACGATTCTAAGTTTGAGTACGTTCATACGCACATAATTTCTAAAAAGTTTTATGTTTATATTTTGATTTAGCATAAGAGATCAAAAAGTTTGTTTCAGTCATTTCGATCTACTCCACCAAAACCGAGATTTAAAACCGTGTGATATGTAGGTACTACGAAATATGTGTAACCCTATGATAAATCAATGATACACAGGTAATTAAGTATAGTTTTATAATAAATAGAAATTCATATGTTGTGAATTATGATTTTTTTATCCTTGTACTTAAATGAGAATTTGGACGAGCGAGACGGAATTTTGTGTAAAAACTCCCTTAAGGGAGATTTTTTACGTATTGACACTATCAGCAACCGAGGTATATTTATGCGTGTCATTTATAACTACCCTACTATATTAAATTTTCCCTGTCACATTGCCACATCTATGGAAATTCGGAACCTCCACAATAGGCTGTTATTACATTATCCGGTAAAATATGGCCACATTTTCACGAGCTCTACGGGGTCTGATGATAATATTATATGGTAACACCGCATGAATAAAACTTTAACAAAACCATTTTCTATTTTTATTTATCGAAAGGATCTAAACTGGGGCCTTACTGTGTAAGCGCTCTGACGTTCGGCTTCGCTTTTCCCGCTTGCCCTCGTGGCCTGAGTGACTGTCGCGAGGAGGAGAACAAACGAAGCCGAATGTCAGAGCGCTTACACAGTAAGGCCCCTGGTCAGTAAGTTCGTATGCCGTATAAGGTGAGCCCTGGTGTCAAATTTTCTAAGCCGTTTGAAGGCACCTGACCTGGCTAAACAAAAACATCCTGGCCATAAAAAGGCCTGGTTAAAACATCCGTGACGCACAATTTAATGTGTCATCTGAGTCACGGCAGAGCTCAGCTGTAAATGCCACCCGCGGTCTTAAGACTGACCGTGCCAAACGTTGCTTAACTTCGGTGATAGCTAAGAAACACAGTCAAACTACGCTATGAGCTGTCTAAACTGGTACTATGATCTTTATGAAGTATGTACTTATGCGCCATACATGGCATCGTTTTAAAACGCGTAATTAAACATTAAGGAAGATAACAAAGTCTATACGTATGTATTTCCAACAACAATAATTTAGTTATTTGTAATACAAGAGAGCAAAGTTGCTTTTTAACCGCATGCTCAACTTTGATGACCGAGAATGCGAAGGATTCAAAAATTAGAATGCTGAGCGTTAGCGAGGAAATCAAAAGAGCACAGGGTGAAAAGTTGCACTCGAGTGCAACACGTAACATTTCATCCCACCTCAGTGAGGAAATGACTAAAGTCGTGTCTACATATCGAACTGTTTCAAATACTTCTCGCGCTGATGTTTAGGGAGAAAGCTCATTTGCGCATTATTAACAGTTTCAGTCAATTTTGTTGGCGTCAAATACGAGTAGACTTCCTCGTCGCTCGAATCACTCATTTTAGGGTTTTCACGTGTTTTTAAGTTTCTTGTTTTTAACATAAGGTTTTAACAATATGACGTGAAAATAAAATGGCGCGCGCAAAGCACCAATAAAATAAATTCGGCACCATGGAGGTAGAAGTAAACGGGTTGAATTTACAAACTTAGTGCACACGATGCTAAATTCAATTATACTTTATCCTCTAGCTAGCCGATAAAAACAGCTTTTGCACTCAGATTTTGAAGCGCATAAACACTCTTTCGAAGCCGTAACCGCGGCTTTGGATTCGATCGACAGATTATATTTACTTTTTAAATATTCAATAATTGCAATAAATTATGAATTACAATTCTAACTTATGAAAATAACGGCGCGCTAAGATACTAAAACAGAAAAAGTAGTCAAAAGTAATTCAACTCGAATTTTGAGTAGAAACTGTAAGACAAACAAGTTTGAACCATTTCGCCGCAGCGGTGCTATTAACATTTCCTAAGTGAAAACATATTTCAGGAAAGTTTCTGGGTTTTCAGAGTGGAGATATCTGTATTATGATAAGAATGAAGGACATGGGCGATCCAGGCTTAAGAGGTACGAAATGGGGTGAAAGCGGTGAATTCACAGTGACAGGAAACTCTTTATTTTGTTTCGTGATAAAAGAAAACTAGTTTCAAGTTTTCTTCTGAATAAATTTTATTTTCGCGCCGAGTTGGAGTTTCACTTCAACCAAGCATATGCTGGTCGCATAATGGCGGATATTAGTAAGGTCCCTTTCAATAATATTGTACCTAGGCTGTATGATAAGTACCCGTGTTTGCCGATTGATGACAGCACTGCCGCAAAATTTACATGCCAACCTGTAGCCTCATCTTTACAACGATAATTGTCAATTTTTTTGACAGTATTATCGAGCCTTTTGGTTTTGACAGATGCTGAAAGTCATCAAGTCGTAATTATTTGCAATTATGGAAAAAGAACAATATCGATCGCGCCTCAACGCACTCGCTCACACGTCCGCATTCGCCACATCAAAACTTGCCGAATTACGATACGAATTGCTACCCTACTCTTATTCTCTAGATTTGGCTAAATGCGATTTCTTTTTGTTTCCAAACTTAAAAAAATGGCTTGGTGGAAGGCAATTCTCATCAAACGAAGAAATCATCGCCGAAACAGTCCTATTTTGCGGAAATATTATTTTTTGGATGACTTGAAGAAGTTAGAATATCGCTGGACCAAGTGCATCCAGCTGAAAGAGACTATATTGAAAAATAATAATAATAAAAAAAATATACATTTTCTTGGCTAACACGGGTATTTATCATAAAGCCCACGTAGTCATAGATCATAGGCCTGCCCACAAAAGGGAGATTGGACTATAACCACCAATGGCCAGTCAGGATTGTTACTAGAGTACGATCTAACAACGACGGAGAATCCATTTAACACTAATTAACCATAGCCTCAAAGGCCACACAAGTGACGTGATATGAGATATGGGATTGCAATCAAGCATGATGCAACACGAAACATGTGGTGCGACTCATCTATTACAAGTTAGTCAATACACTTATCACAAAATACCTTGTCACCGCAATTTTTGATGAGTTTTGAGCTGTACTTGTAACAAATCTTAAAATTCACCTACGGCAAATTCATACGAAGATTGTTCAGAGTCGGTATTTGATAACATTGATAGCTCTTGCACTTGACCTTTAGGTGAATAAAAAGGTACTATTTTTTCCGAACATTTTTCAAAGCTAAATCAGTGATGATTGTTTATTATACGGTTTTCAGGCCCCCTAGGAACCCGAAATACAGCTTACGGCTGGCCTTATTATTGTCGTATTTTCCAAAGCTGTATTTCATCCATTTTTAGGGTTCCGTACCCAAAGGGAAAAACGGGACCCTATTACTAAGACTTCGATGTCCGTCTGTCTGTCTGTCTGTCACCGGGCTGTATCTCATAAACCATAATAGCTAGGTAGCTGAAATTTTCACAGATGATGTATTTCTGTTGCCGCTATAACAACAAATACTAAAAACAAAACAAAATAAATATTTAAGGCTCCCATACAACAAACCTGAATTTTTAGACGTTTTTCGCTCCATATTAATAATGGTAAGAGGTAGATGCTTGAAATTTTCACAGAATATTTAATTTTATAATTACTTCAATAGTAAATAATTAAATTAAAATAAAACAAATATTTAAGGGGGCTCCCATACAGTACGGAACCCTCCGTGCGCGAGTCCGACTCGTACTTGGCCGATTATTAATGAAAATTACGTCTAAAATACTACATGTTTGCTGCGGCCGCTTTATAATTGACTTGGAACAACACAGAGCTAAATAAACTAACTACATACCATCTCCCAGCTAGCAAAGATGAACTCATACCTGCAACAGAGAAATACGTCAGTTAAAAAACTAATTTAAACTCTACAAGAGAACCGCAGGAACAGGTTCAACTCGAAATTCCCTCCAGCATTGTAATTAATGAGAAAAGTAGGGGCTTAAAGAGGATTTGCTAATTTCGCAATTTTGCGGTCAAAAAATGTAAAATCATCGTGGAAATTGAAATTGCTAGAAGGCATTTTAATATTTTTCCTGAAATATACCTGTTATTTTATGGTATGAAAAATAAAGATTGAGAAGGTACCTAAAAATAGAATCGGACTTGGAGTTTTCAGCCTATAGTTAATGTTATTAAGATTGAATAATCAATAATAAATATACACATAACATCTTCGATCTTTTTATTGTTATTTTCCAACAACTTTGATTATTTGAGGTATTGTTGTATCTAGTACCTACATAGATTGTTTTTCTAGCAAAACGGTACAAGATAATAACGAGTAGCGAAACTATGACACAATGTGACATCTATTGATGGTCTTTTTCACAAACCACTTGGTTACACATCTCATCTCTACTTATTTCGTAACCCATAAATCATGGGAAACCGTTTATTTGACTTAGTTTTACAGGCGATGTACTTTATTATACATTAAACCGCGATAGAGACATGAAGACTCTGCGGCAACTTTCAAGATGGCCATCAAACGTACTCCTCGCGATAAAAATGTTTAATTGGAGAACGTTGGTTGGTCGTTCGTTCACCGCACATCATATCTGCCTGGTCTGCCCTAATTCCATTCCCCATTTCCAGACCACAACAACCGAAACTAATGCTAAACCACACGAGCCCGTGCTTACTAATTGATCGTCAGTGTGAATGGAAATTACCTAATTGATTACATTTCGGGAACAATGAGCAAAATTTAGAGCTATATCACCGGCCATGTTGGAAATAAAGCTTGAATTAGAACCTCTCTCTCTCAAAAACCAGAGAGAATTGAGCGGTCAGATTAGTACTTTAGCCGCTAGACTGCTGATAGGGAAGTTGCCTCTAGTAACTCTCACAATAAATTTACTGAGCGATGATCTCTATCTTTTTAAGTTTAAGAATGAGGTATTTGATCTTCCAACAAGTAGATTAACTGAAAATATAGTAGCTATTTACAATCCTTACTGATACTATAAATCAGAATGTGTATTGATTGAATTGTTTGTTTTCTTCCACGCAGCAACGCAGAGACGGATCGAGTTGATTTTTTTGCATGAATAAAGTTTAGTAATCAGAAAGTATCATAGGCTACTTTTAAAGAATCCTGTGGAAAACCGCGGGTTAAGCTTGTTACAAATAAAATAAATACTAAATCAATCGTACAAAAATAAACTTACCTACTTTAAATCTTTCGCAAGACCATCAGAGCATTTAACAAAGTTATAAGATTCGCTTCGAACAAAACCGTTCTGAAGTAGGTTGTATTTTTTTGTTGAAGTATTAAATTATTTTCTCCTTCTCAGCCTTGGCAAAATCTTCAAATTCATACTTCAAAAGCCCTTCTGCGGGACTAGGCATTATTAAAGTACCTTATTTCGTTCCCAATACTTCACACGGGCTTGACCACGGAAACTGTTGGAAACCATAAATTGGAAACCAGCAGAAAGTTGGATGTATCACGCTAGGCCGGGCAGCGGCTTTCGGAGTTGCTAACTAATAACGATCCTCTTTCCAAACAAATAATGAAGCACGACCATTTCGAATAAAGGATAATTAAGTTTTTAACGGACTTCAAAAAGAGCAGGCTCGCAATTCAGCACTGTTTAAACAATTATTCTGCAAGGGCGTTCTAAACTAAAACTAGGTGATTGAGACCATTGTTATGAACAACTTTTTCTTTAGGATCAACCCTAACAAAAAATTATCTGTTCCAGCTTGTTCTCACTGATATAGTAGGTACATAATTAAATTATATTTTTAGACAGAAGTGTATTTTTGATCTGATTTCAATCAGATCAAATATACACAATGAAACAGTTCTCGTGTCAGGTAAATATGCTGAAATAATTGTCAAATAAATAAAGAAGTTGAATTATTTAGTACCATTGTTAGTGATTAGACAATAAGCCCGATTACAGAGCCGCCAGCGTAATTATAATAGCTAAACAGGACTATGCTCTGTTTCTTTTTCACTTTAGGCATTCGATAGATAGAACGCTTTTTACGTTGCTATTAAATTTACGCTGACGCCTCTGTAATCGGGCTTAATGTACCTGTACGTTTCAATTAATCACTGTTTATTTAATTGTTACTTACTTTAATTGTATTTACTCCTCAATAAAACGAACGAGACTAAAATATGTCTCTATAAGTTTTGAGTAACTTACATAACTCGTAGTTATTACTTAAAGCTGGGCTTTATGTCTTCCTTACGCGTAATACGTTCTGACAGTGTGACATTAATGGGCCATTAAGTATATCACTTTTTAACCGACTTCAAAAAAGGAGGAGGTTCTAAGTTAGTCTGTATGTATTTTTTTTTTGTACGTTCATCGATGTTTTCGCCAATTGTGAAACGAATCAAAAATTTTTTTTTTAGTTCGAAAGTGTACCTATATTTAAATGGGACCACCCATTTAAATTTTATCGAAATCGGCTTAGCCGTTTTTGAAAAATCAAAAATAATTTAAAAATTGTAAACGACAGTTTGAGCGATTTGTCAACTATTCGAATTTTGTACACGATGGACGTCAGTTTTGTCGTTTTTAGCGAAAAATAATTATTAACTTATATACATAGGTATCTACTTTTATGTTACTTTGCTAGGAAAACAATAATTACACCAATTACAATTCAATTCTTTCTATAGACACTTATTCAGATTTTAAGTATCTACTCAATACTCATCGCTACCTCCTATAAAAAAAATAAAGCATGGCGTAAATTATTTATTGTATTTATAAATTTAATAGGGATAAAAACTAACTATGGGGGTTTAGTAATCGGTCAGTCAGTCCGGGATCGAACGTAAATGTTTCATTATATTCAAGAGGTAATCATAGCCGTTTATCCATATTAATTAACGTAGTGGTCTTTGCTCTCCTATAGTCTAACTGGAACTACATCAGTTGAGTCATGAGTTCAAGGTAGGTTCAGCAACTAAATTCATCTTTGTGTCTCTCAGCAGTGTCAAGGTTCATTTACATTTCGCGGTCAGATTTGCTCTCAATTTTAATGCTCTAGAATGTTTCATCTCAAAGTGCATTTTGCTGAAGTCTCCATTAGAGTGATACATCTCATCGTCTCCGCGTCAATGAGATCGCACCGGTACCGCACCAATTAGAGCGCGTCCTAACTGGACGGCGGCCGGTACCGCGTTTTTGCTGCATAATGTGAACGTATTATGACGGTTGCCTGTCTTGATGATGGGTGGCCGATGGCTTAGTTGTGGGCCATTTTTGATCGACTCATCCATCTTTCAGCTATAGGACGTCCTCTGCCGGACTTATGGATTTCCAGGTTAGAAGCGGCAGTTCTCGAGTAGAGATCACGTACCGGCAAGCGCAGCGTAAGACGTCCACTACAAGGTGGACGTATGACCTCATTAAGATCGCATGATCGCGCTGAATGCAAGCTGCTTCTATCCGGTCTTATTGGAGGTCTATATAAGGGAGGCGTATGTCCAGCAGTGGACGTTCTATGGCTGAAATGACGACAACGACAAGAAGCGGATTGCATTCAGTGCGTTCCTGTGGTCTTAAGTATCTCGTCCATGGACGTCCTGCGCTTGCCGGTTCGTGGTCTCCATTCAAGAACTGTACAGACCCATCGGCTATCCGTTCTTCGCTCTATGATCGACTAATCATCATCAAATCATCCACTGATGGACCTTTATGAGTTCTCATTAAGACGAGTTAGAAGCGGCTTTCTAGCAGCGTGTAAGGTCATAATCAGATCGTTTGTCTACCTTGAATGAAGTCGTTCTACTCTCTACTACCATAGGTATTATCGTTTGCCATTTAAACTAGAGAGAATTTCCTATTTGTGACCACGTCACTTGCCACCCGATAAATTGACGTCAAACAACTAACTTACCACAAAAGATTTAAACACGCTTTAAACACTGTTAAAAAGTGCAATTTGGATTGTTAAACATTGTCTAAAGCGTGCGTAAAACTTTTGTGGTAAGACGGTTAGATTTTAAATCTCAAAATATTAGTAGGTATAATTTACAGTTTAGAACTATAATAAAACTAAGTTCCTATGAGAAAACAAATGAACCTAGTATTATACTTATTATTTTAGTAGAGTAAGAAGTTGTATACTTTACTCAAAGTTTATATAGTTTAGCGAGAAATCTTTGAACCAGATGTTTACTTTAGAAACATTTCGACAAAGTTTACAAAACAACACGATTTTCAACCAAACATAACATTTTCATAGAAAATTCAATTATCAGCATCTGAGTTGGCATTTATTTAATCGATCATTTGTAGTCTGCTCGAAAATCAACAAAGAAAACACTTACTCGTGTAGACTTAATTAGCAAAGTAATTTTGCGCACACCGCGACTCGTGCGATAACAAAGGGGTACGGTCACCGTGTGAGCGATAAATATATTTTATTTACTTATAGACAAAATAAAATACAAAATTATTATATTATGCGTTTATATGCGTTATCATCCCCCTGCAAGGCAAAAGCCTCTCTTTCATCTTTCCACTTTCTTCACCAACCAACCTTACTCCAAATATACTGCGTTCAAATTTTCCATACATTCTAAATAGGCCTGAATTGTAGTAATTCAAAAACATCTTATTTTGTTGGCTTCGTAGCAAACTTACATTTCTATGAAGCTTGTGCAAAAAGTACTCTAAAAGATAGTGAAAAAAACAGCACTACGATCTGTTGTGTAGTTTAGATAATCGGCCAAGTACGAGTCGGACTCGCGCACGGAGGGTTCCGTATTGTATGGGAGCCCCCCCTAAATATTTATTTCATTTTAATTTTATTATTTATTATTGAAGTGAATATAAAACCTAATATTCTGTGAAAATTTCAAGCACCTGCCTTACCATTATTAATATAAAGCGAAAAACGTCTAAAAATTCAGGTTTGTTGTATGGGCCCCTTAAACATTTATTTTATTTTGTTTTTAGTGTTTTTGTTATATAGCGGCAACCAAAATACATCATCTGTGAAACTTTCAGCTGCCTAGCTATCATGGTTCATGAGATACAGCCCGGTGACAGACAGACGGACAGACGGACATCGAAGTCTTAGTAATAGGGTCCCGTTTTTCCCTTTGGGTACGGAACCCTAAAAACTAGCTGGACCCGTAGAGAGACGCAAAGCCACTGCCTTTAACATTTATTTATAGACAGAGATTGCTGCTAAAATAAACACGTCAATTTATATGTAAAAAGCCAAACTGAGGCGAGGCATGTACTTGTATCTTTATCAATGTGCTGCATTTTATACATCATCACTGTTTAGCAAAGCACTTTTCATTTCACGCTCAAGCTCACGAAAATAAATCTTCACGCTATTTTTTCACATTTCAATAATATGACAGCATTGTATTCACATCAATCACAGATCACGAAGAGTTATGAAATCAGGTAATCCATAATGTAACGTTGCATTTTGCACGAACCAACACCTCAATGAACAATCTCAATGCTCACACAATAAGCATCTAATTTAACACAGTCCAACATTCCTAAAAGATAGTTGACTTTTTTCTTATCGCGAATAAAGTCTGCGCTTGACCACCAACTCGCCTGATAGTAAGCGACGTTGTGGTCGAAGATGAAGCACGCAGACCTAGAAGATACCTATTCACTCTGACCTTGAAAAACTTTAGATTATACCTCTTAGGAAACAGGAAAGCAGGAAGACTGTTCTGTTCCATTCCCTGGCGGTACGAGTCACCAATGTTGAGTCAAACCGCTTCGTACGTATCGAAGGAAAATCGACTGTGTAAGGGTGGTAATGTTGACTAGTTTAGTATTGCAAATTAATAAAAAGATTTAGTAAAACTAACTTTTCAAATACATATTTATCATTTCGGACTGGGACTCGATTGTTGAGGTTATTAAATTTTTCAAATGTTATGCCGCCAATCTTTAATTTGCTCAGTTTGGTGCAAGTCTTTGTCAATCGACTTTTTAATGTCTTCTTTGTGAGACAGAAAAACAAGTCGAATTTACCATTATACAGAAAAGGTTATCTGCTTTCCCTGTACTAAGCTTAAAGAGGGTGATTAAGACCATCATTACGAGCAACTTTTACTAGGCTCGATTACAGAGGCATCGTAATTATATTAGCTAAATGGCGTAGTTCTGTTTCTTTTTCACTTTATTCGATAGAGAGAACGTTTTTTACGTTGCTATTAAATTTACGCTGGCGCCCTGTAATCGGGCTTACTGAGGGGCTAAACCAAAATTCATGAAAAAATCAGCTGTTCCATACACAACTGCAACTGGGTACTCAAAATGTACGAAACAGGTTATTTTTTCTCGATTTTCGAGTTGGCGCTACATACAAAGTTGTTAAAAATGATGTTCTGAATGACTTCCTTTCGGCTTAGTACACTAGTTCTGGATAACCCCGTAGGATAACAATGAAAACAGCTGACAGCAATCGCGCGTCGCGCACACTCGCACCCCACCCCACGCAAAAACGCGCGCATTAGAGCGTGTAGAGCTCTCGCGTTTCTCCATCGCGCATATTTCTACATGACACACATGTATTGTGCGCGGCCAACTTACCTACAACAGTGGTGAAATAAACTAACTAAAAATACTATAAACTAACACTTTAGTTGTGAAGACTCGATAGTGGCTCCACTCAATTCTACCCGTGATATGTTAGCAGTACAGTATCACTTCTTCACGGTAAATAGACGGAGTGTACCATGAAAATTGGATCTTTATCTCTACGTGCTTTATGTGATTCTTGCCATAGTTTTCACTTGTTTTATATAATTTTGCACCGATTCGAGATTATCTGATGCCATAAGGTTGCGGTATACACATTTATAGGAGGTACTCGTACATATAAAAAATACGTAATGAGTTCAAGAAATCTTAGCTAACATTTGGAATTTTTAAAATATATGGCAAAAAGAAACCCATGATATATTATCGGATACAAATACGAATTTAACCAGAAAACATCAAGTACACATCCTTTTAGTTGTTTATGTTGTTGATAAAGTCAAGCGTTACTCGGAAGTTTATCTCCAAATCAGTATAATTTATAATTAAAATCCTTCGTGTATTTGCGATTCAGTGTGAATCAAGAATAACAAAAAAATAATTCTTGTATTTTTATTTAAAAAAAATTACCCACCATAATTATTATTCAACATTCTGGAATTTATTTATCAACATTTTAGGATTTTAACATTATGAGAATTCAACATTTTGCAGAACCTAAATAAATCAACATTATAGGAAATTATACGTCTTGGGAATTCAACATTATGAGAATTAAAATTTTTATACCGAAAGGCACCCATGTTCTAACAAATGAATAAATCGGAATCTTAAAAGTATTCCTTATAAAGTAGGTCAGAAAAATTCGGCAAATACGTGACAAACTCAAAAACAGACTAAAACTCTTTCATTAAAAACGACAAATGGTCCAAATAAACAGAATTTCGACGCGAATGGGGGTGCCATGTACGTCGCAAGCAGAACGTGTTATTGCATACATTGCCAGTTCAAACGTCTATCTTCTGCCGATAAATTCCGCCAAATCGTGGCCCTGAGGGCAATAATAACATGTTTTGTTTATTTTAGAACATTGGATAAGTGTTTGAAATATAATATATGTCTGATAATAGTCTGTTATTTATGTTAGCTTAGCTAGTTAGTAGCTTAGCAGTTGTGCAGCGTGCGGAAGCGTTTTTTAAACCGTCATACCGTTTTATAAATCGATGAACGCCATGCGCCGGCTCCACGCACGAAAAAGTGTCACGTTCTGCCTGAGCCGAGCATCAAGCGAGAGCGCGGAACAAGCAGTAGAGAGGCACGATCAGCTCTAAATGTTCGGCTTGCTTCAGTTGTTGATTCAACAAAGTTTTCTTAAGACGTTATCACGTAAAATTAACGTCTATAAACCGAATTTACAGACAACCATTTTTTTATATGACGTATAAAATTGACTTCATGGATTTAGTTGTTAAGAGTATATTTACACATATACATGTATCATCAGCCCTTGATAGCAAACTGCTGGGCAGGCGTTCCTTTGTCTATACCATTCATCTCTGTCCCTCACCATAATTAGTGTTCAATCTATGGCATAGGCTATAGATATTCCAAATTATTTGCATGTCAAAGCGGTCAAATCATTGATGTTACGAAGTAATTACTGCAGTAACATGTGCATGTGAGTGTGCACTGTGCACCCATGAATCAAAAACAAATTTTTGACCGACGAACCGAACGGGAGGAGGTACTCAATTCGACGCGTTATTTTTTTAATGGTTATACATTACGCATAACTTTTTTCATAGTAGTCCGATTTCAATAATTCTTATTTTATTGGAAAGAGTATACTTCGGAATTGGTCCCATTAAATTTTTATTGAAATCGGCTGAGCCATTTTTGATAAATCAACAATAATGTGAAAAATGTTACATTGATCCGTTCTAAATATTCGCGAATTCTGTACAAGGGTGAAGTCGGTCATGCTATTTTTTACTAAAAATAATTATGAAAATGCCGATTTCTCTTACGACCGATGCGTTATGTGTACAGTTTAGTGCAAATATCTACCCAAAATTTGGATCTCTGTTATGATTATGACTGGTGGTATTCGCTATTTAGTGCGAATTCATAAGCAATGTATTTCGCATCTGCCAAATGTGATTAGGATTTGGAGTGCCTGCAGCCTACGAATTATTCGTAGCCTGCACGTTACGCTTGCCTAGATCTCTGGCTTTCATACACTGCAAACATTACTGTCAAATTAATTGCATTCATAGCCGAATACATGTGAGCTAGGGATATTTTGAATTCAAATTAGGCATCCCATTACGGAATTTGTCAATGGAATTCCAATTCTGTGACCCGATAGTCGCTATGCACGAATTGGAAATACATTTTCTTCTCATATATTTTCCATACCTAAAAGCAATTGGAGACCACGTGCCTGTTGGAGCAGCGTAAGACGTCTACACGATGAACAGATGACTTGACTAAGACCACAAGATCACACTGTATGCAAACTGCTTACGATCAGTCCTATTTGTCTAAAGGACAGGCCAATGTCCAGAGGACATCCTAAGGCTGAAATTACGAAGATAAATAGCCGACCTCGTGCGTACTCCGATATCACCCTATCATCATCCAAGTAGGCCAATTACAACTATGCAAATTTTTCTATTTCCATAAGAGATTTTCACTTTCACGAGCCTTAATTACGAAGTGGAACGCAATTTGCTTACGTACACCGTTCGTATCGCGATTCATGCAATATCCAGTAGTTAAAACCCTTCATGTACCTACATACACACAACTTAGTTTTGGGCAACGTTGTGTGGTAGAAAAATATATATAATTACCTATTTTTAGTTGCAAAATATTACGCTTTTACATCACCCAAATACTGGCATCAAGACCAACTTTATTAACTATGAGATTAACCCTAAAATCGCAAAAAATGCTGTTTGTGCATGTAAGCTGTCTGTTTTTTGCGATTTCAGGTAACATTAATATTAGTAGTAAATTAGACGCGTAAAATTTGTTGATGTTCACTACATTACATAAAGCTAAGTCGCCTTTTTATGTGTCTGACTTTGTGTCCGGTTATATCTTCTAAACAACAAATTACAAAGCATTGACTGGAAATGATGTTTGTTCCTAAGACTAACAAAAGTCACAGCACAGAGAAGAATCAAGTTAAATATTTCGACATTATCTAGACTTTTCAACTCAACATTAGGTATTCAGGCCACGTGTAAGAGAAATACGTAGGGGTTACATTCTCGGTTAGAAATCAAGTAGATTGTGATCTCTTTATTTAATGCACGTTTTTACGGCAATATGTTAATATTATCCATGAAATAAGAGCCGTGCCTTGATGTTATAATTTATCTGAAAGTTATCGTTTTTATTCGTTGTAGCCTGAATTATTTGAGATGGTAACTTTACGTTTCATACAGTAGAAACGAGAATCTAAAAAGTACAGCTACAAATTCTTAAGTGTGTCTGTTGGTTTGTTTGTTACACTTTCACGTAGCAACAGACCAACGAATAGACTAGATGTTTTTATAGATCTAATACAAAGGTCAGCGAGTGTCGCAGAATAATGTCCCGGGAAAATAACAGTTTCCTATGGGATATCACAAAAATCTAAACATCACGCAAATTGTTTCATTATTTTTGATTTTTCAAAAACAGCTTAGCCGATTTCTGTAAAATTTAAATGTACACTCTTTCGAACTAAAAAATAATTTTTCTTTTCGGTTCACAATTGACGAAATTATCGATGAACATAGACAAAACAAATACATTCAGACGAATATAGAACCTCCTTCTTTTTGGAAGTCGGTTAACAAGTCCATTTGGTGACAAGCCAAAGACAGATATTGCTACACAAACCAACACGTACGCGTCAAAATAACACCTCTTTTTTTCATCGGTTATCCCTCCTATTAGGTTAGAACCCCAAATACACGACCAGCATTTATTAGTGAAAGGGTTTACTTGTTGAATACGGAATAGATCGATCGAGTCGATCGTTGAATGACATTGGCCACAATGGTATTCAACGCCACGGTGACTTTAGGTTCGTATCAAAGGCGTCGTTGGAAATGGTTCAATGGACTTCCTGGTCCTGAATCCAGCTATGCAATCTTTACTCTACAATGTCTAACATTTGTCAGTGACCTGAAGATTTTTATATAACTGCACGATTATCACAGAATAGTGATAAGTACTTACTCTGTTACTGTCATGGTCTAATTTGTTCTTCTAGTCACTAGATTTCAGTAATCCTCATGTCATGGCATCTTTCTCATTCCACTCTTGCATAGCTCGGCGTCAAGTTAAGGCAGTTTTAGGCCTCGACTTTTTGATTGGGTGTTCCGCGTTTGTCAAAATATAATTATTTTTTATCAAAAACTTCAAGTGTACACGATGTGTCGTCCATAGTAATTTTTACATTGTTGTTGATTTCTTAAAAACAGCTCAACCGATTTTGATAAAATGTAAATAGGACTTCTAAAATATGATCTACCAAAAAAAAAGAATCATCGAAATCGGTTCATAACTGGCAAAGTAATCGGGTAGCAAAAATAAATAAATAAATAAAAGCCTTTATTTCGGATACTACAACATTTTGGACTTAAATAAACTAACTTATAACTAATCGGTATCCGTTTGCTCTGGCTGAGCATAGGCCTCTTCCAACTTCTTCCACTCTTTTCTATCTCTGGCAATTCTTGGCCAAAGTTTACCGGCAATAGCCTTAAGATCGTCACGCCATCTTTTAAATTGACCTCCTCGTTTTCTTTTGAACTCTTTCGGAAGCCAGTTTATAACTGATTTGCTCCATTATACAGGTAGCATACATACAAAAAGACAACACATACAGTCGAAGTGAGAAGGAACCTCCTTTTTTGAAGTCGGTAATAACATAATATAACCAAAGAGTGTTTTCTGTGCTTCATATCGCGATGTACTGGACCTTGGCCCGAGTTCACATCCATAAGTCATGGGTCCGAAGTAGCGGAACAGCTAGGGTGACCTCAATTAATTAACGTTACAAGCCAGAAGAGGTCGGGCTCGTACGAATTGTACATATCGCTGGGATTCCCACGTTAATTCCACTAATGGGGAGTGAGAATCCAAAAAGTTAGGGGCTCAGGGTATAGATAGTAAGTAAATAATTATATTGATCAAGCTAACGTGATTTCTTCTGTGCTTCAATTCACCATTAGTACCAATGGACTTGGCTCTTCCAGGCTGATAGTTCACTAAGCGATAAGTCATCGAGGAATGAATGAATGAATGAACACTTTATTGTTAACACAGAAACAGAAATACACAGAAAGGAAAAAGAAGCGAATTAAGACTAGTGCAACAAAGGGCGGCCTTATTCCTTATAGCAATCTCTTCCAGGCTTCCATCTCTCTTCGATGAGTCATCGAGGATCTTCTTCTTCTTCTTTTCAGCCATTGGACGTCCACTGCTGAACATAGGCCTCCCCTAAAGACCTCCAATAAGACCGGTTGGTAGCGGCTTGCATCCAGCGCGATCCTGCGGTCTTAATGAGGTCGTACGTCCACCTTGTGGGTGGACGTCCTACGCTGCGCTTGCCGGTACGTGGTCTCCACTCGAGGACTTTTCGACCCCATCGGTCATCAGTCCTCCGCGCTATGTGCCCTGCCCATTGCCACTTCAACCTGCCAATCCGCTGGGCTATGTCGGTAACCTTGGTTCTTCTACGGATCTCCTCATTCCTGATTCGATCTCGCAGAGAAACTCCGAGCATAGCCCTCTCCATGGCTCGTTGGGCTACTTGAAGCTTACCAATTAGGCCCATAGTTAGAGACCACGTTTCTGTGCCATAAGTCATCACTGGCAACACACACTGGTCGAAAACTTTCGACTTGAGGCACTGAGGTATGTCGGACGAGAAGACGCTACGCAATTTTCCGAACGCTGCCCAGCCGAGTTGGATTCGGCGATTGGCCTCTTTCTTGAAGTCGGACCTACCTAACTGGACTACTTGTCCTAGGTAGACGTACGAGTCAACGACTTCAAGAACCGAGTTCCCAACTGAAATAGGGGTGGGTACAACATGGGAATTACACATGACCTTTGTCTTGTCCATGTTCATTTTAAGACCCACCTGTTGAGAGACTCGATTTAGGCCTTCGAGCATCGTACTGAGTTCCTCCATCGACTTTGCCATGACCACGATATCGTCGGCAAACCGAAGGTGAGTGAGGTATTCGCCATTGATGTTGATGCCAAATCCTTTCCATTCCAGGAGCTTAAAGGCGTTCTCCAAAGTGGCAGTAAACAGTTTCGGAGATATCACATCTCCCTGTCTGACGCCTCTTTTCAAAGGGATCGCCTTCGAGCTCTCTTCCTGTACTCGGACCGACATGGTGGCGTTATTATACAAACACTTCAACACTTCGATATATCGATAGTCAATACGGCATCGTTGAAGAGACTCAAGCACAGCCCATGTCTCGACCGAATCAAAGGCTTTCTCATAGTCCACAAACGCTAAGCAAAGTGGCTGGTTATACTCCTCGGTCTTCTGTATAACCTGCCGCAGCGTATGTATGTGATCCATGGTACTAAAGCCTTTTCGGAAACCGGCTTGTTCGGAAGGCTGGAAGTCATCAAGCCTGCGTTCGAGACGATTCGTAATGACTCTTGAAAACAACTTATAAACATGGCTCAGAAGCGAGATGGGTCTGTAATTCTTCAATAAGGTGTTGTCACCTTTTTTAAAGAATAGCACCACCACGCTTCTGTTCCATGCTTCAGGCGTTATGCCCTCGAGGACGACGGTATTGAAAAGCTTCTGAAGGACTTTAAGTACCGGTTTACCACCCGCTTTCAGAAGCTCTGAAGTGATTCCGTCGTCACCCGGCGCCTTGTTGTTCTTAAGTTGGTTCAGAGCCATTCTAATCTCGTACAGACTGATGTCCGGGATGTCTTCGGTGAAGTGTCGGGTCAGCTTGGCTCTTGGGTCTTTAGCCGTGCTGTTTACAGGCTTTGCTACCGAGGCGTATAACTGTCCGTAGAACTTTTCGATCTCCTCCAATACCTCTGCCTTGGTCGACGTTATACTGCCATCTTCTCTCTTCAGCTTTGTCAACTGGCTTTGCCCAATAGAGAAATGCCTTGCGAACACTTTTGAGCCTTTGTTCCGCTCTATCGTCTCCTTAATATGTTTGGTATTAAAGAGACGAATGTCGCACCGCACTGATTTCGAAATTTGTCTATTGAGCCGCCTGTATGACTTTGCATCATCGGAAGACTGCAGTTTTAGCGAGCGTCGTTCGGCCATGAGATTTTGAGTATGATCGGAAAATTTCTGAGGTCTATCTGAACGGCGGGGTCTAAAGAACTTAGAACCCACCGTTTGGACAGCTTCTACGAGCCCGTTATTGATCTCGTCCACCGACGCAAAATTCTCCAGGCAAGCAAAGCGATTTGAGAGCTCGAGCTGAAAGTTCTCGGGGTTTTGTATATGAGCATGAGTAGGTCGGAGCGTAGACTTCATCAGACGGGACCTTTCGAGTTTAACGTTAATATTCAGTTTGCCTCGCACGATTCTGTGATCACTACCGGTTTTTATCCTGTGGATCACGGAGACATCGTTAAATATCTGTTTCTCGCTAGTCATGATGAAGTCTATCTCATTTCTCGTAGAACCATCGGGGCTCATCCAGGTCCATTTCCTGTGAGGTGGCTTCTGGAAGAAAGAGTTCATCATGAAGAGTCCCTCTTTTTCCAGAAAGTCTGCCAGCCTTTGGCCCCTTGGGTTCCGTTGCCCATATCCAAATTGCCCCACTCTTAACTCATCATCGCTTTTTTTGCCCAACTTTGCGTTGAAGTCTCCCATAACAACCGTGAAGCGGGTCTTAGACGTACGTATGGCCCGACTTACGTCCTCATACATAGCCTCCACTTCATCATCTGGGTGTGCCGATGTCGGTGCGTATACCTGAATGACCTTCAACGAATATCGTTTGGATATTCTGAGTATTAGGTATACAACCCTGCTCGACACACTTTCGATGGTAATAATGTTGTTAACGAGAGACTTGTGAACGAGAAAGCTGACACCACCTTGGGACCGTTGGTCACCTTCCCGGTAGTAAAGTAGGTTGCCAGATTTCAGGGTTATCGTGTCCTCGCCCTCTCTACGGACTTCAGACAACCCCATAATATCCCATCGCAACCTACTCAACTCTTCTTCCAGTTCAGCAATCTTCTCATCAGCCCTCATCGTGCGCACGTTATATGTTGCCAGGGCCAGTCGTCGTCGGTTGGGGTGGCAGCCGGATCTCTGCCGGAGATTCTTAGCACCCCTTGCTCCGCCGTTACCGTGGTCGCTGCCGTAACCAGGACTAGCGGAGCTGCCGGGGACTGGGGGCCTGGTTTTATTGCGTACAGTCATTTAGGGGGATTTTGCCCGTAATTGCCGCGCTGGGCAGGCGTGTTGGCAATCGCAGTGCATAGCTCTCGCGGCGGGGATGCTGCTGCCCATCTCCGCCCTGTTGCACTTGAGCTACGCTTTTCAGATGGGTATACCGCCATCTATCGGTTCCGTAGTACCTCAGTCGGCTCTTACGACACCTGGTACAAGAGGGGGGTGCTATTCTACTCTGCCGGCACCCCACGGCCAACCATCGAGAATAGTGACATCAAATGTTGACTGTTAAACACAAACATGAATCAAACGGCAATTCACTTGAAGTTTTGTTGCTCTTTTGGTTAGTGTAAAAAATCTACAACTCTGAAGTTTACGCAAACATCTTGTCAATAAATGTGCGAGCGTATATTCGGTGCAACTGCACCTTAAAATTCACTGTTTGTAAACACTTTATTGGGAATATTATTTCTTACAATGGTTATCTTTACTTGTGAGTTTATGTGATTAAAAAAAGTTAATTTTTTTGCAAACGGAAACATTTGCGCCTATAACCCTTATCAACTTTGAGAAAAATATCGGCCCAGATCACGACACCACCGGCTTAGGATCCATCCATCCATCCATCAGCCGTAGGACGTCCACAGCTGGACATAGGCCACCCTCATGGATTTCCAATAAGGCCGGTTGGGAGCGGCCTGCATATCCAGCGCGTTCCTGCGATCTTTATTATATCGTCAGTCCACCTAGTAGGCGGACCTGCTGGTCCGTCCGTGCTCCATTCGAGAACTTTACGGCCCCATCGGCCATCCGTTCTTCAAACTATGTGTCCCGCACATTGCCACTTTAATTTGCTAATCCGCTAGGTCTAGGAACTTGTCCTCCGTAAACGTTCGCAAACAACACCAAAACTAATCCTTTGTGGAATTAAGCCCGGAAGCAGAAGTTAACGGCCCTGTCGGCCATTCCGAACAGCTAACACAGTACACTAACAACAGTAAGTTATCTTCATAGAAATTGGATTGAATTCCGAGGCATCCAGGCGGCTTAACAACTCAGATATCAGGGCTAGTCATCAGACCTACATGCACTTACTTCTTTAATAGAAATGGGCCGTTGTAAGTTTGAATGTATACAGGATTAATACGACGCGTCCCGAAGTGGCAAGGCACTGCCGTATAAATCATCACTATCACTACATATGTAGTATAAAACAAAGTAGCTTCAAAGTCAAACGTTTGGGTGCGTTTTAGTTGACGCCTATTTGTATATAATTAGATATGTAATAATTTGTAATGTGCCCCGTACTTATTTGTTTGCTACGAAAATAAAATATTTCTTTCTTTCTTTCTTCCCGCTGTCTGTCCCCATGTATGCAAATCTTTAAAAGAACGCAACTGATTTTGATGCGGTTGTTTTAATAGATAGAGTTTTTAAAGAGGAAGGTTCATATATTGTATAATACACCTGTGCGAAGCCGGGGCGGGTCGCTATCGCTAGTAATATAATAATGTACATGTATTAATTTGGGGATCATCGACCCGAAGAAGAAGAAGAAGTTTGAATGTAAGTGCATGTGCGTGCCGGGTGCGTGTACGCAAGGCTACTACGTACTCGTATGTAGAAGAAAATAAATATCCTGACAGACAAAAGCAAAATCGTGGAGTTGAAGCAAAGACTGTCGATTTTCCTTCGTTACGTACGAAGCGGTTTGACTCAACATTTCTGATTCGTACCGCCAGGGAATGAAACAGTCTTCCTGCTTTCCTATTTCCTAAGAGATATAATATAAAGCTTTTCAAGGTCAGAGTGAAAATAAGTATCTTCTAGGTCTGCGTGCTTCATCTTCGACCACAACGTCGCTTACCATCAGGCCAGTTGGTGGTCAAACGCGGACTTATTTGCGTTAAAAAAAAAAGAGCTTCGCCAAAGTGACACACAGAAGTGTCAACGCAAGAGTAGACTAACTCGCCGACAGGCCTAAGATGAACTACTGTTCTTAGTGTACTGTGCACCTATTTACCGCACCTAAGTTGCCAGTAAAACTTTAAATAATACACAAAGTTGGGTAATCGTGCAAACCTACAGATTTTGTGTAAAAGGGCCGCGGGGCTACAACGAACTTGTGAAATAAGGAAAATACCTGCTCAATGTGACGTGCGTCAGCCCTTTTCTGATTGGGTGGAGCGAAGTTGAAATAAATAGTTAATTTTCGAAAAAAATTGCAAAACCACCTTCCACCGTATACAAAATTCGAATATTTCGCTCGAATTGTTTAGAATACGGGACCACCTCGGGAGTATATCCTTTCGAACTAAAATAGAATTTTTCGATTCGGTTCATAATTGGCGAAATTATCGATTAACATACACAAAAAAAAATACATACACACGAACAAAGAACTTCCTCCTTTTTGGAAGTCGGTTAATAAAAATATTACCTAAAAATATACAAATGCCAAGTCAACTAAAGGAAACTTTATGGAAAAATCTACTGTATTTAAAAGTCACATGAGTATCCCAAAGTAAGATATACGATTATCATTACTAATATTATAAATCCGAAAGTGTGTTTGTTGGTTAGTTCCTCTTTCGCGTGGCAACGGAGCAACGGATTGACTAGATTTTTTGCAAGGATGTTCAATTGTTCAAAGGTCGAGAGTTGACGCTACTTTTTAAACCAAAAAAAAGGTAGCACACGCGAGCGAAGCCGCGGTCAAAAACTAGTTTAAAAATAATCATTGATTTAATTGATCAGATTTCTACTGTATTTTGCCCGATGAGTCCCATTGCTGGGCAAGGGGTCAGGGGTGGCAAACTAGTGTTAACTGTCACAGAATACTGTCGGGACTGCAAGAGTCAGTTCGATAATCCGACCGCTTAACATAGTCCTCGCCTGCGCGGTACAGGGGAGCCGGGGGATGCGACAAAGGGGACTGAGACAGGTGCGGGCGGCGGGTTTCCGGCGCCCCTGTACCGCGTAGGCGAGGACTAAGTTAAGCGGTAGGATTATAGTCCTGACAGCATTGTGCCATAGTACACTAGTTTTCGATATGCTCTTAACATCTAGGTAATAAATTTTTAACTTTTATCTTTATAGTTTTGTAGCTATTCCCAAGCGAGTCTCTTGATTTTTCAAGTACGTCGCTCGTCTTTTAATCGAATACTAGCTTCAAATCGCTATAGAATGAGATTTACAAGTCAAGCAACGTTTGAAAGGTAACGAGCTTTCAATGGACCAGACGATTAATGTTACCAGAAACTTGGTGGCCTGCCAAATATCGGTGCCGGCAGAAAATGGCGCTGGTCAGTACACTATACCAGGCTTTACAGAAATTGCTAGACTAGTAAATCCTGGTGAGCTACTTGGATCACAGTAACCTCGCAGACAATAACTATGGTATGGCTTGGAGTAACCAGAGGAATATCGTAGTCGCTCTCATGTCTAAATGAGTGAGGTCAGAATTTACTATTGTTTGGGCGATTCGCCCCGCGGGCCGAACCGCTTGCGGGGCGAAACGCCGCAATACCCTACATCACTTTCATGTAATTCGTGTCATTTTTGACAACAGTGAGCCAAAAGAAACAGGTGTTAATTAGTGTGCAAGTTTTGAGCTAACTAAAAAAATATAGGATATTGTGTGCATTCGTGTATAAATTAAATTTTTCGTGTTAAAACAAAGTGCGTAAGTAATAGCGGTTAAGTACTTATAGTAAGTTATGCTAAAGGTACCAGCTTGTTAGCTTACAATTTACAACCGCCGCTGCTTGATAGTAAAGCTAAACCTGTCTTTCGTTACAGTTCTCAAATTCTCAAATCAAACTTTTAAAACAACTAAATGGCCTCTAAACTAAAAAAAGTCGAAAGCGAAAAGCTATTCGCAAACACCACTCACTGATTTTACAACCAATTTCAAAGGTATAAACAATTCCGCTTCCAACTCGACGAAACTTTGCAAAACTATCCAATTTTCGACGACAAACCGCCATTTATTCACAAAGCCAAGGGATCCGGCGACAAACGAGTTCTAGCACACATTTGCACACATTCGTCCCTAAATGACAGATTTGTCGTCAAATAACACTTCACCGACGTTAGGGTAACCCCACGTTCGGTGGGAATTAACACCACGCTTCCGTGAGGTTCCTCCAACTTTGTGATTAAAAGCTTTCAGATTTTCGCTGATGTGGCTGTCTTCCTTGCTTCACGATTTATTTGAGGGTTGTAGTATTTAAAGCGATAAAGCGAAAAACAAAATCTATCAAAGTATTAATTACACGTCAGTAATTGTTACAAAATCTTTTCAGCCAATTTGTAATGAAATGCTAAATCATCCAATTTTCGACGACAAAACACCATTTTTTCACAAAGCCAAGGGATCCGGCGACAAACGGGTTCTAAGACATTTGTCTTTAAATGACAGATTTGTCGTCGAATAACACTTCGCCGGCGTTAGGGTAACCCCGCGTTCGGTAGGAATAAACACCGTGCTTCACGTGTGGTTACTCTAACTTTGTAATTAAGAGCTTTCAGATTTTCGCTTATGTGGCTGCCTTCCTTGCTTCACGATTTATTTGAGAGTTGTATTAGTTAAAGCATTAAACCGAAAAATAAAATCTGTCAAAGTATTAATTACACGTCAGTAATTATGTTACAAAATCTTCTCAGCTAATTTGTAATGAAATGCAAAATCATCCAATTTTCGGCGACAAACCACCATTTATTCACAAAGCTTAGGGATCCGGTGACAAACGGGTTCTAAGAGATTTGTCCTTAAATGACAGATTTGTCGTCGAATAACACTTCGCCGTGTAGTGTAGTGATCCGTAGAAGAACCAAGGTTACCGACATAGCCCAGCGGATTGGCAGGTTGAAGTGGCAATGGGCAGGGCACATAGCGCGGAGGACTGATGACCGATGGGGTCGAAAAGTCCTCGAGTGGAGACCACGTACCGGCAAGCGCAGCGTAGGACGTCCACCCACAAGGTGGACGGACGACCTCATTAAGACCGCAGGATCGCGCTGGATGCAAGCCGCTACCACCCGGTCTTATTGGAGATCTTTAGGGGAGGCCTATGTTCAGCAGTGGACGTCCTGTGGCTGAAAGGAAGGAAGGAACACTTCGCCGGCGTTAGGGCAACCCCACGTTCGGTAGGAATTAACACCATGTTTACTCGAACTTTGTAATTAAAAGCTTTCGGATATTCGCTGATGTGGCTGACTTCCTTGTTTCACGGTTGAAATGTTGTATTATGTAGCGCTGTATTATTTAAAGCGATAAACCTAAAAAAAAATCTAACAAAGTATTATTTACACAAAAATCATCTCAGGTAATTTCTAATGAAATGATAAGGTCTCCAATTTTCGGCGGCAAACCGTCATTTATTCACAAAGCCATGGGTTCCAGCGACAAACGATTTCTAACACATTCGCACACATTCGTTCCTAAATGACAGATTTATCGTTCAATAACAATTCGCCGGCGTTAGGGTAACCACACGTTTGATGGGAATGAACACCGTCCTTCGCGTGTGACTCCAACTTTGAAATTAGAGCTTTTGGATTTTCGCTTATGTGGCTGTCTTCCTTGCTTCACGATTTATTTAAAGCGATAAATAAACCGAAAAACAAAATCTGTCAAAGTATTAATTACACATCAGTAATTGTTACAAAATCTTCACAGCCAATTTGTGATGAAATGCTAAATCATCCAATTTTCGGCGACAAACCACCATATTTTCACAAAGCCAAGGGATCCGGTGACAAACGGGTTCTAAGACATTTGTCCTAATATGACAGATTTGTCGTCGAATAACACTTCGCCGGCGTTAGGGTAACCCCACGTTCGGTAGGAATAAACACCGTGCTTTGCGTGTGGTTACTCCAACCTTGTAATTAAAAGCTTACGGATTTTCGCTTATGTGGCTGCCTTGCTTGACTCACGTTTTGAATGCTGTATTATGTAGCTGTGTTTTTAAACTTCAATAAATTCATTTTCAAACATTCCTCGTCAGTAATGAGAGAAAATCTCTCCAACCGACTTCTGATATTCAGTCCCTAAAGGGTTCAAGACATATTCATCCCTAAATGACAGATTTGTAGTACAATAACACTTCGCCGGCGTTATGGTAACCTCTGGTAAACGTTTGGTTGGAATTAACACCGTGTTTTGGTTACTCCAACTTTGTGATTAAAAGCTTTAGGATTTCCGTTTATGCGGCTGTCTTCCATGTATCGCACATTTGGATGTTGTTTCATGTACTTGTGCTTTGAAGTGGTAAACGAAAAAATGCTATGTTCTAAAAAGTACATTTTGTTAGTATGATTATGATGGTTCATTTAAATCGTACTATAGGCAGTATAGGCATCTGAATAGAAAGACATAGTTGTGCAAATACTAACATAGGTTTTAAGTTTATTTACTAACAACATGAAGTGTAATTTATCTGTACAATTATTTTCGCAAAAAATAGCATGACCGACTTCAACCGTGTACAAAATTCGCGAATATTTCGCACGGATCGATGTAGCTTTTTTCACATTATTGTTGATTTATCAAAAATGGCTCAGCCGATGTCGATAAAATTTAAACGGGGCCAATTTCGAAGTATACTCTTTCCAATAAAAAAAGAAATATCGAAATCGGACCACTATGTAAAAAGTTATGCGTGGTTATACATTTAAAAAAAAAACTAAAAAAATATACGCGTCGAATTGAGTACCTCCTCCGTTTCGTCGGTCAATAAATATAGTCTGAATTTGAAATAACCACAAGTAAGCACTTATAAAGTAAGCAATCTTTCTGATAAATAGATTATATAACACTATAACCATAGTGTTATGGTAAGCTGAACCATTGTATTTTACAAAAAATACATGGCAAAACTAAAATATTTGTAGTTCAAAGTGAAATGAAATAAAAAAGAAAATACAGCTGTAGCGTTTATCTTTAAAACTCTTAACGGGAAATAATCTCAGGAAGCTTAACAAATTAAAGTCATCGACATTTATCGCGGGGAAGTTGGGTCTTTAACTTTATTTCTTCTTAAGATAGTTTATTGAATCAGGCGTTACTTTGCGGAAGTTCATCTTCAAATTTTTTTTCCTGACCTAACCTAACCTTAACCTAACCATAGTCGAACCATGATACAGTTTGATGATTAATTACTAATTTTGTGATTTAATTTGGTTTTTGAATGGTACCCTTAACTTATATCACTACGACAGAGCGGAAACACACTAAATATTTATTCAAAACAAGAGTTTATTTCTTCTTCGAACTTTTAGCTGCTGCAGTAGTGTCCTAAGACTATTACCGCCTTACCACAAAAGATTCAAACATGCTATAAACACTGTTTAAACGTACAATTTGTACTTTAAGCATTGTCTAAGCCGTGCGTAAAACTTTTGTGGTAAGACGGTCATTCTTTAAAATTTGAAAGCTGTAGTAGCAGTAGTAGTTGTATCGTGTAGCTCAAATTCCACATTTTCAATGTACAACTTTAGATATAAAGACTTCCTTTCGCTTGAAATCTTCACTCTTACCAGTGCAGTCTATTTGTTATTTCGATCTTTATCTTTCGCGACAATTCATTAAATCTCTTGTTCACATTTGCGGGCGGAGATAAAGCGAAGCAAGCGCGAACAAAAGAGCAATTAGTATCTGCGACGGCGAATCAGATACAAGCGCAACTCGAGTACGAGAGAAAACCGCGCTTTTGTGTCCCTTTTCTTACTAACTTTACACTAATTGAAGATTTTAACTTGCTTTGAAGAAATAACAGGAGATACTCGTATTAACATGATAAGACAAAACGCAGCGTAGAAATTCTACTGTTTTAAGGTCATATATAGGAACAACAGAGAGCAACTGGGCAAATACTTATGGTTCTTAATTTAAAAAAACGTATCTTTGGCTCAAATACAAATCATTGAAAACAGTAGATATAATTCACAAAAAAGCTGTCTTTTGTGGATAGCTATATTTGGCGAATAAGTTCTTAAAGCCGTAAAAACTAAAATAAAATACCTGTACAAGATGCTTAATGAGTAAAAATTGATAAGAAAAATTAATTATGCACTTTGTTAGCAAATGCGGAAAACAATACAGGTAATGAGATCCATCTTTAAAAAATAATAAACCATGTTTGGAGCAGGAAACAATTACTATAGTCTTCATTACAATTATGGCCTACTCGATTGTCGTGGCCTCGATTTTATCGAAGAAAAACTCTGCAAGTATTACAAATACAAATATATTATTGACAACACCATAGTTTTATGTCAAAAATCAAAAATTATAATAATAAAATAATAATCAAGAACCTTAAATTTTGTAATAATAATTACAAGTATCTGTTCTAAGTAGATTATAATCTAAGTAGATTAGTACATTTCATACGATTCATAGGGAGTTTCATACAGCTTTATTGCCTTGTCATAGTCCTCGAGATTGTATTAAGATAATATTTGCCTTACGTTGGGATTGTATGACATGTAATTGGTCATTTTCGAGCAGGTGGTAAGAAAACCATTTTATGCACTGTACCCTCTTTGCTTCCTCTTCGAGGAGATAACTTGGTGGAAAGTCAATTTGTCCATTTGCCATGATAGGAGTGTTACAACACTAAATTTGACAGACAGTCTAGACTAAATTTGCGATTCAGTGGTACAAGAATCTCTTGTGTGCTCATCGGAGCACAAATCCGAAATCCCATTTATGCTCAAATGAATCCAGTAAGTAACACAAATCTAACCAATCATGAATGTCTATTGGTTAAGGCTCAGACTCCATCACAGCATAGCTGAGATGTTAAATATAAATAAATACATATAAGTAGACATCTTACACACGGTCTGATCACAAACTAAGCAAAGCTTGTAATATGGCTGCCAAAGCTGATATAGTACATTTATAATTTGTTTTAAATGCATATTTAAATAGGTAATCATATTAAAACACAGAGCAAAGACTTATGTTCGTCACAATAAAATGCGAGGCTGGGTAGAGCTTTGGTTGTTCGAAATTAAGTTGCTGAAAATGCTAAGTTGGGGGACCAGTTTTGAGGCAAATCTTTAGATATTTTTCTGCAGTAGATCTGTATTTTTTTAGTTTTTATGTTTTAAGTTCCTAACATAAATATTCTGTAGCACGCCATATTTGTTCATCAACACATACGTTGTTTCGCTCACGGCGATGCATTCTTCGAAGATTTTGATTCTTCGAAGCAAAATTAATGGTGGGCAGGGTACATAACGAGGAGAACTGTTGGGCCTGAAAAGATTTCAAATGGAGACTACGTACCGGCAACGTCCATTAACTATGTGGACGTGGACAGACGTCCTACGGTTGATATGATGCCGATGAAGCTAAAATGGCATTTATACCGAAGACCATGGACTACAAAGTGCTGTCCATCTCTACACATCTCAGCTTCTCTTTGGTGGACTATATCTCTTACTGTAATCGGCTTAGAAGCATGTCAATCTCTATTAGGGAAGGTAATTCTTCTTCGTTTTTGGGAGATGTTATCTTGTATTCAGCTGACAGCGGATAAACTATGGCTGGTCGAAGCATCATTTACATAGTGATCCCTAGGATTTGTGGAACCTTTGGTTTATCTGTAACATTTAGACTTGGAGATTGATAGACATTAATTTCGTATACTAAAGTGTCGGAATTTGCTGTATCTAAGATTTCGCAATAGGTTAATTCCCCATTCAGATTCTTTATAAATTGCAAACAAAAAATCATTTGCCTTTTCATTCAAACTGTTGTCGGTAGAGCAACTTCCACGAACTTCAGCCAGACATTTGCCTTAGCGAAAGAATCAATAAATTAATTCGATATTTTAGATGTAAAATTATAGCAATAGATTAATTTATTTAAAAATAAGTATTGTTATGAAGCAGTGAGAGCAAGAGAGACGGACACTCTAACCCTACTTGTATAATATACATGACCACATAGTGCTCAACATCAGGCAGTATGTGCTCAAACGCAAACCTATTCTGAATAAAAAAAAGGGATGTATAATGATCTCGGTTCAATTACCCTCTTTGCTCCAAATGAAAATCCTTTCCTATTCTTATTTATATTCCAAATATTATCCCTCGGCCCAATCAGGGCCAATAATGTCCGTTCTGGGAGAACTGGAACGTTACACAAATATTAATCCGTCTCGGGGCCGGTTACGCAGATTTGCAAACGGACGTCATAATTCGCAAATTATTTATAAATTACCGACGGTTAAAGGGCACAGGTAAGTAGGCAGTTAATTAAAGTTATAGCAGTCATCTAATCTCTTTTACTTTAGGTTTAGCTTAATAGCAAAACTAAAATGTTCGTATAGGTCGGGTGACTAACCAGTGAGTTTTTAAGCCTCTTAACGGCCTATGACAAGGCTAAACGGTTAAAACAACCAAGATGTACAAGATTTATCTATAATCTAGATTTACTTTGAGTCGTTTAAGTTCTAATCTTCATCAGGGACTAGATTTTTTTTTTTCATTTTTGGTGATTTTGTTGATCGGAATATTGCCATTCTTCTTATCATCAAATTCTAAGGAAATATATTATTAATTACTCCTTAGATGTTCTGTACTGTGTAATTATGTAATGTACCTATTAGTTATGGGCAGGCTACATTTAAACATGGATACTTTTAACAGTCTCGCGTTATAATTTTGTCTTGTGAGTTAAATTTATAACAACTTACGGACATAAGACTACTTTAAAAAAATGTTTCATACCTTTTACGAACATCAAATGCAGGCGCGCATTTTATAGCCGTTCAGCAACAACAAGCTTATCTCTACAATCTAATAATCTCCACTACAGACGTAATAACATTAAAATAAAAAATAACACAGTGTTAATAATGAACAGTGCAATACGGAAATGAAACAAGAAGAACCTCAAGATTTTAGAATGGGCCATAAAATACGCATAAAGCATAAAACGAACGCAACAGCTTTGCCTCCGGTCGCATAAAGATGTCCGGAAACTGGCCTAATAATTTTGTATCCGGAAGCTAGTTGCACAGCGGAAGTTATGACAGAGGGTAAACTTTATGAGAAATGAAGAGAAATCTTCTTTATAAAGAATAAACACTGTTATAGCTGGCACGACAACCTCATTTTATAGCACTAGGTGAATGATTCTATGTTAAATTCAAGGTATGCAAAGGGTAAACTTACAAATCGGCCTTATTGCCACTAATATAGGCTGAATCATACAAGTCGGCGGATGTGAAGTCAGGCACAAGTTGCGCAATATCTAATCCCAACTGAAGTTCACATAAAGCTGTGCCTTGATTGGGTTTCGCGCAGATTGTAGCTGACTTCACATCCGCCGAATTGTATGATTCGGCCTGTAGGTCACTATGATTTTTTGGCTCTATGCAAAATTTGAGGGAACGCAGAAAGAAAGAGCTGACTTTGAGTTCGTAAGGACGCTTGTGTGCACAATAGAGCACATTTATTAGACCGATTCCTTACGATTAGACATAATTTCAAAGTGTTGTTTTCCTTATCTTTTAGATAAGGAATGTCTAAGGTAAAGATACGGTATGTCTAATGCTGCCAAAAGCATACATAAAAAAAGCTGCCAAAATTCGTAAGAAACCGGTGTTCGAATGATCGCAATTAAAATACATCTCTACATTTATCTATTTCTGTTCGGTCTCCACTCTAAAATAAGAAGGCAAAATCCGCAATATACGTTTTCTATATTCGAATTGTAATCTCGAAATCTCCGCCCATATTTTAGTTGTTTTAACCACCCTCATCTTACTCATATTTTTTCCAACATCAAACGTTACCCTACTCCGATACACGCACTACATCTACTGGGTACTGGGTACTTCCTTCCGCATTGCGTCTCTCTCGCGTTTTAAGCCGACAGCGTTTACTGAATTACTGAAACAATTACACGATACACATTTCCTTTTAACTTAAAATGTAATTAGCGTTAACATAAACATTACTTTATTTTACCTTAACAAATAAGGAAATTGGAATGCGAGATTGTGCGAATTGCGCATTATTTTAATTCAATTTTGGTAGTACCTACTACGGTATCATCCTTCATATTTTAGTGTACAAAGCTACAAAGTCTACAAGATCTCTACTGGATGCAAGTCATATTTGAAGTCCAGTTCTTGACTTAAACTGAGTTAAACAAAACCCAGCCATTAGAAAATAGTAGGCGACAAGATCTCGTGGCATAGGCCGAATCAGCTTATTGGTTCTTATACAGGGTTATCTACATGTTACTTAGCCGAAAAGGTCATCATTATGTACAACTTTTACTATGGGACCAGTCCGGGTTTCAAGAAATTTAGCTGTCCCATACGAAATCGCTACTGGAAATCGATTTTTTCAGATTTTTTCTCCAATTCTGTTGGTTTGTCCCATAGCAAAACTTGTTCGTAATGATGGCCTTAATCACTCCTTTTTGGCTCCGTAAAGAGCAAGCTGATAACCCTGTAAATATCGTCAATATCATCACCATTATCTTTAAGTTCGTATAGGCCGGATGGCAAGCCCTGACGTTAGAGTTTTTTTTATTTATTTATTAAGCCGCTTTTTAGGGTTCCGTACCCAAAGGGTAAAAACGGGACCCTATTACTAAGACTCCGCTGTCTGTCTGTCTGTCACCAGGCTGTATCTCAAGAACCGTTATAGCTAGAAAGCTGAAATTTTTAAAGATGAGGTATTTCTGTAGCCGCTATTACAACAAACACTAAAAACAAAATAAAATGTTTATTTAAGGGCTCCCATACAACGAACTAGAATTTCTAGCCGTTTTTTGCTCGATATTTATAATGGTAACAGGTGCTTGAAAAAATGACAGAATATTCAGTTATTAATTCTCTTCATGAATAAATAATTAAAATAAAATAAACATTTAATCTATCATAAAGATCGCAGGAACGCGCTGGATGCAGGCCGCTTCCAACCGGCCTTATTGGAAATCCATTGGGGAGGCCTATGTCCAGCAGTGGACGTCTTACGGCTGATGGATGGATGATGATGATGAAACATTTAAGGGTTCCCATACAGTACGGAACCCTTCGTGCGCGAGTCCGACTCGTACTTGGCCGATTATTTATTTTTTAAGCCGCTTGTAAGTTTTGTTGTTGTGTTTGACATGGTTAAACAGTAAAAACCTTACAATAAGGACTAAAGTTAAAACAACCTCCCGTAAAGATAGTATTTTATGATTAGGAATTTCAATATTTAGTTCAAAACATTCACACTCCGGTGCATTATGTCACCCTAATCGGAATTTCCACCCTATTGCCTGCGTCCTATTTCTCGGTATGTACTCGTACACAAGGTGTTTACTAAAGTGGGCCCACTAACGCGGTTTATTGCTCGACCCCTGACTGGGCTGAAATATGTATACCTGCCCTTATTATTTTGTTTTCCTCCACTTGACCTATATAATAATTTAACTATTTGGTTAATGCTACGCTGAAAGCGAAAACAAAAATACGTTACATATAAATTAGGGCGGTGTAGCTGGTCAGAGTTTTATCTTTTTTACCGACTTCCAAAAAGGAAGAGGTTCGTCTGTATTTTTTTTTTTGTGTTCGTTCATCGATAATTCCGCTAATTGTAAACCTAATCAAAAAATTCTTTTTTAGTTCGAATGGGTATACTCCCGAGGTGGTCCCATCTTAATTTTACAGAAATCGTCTGGGCCGTTTTTGAAAAATCAACAATAATGTAAACAATTCGAGTGAAATATTCGAATTTTGTACACTATGGAAGGCGGTTTTACCATTTTTTGCAAAAAATAATGATTTTACATATTTTTAATATTTTCGAAAATACCTAGTATTTCTTAGTGGTCCAGTGTTTACCACTGAGTCAACATTTTATATGAATGAAAAAGATAGGACTCAGGGATGGTACGAAACAGTAGGGAAGTAAAACAAAAATCCTTAATTAGCTACTGCTTCAATCTTCAAATGAAATACTGGACTTAAATCCAGATAACTTTTAGATACCAAAGGATTTTTCAGCGGGGCAGTTTTAAAACTTCCTTTTGATTTGTTTCTATTTCAACAAGTTCTTTTTAGGTATCAGCGGAAACCCTTGCAGTGGAACTTTGGCTCTTATTTTTAGGGTTCCGTACCCAAAGGGTAAAAACAGGACCCTATTACTAAGACCCCGCTGTCCGTCTGTCTGTCACCAGGCTGTATCTCATGAACCGTAATAGCTAGAGAGTTGAAATTTTCACAGATTATGATTGCCGCTATAACAACAAATACTAAAAACAGAATAATATAAATAATTAAGGGGGGCCCCCATACAACAAGCGTGAATTTTTTGCCGAAAGGCTCCCATACGGTACGGAACCTTTTATGCGCGAGTCCAACTCGTACTTGGCAGTGTTTTCCCCTTTCAGAGCGAATAAAATTGTTAGACTGTTTAATACAGTTCCTATGGCTCTATGCTACATTTATGTGAAGCTTTGTTAGGTATAGAAGTGAGTACGTATATTATGTCGTACTGCTCTCCAGTTGGAATATTTTCGGCAGCGGCAGGACCTGTTGCAGTGACTGACTGTAGAAACCATAATGTGAAAAAGTTGTAAAACTGAAAATTATTTTTCGCAAAAAAAACAGCAAAACCGCCTTCCATCGAGTACAAAATTGGAATGTTTCGCACGAATTTTTTACATTATTGTTAAGTTTTCAAAAACGGCTCAGCCGATTTCTGTAAAATTTAAATGGGACCACCTCGGGAGTATACACCCTTTCGAACTAAAAAAGAATTTTTCGATTCGGTTTACAATTGGCGAAATTAGCGATAAACATAAACAAAAAAAAATATACAGATGAACATAGAAGGAGGAGGCTCCTTTGGAAGTCGGTTAAAAATATTTACCTACGGAAAAAGTGTTTTGACAATTTGCTCTGAGCAATTTCCACGCAACTAGTACTCTATATGTGCTAAGAAGATATTCAATATATCATCAGATGGAAAGAAAGAAGGCTAATAATCTTCTTTTAACGGTATACGATGATGCTCGCACATTTTTGACAGGAAAAAGTTAAAATCTCAATAAAATTTTGTCACATAATTAGTGTATGTGGTCCAACATTGAACACACCTGCTCTGCGTGCAAGAAATGCTTCACAAATTGGTTTCTAAATAGTGCTGTGATGTAAGCAATGCTCATGGCATTAACATAAACATCGCGTGTTGCCAATAACAGTAACGAACTAACGGCTTTCCCGAGTTTGCGTACTATGTACGAGTAGTACGTAACCGATGGCTAGGTTCTCCATGACATGTACAACTCGCCAGCAAAACGAATGTACTGCTACTTGACTATTATTCATCCATGAATAGTGATTGGGCCATATCCACCACGCTGGCCCAGTGCGGGTTGTTGGATCCACATACGCCGTCGAACTTCTTCTTACCGATAGATATATTATTATGCTGATGCGGTAGATATGATTTTCAATGCTGTTCAATACTGCAAGAAGTTTTATTGTAGCTATTTGGTGAGATATAGATTTTAATTTGTATTTATGCTATTTACTACATTGTTTTTTCTAATCAATATACAACACGTTTCATTTTAAATTGTAGGTACTAACAAAATAAAAGACATGTCATGATTACGAAATCCCATCCAAAACACAACGTACCGCGATTGGACCCACAACCAACCATGACTACATATGTCAACATAAACGCTGTACATAGGAATGTATAAAATAAACGCGGCATTTTGGAGTACGCTACAAAAACGTCCAATATTTTATTCATCGCAATTCGGCGTCGATTGCCGCTGCACGCGTATGTCATACGGTTGACAGTTTTATTTGATATAGTAGTCGATGCCGCCGGCTCTGCGTGTATTCACGGCTTAGGGGCTATCAAGACTGGCTTATGTGCTTTATGCTTTTTACATTTTTGCCTCTTAAGACACGAACGAAGCCTTATAGGATGAGATGGTACGAGTACTCGCGATATACGCACATTGCACCAAAAATGTACACTAACATTAAGCTACGATGTATGTAACCTTCCCCTCCTATATAGCAGATAATTAATTAAGTTTAACTAAAAATTACAAAAAGCACGGAGCAGCACAAACATCTGAAACGATCTCATTACAGGACCAATTTGTTGTCCGTGTGCTCGTCAATTTCTCAGCAACGACTCGTATCATCACCGTCATTATTGGCAGCTCTGTTCGACCTTCATTCTGAGGGCTGTAATCTTTAGGGGTTGAAATCGATACTAAGCTTTGCGGCATTCAGGTTACATTATTCCTTTAATTATTTCCAAATAAACTTCTTCATGATTACAGTTCATTGATATTATTATAGCTTCACCGATCTATAAATTCCTGTTCTCATGCAAGCCATATATATTTTTTTAAGTAGGAAACATAGCCTGTTTGAACCGCCAAGTGGGCGAAACGCATTGGGCGCCTGCAATGCGTAACCCATGGGCGGGAAGTGGGGCGGCGAGACGCCATGCTCCCGGCTGGCCTGATTTTACCATGGAAAACACTTTCAGGTAAAATTTAAAATTCAGCATAGAGTTATATTTTTAGTGATTTTCACTAACATAGAATGTAGAAATCTAACGATGTTAGATTAGAGATGCACGTGTAATATTGAAAATGTCGTAAGCTCATTCATAAATAAAGTGTAATATTGGACACAGCTAGGCTATAACTCACAGCGACATTAATTTAGCTTAAAACACCTCTTGTTTAGATTAGCTTATTCCTAGACCGCATATCTGCTTAACATCAGGCAGTGTGTAGTCAAACGCAAACCTATACGAAATAAAAAAAAAGCTTCAAACAAAAACCGCATCGTACTGATATCGATGCAGTTAGTTTGGAAGCTAAAATGTCTCAGACAGTCACATATAAATGTATGTCATATTTACGTGTGACAATAATAACCAAAGAACTCAACTCCAATGGTGTAGTGATTACCCCTATATTGTGGATATTTGTGTGATTATAGATAAATCGACGCCATTCGTGTCACTCACATGTCCAGATCACTTCATAGACTGGCACGGCAGGGCGTGCGATAGATATCGCCAGAAACGTATCAATTTGTGGAAACGGAGTATAAATATTTCTATCTCTGTCAAGTGTCATATCACAAATTCATAATGCTATTAATGTCAACTTACAACTAGCTTATAAATATATTAGTCAAAAAGCCCGCCCTTGATTGTCCCCGGCGCAAAGGTCCCCATCACACTAGCTGCATGGCAACGGCCAACCGCTGTAAGAGTTGTAAAAGAAAATTTGACTTCAAATGTTTGAACTATCTGTTATTTTTGTTAATCAATTTAGTCAAATAATTATCAAATCCTGCTTTCCTGTTTCCTAAGAGATATAATCTAAAGCTTTTCAAGATCAGAGTGAATAGGTATCTTCTAGGTCTGAGTGATTCATCTTGACCACAACGTCGCTTACCAACAGGCGAGTTGGTGGTCAAGCAAGGACTTATTAGCGTTAAAAAAAATAACACGGGTTTAATAAGCAATCTCAATAAACTAACCGCTGGGCAAAGCTTGCGTAGATAGCACCCAATTCAGAACCATCGCCAAAGAATAATCTTTAGACACCTTTAGACGAATGAAAATGATTAATAAATAAAGTTCCTCAAAGTATATATTACTCAAAATAACCATAGTTGTTGTTGCTACTGCACAAAAACAAGGTAAAGTTTTATTGGTTATGGAAAGTGACGTTTGTCTTCGTGCTCTATCCGCTCACGTAGTGTAAGTAAAGCAGGATACAAAAGATGTTCAACCCCATCTCGCTTAGGCGATAAGGGGACAGTGGACCTAGTTCGCAACACCTGAGAGCTAAGCGGGCGAGACGAAGCGTCATGAAATATAAATGGCTTCATTGAGTCCTGAATGAAGACGACCCGCGACCTTCCTGCCGTACATTCTTGAAAAATGCGACATGTAAGATAAATGCCAGAAGATGGAATGAGATTTACTTAAGATTTCAAATATTCGAGGAGAGGTTATTACGTCAGTGCTCAGGTGCTTTCACAGTGTACCTCGGTTTTGTATACGACAGTTCTTTTTACGTCTTGGCACTGTTCAAAATGTGTGAGCTACGTAGTATATAGAATTACGTAAATTCGTGCAGGCCCTAAATCGTCAGGTTTTTAGGACCATGAATGCCCTAGATATAATTTAGCCTAGAAGTTGGCAACAGTAACACGAAAATATTATGAAAATAGTATGAGATACCGTAGAGTTTAATAATAAAATATTACTGGTTATGGTCACCTATTTCAAAATTTCCTGCATAATCCGTTGATAGTGACCAATTTATTGGTCATACCTTATATTTCGCAAACCCGAAATCACCGGAATTCAATAGGTATTTAGTCGTACCGATTAGAAGCACATAGTTAAGATGACGTGAACCGTACTAAGTGTCCTAATTAAGGAACTCTTAGTTACCTAAATGTCCCATGCACTTAGCTATAACTTGAGACTAAAACAACAAAACCGTAAAATCCATTACGATGCAAAAACCGTAAAATCCATAATATTATCTATATTCTTATACGTTTTGTCACAATTACAGTCGGTTACTTTGTCATAATATTCAACATAGGATTTTACTGCTGAATCACTTTCTTTTCAACGGCCGTAAGTAACTTTGGCATAAAAGCTTTTGTGGGAAAAACAGCTTTTTATTACCTATCACTGAGTACAAGGTTATAAATAGGTACCTGAAATGTTAAGAAGTAGCCATGAAACCTTGAACATTAAAGGTTTAATAAGTCTAGAACGTAAACTCGCCATTGCATTTTTTACAAGCTTGTATTTAGTTTCACCTGTCCCGTTGTCTGTGGCATCTAACTGTAATCAATCTTGCAAGTTATATTTGATCCTCTTCCCCGTTACCGATAGAGCTGAAAATTTGCATACATGTGTAAATCGCTGATGATGGAGCTAGAAGGTGGCCAAAGGAACTTAGCAATGAAACGACACAACATCATCGAGTTTGGGTTCATTTGAATTGTCTTGGCGAGTAGTTTGTCTTTCAATGGTAACCAGGGTCTGATTCTGACGATGGAACGACGCAACCCTATCGAGTTTCGGCTCGTACTTGTTCAGTAAAAGCTTGTTTTAAAAAAAGTTTTTTTAAAATTTTTCTTTTTTAATATGTCTGCAAAAAATGTCTGTCTGTTATAGAAAATATTTTGGAAGCGCACACACTTATAGATTTATTTTATTTTGCGTTTAAATCACGTGATATTTGGCTTAGTCAAGCCTATAGGTTAGTGTAGCTTTTCAATGTATGATACAAAACATGGCTAAGACTATCGCTATGGGTTCCAGCCGCTTCAAACTGGTATTATTAAAGTTCTATAGGAGAAGCTTGTATCCATTAGTTAACATCATAAATCTGATGATATTATGATCATAATGATGAAACTCGATTAAAACGAGACTGTACTGTAATGGCTTTTTTAATAGTCCACTGCTGGACGTAGTACTACCCCCGAAGGGTGATAGAGCAATTTCCACTTCGCTAGTCCAGTGCGGGTTGGTGGTTAAAACAAGACATCATTCATCCATCCATCAGCCGTAGGACGTCCACTACTGGACATAGGCCTCCCCCATAGATTTCCAATAAGGCCGGTTGGAAGCGGCCTGCATCCAGGGCGTTCCTGCGATCTTTATTATATCGTCAGTCCACTAGGACTCGTGGACTTGGTGGACTGACGATAACTGACGGCTGACGGACTGACGGACGACTGATGTCGGTGGAGGAAAGAAGACAAGTAGACGCATTATTAGAGACAGTAGAGACAGAAATATTATGTAAAAGTACGAATTCATAACTTGTGAAGTTGTGATAATGCGATTGTTTTCGTTGCTTTGCAATCGTGTCACGTCTGTTCGTGTCCAGTATTTTTTTATCTACTAAATTTATTTTACACGCGACCGGGCTGCCAATTCTGGCTGCTACATTCGTGAACTTTGGTTTAACTTGGCTTGTGGCCTTAGTTCTTACTTATTTATTTATTTATTTTATCTAATATTTATAAAACTGTTAAAAAGCAACGACACCCCACCTGATAGGATAGAGTGAAATAATTTATCATCCAATGCATGTATGGGAGCTGCCCCTTAAGATGATATTTTTTTTTAAATATGTTAAGATTTCAAAATAATATATATATGTCGGAGAGCAGCCCCTTGAGCTGATTTGCTTTATTTAATTACTGGCAATACACAGACAGATAATATTTCGAGATGCATTTGACAGATGACTTTTCTGTCAACTTCAATGTCGTGCCCACGTCACACTGACGTACACATTGGCGGGAAAAGGCGTGGCTTGAGTCACTTTTTGTTTTGACGAAAATAAAAGAAGATGTTGGAAAATCATCGGAGTGTTCAATTGTTTAATTCGAAGACAATTACTGTAATTTTTGAAGAATTACTCTGTAAGCAGAATAAAGTTGATATCGGAAATTCGCTGGTGTTCATATTTCAATAACTAGCACTATGATCAAGGAGGTTATCGAGACAATAATACACGTTTGTTGACCCCTCCCGTCATATAGAACTATAATAATGTAAAATTTCATGCTATTTGGTTCATAAAATGTGGAAGTTATGAGGTTCTGTGACATAGGGACGGACGAGCTATTTAGACGGTTTATTGTTTTATTTTGGAACCCTTAAAACTAACAAAATTATAAGAAAAACGTAAACGATAACAGTTTTTCCTTACTATACACTCATACTAAAGCCTCTGAACTAGGCTTTCTAATACCTTAGGAGAGTCAGGTGCAAACGTATAGAGTTAGTGTTCTAGGTAGCCTAGAGATGATTTAGGACCAGACAAATGTTCTACGTGTGAAATATTGTAAGTGTTAAGGTCGAAACCCACACGTGTTTGCGGTATGACAAAGCAGTATACCGAAGAACGCATTGCAGTGTAGGCTTTTTGATTTGGGCGTTTTAACTGTTGCGTGTATTATTATTATTTTTAATAGAAAGAAAAAGAATATCTCGTAATAGACAGTACTTTTACAATAATAGAAAATATAAAGAGCAGCGCTGGTGTTCGGTTGGGACCCACACGTGACGTCACGTACGACCCTTAATAATATTATAAAGGGTAGCAATATAAGAAATGGGCCATTTGACGGCAAATAAATCATCATCCTGAGGTACCTTCCTCGGGAATTATGTGGAAAATATTTATTAAAATAAACAAAAAAAACTTCCCATAATATATTAGCGTAAATCTTTACTCATACATTGTAACGATATAATAATTCCGCTGTTCCTCACAAAATTAATTACAAGTTCTACACGAAAAGTCGAAAACCCACATCAAATCTGTCAATCAGAGTGGATAAATGGAAGCGAGGATTTATCGAGCCGTTCCATCTTTCATTCTGGAAGTAATCAAAGTGAATATATGAGCGACGCCGTCAGAAATGTCCACAAAAACATGGTCACTATTTTCTTAGCCTTTTCCCAAATCCTAGAACAAATGGCGCAAAGAATGATTTACGACATTTTTACGATGCTACGGGAAGCTCGAGTTTCGTAGCTGTAACTACGAAAGCGTAGACGGCTACGGCGGCGTAGCACGGTTACAATGGAAGCTTATGTAGGAGTTGTTTTTTTAAGCCAGACTTTATTTCTTCTCGCAAAGTATGCTTTCGTGTTTCATTTAGAAAACATTGTAAAGAAGGTTTTAGTTCTACTTCAATCACTCTGCCGGATGAGACATTGAACAAGACGACAAAGACAAATCGTACAATCTTAACTACAAAAATGTTTATTTTATTTTTTCAGGTAAGAAAATCTATGTTTTCAACGTAGAGAAAAAAAGCGCGATTCAATCTTGAAGGCGCAAACGTATCGAAGAGGTAAGTATACAAAATATATTACGAACGTAAACATTTTTCACGTTTTCATGCTGATAACATATCTGGAAAAGCTATGGCTCTATTTAAGTGCATTAAGTAGAGATAGTAGAATATTTTAAATAAAATAAATATTAGGGTACAACTTACACACGGTCTCTGACCCCAAACTAAGCATAGCTTGTGTGATATGGCTGCCAGAGACTGATATACTACATATACATATTTTAAATACATACTTATAGAGATAGTACCTAAATGACACCCAGACACAGAACAAACACCTATGTTCATCACACAAATGTTTGCCCTAGGTGAGGATCGAACCCACGCCTCTTTGACCCAGAAGTCAGGGTCACTAACCACTGAGCCACCGAGGCAGTCAAATATTATTCTACCATATACTCATATGAAACTAAACTAACTTAAACTCTTGTGATTATCCGAATTTCCCATTTTTCTTTTGTCAAGGACATCCAAAGTTAGTTCAAACATCTTTTACCCTCCACGTAGAGCAATGGGTAGAGCTTCACGTAGAGCTCAGTGTTGACATTTATCTTATCGTCGGCTACGTGTCGACAGGTCCCACTTACACCGACGACATCTCTATAGAAACTGGCGCGAATAGAATTTAGACTGGTCGATTTCTGTATCAACGCACATACGTTTAAGAATAGTAAAAGATCTAATATGTAACCTCGTGTGACAGTATTTGCTATCGAACCCCTCCGAAATGATTAGATTTTTTGAAGTTAAAACTTTTTAAGCGGCGTTGTGCACTTTTTGGGAGGGGTAAAAATGTTGAACTCGCGTCAAGACACGTGATCTGATCAAAAATTCGTAAGTCGGAGGGAGCAAGTTTTCACTTCTGCCGGCACTCCCGGAGTGCAACCCGTTGTTTTTTGTGTAGATTTAGTAGGTCTCAGAATTAGACTCGTAGGCTATTCTTATACCCCTTAGAGAGCTTTATATTCAGCCGTGGACGTCCTATGGCTGATGGATAGGTGGATGGGCTATATGGCCACTTTTTCGCTCAAACACCTGGTTACATTTGATCCAGATAATTCTACCGTGATTGTTTACCAATACGCTCTAATAGATTAAAGAAAATGCAGGACATTTTAAATAGACAAAGCATATATTCTAGACTTAAAACTCCAGCTAAAATACCTGCACCGGTATGAAGTCAGCGGTGCTTTAATATAGAGCCAGCGAGTCTAGCTCAAATTAATCTGGTCGTCGGCTACGTGTCGTGGGGTTTCACACCGACGACGTTAGGGTAACTAGCACAAATACAATTTTGGCTAAATCTATCTTCAAGCGTGTTGTGATAGAAATAGGGTTTGGATTTTAGTGTTGTTCTTCTAACTTGGATTAAATTTCCAAGTTCCGTTGTTCAAGTTCAATATCAAATGTATTTTTTCAGAGATATCTTAACTTAGGCGTTATTTTTTACGTGAAAACTTTGAGTAAAGTTCAGCTCTATCGAAATACGAAAATCGGAACTTTATTCGATACAACCAAGTAACTAGATCGATTCGAAAGTGTCCGCGTTGTTTTTTAAAACTAATCAATATGTAATCCGGAGTTTTAACTCATAACAAAATTCAATATTTCATGAAAATGACTAGTACATTATACTCGCCTTCTCTATAGCAAAATTTTGCTTCACTTTGAAATTAAACTGCTTGCATATTCATTTTATTCATAGTCGACCCGAAAAGTTAAACGAGACTGTGTCGCTTTCATTTTTAGGTTCGAATTCGATTAACATATCAAATGTCAATTTGGTTGGATACAAAGAGATTTAGTGAAAATTCCGCGCTGTTATTACAAAAAACATTCTGAGCATAACAAAACTGAATGAAGCAAATAGCACAGTTTAGTTGTTTTTTTAGTTGTCCTTACATGCCGTAGTCGTTTTAACTATAGTTTGTTCAGTTTTGGACATAGACCTCCACTTTACATCTCCAATACCGGTTAGAGGCGGCTTGCATCCAGCGCGATTCTACGGTCTTAATGAGGTCATATGGACGTCCTACGCTGCGCTTGCCGGTTTGCCTTATAGGTATATAGAAAATATTCTTCTTCTATTTGTAAGTGTTTACAGATTTACTAATCGTTTTGAAAAACTTAAAAAAAAGCTATAGGACAAATGGTGGAGCGCCATAACATCTTTTTATTAATAATTCCGCGTTTCTTTTTAATTTAAATTTACCCCGCTTTCTGGTGTCGTCGATAAAACAGGTACAATTCTGGGACGATTTGTCAATCAAGTTCATAACTGGGTAACCAGAAAGGAGAACATTTTCTTCGTTTGTCACGGGATACAAACGCGGCCGAAAGGTTTTCGTTGACGTCCCGGAGTTTCCTCTACTTATACTATCTACTTTACCAAATAGTTTGTCGAAATTCAATGGTTTTCTTTTATAAGACAGCGCCGAAAACCGATTAGGCGGCGCGCTTAATTTGTCCGTCATTATTTATACGATATAAATTAAATTAAATGTTGAATTTCCAATATAGGGTACAAATAAATTTGCTCGGCTCATTAAGCACTGTTTGTTTTATAATGTTAATCGAAACAATGGAGAGCCTATAGAGATATTATGTGCAATTTCCGACACAATATATTTATTCGACGACCGCATTAAATTTTATTTTCGACTGATTTTTTGGCTTTTTTTCAAAATCACTGAAACGAAATGTTATTGAACAAACAAAGCGTTGATTTCAGTTCACGTTTCCATTGTGTCACACAAAGTCGCTTTTGACAACGTCGCCAGGTTTAATATCTGCTTCAGACAACGCTACACAGCCAGTAGACAGAAGCACTCGCCAACTAGAGAAAGATCACCGAATGCTGTCGAAACAACAGTTGTGAGTTGTCCCGTTACATAAAGTAAAAAAAAAAAACACTAAACAGCTACACTTTACACAGGGTTAAACAGAGCTGCCCCCTAATTCAGGTAGCAACACGTAACTGAACTGGTACGTTTGTAAACTTTACAGTAATTATTTTGCTTCGCGAAACGGAAGAAACGGTGCAAATACGGTTGATGATGTAAAACCGTGAGATTTTTGTACTATAGGGCAAAATGCAAAATGGCGAAAGAAAATCAGCTGTTCCATACGAAAAGTTAACAATGATAATTATGATGAGCCTATACACCTCTAAATGTCCCTGCACTTCGCAGAAAAACATTTGGTATTGAATCCTAGTATAGAAGTCTGAAGAGGTCTTTACTTGTTCTGTTTGATGCAGGTTTCCACGGAAAGCTATCTAGTTTCCCGAGTGGACTGGCTTTTAGCATCGTTAGACACGGACAACGCTTGCATTTCGTAGGTTTTTTGTAACGTTAATGCTGGGTGAACAAAATTATACATGCATGGAATGACTCTTTATGTACTCTATGTTTTTAACATAAAAAATATAAAACGTGAATTATTTATTAAAAATTAATGTTCATTTTAAAATTATGAGCATCTCTCAATTCGGAATTAATTGTGATTTTGCAATTAATGTCATGTATGTAGGTATGTATTGTAATTTACTAAATACTAGACGACCCGCCCCGGCTTCGCACAGGTGTATTATACATATAAACCTTCCTCTTGAATCACTCTATCCATTAAAAAAAACCGCATCAAAATACGTTGCGTAGTTTTAAAGATTTAAGCATACAGACAAACAAACAAACAAACGAAAATAGCGACTTTATTTTATACTATGTAAGGACATGTAAGACCGCGGGATCACGCTGGATGCAAGCCGCTTCCAACTGGATTGGAGATCCACAGGGGCTGCCTATGTCCAGCAGTGGACGTCACATGGCTGATAGATGATTTTATGTATAAAATAAATAATTATTTTTACTAATTTTATGAATCCGCAAGTGTTTGATGGTTTTTTCTTACTCTTTCACGCAGCAACGAATGGATAGACTTGATTTTTGGCATGAATATGGTTCAAAGATTGGAGAAAACATAGGATTAATTTCCCCGGAAAAATAAAAGATTCTTATGGGATAGTACAACAATAAGAATATCAGGCGGCTAAGTCGCAGGCAAAACCTAGTAACTTAAGTAATAAATATGTCCTTACTCGATCGTCGCAGACAATATTCGATTTAAAAATGCGTTCAGTTGAGCCTGTCATAAAACCGAATGGCAGACTGGTTTATGGAAAAACTCGTAGTTTATAGCGACTACAAATTTACTATCAATCCATTTAAAAGGACTGTTACCATTACATTTATTTTAAGGCTCGGCTGCTAAAAGGGCACTTTTAAACTGAAAACAGTTTGGTATTCTCTTCCCTATTTTAGAACAAATACTGCCTGGGTCATTTTCGCTTATACTCGTAAGTTATGTTCACGCCAAAATGCAGCTGTTATAAATTAAGCTAAATTAAATAACAGCTGGTTGAAAACCACTCTGCGCTTGAAAGTAGCTACTGCGACGATGGCCTAACTCTTAAATATAAGATTAGCTGTAATCTCTAGGGAAAGCAATCTCGGCTGTGATAATGTAGATGAGATTTCGAGGGAACATAATTATTATTTTTAGCTAAAAATGGCACAACAGACTTCAACCATTGCAACTACGTATAGAATTCGAATTGTTCACTCAAATCGACGTATGCTATTTTTAGATTATTAGGTATTGTTGATTTTTCAAAAACCAATCAACCAATTCCGATGAAATTTGTATGGGACTAACTTCGAGATATTCCTTTCCAATAAAAAAAAAGAATTACGAAAATCAAAAAACTCTGTAAAAAGTTATGCGTATAGTATAGTACGTCTCCGGCACAAACTCTTGTATTTTAGACAGCTGTTACAGAAGTGTCTCATTTCCCAAATTGTCGCGCCGCTGTTGACCAAAAAAATCGTCGTTTTTCCTGGGGTAGTTAAGCTCTACATTTATGTGGCCGAATACTTATATTTTTACTGTTTACCTTGACTTCTTTATGTTGCAATAAATACCTGAAACAAAACAAATAAGACATATTAGGCTTTCGATGAGTAGGTATGTGTTTCATTACTATGTATCAAGTAGATTAAAACCACACTAAAAAAAAAACAATGATAAATAAAAACTTTTCAAGTTTACGAAATTAAAACACCTCAATGCAGACCAAGAGAACTCAGTGGACGTATTCCACCACCCAATTAATGAAGATCTGTGGGTAGCTTATGACCGGTTACAGAATCCCTACTTATAAAAATTAGCATTAAAATAAATGCAAGAAAACAATATCATTTCAAATCTACTGTTACTAAAATTCGTAGTTCTGGTTAAAGAATTTATTTTCTCAACAAGAAATGAACAATTTCACTTATGTGAGAACTTAATCACTACAGTACATATAATGTGCTTCAATCAGTCGTAATTATGAGTCACTTATCAAATTAAATTTAAACAGTAATATTAAATATAAACAGTAATCTAAAATATACTTATTAACATTTTTATCAAAACAACATTTTCAATTAAACAATAGTACCTACCGCTAATTAAACAAAATCAACAAAAAATAAGGTATGCGTTTTAGTTAAGTATAAAGCATTAAAAGTAGGTTTATTAAATAAAGAAACTAATTTCGCGGTTTTACATACTCGAAATTACCTATCCCAAACCAAATACTTAATAGTGATCGTGTAATGTTTACAATATTGCGATTTGCGCTGTCCTACGAGTAGTATCGCGTATCAATACCGGTTGCAGTGAAACAAAAGAATTGAGCGCTGCTGTGTGCGTGGATGCGCCACAGTGCATTTTGTAAGCAGTAAGACTTAGTTATTTACTCAATAGTGTCACATCGTTCAATATATGTATTTTTAATTTATTTTTGAAAATACCGAAAGAACTCGCATTTTTCACTTCTTTTGGAATTTTATTGTAAATTTTTACTCCCGCGTGACTTATGCATCGTTCCCCGTGAACTGTTCGGACTCGCGGAAGAATAATGTGATCCTTCCTTCGACTACTCCTGTTGTGAGTTTGATGTTTTTTTGTAAATGTTATATTTTTTATATGTATTTTTTTATCCAAGATTTTTCTTATAAATATACTAGTATAAAAATGATGTAGTTGTTTAATATTCATGTATTTGGTTTCCTTATAGATTTTATCTGTAGGTGTAAGATAGTCGTAATTAAATAGCATTTTGATTAATTTGTTCTGAGCAATTTGCAGATTATTTAAGTTTGTCTTTGGAGCGTTACCCCAGATTTCGATTAGATATATGAGATGTGGTACTACTAGTGAATTATAAACAGTGTGTCGAACTGGTCGAGGAAAACATCGCACGACTCCACGTAGTGACCCTAATAATGATGTTAGCTTGCCACGAATATGATCAATATGTATATTCCAATTTAGATGACTGTCGAGTTTTAAGCCAAGGTATTTTTCAGATTCTTTTTGGTGTATTACTTCTTGACCAACTTTGAGAGGTAAATGAGAAGGTATTTTTTTATTTTTAGCTCTAAAAATAACATAGGACGTTTTTGCTGCATTAATGGTTAGTAGATTATTTTGGAACCAACTTTCTAATTTATTCAGATCTTCTTGAGCTTTAGTGATTATATCGTGTATGGACTTGTCAAAGTAAAATATACAAGTGTCATCCGCGTATAACGACAAGTTTCCGTTCAATGGCACTTCATGTATTGAATTAATATAAATAAGAAACAATAAAGGTCCTAATATGGACCCCTGTGGTACCCCAAAGGATATGTTGTGTGGCTTGCTTTTATGATCACCAATCTTAACTATTTGCGTTCTGTTTGCTAGGTAAGATTCAAAAATTTTCAAAGCAGTCCCAGTGACACCAATGTTCTTAAGTTTATGCAGAAGGATAGAGTGACTGACCGTGTCGAACGCCTTTTTTAGATCAATAAAAATACCCATGGCTATCTTTTTATCATCAATATTTGTTTTCATTTTGGTAACTAAGTCTGCTGTTGCCGATAGCGTGTTGGATTGGGACCTAAATCCATATTGAAACTCAAACAGAAAATTATTTGACGTTAGATAACTATCTAGCCTAGAGTAAATGACCTTTTCAAAAATCTTTGATATGACAGGTAGAACTGAGATAGGTCGGTAATTATTGGGATCTGTTTTTGCACCTGCTTTATAAATCGGAGTGACTTTGGCGACTTTTAAAGCATCTGGAAATACTCCTTCTGCTAAGCAGGCGTTGACACAGTCAGTCAACTTGTTGACCATAACATCACTTATACATTTAAGGGCCTTGGTTGAGATTCCATCTATTCCTACGCTACAGTTCGAGTCTAGTTCTTTGATGATTTTTACAATTTCATCTTTTTGGCAAGGTTCAAAACTGTCGAACTGGTTTGAGCGCTGTGTTTCATTATTTATTGCAGATGTTTGTTGTCGTTGGTTATGAATTGAGCTAGCTAAAGTGGCACCAATATTAGAAAAAAAGACATTAAAAGCTTCACATATTTCAGTTCCATCAGAAATTGGGCCTGCTTCAGTTTCAAGTTTTGGTGGAATGATCTGTGACTTAATCTTGTTGTTGGATAAGGTATTTATTAGCTTCCACATTCTTTTTGGATCTTTATTGCAATTTGAAAATTCCTTGTGGTAATATGTCTTTTTGGCATTTTGTATTTTAGTAGTAGTAGTATTTCGTTCTTTGGTAAATTCCTTCTTCAGGTCTTCATTTTCTGGGTTCTCTTTTAATTTGTTCCAAATTTCGTTTCTGTTTCTTATTTGAGAAATTACGTCCTTACATATCCAATCTTTCTGAGGTAGATTTAATATTTTGGTTTTAATAGTTTTACTTTCGTGTATCTTACCCTTTATAAAATTTTCTAAATTTTCATAACAATCATCGTTTGTGTTGGGAGATGTATCTTTGACCAATTCATATAATTTTTTGTAGTCGATGGCTTCATATTTGACGGCTTTTTTGGGTGGAGGCTTATATTTCTTCATGGACAATATTATTTGTCTGTGATCAGACATAGAAGAATCAATAAGGGCCATATGTAAACGTTTATCATTTAAATTTGTAGATACATGATCGAGAAGTGTTTTAGTTTTAACTGTTTTTCTTGTGCAGTAGTTTTCGTCAACTTTATTAATTATACTGTAACCACATTCATTCAACATTTCTTTATATAGTTTACATTCACGATTTTTTGTAAGTAAATTGACGTTCAGGTCGCCGAAAACAATAGCTCGCTTTCCTTCACGTAGCTGCGTCGAGTAAATTTCCAAAAAGTCTTTGAAGTTGGTCTTTCCAGGATAATATATTGCACCAACGTCTATTGCATATTTTTCAAGATGAACCCACAGGAAATGATTGCCTGATTTGTAGACCTCTTTTTTTAAACCATGACTTATGTCATTGTGCACGTAAATAGATACACCACCTCCAATCGCATCGTACCTAATGTTAAAATAGTGTGTATAGTTTTGGAGTTGGTATCGTATTGCTTCCTCGTTTGACTTTAGCCATGTTTCAGTTAAGACGATCACATGTATGGTATTTTGAAATGATTTTATTATGCATTTCAGTTCGTCAAACTTTCCTGGTTTCCGAATACTTCGTACATTGGCGTAAAAGAAATTTAAGCCTTGCTTTGTTACATCAAAGTCTTGGTATGAAGAGCAAAGTTCGTAAGTTATTTTATCTTCAGAAGATGAATCTGCTATTTGGCTAGTTAGTTTTTTGCGGTTTCTTTGATGATCCTCGGCGTACCCTTTATGTATCTTATTATGAGTCCTATCTCGCCGTTCTCTTTGCGACGAGCCAGTTCCTGGCTTAACTCTTTAAGTACCTTCTTTTCGGTGGGTGTTTGGTCGTGATATATTTTTATGTTCCCTTTAAGTTTGTTTCTATTCTTTAGTATGTTTTTGGCTTCCTGAGAGTTCTCCAAGACTATTTTTAAGGGACGAGTCTTTCCTTGCACGTATGGGCCAAGTCGTTGAATTTTGCAAATTTTTGCATGATCGGTCATTAAATCTTGAAAAGCTTTTGTAACAGCGTTGATATCTTGGGAGTAACGTGCTGACTCTTCACCATTATTTGACTCTGGAAGTCCGACCATTATTATATTTTTGCTTCGAAACATGCGTTCTTGTATTTCGCTGATAATTTTTTCTCCTTCGATCACTTGAGATTCTGATGTGACTGACGTAGATTTCAGGGTCTCAATTTCTGCCTGTAGCATAACTATTTTTGATTCAGCAGCGGAGGTGGTATTTTTTAGTTGGAGAATTTCAGATTTCATAATCTTGTGCTCGGCCAATATTTTTTCGGTGGAATCTTTGATATCACGGGTTTGTTCTTTCACATGTGAGATGTCATCACGCATAGGTTTCAAATTGGCTTCAAGGGCTGATATCATTTCCGAACGAAATGCATTTAAAGCGCTTATCAGTGTTTCATTGCAGTTGCAATCGCTTTCCCTCTGCTTTCTTTTTCGCAGTTTTAATTGAGTGAGTCGGTTACCGGGTTCATCCTCCGAATCAACCTCTATTGAGAGGTTTGGTGACGATTGTGAGTGTACTGGGCCAGCTGCTATATTTTTTTGCTGTGGCTTACTTTGGTCACTCATATTTGCCTCTGTTGCACTGTGTACGTACGAGCGATATACACGTGTGGTGACGCTGCGGAGTTACGGCACAGGTGCGAGAAGTGCAGAGAGATAGGAGTGAGTATATTACACAGAAGAGAGAAGGAAATAGAAAGGCGATGTGGAGGGGAGGTTTGTCGCCACGTACATGAGTTATAACTCAAGTTACGTGAAATCGTGACATTTACTGTCTCAGTCGTTCAAGTGATTTCAGAGGTAATTTTTGCCAAAAAATGCCGGTTTGCGCTATTATAACGTGTCGAATACAAAGCAAAGACTTTAGTTTACAAAAAGGAGGAATATCCTTTCACTGGTAAGTCTAAATTGTGGGCATTTTTAAATTTAAATGATTTATTTTACTGCCTAGATTTTCGTTGATAGTGGTTGCAAACATTTTATCGACATCGATAAATTTCGCTAGTAAGTTAATATTTCGCAATTCGAAATTTATTGTTATTCTGTATCTGAATATTTTGATTTAATAAAATATTTGTGATTGTGGTGTAATTTTTAGTAATAATTGTATTTGCATCACACTTTAACTATTATGTCCCTTTGAATAAAAGTTATCAGTTCCAATATATATACATATAAATATATAGATTGAACACGAAGCCGACTGCCGTTGCATGTTTGCTTTGATTTTCATTGATACATTGTATCTTCATTGCAGCTTTCCAGCCGATCCTCTGACGAAGAGTAAATGGATCGAGGCTACAGGACGGCAAGACTGGATTCCTACAAACGTTCCATTTACACGTGGTTCTTAATTAACATGTTTTTTATAGTTATACATGTATATTATCTCGACATATAAAATGCTTAGATCTGAATGACTGACTGACGGATCCACGCACAGCTTAAACCGCTTCAATAAGCGGTCAGGAGATACTTGAAATTCGGAGCGTGAGTTCTTTGTATGAAGTAGGCGTCTGATAAGAATAATTTACCGAAATTCCAACCAGGAAAATACAGACGTGAAAAATTAGAGCTAAATTTGTGTGAAACAACGTGATTTTTGGTTCATTTACTTTAGATTTTGCATTAACATTCTGTAAAAGAATTGATGGAAGATGTGTTTCGTGTTTTATTGAAATATGAAAGTTATTTTGGGGTTGATTTTCTTCGAAGTTGATATCAATACTCTTTAGTGTTTTTGAATTAAATTACTTTTTATTTTGATGCGTGTTTGAAAATTAAATCCGATTTTATTTAAGTAATCGGCCTATTGTCAGTAAAGATTAACCTTTTCTGAAGTTCCTCATATCATTGTATGGTTCCAATTAACAAAATAGCAATGTATGTCTAGGTATAAGGGTTCCTTGTTATGAGGTATGGAACACTACTTAAAGATATTTATAAATGTTGACTTATAATAAGGGACGCTAAAATATAATGTTTCGAGAAAAAATGTATACGAACCACCCCGAATAATCTCTCCCGCTAGCACAAGCACGCGCTCTTACTCGCCCACGTAACCATTTACGTCTACGTTCAGCTAATCCAATGAATTAATTATATTATCGAGCTCCAAACTAGAAAAATATGATTGTAATTATTCTTCTCCTTATAAATATTGGCGTCGCATGGAATATGCATTTGCCAGTGTCAAGTGTAAGTTCTATTATGATGTTATGATAACTAATATTGTCACATGTAATTCAGTTGTGTTCACATGTAATGTTAGTTTAAGCTTGTTTTGTATTTACGATGTGAAAATAAAGTTATTTTTTATTGTATTGTAATTATGGTGTAATTTAATAAAATATTTGTACTATGATAATATTCATTATGAAAAATAGTTAAGTACAGTCGTGGCCAGCACAAAATATCTAAATACAATTGATTAGCCAACAATGAAATTTAGGCGACTTCCACCGTGTACGAAATCCAAATAGTTCGCAGGAATTGATTTGGCATCCATGTAGTACCTATATTAGAACTGATAGAAACACAAGTTTTATAAATTAATACAATACGGCACGGTGACATGATTTTTCAGTGTTAATCCCAAAAATTCCTAAATAGTAATAAAACTGCACAATCATTTTCATCAATTATATACTACATATATCCAGTTACATTATCCATAAATTATGCAATACGTATAAAATCACATTATCGATAAAATTAAACTGCACAATTCATGTCGCCCATCACTAGCTAAATGCCAAAAAACAACTGTGATACCATATTCAAATTCGAGATTGGCCCTTTTTTTTTTTTGGCTTGACATGTACCACGCATTTGCCATTGTTATGTAACATTAATAAAAAAAAGTGAATTTAATAACTTTAACACGGCATTTAAATTATGACCAAATTAATGTTATGGGTCTTAGGTACCTTGGTGATGTGACAGAAAGTATACTACGCTCTATTCTAAAGGAAAAAAAAATCTCCGATGTTAGTGAAAATTGCACAGTTATTGTGCAGATATTTTACAGTGGTAATACACACTTGGCGACAGCGGTTTTCATAGAAAATTTGTATGGATTTCCTTTCTAATCTAGTTCTGCTGTTCTGTGGTATATTACCCGTTCTGTAGTGGTGTGTGTTGTCGCTGGCGCACTGAAGAAACGGCACGGGACCTTTTTACGCAATCACAGAGGGACGGATGTTATTCACTTCGGTTACGCGATTTTCTGCAGTAAAATATGCAAGTGAGGATTTAAAGTTGATTGGTACTATTTATATTTATTTTAGAGAAATACGTCGACACGTCTGCTTCGTTCGACTGATGAAGACGAGATACGAGAGTAGTTTATTTATCCATTAAAAGTAAACTTTTACTTCCAAAATAAGCTCACGGTTAAATTAATGAAAATTAGTTTCGCGACAATTCATTTGCGTAATGTGCTTTTGCTGTAACTCCAATTAATTTACTGATGTTATTTCCGGACTACATTCGGCCGCATTAAATTACAGCTTCAAACCTATAAACCTCATTTAACTTTAGTCCTTAAAACTTCGGCAAAAGGTCTACATTTTTGCATGTTACTTAGCCTTGAAACTTGGAATCTTGCCGAGAAAAATCTGGGAGGAAAATTAGCATTCCGTTTTGGGGTCTGAAGAGGTCCTCCCATTCCCTTCATGGGCAATACATGTCATTCACATTCATGATTCGTTTAGCTGTCGTGTAGTCGGACGACCGCCTGCGGGTAAGGAGAAAATCGTAGTACGAGATGAATATGAAGGTTCACAAATATAGCTGTGTTGAATTAAATGAACGATATTTTATTTTGATGGTTGAGTTATAGATTATATAGACTTATTATTTTATAGAGTCATATTCTAATCGAAAGAGCGAAGTGATCTTGCAACGATTGGCAACAATTCCTTTAATTTGTCTTGCCTCCAGATACTTCATTATAATCACTCACAAATCGTATTTCCAACTGATTTTAATGAAACCTAGCACATAAAGTCTACATTGTTAAAGCAAAGAATATATAATAATACTACGTTATAGTTAGAAGGTCTGAGTCAAACTCATTAACATTTGGCAGGCGACCCCAGCTTGATTGCTTAGCTAATTTGGCCAAGAAAAAATAAAAAGGTAGTAGATTCTCCAACATAAGTTTCTAGAAAAGTACCTAAGTATATACATCTTTGTTAGTACTATTGTTGGCATGCTTAGAATAATACTAATAATGATTCGAAGTTTCCCTTTCTAATAAATGACGTCGTCGCTCAACGCCGACATATGAAAAAGTTAGATTTCTAACTTTTTCAGACAGACTACTTTAACAGACAAAATAGTCTTCTTATTCCAAAAATAAATAAAGTAAAAGAAATGACAACTTCTCTCATAAAATTCCATAGCCGCTGTTGCGCACATGCAGTACAGACATTTGGCATTCGGCTTATTCAAATTCTATGCATTTGGCAAATGGCTGAGCTTTCTTTACCATACCAGCACTAAACCTAGTCTGCATCTAAGTCCCAGAATACGTCAGCCGCACGATGCAAGGAATGCATTTCCATAATTTACAGTCGGTAGTCTTCGCGTGTAGATTTCGGCGCTTTCACAATCCCAAAAAAATCTTAACATGTAGAGCAGCTCAAAAATTAATTTTTGAGCTGCTTATCACAAAGATAACTCTTTGAGATAAAATCTAGTGTGAAAAGCACTCTAAAAAATAAAAATCATATGTAGAGCAGCGTTAAGTCCAGAAGCCAACAAAGCGGAGCGGAGTGAAAATGTGCGAAACTGGACAGAGAATCCTCTGTCTTAATATGCTGAAAGCTGTATTGAGTTCATTGCAGAAATACTATATTTGCTTATCGAAGAACAAAACAAGATCTCCGCAAAACATGGTCGTGAGAGCTGGTTTGGTTTCGAAGCAAATTAGGCTACAACCAATGTTGTTTCCGAGTAACGATAGCACGGTAATGGTATCTAACAGTCTTCCGTCGTCATACTAACGTCGGAACGCGAATCATACCTATGCGCCTCGGAGTTCGGTATACAACGGTCGCAGGGGCGCGCCGCAGTGACGAACGAACGTGTGGGTTTGTATCACAGAGCGATTTACCTACCAGGCGGGCAGCCCTAGCGCGCGATACGTTCTGCGTGGCCACGTGGGCTATTTCAAGGACAGGGCCGAGCCACAATACTGTTAGATACCATTACCGTGACTATAGTAACTAACCAGATAGCGTCGTTTCTGCTTAATTCAGTTGTAAGGATGCAGCTGGTTCATTGATAAGTGACTATCCAAAGAGAATACAATACCTCATTACCTTATCCTTAGTTTTGTGACAGGGATATTAGATGTAATACTGTTGTTTTTTATTGTGTTTTATGATTTGTTTTGTTGTTGTTTATGTATTATATCTCTTATTTTTATTGCAAATGAATTTATAATAAAAAAAAACTTTATTATGCATGATTTCTGTATTCTGTTTACTTATTTCGTTCTACCACATCTCTACCTATCTCCACACATCTCCGCTTCGTCCTAGTGGAGTAAGCATGTATAATTGTATAGCAATGTTAGTAAAAAGTTATTATTCAGTGACTATAGCGTGACAATTGGTCACTGTGCTGTAGAAAATTGACTGGAGTCGCCGTTCCGTGACCGACTGATCTCGCATAAATTAGGGATTATAGAGATGTTAGCTTGCATATTTATGCTATCGGTCTACTTTTTCCTTGGCTGGGTATCTGGTATCTAGGTATTCTCATTCCTTAATAACTATAGAGAAAATAATTGATAGATAATCATAGTTGGGATTACGCAGACGGTCGTCAAATACTTGATTCGTCAATTTCTATACTCGTCAAATATATATTTGTCACATTTGCGACACATCAAATTCTTAATTTGTCAAATAAGAGACTGATCTAAACCTATTTTTATCAAATACTCAATTCATCAAATTCTTAATTTAACAACAGTTTATTCGTCAAATGAGCTTTTTGTCAAGCTCGCTCTGGGACAGTCAAGCTAAAAATAAAGTGCACGGGTAATTCAGTGTTGGCCTGACATTTGGGAATCCCTATTCTCTTTTTGATTGCATTTGTCAATAAAATCTCATCAAAATAAGCTAGGCAAGAATGCTACAATCTTAGTTACATCGTCATTATCTAGTAATCGAGATCGTAGTAAGAAAATAAACAAAGAACATTGCATAACAAAACGTCAAATAGTGAGGTAACATTGTCATACCACCATATACTGCAAACTCTATCTCTTAATTACAAAACAATAGTATAATGTTAAATATGGCAACATCCACGTGTGTTCCACGGTTTTTCCTTTTAATTCTTCTAAACTACGCAACGGATTTTGATTGAAGTTTAATAGGAATCCGGAATGTTTATAGGTAAAAACCAACCAAATTTATCTATGTGCAAGCAAAGAAGGCAATGAAATGTAAGCAATATAGGCAAAGATATACTCGTATTATATTTCTATGGATTAGATAGATAGCCTGTACTTAGACCATCGACCTGGCATTTTTCCTTTATTCCATATTGATGACCCAGACAGAGTTACTGGGTTAGTGAACTCGGAACTTGGCACTGCTGTCTAGCAAATACAGATATCGTTTGCATGGAAGAGCCCATAAAGCCTATGATTTTATGCGAGCTTCGTACTTTGCTACACCGGCTTCTATCCGATCGATTCAAAGGCTGTGCTTAATAGCTTAGATAATGAGAACCTTTTAAGAAATATGGATATTTTTCATAAGCATTTGTGAATCATGTTTGTTATTTTTAACCCCCGACGAAAAAGAGGGGTGTTATAAGTTTGACGTGTCTGTTTGTCTGTCTGTCTGTCTGTCTGTGGCATCATAGTGGTTCGGGCGCTATACCACTGAACCGATTTCAGTTTAGTTTTTTTTTGGATGAAAGGAGACTTAATCGAGAGTGTTCTTAGCTATGTTTTATAAAAATCGATTGAGCCGGTTAAAGTGGGGATGGAAGAACCAAAATTCTACAAATGTGCCCAAAATGGTTGTCAATTGAAAGTTTGTTGTCAAATATTTTTGTGTCGGGGGTTTTTTAATTAGGTATATTATTAAGCAAGTAATACAGAATGTATTGCTGAATAGGAACACGAAATACATAATACAATAAAAATAATATTTATGTAGAGATGAAAGGAGAATAATTAGTTCTCTACATGTACACTGTTGACACTAAGTATACTATTAAAGGATACTACTGAACTCAACATTACAACTAATTTTTATATATACGTTTTATCTTTAGGCCCTTTTCGTAGAGAAACTCCGGTGTAAGAAAAGATTTAAATCAATAAGTACAAGGCGCTGTAGTATCGTTGATAACGTATTGGTAGAGCAATTTGAAACACGCTATTGGATAGCGTTTAGTATGTAAATCTGTCAACTTGCACTTGATTGTAGTTGAGAACCAATGCCCAATAGTTTACAGTTACACCCAAAGGCTAAGAAGAGCTGAGCAAAGGAGAATATGGCATTTCTGAAGCTCCTGGCCTAAACGAACTTATTAATAAGCTCATTAATTTTAACAACTATTATTTAATAAATCGGTGCTCGTCACATTTCGAAACACATAACTACTTAGCGTGCAAATGCACTAACTATGCTATTTAAAAATTATACCATTTAGCGCAGAGCTCTAAACTGTGACAAAAATGCAAAAAAAAGTCTGAAAAAGGCTAGACCACCTGGCCTATACGAACTTAATAATAAGCTCATAAATTTTAACAACTACATATTCTTTAACACGGCGGTGCCCGTCACATTTTGAAACACATAATTAGCGTGCAAGTAATGCACTATGTCATTTAAAAATGATGCATTTAGCGTAGTGCTAAACGAAACACCTGTTGGTTTTGTACACGCAACGCGTTCCGAGCACGCGATTTCAGGGCGACGGCGGGCGTCACATTAGCTTGAGTGAAATGTAAATTAAAACTTGATTTATGCACGTCGCGGTGCACGCTCGTTATAACCATCCTTCGAACATGTAAAAGACCAGGGGACCTATTTTTGAACTTCGAACGCCTCGGAACGTATACGGAACTTTCACAGCTTGTACGAAAACACTCTATATTGTCTATGGAAGTTGCGAGTGCTCCATACAAGTTCCGTATTCGACCAAACCATGAGAAGTTCAAAAATCACTTCCCTGGGCCTTATTTTTCAACTTCGAACGCCTCGGAACGTGTACGGAACTTTGACAGCTTGTACGAAAACACTCTATATTGTCTATGGAAGTTGTGAATGCTCCATCATGTTCCATTAACGACCAAACCGTGCGAAGTTGAAAAATCAAGCCCCAGGACTTTTCCGTTTAAAAAGTAGAGCCACCAAAATGACTCAAATTTAAATTAGAGCAGTGTGTAGCTAGCTTTCTCTGTCTTAAAAAATGGGGTGGAGGGTGTTATCGGTGTCAATTTTGTAGCCCGATAGGTAAACGTAAAAAATGTAAGTACTTTCTAAAAGCTGATAGTACTATGTTATCATGGTGGTGTACAACAATACCCCGGAGTCAGCTGGGTTCCTTAGCGTTTGGTAGGGATACCCATTTAAATTTTAAAAAATAAATGTGTTTTTTGGAACTACTTTTAAGTAGTCACTTTAAAGCCTTACCGACAGGCTCTGTTACATGTTTCAGGTGATTGGCTATCGTCAAACCTTTTTTTTAAATAGTTTTTCTACCCATACACCAAATTTCTGTTTTTAGAAGTAGTTGCGAGATAATCATTTTGAAATTCAAATGGGTATCGTCACTAAACGCCAAAGAATCCAGCTGACTGACCTCGGGATATTGTTGCACACCACCATGACAACGTAATACCAATAATTATTTTTCGCAAACAATGGCAAAACCTCCTTCCATCGTATACAAAATTCAAATATTTCGCTCGAATTGTTTACATTATTGTTGATTTTTCAAAAACGGCTCAGTCGATTTCTGTAAAATTTAAATGGGACCACCTCAAAAAAGATTTTTTCGATTCGGTTCACAATTGGCGAAATTATCGATAGACATACACAAAAAAAATACATACAGACGAACATAGAACCTCCTCCTTTTTGGAAGTCGGTTAAAAATGCAGCTTTTAAAAAGTACTTTTTAGCTGTTACCTCCCCGGCTATTGGATCTACTAGCGTCTAGAGTACTCTAGACCGGAAAGTCCTCGTGTGCAGAGATTCCGCGGAAAGACCACAGAAACTCCTTAGAGACAAGACGCTTAGCTTCTACTAAACGATTAACACTTGCGCAAACACTATACTATAGATCTGTGAACACATCTTTATCTTATCAGTTCTTTAGATTATACCTTTCTTAAATTTACTTTAAGATTATCAAGTTTTTAAAAAGACCTAATCGTATAAAAGAGATTTACTGTAATTAATGCCGTCTTTGACGAATGAATAAATCCGCCAAAGTCACCCGTAGTTCGTAGTTCATCAAAGATTGAAAGTTAGATTGAATTGGAAAGTTCATTATCCCGGGGATTTCTAAGTAATAATCCTTTTATGGCAATATTTTCATCAAACTTTTATAAAGTTCAAATTGAACCTGTTCCAATGTTTCAAATTCTCAAAACAAGTAAATTACGTTGAAAATTATAATCCAGTCTGCAGTGTCTTATAAACGTTCATCAAATTTATAAAATAATACAAAAAAATGCGCAAAGCACCCTAAATCGAACAACATAAGTTTTTTTAAAATAGATTTGCGATCTGTGGCCCAATATTTGAAACGTTTACTAACGCATGGATCGGCCCTTCCATTCGCACAAGCACAGATTTCCAATGCTCGATCTCTCTCCCACTCGGCCTCGTGATCATCTATGCATACGTTCAGCTGTTCTAACGATTCAATTATAATTGAGTCGTAGACCCCAGCTGACTACAAACATGGGGTCTACGGTGTAGCATGCTAATCTATAGAGTACGTATTTACATTTGAAGATATAATATGCTGAATCAAACATCTTGGCGGCTGTGACGTTAGTTACAAGCTGACCAAAACCCAGTCCTTACTGTAGATCACTTAAGAGCGTATTGTGCGTAGACGCGCTCCGCAAAGAAAGTGGGGCGGCAGGGGACGAGGGGAGCGAGTCTTCGTATGGTGAACTTAACATTAAAAATTTATATAAAAATATCGAGTAAACTTTTTAACTGTTTTATGTGATTTGCCAATACATACTTTAGCTATTACTTAATACATTAAACATAATTTAAAAAATACTACTCATAAAAACTCGTCAAGAAATAAGATCTTCGTTCTTCTTACGTATCATTTATGGTTTGCCAATAGAAAATATGCTCCAAAGTAACTTATATTTTTTTCTTTAAGAAAAAATTGTTTTTTGTACTAAAATATTGACTCGTTCAGGCGTTCTAGACTTTTTTGTAAAACTATTCATCCTAAAAATCGTCGAGGGTGTATTTATGTGCGTTTGCCGCGTAATTTATGATTTTATTCAAATTGGTCAAACCTGCAAGCTTCACTCAATACAGGGTTGTCCAGAACTAATTTACTAAGCCGAAAGGAGGCATTATTATAAACTAATTGTGGACTTGAGTTTTTGTGGAAAGAGTTGAAAAATCGGTTAGGTTTTTATTAATTGAAAGAGTTTTTGGACAACGCATCTTGCCGCCTACATATTTATCATGAGAAATATTAAAAATGATTAATCTTGTAGCTTTTGAAATTGTCGTTTTATTTTTAATTGTAAAATTGAACAAATGTGTATATTTGCAAACCTTGTATTAGGTTGTTATTGGCAGTTAATTTAAGACCTTTATCGTTACCCATTACTTTCAAATAAAGAATTGAATTACTTTTAGTATGAGGTCAACCCGCTAAAATATAAATTTGTTCGATTCCGAGTTGCGTATAAAAGCTGTTTATAATAATGGCCTTAATCACCCCCTTTCGGCTTACTGCAGAGTTAGCAGATAACCCTGTATTCATACAAAATTTGATTTGCACTTCCGTGTAAATTGAGCGAGATTTGGTGCCTGTGCTGCAGCTTTGTCGCCATTTTATGACCGTGGTCGGATACCCCTCCATAAATTTCGATTACCTATATCAATGTTATTGCTTCGGTAAATGATTTTCTCTTCAAAGTCGTAACTCCGGTTGTGAATTCGAACGTGATTTTGCACTGCCACTCTTTGTGGATGTGTGACAATTTTTAACCGACTTCCAAAAAGGAGGAGGTTATATGTCCGTCCGTTTATATATATTTTTTTGGATGTTCATCGATAATTTCGCCAAATGCAAACCGAATCGAAAAATTATTTTTTAGTTCGAAAGGGTATACTCCCGAGGTCCCATTTAAATTTTACAGAAATCGGCTGAGCCGTTTTTGAAGAATCAACAATAATGTAAACAATTCTATTATTTGACTTTGTTAGCGGTTAGCAAGGTAACCTGATTTTAAATGTCTGTTTCAATGGTACTATAAAGTTTAGACTGATATAGTCGTCGACGTTTCAGCCATGACACGTTCACTGCTGGACGTAAGCCTCCCCTTTAGGTCTCCAATAAGACCGGTCGGAAGCTGCATGCATCTAGTGCGATCTTTATGACTTAATAATCAAGTCCACCTTGTGGTTAGACAGCCAACGCTGGGATTTTTAGTACCGACGTGAACTCTCATTAACTTTTCTACCCCATCGATCATCAGTCTTCCGTGCTATGTGCCCTGCCCACTGCCATTTCGACTTGCCAATCTACTCCGCTATGTCTGTAGCTTTGGTTCTTCTACGGATCTTAAATCTAATCTAACCAAAAGACCTTCAAGGGTCTGTGGATGATCCAATTGCTTTTTATGTAGTAGAGTAGTTGTGTAGGTAGTTTTAGCATATCAAGTAGTATTGTATTTTGTTGTAGTTAATAAAGGCACTTTTGCCCGATTTAAAAAACCAAAACTACTTGTGCTTACAACATGGATATGTACCTATATACTTACATATATCCATGATGTAACATTTACTTACATATATTCAGTATATTTAGGCTGGGCGCAGACGGGACACTTGCTGACTACAGACACGGTGGTGGCCGCGAGCTACCGCTACATTGGTCTGTATGTATCGCGGACACTGATGTGGCGAGTGGCCGCCACCGGCCACACGTGTCAACTGCTTGTCGGCCACCGGTGGCTGTGGTTGGTGGCCCGTTTCCGTCGGTGTGAGCTTTATGGCCATATAGCGATCGCGTTATTTCGTGCATACTTAGTCTATTTTTAAATAAAAAGGATTTTAATTATTTTAATTGTATAGTGCATCCCACACTAGGTTTATCTCAAAGAATTACTTTTTATGATAAACATTTCAAAAATTCGTCGCGGATGCAGGATTCGAACCTTGCGTCTTCGGATCACTAGCCCGACGCTCTGACCACTGAGCTAACTCGCTGTACTGATTCCGCGGCGAATTCTGTTAAGTGTTTATCATTTTAACCAAATTATAGCGTTGGCGGCGCCACCTGTGATACCCGTATTAGACAGGTTATCACTCAATTGAAGTTATAAGAACTCCTGAATATTGACGAGAGATGGCGCACTGCTAAATACATGTAATGATTTTAATTTATAGTGCATCCCACACTAGGTTTATCTCAAAAAGTTACTTTTTATGATAAAAATTTCAAAAATTCAAATACAAAAACATTTCAAAAAATGAAAAAGGATTTTCTTTTCAAAATCTTTGTTAAACTCATCTGCACCCAGAAAGGTGCCTTGCCCTGTTATCTTTTAAAATCCCCAGTGATCACGTTCCTGTAGCTAAGCCGCGGACGGGGACTTCTGGAGTAAATTTACTTTTAATATACTTTTAAATCCGTCGAGATACAAAGTTGAGACACTGGCTGAATTACAACCATTAATACGAGTAAAAGAAAAAGAAAATTTAAATATCGTAGGTATATCGAAGATTTTTTTTTAATTATGCAATTATTTTTCTTCCACCGTGTAGAGGATTCGAATAGTTTGCACGAATCGATGCGACATCCGAGTACAATATTGATGATTTATCAAAAACGGCTCAGCTGATTTCGATGAAATTTTAATGGGACCACCTTGAAATATTTTTTTAAATCGGTTCACAATTGGCGTAAATATCGATGATCATACACAAAAAAAAAACATACAGACGAACATAGTACCTACTCCTTTTTGGAAGTCGGTAAAATATCTCTAACCAAGATAAATTTAATTAGTATTCTTAGTTCTTATCTCGAACACAAATTCAGTAATTTCACAAGAAGCGCGAAATGTAGGTACGATTCTCGCTCTTCCCTTATACTCGTATCCTCTGATAAAGACCCGCTAAGCCCCTGGGATCGGTCTAATTGTTAATAGTCACAGCCTACTTCCCTCTCGTATTGGTTAATTTTGTTATTTTGGTTCTTTTTGTACGAATCTAGTACAAAAGTAGCCTTAAAAAGTCCTAAATTATTTATTCTTGGAAAAATGTAACATTCGAGCTAAAGTTTTTCGACGTGACATTTATGCCCTAGAGGTCGTTACCAGGTTAATGTTATTACCAGGCTCTTTTACCATTCTTTGAATTGTTATCACCTGATTGGTTTTTTTTTCTGGTCATACATCGAAAATTACACATCGTGAAATTGATTAAAAACCTGGTTTAGCTTGTGCAAATTAAGCTCTTTCATATGATACCCCACGTGATACGATTAACTCACTTTGGAATTTCGGCCCATATTTTTAGGGTTCCGTAGTAAAACGTTAAAAGTCGCGGGCAACAGCCTAGTTTCCATACAAGCCCGTGCCAAGAGTAAACGATGCCGGGCCGCAGTAAATATTCATAAAGTACTGCGGTTGCTGGCGCCAATTTGTATGTAGGTAACTTGAGGCGGCAAGCAGGACGCTCGGTTAATAGAGAAGGCCACATTTTGCCGCCACAGATCACTGCTAGACTTTGTGCAAAAAGAGAACCATCGTGGCACTACGGTGAACTAACAATAAGATTCAATCAGCAGCCAAGGTACCGGCTATACTTGGTAGACGCGAGTATTGATCAAACCGAATTGGTGTCTACCAAGTATCAAACGATTTCAGTTGTACTAGCAATGACAGAGCAGTGTTGTCAACGTAACAAAATTAGTAAAATGGCACACGGGCGACCTCACCTACGACGCTTCTCTTTTTGCTGAAACTCTAGTAGGAATTTCGTTTTCTAATAAAAATAAACTAATATTTATTTATGTATTAGCTATTGCCAGCGATTTGAATCCCGCGTTGAATTTGGTTTTAGTGCTATCCCATAAGAACCTTTTATTTTTCCGGAATAAAAAGTAGCCCGCGACTTCTCCCGCGTTGAATTTGGTTTTTGTGCTATGAACCTTTTATTTTTCCGGAATAAAAAGTCATAATAAAAAGTCATAGAATAAAAAGACGGAAAGTGACATCACTTTCCGTCTTTCAAACACCATGCCAAAAATCAAGTCAATCCGTAGCTCCGTTGATGCGTGAAAGAGGAACAAACTAACAAACACACTTTCGGATTCATCATATTAGTAAGTAAGACAGACAGACAGACAAAATTCTTTATTTACTACCACAGTTTAAAATAAACACCATTTACACATATTTGACAAAATATAAAATTATAAAGTGGCGGCCTTATCACCCATGGCGATTTCCTGCAGGCAACCTTGAAGGAAGGATTAGGAGTGCAGTTTGTGGGCAGGGCACATAGCACGGAGGACCGATGACCGATCGTAAAGTTCTCAAGTGGAGACCACGTAGCGCACGGAGAGCGCAGCGTACGATGGATATAATCCGCGCCACACAAGTCGGCGGATGGGAAATTATGCTCAGGACGCTGCGCAAAAGCCGAAATATAGGTATGCCCGCTTACCTCATGCCTCTCTACGCCAGTGCTCACTACTTGGCCACTTGTGTAGGCATTGTGCACACATGCGCAATATTAAGCAAATCTCGGCGAAGTGTCATCTGCGGCTAACTTCTCATCCGCCGACTTGTGTGGCCATACTTATACGAGCCTAGCCGCTTCAAAATGGTCTTATTGGCGATCTATAAGGGAATCCTATGTTCAACAGTGAACGTCCTATGACTGAGAAGTAGAAATGCAGTTTCACTATTTTCAGGTTTAAAAATTATTGTGTCAATCGTCAATACGTAAAAGTTGTCCGTGACAAAAATCACATAGTTGCTCAGTCGCATGAAAGGGAACACGCAGTGGAGCAAACAAACCGATAAACAGACTTCCGCATTTATACCGGACCATTACGATGTATCGCTGCAGATACATCAAAGCAAAGCACTCGGCATATGTACCAAGAAGCGCACAAAATTACATTTTAATAATCCATTGCTGAAATATAAGCCTAGCCACCATGATTGGGCCATATCATGGCACAGTGCGACTTGGAGTATTCACATACGTCATCCAATTTCTTCTACGGACGTATGCAGATTTTCACGATGTTTTCTTTCACCGGAAAGCAAGTAGTCCACTAGACATCCGTCCGTAAATTCTAAAAAGGTCATTGGTACGGGACCGGGTTTAAACCCAAACCACATGCTTGTAAAACAAGCGTTCTGTTACTTTGTCACCACGGCTCATTCAATCACTCAACGGTTTAATTTTTATCACCTACATACTTAATAAATAAATAAATATAAATATTAAATGGTTTAGCGCAGTTTGTTCAACTTCACAACCGCCAAAGAGTTTGATTCGGCCTGTACCTACTATGTACAAAGAATGTTTATGTTAGAAACAATATCTACTCACTCTTACTTATCCATATTATATAGTTTTATCTAACTTTCACCGTCTTAGCGTCGAGATAATTGGACTTAGGAAAACTTTTTTCATCACATGTTAGCAAAAGTAGCAACGGCTTACGAGGAGAAGTTTTTGCGAAAAGTGTGCACGAAATGCGCAAAAACTACTTACTTCGGCTCTTTTTATCAATTTGCGGAAAGATGCTCTCTTTCCGCGTTGTATCTACTTTATTGAAAGAACTAACACATCGCCTTTCAGTAGTAGTAAGTTACCGCGATTAGAAATTACCGGCTGCTTTGTTATTGAAGACGTATAAAAGCAGATGATACAATTTATTGGCTTTTGCAATAAAGAACAACGAGGACAGCTATCTGACATGTCATAAGAAAAATATCTATAAATGAATGTGGATTCCATACGCTAAGGATATAGCGTTTGGAATCCACATTCTTCTCCGCACAGCTAGAATGTGGAACGCTTTACCTACTTAATTCTGTCTTTCATCCAGGATACAACGTAGGTAGGTAGTTCATAGGTATCTTTTTAGTAAGCTAGCTATACCATAGACCACATATGTCTGCTTACCAGCAGACAAGATGTAGGTAAAAGAAATCCGAAAAAGAAAATTAAAAAAAAAACTAAAAATATTTTTATCACATATCTTAGTCGTTTAAAATTCTGTTCACGACTTGGACGCAACTTCCAACATACACGTGTTCGGAACTAATTAAAATATAAATTCACATCTTGTTTTATGAAGTTCATAATTGGGACGAACTAACCAATAAATTTCGGGCAAAAGTTTCGCGCTAATGAGTACCGAAAACTTGCAAAACGCGTGAAAAGGACATCAACACATTCTGATTACAAAGATACTATTATCACTCCATGAATAAAGAATTCGGCAAATCTCTCGCGAAAGAAATTCGAGTAATTTAAGCCGAAGCTCTCTGAAAAGATTATCGTTGAAAAATTAATATGTATGAGTTCTTAATTTCGTTTTAGTTCGCTCTGCTCGAGGCTTTGTTCAATAACTTAGGATATCGCGGAGACAGTTGGTAGTGGGCCAGATGGCAAACTTTGTTACTAAAGTACGCGAAATTTCTTTTCAATTTGCAGTAGAAGTTCCAGCGAGATCTGGTGTATGTAGGTTATATTTTAAATTTAAAATCTGGAGCACCTCGGTAGCATTATTGCGTTGCTGCTGTTGTCACTGATATAGTTTGCGAGGGAGTGCTGAAAAATAGTGAAATGATAGAGATTGATTCACCTTCATCCCGTAAGTTGTCGTGTAACGTTCGTATGTTTAGTTAGAGAATACAATTTCCTTGCAAAGTTACAGTACGACCGTTTAGCCAATTAGTGAGGAAAATTTAAGAGCTATACTTATTGAACTGCCAAGTGATAAATATAAAACAAATGAAATAACAATGAACTAATGAAAACATTACTATAACTATCGACTTGGCATCGTTTTTTTCTACTATAACTCAGATTGAAAAGCAACGTTTCCTGAAAAAATAAATATGATAAGGATTAATATTAGTGATAAGGCCGCCATTGAGGAACCTATTAATTGTATTGATTTATCTCAGTAATTTCTTTTTTAGGGTTCCGTACCCAAAGGTTAAAAACGGGACCCTATTTCTAAGACTCCGCTGTCCGTCTGTCCGTCTGTCTGTCACCAGGCATATGTCTGTCCTGTATCTCATAAACCGTTAAAGCCAGAAAGCTGAAATTTTCACAGATTATGTATTGCGATTGCCGCTATAACAAAAAAATACTAAAAGCATAATAACTTTAAAATTTAAGAGGTTTATTATTGAACTGTATATATAACTAAACATTCTGTGAATATTTCAAGCATCTGTTACTATTAACAAAGACGATCGGACCATTAATATCAAGCGAAAAATTGTTAAAAATTCAGGTTTGTTGTATGGGAGCCCATACAACAAACCTGAAAAAAAAAACTACGAAAAAAATACTAAAAGCATAATAACTTTAAAATTTAAGAGGTTTATTATTGAACTGTATATATAACTAAACATTCTGTGAATATTTCAAGCATCTGTTACTATTAACAAAGACGATCGGACCATTAATATCAAGCGAAAAATTGTTAAAAATTCAGGTTTGTTGTATGGGAGCCCATAATATCATGCGAAAAATTGTTAAAAATTCAGGTTTGTTGTATGGGAGCCCATACAACAAACCTGAATTTTTAACAATTTTTCGCTTGATATTAATGGTCCGATCGTCTTTGTTAATAGTAACAGATGCTTGAAATATTCACAGAATGTTTAGTTATATATACAGTTCAATAATAAACCTCTTAAATTTTAAAGTTATTATGCTTTTAGTATTTTTTTGTTATAGCGGCAATTTTTTGTTATAGCGGTTCAATAATAAATAAGTAAATTAAAATAAAATAAATATTTAAGGGGAGCTCCCATACAGTACGGAACCCTGCGTGCGCGAGTCCTACTCGTACTTGGCCGATTATTTTATGTAATGTAGTTGTCTAATAAAGTCTTATTGATTGATTGATTGATTGAATATTCAACTTTAGGATAGAACTATAACACTAAGTACTCCGCGTACGGTTTAGAATTGTAGTATTTTAATCTTTGGAATTGCATTGACCTGTTCTGGGTACAAGACTAGTTTTGGTTATAGGCTCGTCACTAAATCGTTAAAATATTGCAATTAGAAAGCCAATGTAATATTAATATTGCGATATCGAATAATACCTAATTCGATTCCATCGCAATGTTTCCCCATTCTTGCTACCACTCATTAAAACTTTCCCGTCTCGCATCAAGACACTCATCACATATTTATTACCCGCAAAGTGAATCGTGTAAGCTGTGCTTAAAGTTTTAGAGGCTAAAGTAACATCCACAATACGGGCTGTAAAATTGGACGAAAACGGAACACGCCACGAGTACATTCTGAAAAGGGCCAGTAAATAGATACTTTGAACCCTCGGGATGGTTAGGTACAGACTCGTTTCGATTATACTTAGTTTCTTAGAAAGCTTTTCGCGCGAGATGGGAATCCGTAATTGGGAGTAGTTAACTGTGTTACCAACTTCTGTAGAGCGAAATTTTGGAAAGGCTCGTTCTTACATTTTGAAATCAATGAAGGGTTAAGTACTAATGCTATAGTTCTGGTTCTCTAACATCAAGGTCTAGGCACTCGTGTTAAACGAAATTTTATAATGGGACTCAGTAAGCACTAATTTTCCTTTTTGCGTCTGCTTGTACCATATTTGTGCTAGATCCTAGATATTTATTCACATGTAGTTAACAAATGTACATACTCCTTAAAACTAACAAATGTTCTCATTAAAAGCAAGGTCGCGCTGAATGTAAGATGCTTCCAACCGGTCTTATTGGAGGTCCATAGGAGAAGCCATGTCCAGCACTGGACGTCTTATTGCTGATCGATGGATACATCATGGATTTTTGAACGTTACAGTGAATAAGTGTCTTCTAAATCTGCGTGTATCATGGTGGTAAAATGCGACATTTGATAATAAATCCAACAAGTTATTCAAAGTAGGTACTTCTTTTTAATTTATGTAGTAGTCGGACTAGCAAATATATTTCTCCCATTCTTTATCATCCGCCATATCTGCATCCACAATCCACAATCCTTGAATTCACATGTTTTACATCCATCAAATCCATCCTTCCACACCTCTGTCTTAAATCATCTTTCTTACCAAAAGGCTTTGTTCTCGCAAACCTAGAACCTAAACACAAAAATCAATTGTTTACAAAGCCCGATTACCACAGAATTTGTATGTCCGATATAATCCCGCCCTAAGCGCCCAGCTCAGCAGTAACAGACCGTAAAAGCTGGCCTAAATAACTCCAAAAGTCTGTAATCAGAGAGGTTTCACTTCGGGACTTGTAGAAATCTTATAGATCCCGGGGAATCTTATCAAGCATTCAAGGCCTACATAGTTTGCATTGTTACGGGCAACCCGCATGTTTTACTAAATACACGCTGTACGGGGTACAGACGTATTATAGGTACAAGCTTATACATAATGTATTACCTACTCTCACTATTATAATACCTACTACGAAATAAGAGGATCAGTATTTAAAAGGCAGTAAAAGTTAAGACGGTTTTGTACTGCAGACGCATTTGAACGCGTGCGAAATAAAACCGGCGCGCGGCGGGCGGTTTTTTCTTTTATTACTTACTATCTGTATTTTATTAGAAGTACATATTACATTCTGCCTGAAGTAGTTTAGGACACGCTAACATTATACGAATGGGCAGCTCATTCGTATATTGCTGCCACTGCCTGAATACATCCGTGATGGAAATGTCAATATAAAACCTTCGTATCATTGTTTTCTAATTTCATTTATGCGTTTTATAAGGAAAAATTAAAACATTCTTAATGAATATTTTTCAGAAAAAATGGGAAAACCGCCTTCCATCGTGTCCAAAATTCGAATATTTCGCTCGAATTGTTTACATTTTTGTTGATTTTTCAAAAACGGCTCAGCTGATTTCTGTAAAATTTAAATGGGACCACCTCGGGAGTATACCCTTTCGAACTAAAAAATAATTTTTCGATTCGGTCCACAATTGGCGAAATTATCGATGAACATACACAAAAAACAAATACATACAGACGAACATAAAACCGCCTTCTTTTTGGAAGTCGGTTAAAAATTAAAACATTCTTAAAAAATCAAACACAGAAGAAAATCTCTACAATTATTTTAGCAGTAGAAACAAAAGTAGCAAAGCTAGGGATCAGCACGTGTCGCTGCCCTTGACCCCCTATCATCGCGCACGTATCTCCCCGGGCCACTCATCAGCTCGTTCCCGAAACAATGGCCCGAACGTATGAATGGGCCGCCCATTCGTATGCTTATTGCTGACTATTTGGACTGCGAAACGTGCGTGGTGCCCTACTGCCTGAATACCTACACTTTCGTGACGGAAATGTAAGTTTTGACGCTGGTTTTGGTTTGGGTCGCTATGAATTTCTTTCACACAAATTGTATTAATTTAATGTAGGTAAATATTTTTGCCATAGGAGAATAGCATGTTGTAGTAAACACATAAAGTAGCTAGTATTATTAGTAGCTTTATTCTCTATCATTGCAGACATTTTTAATAAAATATTGTAACGCTTACTGTGTCGAAATCGGGAGACCAATTTAGATAACCATATTATCATTTAAACCTAATAGAAAACTGGTTTCAGATATTTATTTATAAAATTCAGAGAGAAAGTACATGCTTGATTAAATAGCAAGTGTAAAAACACAACTTATTATAATATAGGCTGAATTATTTACTAATAACATTTTATACAGGCATGAGTAGGTACTCATTTCTAGTATTTAATAATTTATGTAATTTAATTGGACAAATTTAAATAACATTGCAAAAAAAAAATTACAAGTATTTACACTTAAACTACATTGTGTACAATATGATTATTAAGAAATAAGATATTTAGAAAAGCATAAAAATATAGGTACTTAAAAACCTGTAAGTGTTCGTTTTAAAAAAAGATATCATTCACATTTTTACATCTACTAATTCTCGTTTAGCTATACATAAACCTGACATTATTCTGAGGACTTTTCACCCTTCTCAGCGAAAGTACTCAGTTTACATGATCATTATTATAAAACGTTCGGATCCAGACAAATTGGACACGACCTCACATCTCAAGTTCAAGACTCAAGTGTATTGACGTCGCTTTCTTTAAATTTTATCGAGACTTTTATCGGCAATTTTCTTTGAAGACATTTCAATGTCGTCTGTAAATTCTGGATAATATTTAAAGGTATGAAAAGCTAGTCTTTTATATTTGTTTTTTTTTTTTACACTCGACAAAGGGGGTGTTTTATGTGAAGTGATGAAGTAAGTATTTATGTTTATACTATCTAAGAGTATATATCTGTACCTGTGTCTCTGTATTTCTGTATAATTATATTTGTTTCCAATAATTATTATGCCTATCTGTGACATGAGCAAAAAAAAAGAAAAAGTATAGATATCTATGAGAGCTCACGAACGAATGAACAGGTGTTGATGCAATTTTTTTGCATGTAGAAAAGATTCAACGTTTTCAATCTCACACTTGTTATAGTCCGAATCATACAACTTGGCGTCTGTGATGTTACCAACAAACTGCGGATAACCCAATCATCGCGCAGCTGCTAAGTTAGTTTCCGTCAGGATTGGGCCATCCGCAGCTTGCAGCTAACATCACAGCCGCCAAGTTGTGTGATTCGGGCTATAACAGCGTGTAAACACAAAATGCTAGAGGGAAATGCCATGCTCAGGGTTATTCTACGTAATTGAATCAGTTATGAGGAGATTTGCAGACGATTGAAAATTATCAGCATCTTAAATAATATTCACACATATTGAAGTCGTATTGCTCTTGAATTCCGACTCAACTTCAAAAACAACAGAGATTTAATACTTACCTAATAATTGCTGTAAATTTTTAGAGAAAATAGTTTGGTCCCTAAATGGCTTCCAGATTCGGATTCCCAGTTCGATTAAAATTTAAGATGATCCCGATTTAGCAAGTCTGATTTCAACTAGCTTTACGACCAGCAGATCAAAACCAACCGTATTTTCAGCACTTTTCAGTTCATTTCAGATCCGATCTTTAGGTAGTTAATTAAAACAGAAATTGCCAGGACACAGGATAAAGTAATAAATCGCTATGTCTATACGAGGGTAAATACGGGTTTCGAACTTCGCTCCGACTATAATAGACTGATCTGTTTTCAGACTCCCATTTCATATATAATTTTAATGAGTCTTTATACAGATTTCATAGCAGTAAGCAAGATCCTATAAGCTGTGTAAGTGTCATCCGGATGTCTATAATTGTAGGTCCCGGTTGTTTTACAATACAATACAATACAATATTTTTATTAATAACATCATTGTTACATGTCACATTAATTATATGATTATTTCAATTATATAAGCTATCAATTATACAATTTATCAATTGATACACTACATAAAATAGGATACAATTGGTACCTACAATTCAATACAAATAATAAAAAAGGATTCAATAAAGGATTTACCGTTCCACCCGGCCTAAACGAACCTACTTTATATTTATATTATTTATAATCAGGGTGTCTTGCCTAGTTTCAGATTTTTTTAAGCCGCCCTAAAGTCTGACGTTGCTGAACGATTAAGATAACCGGGCCCTACTACTCGTATGTTGTCTGAGCCCCTGTAACGCTTAGTTTGTAAATGACACTCGAATCCACCCATCTGAAAACAGTAGTGACTGTGACTGCACTTTGGTGATTTGTAAGAATGGTCAAGGTGGGCTATCACCATAAGTACCTCCTGTAGATGAGTCGTAACCGAATAGTTCTGATCTATTCGACAGAGCCACAGCCGATCTTCTTCTGATGGGCGACCACAGGGTAGCTTTTAAAACTGAAAGCTTATTAAGCTGTTCGCGTTTGATCACATCCTACCTAAACTTAAACAGAAATGCGGTCTATAAATGTGGTCGTTGTAGTACGATGTAGCCTTCAACATCTAATTCGACAAAGTTTCAAGCGACATTATTATACTAGTCTGAGACCTAAAATGGCATTAAGTGGCTCTTTCGTGCATTCGCCCCACAAGCTATTCGGCCCGCGGGGCGAATCACCGAAGCCTCTTTTTGAATGCCCTCTTTCGCCCCGTGGGGCGAATCGCCGAGAACGATAAAAGAAGAGGCCGTTTCGGTCCACGTTGATAAAGATCAATTTCCCGCATCAGTATTACGTATTTCATATGGTACAGCCACGCATAAAATTACATGAGATAAAATAAAAATCCCACTACAAGTAATCAACAGATATGCAACGCTATAAAAAACTAAACAAGAAAAACAAACTACCAAAAACTTACTGTATTGATATAACAGACATTATGGCTTAAGTTAAATTGAATATTGTTTGGTAGTAGGTGGGGCCCATTTGCAAACTATAAATTGTAAGAAAATTAACAGGTGTGGGACATGGTAACTATGTAACGTTTTCGATATTCATTTAATTCATAAAAAAAATATTACACATCATTACACAATGAATAGATTAAAAATTTCAGTAAAGTAGGTACATTGATAACAAATAAATATTCACATTAACTACCTACTACATCATTATGTTTACAACTACATAATTATTATAATTAAAATGTCAAGAAAAATACAATTAAAATAAATTACACCAATGAAGTATGTCATTGTAATGAATGAAAACATTAATAAAACATGTCTTAAAAAAATACAAAAATAACAAAACCATTACATCATTGTAAATTAATCAAATTGATAGAAATAATTCTTAACCATTACATGTTTCACTAATTGTAAACATTTAAACATATCGAAATCATGAAATGCTTCCTCGATAAGCCAGCGTTTCAGGCGGGCTTTGAAAGAACCTATGCTAGAACCGTTCCGTACTGCAGCACTGACTGCACGGTCGCGAAATAGCAACATCGGACCACTTCCGAGATAATATGGTTATTTTCCCAAATCTCTTGTGATTGTATTAGCTAGGACTAAAGGGTAGTTCTAACATTTCGAGCAAATCACATGTTCGAAGAAAAAATAACATGTATCAACAGCTAAATGAAATCAAAATATTTATGGTGTGTTACGTATATGGGACTATAGGTATACTTTGCATCTTTATTTTTTTAAATTAATTTAGTATTAAATTTGTTAAAAAATATTAACTTGCCAAAAATTCATTACCACCGTCGTTCATAACCTAAACGTATAGATTTGAGAGCAAATAACTAATCTATAAGATGTACCGCATAAATTTCATCCTCATATTTAGTTGAAATACTTATTTAGGAAGAAAACTGACGCTTTAAACTGGCATTAAATTTGGTATTTACTATCAAAGCAAAGCAAAATATTTTTGTACAAAAAAATTCATTACCATAAATTCTTTATGGTTCTTCATCAATAAACAATTGCATTTTTGTTCACCCCATAGGACTCATAGAATGATGCCCTTGATATAATGCAATTGTTTTTTTTTTCCATTAACCCTTTCAGGACCATAAGACTATGGGAGCTGTTATGTTCAGTTAAGCTATTTAATACGATACTTTAGACGTTAAAAAACATATTTCTGAAACAAAATAATAAAATACTATTTTGGTTTATTTGGAAATTGTTGGGACAAATGTGTCCCTACGGTCGCTAAGAGATACTTTTCTCCTGAAACTAAGACTTTTGAATTACTAAGTTTACAATAGATTTAGGGAGTTATTTCAGCAAAATTCCTTTGTTATTACTGTAGTTATGTTTATTTGCTAATAAGAAATAAGTATGTACATTATCATATTCATACTCTACCAGTGAAACACAGCGCAACAATTTCTTTCACTGGTGTAGCAGAAGTAGTCTTTACATATCACGCAAGTATTATTTGTGCAGTTTTCGAAATTGGTTTTGGCACAAATTACACATCTTTTTCTGATAGGTTATTTATCTTTCCATAGGGTGAGAGGCCAATGGCCGTTTCACGAATTTGCGTACTGTACTGGTTTTTCGTAGTGTGGTCTGACCGTAAAACCATTTATCAAACTCCGAGCTACGACTTGTCTGAACTTCAAGCTGGATAGCAGGCTTCTTTTAATTTGTTTTTGATCATGCAGCTTAGTGTAGACGGTGTGTCTTTACTGATATGTCAAACAGATCGAAAAATGGTCGAAGATAATAGTTTATTTTTGATCTTCGATCTACTTCATAGCACTCCTTGCGTTGATCTATGAGATCAACAACGCTCATATTTTTATTGTAGTGTTACAATCCTAGTCAAAAGGAGTCAATGTATCGGCTTCAGCTTCTTGACATATTGTCATCTTTCCAAACTAATAATCGACCTACGGAAAACATTTGGGTGGTATGTTCTTTGGCTCCACTTGAAATCCGGTTGACTATTGCAATGAGATTCGGAGACGGGCTCTATTATCGACGGTGAAGGTTCAGGCGATTGTCTTTTGGATTCCTGAAGTGAAAACGGCGTATCCACAATCTCAGCATCTGAAACTCTTTGGTCATCATCCTGTGTCAGGAGCCTTTGGTCTTCTTCGTCAAGCAGCAATTCATCTTCATCATCACTATTATCACCCCTCAAAATTTGAAAAATTTCATCTTCCCTGAGTTCACATGTCCTCCCACGTCCTCCACGTCCCTTAGGAGACATATCCTTCAACAAAATGAATAAAAAAAGAGGGTATCAGACAAAAAAACATCACTACAGTAAGTAAACTTTTCCATACAAAAAGTGCCTCCTTACGACCATAGGGACACCGCTGTCCCTTGGTGTTTACAATCACTTACCAAAGTACAAAACATAAATTTTGGTTAGCTTATTACAAAAAACGACAATTCACTTACCAGGCAAGGTTTAATTCACGCTCTAAAATAATAATGAAAACTTTTTCACTAAAAATTACTAAGACAAAATACGAGATTAGCGCGCCAAATGTAATGTCAATTTCCAATGACCATAAACAAAAAATGGTGTCTCTTATGGTATGTTCCTAGCTATAATGATACAAAAGATACATTCAAAAATGAATTTATAGTAAAATCGTATGCAATCGCACAGTTTTAATACAGTTTTTTTTTATTTATTGGCTTGGGACGCATTTGTCCCCGTGGTCGTCAAAGGGTTAACTACTTTTCTACTTAAATGTTCTGATAAAAAAGTGAATCGCGGGGCGAATCAACGAAGCCTCTTTTTGAAGGCCCTCTTTCGCCCCGCATTGTTTGGAGCGGGGCGAAAGAGGGCATTCAAAAAGAGGCTTCGTTGATTCGCCCCGCGGACCGAACAGCTTGTGGGGCGAACCCACGAAAGAGCCCATTAAGTTCGGTCTATACGAAATTACTAACATAATGAGTTTTCGTGACGTCATTTTTGGGAATGGAGCGTCTAGTAATATAAATTGAGAAAATCTAATCAAACGCTAAAATGAAACTAACTTGTAGCAGGCAATTTGAGATGCCGCTAAAGATTCCTGAAATTGCTGTATTTAATTAAGTCTTTTACAGTAGTGCCTACGTGTTTTCGCCGAATGCATGTTTTAAAATCATATTATGTCTGCCCAGAAATGCGCACTGAAATCATTATTTATTGTCATTGTGTATAATCATTATTGATTCAAAAAGTAGTTGTTGCTAGATTCAAACGCAAAATCACCTAACATTTAACGCTATCTTTATCATGTCGTTTTAACTACACTAAATGTAGTCAGTGTGAAGCAGTTGTGTCTTTTTGTTTGATATGTGTTCGTAGTGACTTCTAAGAATAGTGTAAACGGGACAAGTCTTACAGAAACTGAATAAAGATACAGACCAATTTGACCCAGACCTAACTTTGTACTTAATCCTTAGTGCTTAAATAAATGCTTTCAACATATCATCTACGTAACTTTTTCTTCCCGTAAAGTCCCTGTTCATCAACGCAAGTGTTACTCAGCCATGTTGCTAAGCGAAAAGAGGGCAAACCGACGCCACGAGCACAAACAAAACAATTTACACACACAATTCCACGGCAAAGTTGCCCTGTAAGCCTCCATTGCCTTGGAGAACTATCATTTATGTGTCGAGCGAGCCAAGTATATCGTTACGGTTGAGAACATCCCATAGCGACAAGGCATTATTTTTCAACAAATGTTCTATCAAGTAAATGATTACCATTTTGTCCACTAGTTTGTAAGTTTATGACCTTCATCATCATCTTGTCCTTGTCCTACTAGCTGTCAACTGATTATCAACTCCTTTCTGTCACATATCATCTCGCATACTTTTTTGGATCTTTCCCTCCCTAGTTTATGACCTTATTAGTATGTATTAATAGTAGGTAGGTAGCGTTTATACTATCTTAATACGCGTTAAAGACGCGTAATGCTTGACCACGTAATACCATTAATTTCTAATTTAACTGGAACAATCATTTTTACTGCTATTTGCACTTCCGCGATAGGGTAAAGGCCGCGCCAAACAAGTTGGCGGATTGAAGTTAGCTACAAACTGTGCAATAGCCAATCAACGTGCAGCTTTATGTGAGCTTCAGTCAGGATTGGATATTGTGCAGCTTGTAGCTAACTTCACATCCGTCAACTTGTGTGGCGCGGCCTATATCTGAACTCACAAAAATTTCGTTAGAAAAACAGAGAGTCAATAAAAAAAAAATATTCTTACAAACCAGGCACTACATTACTCTTATTATATATGGTAAATGGTAAATACGGCCTGACTGACAACAAACTGACAGAAAATTTGCCCTTTTCTTCCCTTCCACCCTTCGGGGACGAAACTCTAAACCGCTACACATAAATAATAAAGCTACAATATCGTCTAGTAAGCAAGTTTTGCCTGCGACATACCTATATACCGAGTGAGTGGCTAGTTCTGGTGTCGAAACCTAGGCCTCTGATAAACCGAACCAAGGCAGCGCTCACCAATTTACATGTGAGCATTGCTTTGGCTGCGGTTACCCATCCTAAGACTGACCGTGCCTTACGTCGCTTAACTTTGGTGATCAATAAGAAATACTTAGTCAAACTACGCTATGAGCTACAATATCGTGCTGATATGGAGCTGCAGAATCTTGACACCAATCAAGTCGTTCTGTTTAATACATAATGGTCAAGAGCGTAATAACTTATTGTGATATGTGATTACGGTATCCGGTCACGAATGGAAATGAAACCGCAAAAACGATAATAACTAGGTACTAAGTTACTAACAAGCTGTTAAGAGAGAACAATGATAACCACTTAGGTCCAATTAGATTTATCTTAGGTCTAATACAGTTGTATAATTAAAACTAATACGGCATTAATAATTAACTCAGATAGTAACTCCGTCTTTTGTTTTTTACAAGACGGACAACAAAATTAATCTAGAGTACAATATAATTATAATAGAGTAGAATGCAGGTGTACAATGTAGGTATTTTCCAGGTAAGCGTGTTACACCCTAGACCGCATATCTGCTTAACATCGGGCAGTGTGTTGTCAAACGAAAACCTTTATGAAATAAAATAAAAAATGCATCGAGACGTCTTGTATATTATGTTTTAAAAGTTTTACGGAAGATTATGCTGAACTTGACTAGCCTTCCAAAACATTAGGCCTAATAATAGCTGTCTTTAGGACACTGTAAATGGCAGACCCAATGTAGAATTACCTAAAGCAATATAAACTATTAATTTATAACCTAAGATGAGTCTGATGTTCAAAAATTTACCACCAATAAAATAGAACAGACATAAATATACAGACCTGTGTGAATGACACCACGAATATAACAATCGGCCAAGTGCGAGTTGGACTCACGCACGAAGGGTTCCGTACAGTATGGAAGCCCCCCCTTAATATATTTTATTTTGACTTAATTATTTATTTTTGGGAAATATATAACTCAATATTCTGTGAATATTTCAAGCATCTTCCTGTTGTCGTTATTAATATCGAGCAAAAAAATTATGTTTATTGTATGGAAGCCTCCCTTAAATATTTATTTTATTTTAATTTAATAATCAATTTTAAAAAAACATATTTAACTAAATATTCTGTCAATATTTCAAGCATCTAGCTGTCGCTGTTATTAATATCGAGCGAAAAAGGTCTAAAAATTAACGTTTTTTGTATGGGAGCCCCCTTTAATATTTTTTTCTGGTTTTTTGTATTTGTTGTTATAGCGGCAACACAAATACATCATCTGTGAAAATTTAAACATTCTAGCTATCACCGTTCATGAGATACAGCCTGGTGACGGACAGACGGACCTCGGAGTCATAGTAATAGGGTCACGTTTTTAGGGTTCCGTACCCAAAGGGAAAAACGGGACCCTATTACTAAGACTTCGATGTCCGTCTGTCCGTCTGTCACCGGGCTGTATGTCATAAACCATGATAGCTAGGCAGCTAAAATTTTCACAGATGATGTATTTCTGTTGCCGCTATAACAAAAAATACTAAAAATAAAATAAAATAAACATTTAAGGGAATTTTAATTTCCCATACAACAAACCTGAATTTTTAGATGTTTTTCGCTCTATATTAATAATGGTAATAGGCAGATGCTTGAAATTTTCACAGAATATTTAGTTTTATATTCACTTCAATAATAAATATTAAAATTAAAATAAAATAAATATTTGAGGGGGGCTCTCATACAGTACGGAACCCTTCGTGCGCGAGTCCTACTCGTACTTGGCCGATTATTTATATATGCGTAGATGACCACGACAAATGTTTTCGAACTTCACAAAAACAGCACCGAAATCGTAAGATAATTCACCAGCTCGAGGAAAAGAGCCATCTTTCTGTCCCCGACAACAAAAGATTATGTAAAGGGATTCATTATCATTAATAAACATGGTCGCCCGTCGGCAAACAATGCCCGGTAATAACTTACCGCAAACACGGCTGAATTTTGAATTACAAGCAATTTTGCCATGTTTTGCTTTTAAATTGGGGAATCGAGAGCGATGGAGTCTTGAGGGATTTCATTTCCATTTGTATTTAGAAATTAGTGGACGCAAGAAATGTGGTAGAAGACGCGTCAAGAATACGCAAATCGATTCGACGCGAGTGTAAAGTTCGCCCGCGCACAAGCTAATTTAACTAATAAGTTGTCAAGTGCGTGTGATAGGCTTCCGTAGATGGTGACGATGATTATGATGATGATAAGAACTGATTTTTATGATGTCATTAGATGGTTAAGTGCTAGAAAAATATAATTGGCTTAGAAATATAATTTAAATTTTACTTTATAACTCAAGCAGTTATAATGCCACAGTGATCAAAATAATTTTCAGAGAAAGATTTTAATATGGTCTGTTAACTCATAAAGTTTGAATATTCTATCTTCAATACTTTACAAATTAAGGGGGAAGGGGGGATACTCTTTTTTCAACTTTGGCGACCTACACATCTCACAAAACAAATACATGTGACCAAAAATGATATAAGAAACATTACACTCATTTTAGGAACTCTATTAAACGATAAGCCACACGAAGGGGTGGGGTTGAAAAAAAATCATCCCCATTTTACATGTATGGGACCTACTACCCCTAAATACACAGTTTTGAAATTTTTAAGTAAGTATTTTAAATTGAGATCTATATTTAGTCTATCACATTGTCAAATTTAATACAATTTGGTTCATAAATGTGATAGACGGGCAGACGGACGGACGGACACAACGCAGTTATAAGGGTTCCTCGTTTTACTACGGAACCCTAAAAAGTAATCGCCACGCCATCTAGTTTATACATTTTTACCCCGAATATTCAACAATAAATAAATAAATATTAGGGGACATCTTACACACGGCCTCTGACCCCAAACTAAACAAAGCTTGTGATATGGCTGCCAGAGACTGATATACTAATACATATTTTTAAATACATACTACATACAATGAAGTGTTATTTTAAATGGATTTCAAAAAGGAGGTTCTCAATTCGACTGTATGTTTTTTTTTGTCTGTTACGCGATTCTGCGTTAAATGGATTTCAAAAAGGAGGTTCTCAATTCGACTGTGTGTTTTTTGGAATGTCTGTTACGCAATTCTCCGTTAAATGGATTTCAATAAAATCGGCCAAGTGCGAGTCGGACTCGCACACGAAGGGTTCCGTACCGTGTGGGAGCCCCATTTCTCTTGCCGTTATTAATAGCGAGCAAAAAAACTCCTAAAAATCACGTTTGTTGTATGGCAGCCCCCCTCAAATATTTATTTTATTCTGTTTTTAGTATTTGATGTTATAGCGGCAACAGAAATACATCATCTGTGAAAATTTCAGCTGTCTAGCTATAATGGTTCATGAGATACAGCCCGGTGACAGACAGACGGACATCGACGTCTTAGTAATAGGGTCCCGTTTTTCCCTTTGGGTACGGAACCCTAAAAAGGAGGTTCTCAATTCGACTGTATGTTTTTTTTGTATGTCTGTCACGCGATTCTCCGCCGCTTTTGCTAACATAATTCTTGTTAGCAAAAGCGGTTCAAACCATTTAAATTCTATTGAAATCAGTCATACTCGTACATCGATTCGAGCGATGTATTCGAATTTTGCACGTAGAGAGTGATTGAATTTGGTTATGCCATTTTTGGCGAAAAATAAATACATTATTAGATACCCCAAAGATTGAAGAACAAAGTATTACTTTGTTGGGCACTTTTTAAAGCCCTGTAAAGTAAATGTCTGCAGACAAAGGTCAGACTAACTGAACCCTCTAATATATACCAGGTACGTGTCCAATCACCCCGAACTGAAACCTGCAGAGTATAGATTTTACGTAAAATTCCTAATAGAAAACGTCAGCGCTTACGTGTTACCTAAAAGGAAAAAGCACTTAATTATTTTTGACGTCGTAATATTAACTAATTTTATAATTACAATCTCAAGCCTAAAACAGCAATCGAAAGCGATTTCGCTATTTAGTTTCTGTGGGCGCTGCAATTTCCATAATTTTTTCTGCGATTTATTTAAAATTACTGAACGAAATTCTTAGACAGATATTTTTATTTATCTCACACCATTCGTTTTCAAATTGAAAAACTCATGAATTGGTTCACAATCAACGGAGAAATTAGGTATAACATCGGAGCAAAAAAACACAGACCAATTATTGAGAACCTTCTCCTTTTTGGAACTCAGTTGAAAATAGTAATTAATGGTTATTTGTTTATTGCTCAAAAAATATGATAATTAAAGTGTTTTTCATTCCATATTTTTATATCTCTAATTCAGGTTATATACTTGATAGTGCGCCTGACAGATTATCTTGGCTTAAAATCTTATCTACTTGCAAAGTTACTTACCCTAAACTAGAACATTGACATAATACATACTTAAACAACATCAAAAATACATGAACGCCACACTTCTCTTGAGCAATAAAAATGTAGGCTCGTTTATGAAATATTCACGGAATGATAACTGACTTGCGAAAATACTATCTGAATCAAAAGCCAGTATTAGTTATTCAACACGTACGAATTTCTTTTGTTTATGAATGCTGGACGTAGCTGAACTGAATTACAATATACTTAGTAAGAAAAAAATACTCGGTATTATGTAGTGTGGGTTTTTACGTAGTAGGCGTTACGTCTTACTACTTTGGGGACTAGATGAAATCAATCACGAAAATTAACGACAAATGGAAGCAATTCGGTAATTCGAAATTAAAATCTCATCGCTCACTGCGTTCGCCCTCACTACGATACGAACTACGGAATGAATCACAACACAGTATAAAACAAAGTCGCTTCCCGCCGTCTGTCCCCATGTATGCTTATATCTTTAAAACTACGCAACGGATTTTGATGCGTTTTTTAATAGATAGAGGGATTCAAGAGAAAGGTTTATATGTATAATACACCTGTGCGAAGCCGGGGCGGGTCGCTAGTTAGGTATAAACCCAGAGAAAACAATATTTATAAAGTTTATACCGGATAATCGAAACATCTATAACGCCACTTTGGCACACTTTCGTTTCTGTCACTGCATCGCATAGGTACTTCAATATTATCGTAGACAGAGAAGACAATGATCCCTCCCCCTACGAGGGATCTTTTCGACGCCATGCGCCACCGCATCGTATCCTTCAGATTTACGATCCCTCCACCATGAAGGAAACACCGCAAAAATAGAATTGATTAATATTATATTTACAAAACAATACTTTATAATTGGACAGCGTTATAAAGAATACAAAAATAGTAGTTTATGCAACTGTCATATAATGAAGGGTATTGTTTTAATACCCGTGTTATATGCAGTTGCATACACTACTTTATCTTCACTAATAAAAATAAAATAAAACATATTGCGAAACATTAAATTCACGCGTACGTGTATTGTCACAGTGAACTTGGCGCCATTAAAATCTAACCAATGAGAGCGCAGCTGCGCGCGCAGGGCCAATCAGGAGCGAGCGCGCGATGTTATAATGAGATTTTACGATATCGATGTGGATATTATAACATCATGTGAAATTGCTTAAATTGAGTGTTTTGTTGTCTGCGCTATAACAATAGTCATTATAAGTCAAGTATTGGAAACATAAGTAGAATGTTACAACATTAGTGTAGATAAACGTTATCTATATTCTTAAAGACGCGGTCCAACCGGAGTTGTCAACTGTGGCCCATTGCAGCAATAGAGAAAAAACAATAGATAGAGACTGTCGCACAACGTCTACAATTCGAGCTTCGCCAACTGAAGGAAGCTAAAATGTCCTCAACAGAATTAGATGTAAAGAACGTTTTTGGTTAATCGGGGCATACGTTGACAATATTTTCAACGCCACTGCGTCGCATACTTCAGTTTTACGATCCCTTCGCCGTACGGGCAACAGGCGAAAAAAAAAATTATTTAATAAATATTAATAACGTTATATTTACTATACTTAACTTGAGGGACGTTACGACGTTATATTTATGAAGCTTATGTATATCGGAACAAGCCGTGGTGGTCTAGGGGTAGTGACCCCCGCCTTACAATCGTGAGGTCGTGGGTTAAAATCCCGGTCCCGCACCAATGAGTTCTTTGGAATTTATGTACGGAATTTTACACCACTGGCTTTTCGGTGAAGGAAAACATCGTGAGGCAACTTTCATATGTCCATAGAAGAAATTCGATGGCGTATGTGAATCCACCAACCCGCAATGGGTCAGCGTGGTGGATATGGCCCAATCACCCTTTGGTGGGTAGTACTACGTCCTGCAGTGAACTATTAAAATGGCTGATACAATACAATATCGGAACATACGTTGGTAATAGTTTCGACGCCACCGCGTCGCATACTTCAGTTTTACGATCCCTTCACCGTACAGGCAACACGGCGAAAAATAGAATTATTCAATAAATATTAATAACGTTATACTTACTAAATCATACTTGACTTGCGGAGGACGTCACGACGTTTTATTTGTAAAGCTTAAGTATATCGGAACATACGTTGGTAATATTTTCGACGCTACTGCGTCGCATACTTCAGTTTTACAATCCCTTTCACCGTACGGGCAACACGGCGAAAAAGAAGAATGAAATAAGTAATATTATTAACATTATACTTGCTGAACCATACTTGACTACGGAGGACGTTACGTTATATTTGTAAAGCTTAGGTAGATCGGAACATACGTTGGTAATATTTTCGACGCCACCGCGTCGCATACTTCAGTTTTACGATCCCTTCGCCGTACGGCAAAATATTGTTTGATATCGCGTGACAGAGGTCGAGACGACTTCCCCATATTGAGCAATATGGGAATGAGAATAACTGACCGTGTTTGGGAACTTTATGATTTGTTTTCGTTTTCAATTGAGGTCCCATACAAATAAGACCTTTTGACATGCGAAACGTATATCTAACCATTAAAAAAGTAAGTTCGTATAGGCCGGGTGGCTAGCCCTGGTGTCAGAGTTTTTAGGCCGCCTGAAGGCCTCTGACATGGCTAAACGGTTGAAACAACCGGGGCCTACAATTTAACGTGTCATCCGACCCACGGTAGCGCTCAGTTGGAAAATGCCACCCGCGGTCACCCATCCAAGTACTGACCGTGCGGAACGTTGCTTAATTTCGGTGATCGCTGACAATCACCTAGTCAAACTACGCTACGAGCGCTAGTAACCATACAGACAGGTATACTTTTTACAAGCTTTTATTTAGTTTCACCTGTCCCGTTGTCTGTCGGTCTGTAACCAAATCTTAAAAGCTAAATTTGATCAACAGGTACCCGGGAGTACCTGTTGAGCTGAAATTTTGCGTGCATGTGTAAATCGCGTGAATATTGCAATATTATGAAGACATGGTGCTGATCTGATGATGGAGCTGGAAGGTGGTCATAGGAACTCTGTAATGAAACGACGCAACGCTATCGAGTTTCGGCTCGTTAGATTCGTCTTGTTCAATAAAAGCTAGTTTAAAAAAAAAGGTTTTTTTATACTAGCTTTTATTGAACAAAATTATATTTTAAAAAAAAGGTATTTTTTTTAAATATAATACCTGTTACACCGATCAAAAACAAAGCAAAATATATAAGAGTATGTAAAGGGGATGGTATAGGCTTAGCTAAAATTTTAAAGCCTTTCTTCAAAGTGGTTTATAGTAGCCCTAAATATTGCGTGTTTCTAATATACAAGCCCTAAGACAGAATGATTAGTTAGTTAAAAATATGAAAGAAACACGCAAGGAATATAATATTTAACTAGAATAAACATCTAAATCATTGTTTTTTTTTTTCTTTCATTCCATTAATCATCAAAGATACGTAACTGTGGTTCAATTACACAAATAATTAAAGATAATTATACCGCCTTACAACAAAAGATTTAAACACGCTTCAAACACTGTTTAACCGTGCAATTTGTACTGATAAACTCTAAAGCTGGCGTAAGACTTTTGTGGTAAGACGGATAATAGCTGCAAAATTGAGTTTGAAACGAAAGATCTCCGCCTAGGAACAGCTGCCGCAAACCCGAAGTTAGAAGGCAGCTATTAACGAGGATTACGCCGTCCTCGTCGGATTACAGCCAGTTAATCAACGCTCAGCCTGATCAATCAAATCGTAATCAAATTAAAATATTCATACTTTACTAGCTTCGGCTTGCGGTTGTGGGGTTGTCTGTACCGGGCTTTTGTTTATTCAAGACTAGCTTTACCTGCGGTTTCCCACAGGATTCTTTAATTTTTCCAAGTAATAAGTAGTCTATGAAACTCACCGGCCATCAAACTATATGATAAAAAAATGCCAAGTCGATGAATTGTATCCATGTCAATAATCGGCAAAGTGCGGGTCGTACTCACGCACTATGGGTTCAGTATTGCAAAGAAGAGAAAAACTGTTAAAAATTCAGTTTTAGGGTATGAGAGTCCCTATTAAATATTTTGTATATTATTTTTAAGTATTTGTTGTTATAGCGGCAACAGAAATTCATCATCTGTGAAAATTTTAACTTTCTAGCTATCACGGTTTATGAGATACAGCCTGGTGACAGACAGATGGACAGCGGAGTCTTAGTAATAGGGTCCCGTTTTTACCCTTTGGGTACGGAATCCTAAAAATTAAGTCGATCCGGTGCTCTGCTGCTGCGTGAAAGAATAACTAACAACCCAATAAACACACTTCCGAATTGAGTAAGGATGGGTACGCGTTTGACTGCATGCTGCCTAATTGATCTCGGGCTGAGATCTAGACTAAAATCTCGGATGCTTACCTAGAAGGTAATGGTTTACTCCAAAAATCTTTCTTTTTAATTCTTGAAAATAGATCTTGAAAATTGGACCATCTTCACCACGCTGCGCTGGCCGAATGGGGCTTAGCGGATTCACATACGCCATAGTAAGTAAGTATACTTCTCTTATACTATAAAAATGAACCGTTGTTGTTAGTCTCGCTATAACTCGAGAACAGCTGAACCGATGTGGCTAATTTTGATCTTGAAATGTCGGTGGAAGACAAGGTAAGGTTAAACGATGAGAAAATTTAAAAAAATAGCGAGAAAATAAAACTTGAATTTAAGTTTCTCATACAAAATGTTCCTACCTGTAAAAGTTTACTGTATCGCCGGTGGCGCTAAGGTGGTACGAATTTCAATGGATCAACTAGTTTTTAATAGTAAAAATCAGCGTTATCACCTCAAACAAATTACAATCCAATACATAACGAATTAAGAAACGAAATGGATCAGCAACAAATTAAGCAACAAAATGGATAAAACGTGAAATACAGAAGACTAACCTAATTATGAGCTACGAGGTAGGCAGTTTATTAAACGGCCGAACGGAAGGGAGCTTAAATTATTCTCCTTTAATTAATTATAATGGAAACACGATACCCAGTGAAAGAATGAGGAAGTTTTATAGCTGCTCAATGAAAAATTAAAATTAATTTAACTTATGGAACATTCATCTTTTCATTCATTAATTCATTGGTTCCATTCTATCTTTTTTTTTTAATTCCTAAGAAGATACTACCAGATTTCATATAGATAAGCCAGGGGGTTCAATTTTTGCACCAATAGCCCGCTAGGACGTTTGCGTAATGGTTATGAGACCGAGGGAGAGCAGGAGCGAGCATTGAAAATCTATGTTGGTGTGAACGGGATGGTATAGCATGCGATTAGAAAAGTCATTTTTTAGGGTTCCGTACCCAAAGGGAAAAACGGGACCCTATTACTAAGACTTCGATGTCCGTCTGTCTGTCTGTCTGTCTGTCTGTCTGTCTGTCTGTCTGTCTGTCTGTCTATCTGTCTGTCTGTCTTTCTGTCTTTCTGTCACCGGGCTGTATCTCATGAACCATGATAGCTAGGCAGCTGAAATTTTCACAGATGATGTATTTCTGTTGCCGCTATAACAACAAATACTAAAAAGAGAATTAAATAAATATTTAGGGGGGCTTCCATACAATAAACCTGAATTTTTAAAAGTTTTTCGCTCTATATTAATAATGGTAACAGGTAGATGCTTGAAATTGTCACAGAATATTTAGTTTTATATTCAAATCAATAATAAATAATAAAATTAAAATAAAATAAATATTTAAGGGGGGCTCCCATACAGTACGGAACCCTACGTGCGCGAGTCCGACTCGTACTTGGCCGATTTTTAAGTCAGATCTCTATTATCTAATGTTTACGTAAGTACCTAATTTCCGGGGTGTTTTTTTCTGGGCAATGGACACATTCTATTGATTGTACTCATTATTATGACGAACTTTTGTTATGATACCAAACTCTAATCTAAATCATGGAAAAAGGTCCATACGAGTCCATTAGGCCCAATTTTAGAGGCGCCATCGTAATTGCAATTTAGAGTAGCTGTTTCATTTTAACCCCCGACGCAAAAGAGGGGTGTTATAAGTTTGACGTGTCTGTTTGTCTGTGTGTCTGTCTGTGTGTCTGTCTTTCTGTCTGTCTGTGGCATCATAGCGCCCGAACCACTGAACCGATTTCAGTTTAGTTTTTTTTGGATGAACGGAGACTTAGTCGAGAGTGTTCTTAGCTATGTTTTATAAAAATCGATTGAGCCGTTTAAGAGTTATGGTGGGTTAAAGTTTCGTACTTTTTTTAGGTAGGTTTTTGTGTCGGGGGTTTTTTAAATTTTAAATTTAAGTTTTTATTCACTATATGCATTTGATAGAGAGAACACTATTTTACGATAGTGCCTTTAAAATTGGGCATATTGACATATGGTATAATTAATTAGCGATCAAATGACCACTTGCCGATAGCTAAACATTTTTTTTTAATTCGTGTTTAAATACCAACTTGCGTGAAATGGTCTAGGATGTAGCACGCTCACTTAGAAGGCACCTGCACTTACTCTCGATTTGATGACTCCCAGTTTTTAATTGAACGGAAAAACAAACAAAAATTCTACGCCCCTAGTTCGTCCTAGAAATGTAGAGTCAAAACGCTTTGTCATTATAAACCACAAACTTAATTAAATGTGCTCAAGCTGAACAATACAAGAAAACGCCCCAGATTCCACTTTTACGACTATAACCACTAAAAATACAGCGAAGAGTGCGATTAGTACAAAATGCTACAGGTACAAATATTTGCGACTAAGCCTTATACCTACGTGGGCTACACGTTTATGTTCTAAACCAACATAACATTAATATTTGTCAGGCGACAAATATTTGACCTGAAGGTAATGGTAAATGATTCCTTTCAGCGTGAGAGAAACGGTACCTATAATAATTAGTCAGCACTTTAGACTTTAGTTAGTTCTGCTGATTTTTTTTCTGTCCTCTGGCGTTTGCCTGAAGAGCCCTTATTTCTTTGAAATTTTGTTACAAGTGTTCGTGCCATTGTGGTGGCATTGTAACTATTAATATCCTACCTGCTTACTGAAAGAAAAATAAGTGATGATGACTATTACGCGCTGGATGCAGGCCGCTTCCAACCGGGCTTATTGGAAATCCATAGGGGAGGCTTATGTCCAGCAGTAAACGTCCTACGGCTGAAATGATAATGATGACTATTAATATACTACCTACTTACTGAAAGAAAAATAAAGTAAAATTTTAAGCAAAACAATATTGGACCCAACGCAAACTGAGAATGACAAAAATGACATGACCCACTTCAACCGTGTACATAATTCGGATCGATGTAGCATTGTTCACATTATTGTTGATATATCAAAAATCCATCCATCCATCCATCAGCCATAGGACGTCCACTGCTGGACATAGGCCTCCCCTATGAATCTCCAATAAGACCGGTTGGTAGCGGCTTGCATCCAGCGTGATCCTGCGGTCTTAATGAGGTCACCCGTCCACCTTGTGGGTGGACGTACTACGCTGCGCTTGCCGGTACGTGGTCTCCACTCGATAACTTTTCGACCCCATCGGTCATCAGTCCTCCGCGCTATGTGCCCTGCCCACTACCATTTCAACTTGCCAATCCGCTGGGCTATGTCGGTAACTTTGGTTCTTCTGCGAATCTCCTCATTCCTGATTCGATCTCGCAGAGAGACTTCGAGAATAGCCCTCTCCATAGCTCGTTGGACTACTTGGAGCTTATTAATAAGGCCCATAGTAAGAGACCAAAAAAAATAAAAAATGAGATCAAAAATGGCTCAGTCGATTTCGATAAAATTTAAAAGGATCTAATGTCGAAGTATTCTCTTTCCAATAAAAAAAGATTATCGAAATCGGACTACTATGTAAAAAGTTACACATAAAAAAAACAAATACACGCTTCGAATTGAGTACCTCCTCTGTTTCGTCGGTCAAAAACGCACGAATTTCGCTTATAAGGCCACCAAAAAGTAAGCAAAGGGCATGATTAGTACAAAACATTCTACAGGTACCTACATATTTGCGGTCGAGCCAGATACGTGGGTTTATATTCAAACTAAACCAACACGACATTAATATTTGTCAGGCGACAAATATTTGAGCAGAGGGTTAATACCCTCCTTTCAGCGTGAGGGAAGCAATGTTTGTTGAACTTGTAATTAATTTGTTAGTTTTAGTGATTTTATTCTGTTTATTTGCACTATAGTGTAAGATTCATGTTTTGAATTTGGATCAAAATATTGAAGCCGAGGAACATTTTCTAAATGATAATAATATCAAAGGAAAGATTAGTTTGTTCAGTCTCACGTGTGAAATGGTAGAAGTACTCGTATCGATGTGCTTAAATATGCATGTTGGATATTATTGCCTACTTATGCTTATTTACTGTTGGATGCGGCGCATAACGTATCGCATAAAATAATTTATGAGCAAAAACTACAGCGTGCTGTTAAACTGAGAAGCCCCTAGTAGCTGACATGGCTAAAATAGCTGGGACCTACAATTTAAAGTACCATGGGCCGCGACAGCGCTCAATTGTAAATGCCGCCCGCGGTCACCCATCCGAAGACTGGCCATGCCGAACGTTGCTTAACCGCTAAGTAATTCCTACTCAAACTACTAAAACCCAGTTGAAACCATAGTTTATACTTTATACCGCAGTAGAAGTCGAAGTATTGAAATAAAGTTAAAAGCTGTAAAAATAAACTATTTCCCAAACGACACCGCTTAACTTTTCACCTCGTAAGCTAGCTCGGTTCGAATTTACTTCAAATAACGGTCTAAGTTGATGTTTCTCATAACCTTGACGCTGAATTAGTTTCAGTTTAGTTAGGCTTCCAAACATCAAGTTGTTAGTATTATTAATCTTAAAATCTGCTTAATAATAGTTTCAACTGGCTGTGATTTAAACGGTCGGCGCGTAATCTAGTCAGCGGGTATAGCGTACCTTCAGCATTATCCTTAGTATAAAACAAGTATTATTTTTAAAAAACTTTAAAAAAAAAACAATCTTTTACTGAACAAGTACTCGCCAAGACGAATCAAACGAGCCGAAACTCGATAGGGTTGCGTCGTTTCATTACAGAGTTGCTATGACCACCTCCCAGCTCCATCATCAGACCCTGGTTACCATTGAAAGACACAACTCGCCAAGTCCATTCAAATAAATCCAAACTCGAGGTTGTGTCGTTTCATTTCTAAGTTCCTTTGGCCACCTTCCAGCTCCATTATCAGATCAGCACCATGTCATCATAATATTGCATTGTCACGCGATTTACACATGTATACAAAATTTCAGCTCAATCGGGAACCGGGAAGTGGATCAATTTTTTTTTTTTTTTTTCTATTAATTTAACTTGCAAGATTTGATTACAGAACGACTGACAACGGGACAGGTGAAACTAAATAAAAGCTTGTAATTAAAATACAATACAAAAATGTTGGGAGTTTTCGTGTAGTTTCATACATTATTGTAAAGCGAGAAGAGAGATAGTACTAAGAAAATAATACTTCATTTTATGAATAGTTTAATTATAGCATCAGGTGGTCCTGAGCGATCACTACTACCAACTATCAACCGCTCTTATTGGATATCTACAGGGAGATCTATGTACAAAAGTGGACGTTCTTCAGCTGAGACAATGATCTATTCATTCAGCTCGTCATTATCCGCAGCTTTCTCTAGCCCACTGCTGGTCAAAGGATAGGCCTCTGTCCTGTAGTACCATCTGCCTCTATCCTGTGACAAACGTGTCCAGGTTCGATCGGAGAATTTATCAACACACCTTGCTGCCGTACGACCAAGAGTTCAGCTCACCAAATAGTTATTTCGCTGCCCAAAACTGGCTGACCAGAGAAAATTATCATCAAACCATTAAATAGTTAACCTTTAAATATTCCTTTTCATGTTTGTAGACTTACCACAAGAATGAATCGCTCATTTCAAAGGGAATGTAAGTAAACACTTGAATAAAATTACAGACGAATTTCAAACCTTTTCGAGTGGGTGTCTGACGTACTCAAGCCTGAACGTTCAAGTGGATCACATTATTTCTTTTGTCGTATTTTCAGATAAAAGAGAAGGTAGACGATGTCGTGTAGACGAGTAAGTATTCCGGTGGAAGATTTTTAAAATAGAAAATAACATTATCGATACGAACGATACTGTTTTGAGGTGTGGTTCTGCCGAATGCGTCGCATTTGATGACAACATGTTTTGCAGTACTCCAACAGTGGGCAAATCTCTGTGAAAATTTCTGCTGTTTAGCTATCACGGTTCATGAGATACACCCTGGTGACAGACAGACGGACAGACGGACAGACGGTTCCGTTTTTAGCCTGTGGTTACGGAATCCTAAAAATGAAAGCTATAACCTACCCGCGTAATATCAACTTATCACTTTGTACATTCATGCTTGGTGGATCTGTCTCCGTTGCTGCTTAATAGTGTAACAAACAGTATTACAACACACACTTTCGGATTTATAATATTAGTAAGATTACCTTATATTCTTTTTGTTGGAATAAATACCTGTAACAAAATAAATATGATTTAGACTTACAATAGAATTAGACATAGACTAGAATTTAGACATTCAATTTCCAAAAACTTGAAATTTCTAAGATTTATCATAAAAAAGACATTGTTATGCTAGTCGTTTAAGTAATGTTGTAGGTATATGTTTAGCTCTGAAATTGAATTCAGTAATAGGTATTGTGTAAAAAAAATTGGGCTCTGTTAGTGAAAGCGATCGTAAAAACGTTTCTCCACTATTTCGTTTTTATTTCGGCCCTCATATTATAGATTTAATTTAAAAGCAACACCTACGGGTTGAAATAATACATACTCGTATCTAGAAGATAAACTTTTAGTTTACCAAAAGAAATTGTTTCAACACGGACAGAAATCATTTTAGATGATTCATGGAATCTTTATCCCATCGTTATGGTCAATAAATACGTAACTAGAAATAATTAAATGAAATGAATAAATAATGTTTTATTGTACACAATTCTTCCATTTCAATATTGAAATTGATGGCACCTTTCCTGTCCTCGGCTCGGAACTCTGATTGATAGAAGGGATGGGAATATTTTGCCCGCATTACCAATAATATTGTCATGTAGCCAACATAAAGTAGGATAACGAAATAAGAGTACGTCCGATTTTCACAATCGTGCAAAAAAGTGTCTGAGGCTAAACTCTGCCCAAGCTATGCAGTGGGCAGCCTTTTTAGTTAGTCGTGATGCGATTGCAAGCCGACTAAAACGCCGCGCGATGCTAACTGCTCGGTTACTAGCACTAGCTCGTCTCGTTGAATAAAGTGTAGGTGACATAACGTCGAGATTCGAAAAAACGGGTCATTGTGAATTATTTAAAGTAAATATCTAAGTCGGTATGTATGAAGGCGCTCGGACATTTTTTTACTACTTTCACTTAGGGACTGTGGCTCTGTAGATATTTGCTCAAAGAAAGTACATCATACAAGAAAACTATGATAACAATCTGCCGTTTCCCGCATAGTTTCGCACACAACGTCCTCAAATCTTCAATTCAAATCTGACCTTCCGTGTCGGGCATCGATCCCCATACGTCACCTCCCGAGGGTCAAGCAATTACGATCTGATAGGACAAACGACCCTGTACAAATATCCGCTGTTGGTATTTCATTAGAATTGAACGGACCAAATCCTACGTAAGCCGACTGAGGTGTGAGCAATCTACCTATACATAGAGATAGTAAGTAATGGAACTACATAGAAATAGTAAGTATGAATATAAATCAAATATCGATGAAAATCTTGCAGGAAGAGCTTATCAACGGGTAAAATTAATTAGATAGACTGATAGATAATCAAATTATACAGTAAGTAAGTAATTTCGTATAGGCTGAATGGCTAGCCCTGGTGTCAGAGTTTTCAAGCCGCCTGAAGGCTTCTGACATGGCTAAACGGTTAAAACAACCGGGGCCTACAATTTAGCGTGTCTTCCGAGCCACGGTAGCGCTCTGTTGTAAATGACACCAGCGGTCACCCATCCGAAGACTGACCGTGCTGAACGTTGCTGAACTTCGATGATCGCTAACAAACATCTAGTCAAACTACGCTATGAGCGCTACAGTGTTCACTGATAGATAATCAAATTATATGTATAGGGGATCCCAGAGGGGAGTTGGGAGTGAAGCGTTTATGATGATATTGGTTTGCTTTGCCACTGTCAGATCGCCTGACAGTGGCAAAGGTCACGTACCTGTCTAGAGGGCACTCTACGTTAGATATATGGGCGATACTTTAAAATTCACCTATCCCAATGATCCTACCTAGAAACACAAAATTTTATAAGAGTATAGAAGTCAAGAGTTTAATAAAATGTGCAGGCACACACTCCACTGACTTCGCTCACGGAATTCTCGCTCTTGAATAATAAATAATTGTTAACTGCTGCTAAATGACCGTCACGCAAACAGAAGTACTTCACATTTCTTAGTTTTATCCAAAAAAGTTAACCGAAATGTTTGGGACCTGAATAAAAAAATAAAAATAAAGTAGGCTTTTTTCGGACCGTCACATTCCCCTCATGGTTATTGGAAAATGTGTAGAGCAAGTGATTTTATTTAGTTTGTTTTTGTTCTTTTTATCATGTGTTACAGTTGAAAGCAAAATTCCCGCGATCCTATTTTTTGACCGACGAACCAACCGGAGGAGGTACTCAACTCGACGCGTATTTATTTTTAAATTTTTTATGTATAACCACGCATAACTTTTTTCGTAGTAGTCCGATTTCAATAATTATTAATTTATTTTTTTACTGGAAAGAGTATACTTCGAAATTGGTCCCATTAAAATTTTATTGAAATCGGCTGAGTCATTTTTGATAAATCAACAACAATGTGACATCGATCCGTGCGAAATATTCGCGAATTCTCTACACGGGTGAAGTCGGTCATGCTGTTTTTTGCGAAAAATAATTATTACCATCCGAACTCTTACCTCAAATGACTTTTTGGAGATACTCGCTAATTTGGCATCAGATAAACTGTTGAAGATTGTGCCTGTGATCAATCATTAAAAAATAATAAATAAATAAATATTAGGGGACACCTTACGCACGGTATCTGACCCCAAACTAAGTAAAGCATGTTATATGGCTACCAGAGACTGATATACTACATACCTGTATGCAATATGCATACTTATAAACACATACTATATACTATAGATAACACCCAATAACACCCAGACACAGGGCAAACACCTATGTTTATCACATAAATGCTTGCCCTGGGTGGGAATCGAATCCACGCCTCTTTGACCCAGGCGTCAGGGTCACTAACCACTGAGCCACCGAGGCAGTCAAACTTTCTTGAACGCGCATTGTTTAAAGCTTCAATTCTGTACTCTCGACGTTTTGTGCTATAGTTGAAACCAATTTTTCTAAGTTCCAATTTACAGCGAAGCTCTCAACCGTGCGCTACCCTGCGAAGGCTTTTCTATATTATCTATTTTGGTCTTGGCAATTTTAGTCTTCCCAGCAAGACTAAAATTGCCAAGACTAAGGCAATTTTCCCCGGGCCTCGTAGATTTAAACTTGGCAATGTCTGCCAGCAGTAACTACTTTTGAACTTTAAGGTAATATGGCCATGCCTTATTTTTATTCAATTTTGATCGATCGTAGAATCGAAAACAGATTAAATAAATCAAACAGACCGATCGTAGATTTGATATTGAGGTCGGTCGTTACTCGTGTAGTCAGTGACTTAATTGTATTGAATAAAGTAAAGGTGGGTCTACGCTAGCGAGCCGAGCACAAGCGGAGCACGAACCTAGCCAAAATTCGTGTAGTGTGGATTGACTAACGAGCTTCGAATGAGCGCGCTTCGAGCGCGATGCAAATCCGTTTACTGTACTGTACTGTATCAGCCTTTTTAATAGTCCACTGCAGAACATAAGCCTACCCACGAAGGGTGATTGGGCCATATCCGCCACGCTGGCCCAGTGCGGGTTGGTGGATTCACATACGCCATCAAATTTCTTCTTCTAACGTATGCAGGTTGCCTCACGATGTTTTCCTTCACCGAAAAGTCAGTGGTGTTAAATTCCGTACATGAATTCCGAAGAACTCATTGGTACGGGACTGGGATTTGAACCCACGACCTCACGATTGTAAAGGCGGGTGTCACTACCACTAGACCACCATGGCTACTAATCCGTTTACAAATCTGTTTGCGTTCGTCAAAAAGTGATAATAGGCGGAGTACAGTCGAGCACGAGACAACGCTCGAAGCGCTTTCGTTCGAGGCTCGCAAGTCGGTCCACACTACACGAATTTTGGCTCGGCTCGTGCTCCACTCGTGCTCGGCTCGCTAGTGTAGACCCAGCTTTATACGTACCTAACGTGGTGAACATATTTTTGTATGGAGCCACTTATATATTTTGATAATGATGTTGGTTCCTTGGGAAAAGTGGGTCATAATTATGAGTAAAATGAGATAATAATCCGCCGTCTGAGAAATATCCCGTAGATTTACAAATATTCAAACTGATAAGTAATGTACCTACTAGACACATACATACCTACATGTTCAATGAAAAAGCTGTGGCACATCGAACACGATTAACGCAGTGAATATATACTTTACCTAATGAAATTGGAATCATTCCGGCATATTTTCTTAAGACGTGTTGCAAAAAAATCGACCGCTTCTTTAATAGTTATTTTTCGCAAAAAATTTCAACACCGACTTCCACCGTGTACAGAATTCGAATAGTTTGCACGAATCGATGTGACATTTAAGTACATTATAGTCGATTGATTAAAAAGGGCTCAGCTAATTTAAATAAAAGAACTCACCTAACAAAATACAAACCTAATACGAAAAGCGATACAGAATTAAAAGCAGGCGTACAACGTGTTACATGTTATGCTAATTACTTAACAAGATATGATTATTTAATAAGGTTCTGTTAAGGGGAATAAAATTACCTACATTTTCTGGAAAACGGCTAAATATTCCCAAAATTATCCAAATTTCGCGCCAATTATTCCCTGCATTCTGTAATTGGGATGTTCCTTTGATCAGGGAATTCGAGAGGCGAATTGTAAGGAAAGGAAATTAACCCTCTGCTGCGGGGTTTGTGTTGTTCTGTAATCAACCTCTTAATTCTACAAAGAGAATTATAAGGAAATATAGGAATAAATAGCCAGCACTTACATTCCTACTCATTAAAAGGATTGGTAATGCCCCTGGCAACACCAGATGGAAATAGGCACAAACCGTTTGTACTTATACCTTTAACGAAGTACAAAATTCGTATCTCAGGAACGGCTCTACCAATTTTACAAGCTTTAATTTAACTTGCAATGGATGTACCTATGTATGTATTTAAGTTCGGGTGGAATCTTGTAAGTTAAATTTGACCCACTTCCCGGTTTCCGAATGAGCTGAAATTTTGAACGTATATGTATCCTCCATCCATCCATCAGCCATAAGAAGTCCACTGCTGCTCCCCTATGGATCTCCAATAAGACCGGTTGAAAGCGGCTTGCATCCAGCGTCATCCGTCCACCTTGTGGGTGGACGTCCTACGCTGCGCTCGCCAGTACGTGGTCTCCACTCGTATATGTATATCGCCTGACAATGCAATTATATGGTACCATGGAGCTAATCTGATGATGGAGTCGAAAGGTGGCCATAGGAACTCCTGTACCAAACATGATAGACCCGTCGTGTTTGGGCTCGTTTTACTTTTCTTGGCTAGCACTCTGCTGCTACATGATATCCAGGATCTCAAAAGCTGGTATTTTCAAAAAGTTATATTTTTTAATAATTTATTTATGAAAGGTATTCAGGTAGAAAATTTTACTGTAAGTTTTTCTGCAAAGGTGGTATTCTCGAGAATACGGAAATTTCTTTTTCTAAATATTTGTAAGTATTGAGCAGAGATTGGTCGGGTTCTGGTTATTTATAGGTATATATCTTGCATGTTAGGCCTAACCTTGAAGGGCAAAAAGTAGGTGTAGCATATAAAATGAACCAATACGTTCAATGAAACAAAGCGCGTGAAATTTTTTTCTCTGGTATGTCTAATTTCCGGAAGATAAAAGAGTAGATAAAATATCACAGCTCTCTTGTGAGCTGCCTTTGTCGAAAAATATACGGTAACTATAGTCCCGGGATGGATAGCACTGGTCGTTACTCAGGGAGTTTTATAGATTCCTCCGCTTTTTGTAGGGTTATATATTTTACGTCCGTTTTCATAAACTTCAATCCGCGCACAACTTTATCAAATTGGACCCGTCTGTGCTTTCGTAAAAAGGCAATCAAAACTATTGATATTAGGTGTTTATATATTTCTCGACAATACTATTCATATGACCAAATTTTACTACGGGATCATGTCTGAAATCGCGAAAAACAATCACCTGTTCCGAACAAATAATCTTAAGGTACCTACAACTAGTTGATGGCACGAACTCAGATTTGGCGTAGCTTAAATAAATCATATCTCAGGTGTATTGTCTGAAGAAGAGATGGATTCGTTGATAAACAGTAGATATAGTGCGTGTGCACTTTTTGCAATTTAATTTTCTTTTTATTTGTTTTAAAATACCCATAATTATTACCTAACACGGCTGCGTACTAAATGCGCAGAAGGTTTTCTCCGTAGTAAATTATGAAAAAAAACTATTGAATTGATTTATTTTTAAAAAAAATTGTTATTTGAACTAGGCCGCTATTTTCATAAAAGATGAGTCATCTTTAGTTCTTCTGTTTTTTTGCATCCAAAGTTTCCTAAAACTTTGAGTCAAAATTCAAATGTTCCAAGGCTTATATCATTCGAATGGAGATTTTTTTCAGTTTTAGCAAGAAGCATAGATTTTGTTAAGACAAATTGATGTAAATCTTAGTTTTAGATATTCAACAGCAAACACTGGTGTGATTACCTACCGACGTTTGTATGCAGTGATGAGCGACTTGTTTACTCTTAAACTTTCGGAAAAGTGTTGAGAACAGCTAATTATTTTCGGGATTGTAGAGGTGATCCCGTAGGAAAAGTTAGTCATATGAGTACAATATTAATAGCCAAGAGATGTTAGATGTTAATATTAAGAATATGTTTTTTTTAACCTATACTGTCCCACTCCTGGGCAAAGGTCTCCCCCATTTCCTACCAGGAGTCGCGCTCCATCGCAACTTCTTGCCAACCCCTCTCGAATGAATCAAGATCGTCACGCCAGCGCTTCTTGGGCCTTCCCTGGCTGCACCTATGTTAATAAAAATCGAAATTATTTTATTTTCAAGATCTATGTGAGATTAATGTTTATGGATATATGCGCTTGAAAATTGCATAGTTACACCTACCCTTGAATAAAGGGGCTCACCAGAATACCAGCGTTGAGTGTTGGGTCCTCCCAGCACTTAGCATTTTATAGCTGAGGTGTTCCTTTCGACACTTTTATTTTTTCACTCGTTTTTTTTTTTTTTTTGTACCTACTTGTCGAATAAAGATATTTCATTTCATTTCAAAATAAAATGATTTAGTTTTATAGACCCGTTTTTTTAAAGAAACAAATTAATATTCATACATTATTTCTTCAAGAAGCTAAGCCAATCCGTCCAAGTCGAACGATTTTATGGCCGCATTGTGAATGAAAATCGCGATATATTACAGCCCACTTTGGATAAAATGCATTGATTTGATAAAGACATAAAATAACACGATTTGAATGTTACAACTTTTACTACTCGTGACATATTAACATTGATAAATGTATGATAAGCACGAAAACGAGTCATACGCTTACAGTATTTGTATTTCTATTACACCTATTAATCTACTAATCCGTCATTAATGAAAAAATGTGATAACATTCCTGTTTTATCAAAATACGATACATGCATGCCAATTTAACAAGTTTAAATATGCAAGCCAGCATATTCATAAAGCAAGAACTAAACTAAGGATTTAGGTTCACAGAACAAAAATATTCGGCCAAGTACGAGTCGGACTCGCGCACGGAGGGTTCCGTACGGTATGGGAGCCCCCCTTAACTATTTATTTTATTATTTATTATTGAAGTGAATATACAACTAAATATTCTGTGAAAATTTCAAGCATCTACCTGTTACCATTATTAATATAGAGCGAAAACGGCTAAAAAATCAGGTTTGTTGTATGGGAGCCCCCCTTAAATATTAATTTTATTGTTTTGTTGTTATAGCGGCAACAGAAATACATCATTTTGTGAAAATTTCAGCTTTCTAGCTATAACGGTTCATGAGATACAGCCTGGAGACAGACAGACGGACAGCGGAGTCATAGTAATAGGGTCCAGTTTTTACCCTTTGGGTACGGAACCCTAAAAAGATAAAAGGTTTACAGGTACAATAAGTAGTTATGTACAATTGTACATTGTACGTCTAGCCTAAAAGCTTTATCACAAAAGTAGTCTGCTGAAATCTTACAATAATTTAAAAAAGAATGTAGCGATCATAGCGCAGCTTGACAAAGAGTTTCTAAGCGATCACCTAAGTTAAACAACGTATGGCACGGTTAATCTTCGAATAGGTGACCGCGAGTGATATCATGATACAACTGAGCGCTACCGTGACTCGGGCGACACGTTAAATTGTGAGTCCCGGTTTATACGTTAACCGCTTTAATACGTTTAGCCATGTCAGAGGCCTTCAAATTCTAACTCGGTCTATACTAACTTACTTTTTTTAATGAAAATAATTTCATTTTTTTGCAACAAATACTCGGAACATACCACGTATGACATTATCATAGAAATCAATATTTTACAAACTACTAGTACCCCAGGTACATTTAGTTTAAGTGGGAAAGTCACGTAACACACATACCAAAACATATTAAAAAGCGCTTATTTAACACGTCTTAACAATGGACAGAAGTTTTTCACCAGTTCAGGCCAATTTACCTTAGAAAGTGGATTCAAAGCGAACGCATCCCGTGTTGGAAATAACTAACGTAAACGAATCGCCCGGTTCCACCCACATTCAGGAAAAAGTGGGAAAAAATCTTTATTTCCACTTTGAAACTAATTTACGCCGGATGCTCTACGGGTTGTATTTTTAGGCAACGGATAAATTTTAGTGTATCAAAACACTTTTATTTTAAACACCTACTATGGGACCAACCCTAAAAATACTTAGCTGTTCCATAGCAAAAAGTTCTTTAATTTTCAAAAAAAATGTATCGAACAGCTTTTTTCAGATGAATTTAAGATTTGGTCTCATATTCTAGATTTCCTAGATATTGGCGCCGGCTATTGATACAGCCTTTATATTCCAAACGCACCTTGAGATTGATTAGTCAACGATCCAAATACGAGTAGGTACATTACCGTTATTATACGTTCCTGGAGAAAATCAACTGTTTACGTCAATTTACGGCAGAAAAAGGATTCAAAGTGAACCAAGCCCCGGGTGCGAAATAGCAAACGCAAGCGAGACGGCTACTTTCACTCACATGCAGGAAAAAAGTGGGAAAAAAGGACATTCCCTCGATACTCTACATTCGAAACGCAGCACGCGATTGATAATTTATTTATCAGTGCTCTATCTCAGTTAAAGTAGAAGGAAAATATAAAATGTATCGTCGTCAGTGAGTCGCGTTTTTATACAAAATCAGGAATAGATTTTGCATCACTACCTATCACCCTGAAACTGACTTTAAGACGGATTTCTAATAATCCGCTAATCACTTCGGTCTTTTAGGAGTTATGAACATACTATTGTTAATTGGCGCAGGCTTTAAACGTGAAAAGAAAACATCTTGAGGAAAACTGTAACTTTAAATGATCGGCGGGTATTCTTAAGATGTTTCCTTGTTTTCACGTTGTAATGTCACGTTTTCGAAGATATGACAAGTCTACCAGAAGAGCCTTAGGGCTTTATTTTGAGTGATTTCGACGATATCGACGACATAAGTGAGTGCAGAAACAAGCTTTCAAAATCTAAGTTAATGCGAAAGGGATGCGGTTTTCGTAAAAATCATTTCAAAAATTGAGTTTCTGTACGTATACAACAATGAAAGTGGAAATATAAATAAGGTCTAACTAAATAAACGTATATTATTTTCAAAACCGGTAATCAAACTAAGCATTTTTATAATCCAAAAATCTTTTCAGAATATCCAGCAAGGTTTCAGTTGAATCTTGAAACCTAGATACTAGGCCTATATTTACCTAGATTCTAGTCAGGCACACTCCAAATCTAAATCATTATTATCATCAAGTAGGAAGTGATTGTACAAAATACACTGCATATTATAATATTGCTTCTTCTTTTGCAGGTAATTTAAAAGATAAACAAGACTCACCAAACATTCTACAAACAGCGTAAAAAATTGTCATTGAGAGCCGCTGCAATCGCTAACTGCAACCAACCTTGGTCAGGTATGACGAACAAATCAGTGTTTATTGGATAACGTGATATCATCTTCGTGAGCAAATATTTACTTCGCAATGTTTATCTGTTAAGCTGAAAAGTAAGTAAGTTCGTATGGGCCGGGTGGCTAGCCCCGGCGTCAGTTTTTAAGCCGCCTTAGAGCGCTTGTACTGTACACGTCCGTTTTTAGGGTTCCGTATCCAAAGGGTAAAAACGGACCCTATTACTAAGACTGCTCTGTCCGTCCGTCTGTCTGTTTGTCTGTCAACAGGCTGTATCTCATGAACCGTGACAGCTAGAATGTTGAAATTTTTAGAGATTATGTATATCTGTTGCCGCTATAACAATGAAAACTAAAAACAGAAAAAAAAAAATAAGGGGCTCCCATACAAAAACCTGGTTTTTAAGCAGTTTTTCGCACGCTATTAATAACGGCAACATGCTTAAAATATTCAGAGAATATTATGTTGTGTATTAATTGCAAAAATAGATAAATAATTAAACAACGAACCTTAAATAAACGAATTGTTTAATTTATTCGCCGGACCGATGTTCGGCAACTACACACATTCATTATAAACCATACACCAACCGCGTATCCTATAAAAACATGGTCCGATGTCCGGTAAAACGGAAAAATATTAACGGACGTATACAAGCCCTCTTATGGCCTCTGACACAGATAAACGGTTAAAACAACCGAGACCCAATTTAACGTGTCATCCGAGCCACGGCAGCGATTGGTTGTAAATGCTACTAACGGGCACCCATCCGAAGACTGACTGAACCGAACGTTGCTTAACTTCCGTGATCGCTAAGAAACGCCTGGTCAAATTACGCTATGAGTTACTAGAGTTTGTACAATAAGAGAACCGTCGTGGCGTTACGGTGAACTAACAATAAGATTTAAATCGGCAGCCAAAGTGCCGACTACTTAGTAGACGCGAGTACTGATGAAAACCGAATAGGTGTCTACCAAGTATCAAACTCTTTTAGTTGTACTAGCAATGGCAGAGTAGTGTTGTCAACATAACAAAATTAGTAAAATGGCATTCGGGCGACCTCACCTACGACGCTTCTCTTTTTGCACAAACTCTAAGCGCGGTTAAGCCAACATAACATAGTTTAGCTAGTAAGATAATACGAGTAAACGTCGTGTATTGTACTGGCCGAGGTTGGAGCCTTAACTGGACTACTCGGCTTATACAGCATTAACACTGTCCTAGACCTAGAGATTATTATCTTAAGTACTTCACTACGACACAGGTACAAGTAGGTAGATATGAGTATAATATACAGATTAGTAAGTACCTACAGACTTAAAGTACATCTTTAGTTCGGTCATTCGGTATATCGGGTATTATATTATCGTCACACACCGAACTCTCACTAAAAGAGTTTTCTTTAACATTTTGGTATAGCACATTATTATATAGGTTTTATTATATCTAGTAGCAGTAAAAGTAGCATCCATCGTGTACAAAATTCGAATTTTCGCTCGAATTGTTAACATTATTGTTGATTTATCGAAAACAGCTCAGCCGATTTCTGTAAAATTTAAATGGGACTACCTCGGAAGTATATCCTTTCGAACTAAAAAAAAAAATTCGATTCGTATCACAATTGGCGAAATTATCGATGAACATAAACAAAAAAAACATACAGACGAACATGGAACCTCCTCCTTTTTGGAAGTCGGTTAAAAAAGGTCTACAAAAGTATGAGCGACTAAAAATATGAAAAACACATATACTTGTTAGGAAACAATGTCATAGTATTTTTTATTTTAATTGTTTTTGAAATACAAAGATGTTTATCTTTGCACTTTATGTTGTCATTCAGTTGCAGAAAATATAGCAAGTAAATGTAGTGGGTAAGGATAACATAACCTAAATCAGTTTTCAAGAAAGGTGCCGTGAAAACTCTAGCTACAGCTACCAAATAATTAAGCGAGTTAAGCCAAAAAATTAAAAAAATACTCTCGTGGATACCTACCAAATCGCAAATCGTTTATTTTCCAATCTCATTGTTTTTGTTTTTTATTTCTCGCATCATTGGCGGCCTTGGTTTTAAAACAATCTCTAGGAAGGTACAAGTACAAATCGTAACAAAAAATCTGATTGAATCATCAATATTTATACTTTGCTTTTAGTATATTGGTTATATTTATTTTTAGCCAAAACTGTTGTAGAAACCATTCCATTAATTTGCTATATTCAACCTTCACCAATTTCATTCATTCATTGATTTCATTTGCACGATTAGTCCCATGATATGATAATAATAAAACCAATGTCAACCACTGAACGCGCAAATACGAGTATTTCTGTTTTTCGCGATACAAAGTAATGTGTCCAAAAATATAGTAGATTATAATATTTGTACAAATGATACTCGTACTCGTATGTCCAGATTAAGGTCACACAACAATTTGAAGTAGTATTGTATTTTGTTGTAGTTAATATGGCACTTTAAAAAAAAATCGGCCTAGTGCTAGTCGAACTCGCGCACGAAAGGTTCCGTACTGTATGAGAGCCCCCCTAAAATATTTATTTTATTTTAATTTCATGATTAATTATTGAAGTAAACATACAATTAAATCTTCTGTGAATATTTCAAGCGTCTACCTGTTACAGTTATTGTTATAGACCAAAAAACGGCAATAAATTCAGGTTTATTGTATGGGAGCCCCACTTAAACATTTATTTTATTTTTAGTATTTGTTGTTATAGCGGCATCAGAAATACAGGATCTGTCAAAATTTCAACTGTCTAGCTATCACGGTTTATGAGATACAGCCTGGTGTCAGACAGACGGACATACGGACGTACAGCGGAGTCTTAGTAATAGGGTCCCGTTTTTACCCTTTGTGTACGGAACCCTAAAAAATATTGAATGATATAATAAGAATAGGTTATACACAGACATCGTTTCTGTCTTCTGTGCCCAGGAAAAAGAAATGTGACGAGGAACATCTGACACAGGAAATACAAAACTTAAAAATAACATTCTTTTTAGCTAAACATATTAGTTTGATTTTATTACTAAGCACACGAGATAACGTCAATTCCTAAACTGGTACGTACTTATTACAAAGCTAAACTGGTACCTATTTATTAGCTTATTACTAAGCTTCGTATAGGATTATCTCGTAAGCTGGCATGTCCAGGCACTCAGCTAGTTCGCGGCCGACCTCGTCCTGCAATAATCCGATAAAGAGTACCTACCTACTCGAATGTGGCTTATCGCAGGATTTCGGAACGGTCAGTAAGAGACTAGCAATTTGGCCAGTACTTCTAACAATTGGGGCGGAAACGATCAGGAAGCTTTGTAGGTAGAAATTTATTGAATTCAATTTTTAGAATCAGGATTTTCAATCTACAGGAATGGCCACCACCTCAGACCAAATAAAAATATCAAGACAGAAAGTCGTGAACAGACAAGTGAGGCCGGTTTTTATACATGTGGTGAGTGCGTTGGTGTTGTGCCGCCATAGTTTGACTGACGAGCCAAGGTGTAGTTTCGTTGTACGTGTATATGTGTGTGTAATCGTGCCTGTACACGGCGAGGCGTAGTTTTGCCGGCCTCAATTTTTTGTTTATAACATTCTGTTTTAATTTTTTTTGTTAGTCTTTATAGTATTTTTTTTGTGAGGACACCACATAAATTGAAATATTGTTTGAAATATTGTACTCGAATTTATTGTCAATTTTTAGAACTGTCTACGGTACTGTATTCTAAATCAGTGTTTGAACTATTGAAATTATTCTATACAGTTCTGTCATTAAGAACACACTGCCTATTGAGTTGTCTTATCAGCAATTAATGCACAGCGGTATAAATTACACTTTCGTGACACTCGGCTGAACTATTCGTCCCAAGCCATCAAAACTTGGTAGTAATAAATGTAGCTAATAAAACTGATGTCTTCCGTCCAAACTTCCAAAGTTTAGCTCTACCTTCCTAACATAAGTATATCAGGTACATAGAGTTCTACAGACAGGCTTTATGTTACGCAGCGCAAGTGACAGTTATACATGACGGAATAAGTTAGACGATTAAAAAAATATAATTAGTAGTACATCAGTTAGATTATCAAAATATATTAGACATCTATTTTTTCTTTTCTTAGTTAAAAAATAATGAAGATATGGCCCGTTAAAGTTCCGCGTCACGTCACATTTTGGTAGACTTTTTATCATATTATAGTGACGTCACGTGCCCTCAATCTCGAACTTTGACTCGCCTTAAATAATCTAAATAATACGTAAACGTAACGTACAACTAAAAATACGTGTCCACTATTTTTTGTTGTAATCTAACTGTCAGGTTAATTAGATTTTTAGTCGTCTAGCTCAGTTTTTCAAAGGGGTCGCGACCCCTGGGGAGGTCGCAAAATATTTAATGGGGGGTCGCGAAACCTCAGTAAAAGAAAATAAATGTTTTAATAAAGTATGTTTACTGAGAAAACATTGATTAAAGAGCGAATCTGCGCAGTATCGGATTTCTACATGCGAAAAACATCAAAAAAAATTGCGCGCTCACTACGCTCTCGTAAGGTACAATGCTTCCATTGCTTAGTTATTGTCTTATGTTTTCATCACATAACGATGAAAGTATAGATCAAGTTGTAGAGAAATCAGTTTTTCATATTGAACATAGTTAACCAGAAATATAGTTTACAAATACAATACAGTGAATAAGGAGGGTCGGGCCATGAAAAATACTGGTCTGTGGTCATGTCTCGCGATATCTGCGGTACCAACATCTGGATCGTGCTTGGTAGTGTGTACATACACGCCTCAATGTTTACACATAGACTTCGCAACTTGACCACTGGACAAACTTAGTAAACAACATAGGTAATTAAGACAAGTAAAGTTACCCAACTTGGCTAAATAAAGCAAGGATTTTGAATGCATTTCATTCGAGACTACGTAATAATTATACTTAGTTGAGCTTATATTCGTTTAGTTAATTTCGGTATTGCGCTATCTTTGCCCAAACAAAAAATAGACTATACTTTGACTCTTCGATTTCAGGTTTTTCTCATATTCAAGCCAAAACTTTTGAAATCAATGTTAATAACGCAGTCGTAACCACGCTTCGACACTACATAATAACTTCGCAAATATCGCGTGAAATGGATTTTTCCATAAGCCCATTGCAACTTCAAACTTAAATGCAAGTAATCATCATAATAATAATTAACACAGGCGCAACACGCGAGATTAACCTTAGATAATAGCCGAAGACCCCTAACATAATAGTCGAAGACCTCTAACATAATAGTCGAAGACATTATAACAACAGTTGTGAAGTTGAACCATGTTCATTGCAACACTGAATTTACATGCTACAAGTTCATCCGTGCTTTCGACTAACTTTCGGCAATGGTTAAACTTTGACAATGAGGTAAATTTTACTTTCGGCGAAGGAAAGCAGTAAAAGAAATTCGATGGCGTTTATAAATCTATCAACCGGGACTGGGCCAGCGAGATGGATAAGGCCCAATCGCCCTTCGTAGATAGACATATTTTCGACAGCAGATTAAAAAATCGGCCAAGTACGAGTCGGACTCGCGCACGAAGGGTTCCGTACCGTATGGGAGCCCCATTACTCTAAACGTTATTAATTGCGAGCAAAAAACTGCTAAAAATCACGTTTGTTGTATGGGAGCCCCCCTTAAATATTTAATTTATTCTATTTTTTGTATTTGTTGTTATAGCGACAACAGAAATACACCATCTGTGAAAATTTCAGTTGCCTAGCTATCACGGTTCTTGAGATACAGCCCGGTGACAGACAGACGGACATCAAAGTCTTAGTAATAGGGTCCCGTTTTTACCCTTTGGGTACGGAACCCTAAAAAGGCCGTTACAGTACAAATACTTAGAATAAACAGGCTTCGTACGTTTCTCTACATCTCAACAACGTATATGCAAAGCGCAACTCGATTTTCCCATGAGATAAATGTACACACAAATGATAAGTCTAATGTAGACATGGTTAAGTATTCGCGAGACCTTTCTTCAATGCCAAGACATAAGGCACATAATTTGGTCACATTATATCTTTTACGTAACATCGGTATTGTTCCAGCACATCCTTCCTTAAAGGGGTCGTACAATTATCACGTGAGCCTTAAATTACGAAAATTTTTATAGACCGGAGTTGTACAATGTACGTGTAGTGAGATATCACGTGTCTTATTATATTTCGTTCACGTTTTGAATGTGATGTCTAATTCTAAAAGCGGCGCCTGACCTTGACTTACCGGGCAATGACTTTCCCAGCCGCTGCAACTAACGCCCAGTTTTTTGACTAAAAAATAATTTAGTAACTTGTACTAAAATTAGATCACAGGATATTAAGGTTAGTACGAGCGGACTCAGTCTGTCAGAGCGGTCATGTTGGCTCAGTACGGTTTCAATCTTCTCGATTTTGGTGAAATACAAAGTGTTTTATCCGTTCCGCTAAGCGAGGCGGTTAGAACACTTTGTAAATTATTGTGCGATATTATATACCTAAGTAGTGTAAAGTAAATCAAAGAATGTAACAATGGAACTGACATAGTCGCGTAACGACTGAAGTTCCCAATAAATAAAGATTTTAAAAAAAAGGTTAGTACGAAATGTTATTTAAAGCATAACACTTAAAGCTATGATGCACTTGATGTCACCTGCCGGTCCCAATAGAACACCAGCAATGGTTGCTTACAACCAGCATTGTATGCTGATTTGGGACCGGTTGCGAATATTTCGTTTTTGTGCTAATATTTATATCATTATTTGTAAGTTTTCATACCTGTCACAAAATAAACTATCTTCTTTCTTTATGAAACACTAGCTTTTGCCCGCGTGCTATACGTTATGCTATGCCATACGAACTTATTATTTTGTCGAGATCAAAAGATTGCCAAAAATCAAGTCAATCCGTTGCTGCGTAAAAGATGAACAAACCGGATTTCAGATTTATAATAATACAATAAAAATAAATATTTGGGGACATCTTACACACGGCCTCTGACCCCAAACTAAGCAAAGCTTGTGATATGGCTGCCAGAGACTGATAAACTACTTTTATTTTTAAATACGTACTTAAATAGATAGTAACTAAATAACACCCAGACACAGAGCAAACACCTATGTTCATGACATAAATACTTGCCCTGGGTGGGGATCGAACCCACGCCTCCTTTGTTAGGGTCACTAACCACTGAGCCACCGAGGTAGCATTAGTAAGGATTCACGCATATTAATGATGGGAAGGATCATTTGTGTTCACCAGATTGCCCACGCATCACCCGGAGGCAGGATGGGTTGAAAATTTTCTAATTATAAAAAGTACATAATTAATGGACGACCCAAATCTGTTTATCTGGCATTCGGCAGAAATCCTTGGCCGTCGGCTATTAAGTTTGATATTCCCGGAAGGTCAACTCGACAGGATAAACTACTTAGCCTTAGTTTATCTACATCTTAAAAGACTCCTCGAAGGGTGATGCAAAGTACAGTTTTCCGATACCCGCTCATTTGTTATTCCATTTTATATGCTGGAAGATTTTGTCCTGTTTTGCCTAGTCGAGAAAATCTTTTTCTGTCTGCAATTTGTTTAGAATAATTATTTTATACTACACCTGCTCGGAAAGTACCTTGATACTTTATCAAATTTACGGTAGAAAGTACGTCATTGCATATCGAACAAATATGCGGGGCGAAAACGCATCTGAGCGGGAGAGAAAAGTGTGTGAAAATCCATTTCTTACGTGGTTTTTCTTTTTTAATTTTGGGTAAGACTATGCGCTGGTAACCTAAATATCAAAAGCCAAAAAGTTTTTACAGTGAGTTTTTATCTCCAAGTTCGCAAAATGACACTGGCCACTAGCTGTGTGTTGGATGGTGTCAAACAATTTGAAAAAAGAACATGTGAAAATTGCAGACGCCATTGGCGCCATTTTCAAGTGTTACATTAAGCTTCACTAACTGCAACAATTTCAATATAAATTTCAATTAGTAAAGATTTAGTTTTTTATTTTCCTCGTAGGTGTAGTATAAAGCACTATGTATCACTCGAGAGAAAGTACGATTCCCGATCTCGGGTGTTTCAAACGACACCCTCGACGGTAATCGGTCACTTTCTCCTCTCGGTGAACAATGTACTATTAAAACTATGATTTTAGGTCTTATAAATAGGAGCATCATAATGAACGATTCTAATCACACAAACCATCATGTGAGATCATTCTGTATTAATTAAGATTTGATACTCGTATAAAACTGTTCGGGTATGGTGTAAGACGTAAGATTGACCAAAGAGGAATGTACCTATAGCTTTTTTATGCTCTGTGGAGAGTCGAAGTGAACCGCCAATGATGATTATAATACCTACTACTGATGCTTTAGGTTCTCGTTTGTTTCAAAAAGAAGCATGTAAATTAGTTGGTTTTCACCAAATAGGTATAGCATACAAATTCAATGACAGGGATAGGGATCAAACCTCAAGCCCTCAAAAGTAATGCTCTATTTTGTTGTAACCATCGATAAATAATTAATTAACAAAATTCATTATAGTTATTGATGGATGAGAAGTTAGCCACTAGCTGCGCAATAGCCAATCAACGTGCGGCTTCCACGTCACGTCTCGTCTGAATTGGCTATGGCGCAGCTAGTGGCTAACTTCACATCCATCAACTTGTGTGGCGCGGAGTATAATAAGGTTGTAACCCTTGCGCTATGATCGACTCACTACCACGTTCCGAAATCGATACGTCTTACATTAAATGGCTAATTTTGTAAAAACGTACTATCACGAAAAATAGCGTTCAATTGATTGATGCATGATAACACAATGTTAGTTAGAATAGCTAGTTGCATAGAGATCCAAGTTTGCAATACATGTATGACATATGTTTAACACATATTTTGTAATGTACATGTGAGAACAATTGGCAATAACCTTCGCCCGCTTGCATGCACGTAACGTTAAATTATGTAGGAACAAAGTGCAATATCACCAGCTGCGTTATGTCGAGACATGCAACAAAATAATGACACTAAAGTATTAGTACCATAATGTTCAATAAATAGCTGTCCCACTCGTATATTCTAACTAAATTAATAAGGCAAAGTGATGTATTCTAAGTAAGTAACAAATCATCTAATAAGTATAAGGAAACCAGGAAAAATATTATCAAATATTAAGATTTTTTTTACTAAAACGGTTTAACGACGAACTTCATACAAGCCCTCCCCAACCAAATTGCTTTAACGAAAGGTGCGAGGCAACAAGGTAACATTGGAACAAAAATAAGGATACGATTGAATTGAGAGCCTCCTCCTTATTAACCGATTTCTAAAAAGAAGGACGTTTTGTGATATGTTCATCCTATCATAAACTGTTAAAAAAAGTTTTTCCAGGATCTTCAGGATAGACGCTTATAAATAGTTGACCATAATAATGTGTAGTTTCTGTTTTACTACGGCTTTCATAAACACATTGTAGTTACATTTATATTTCCGCGCATAGAGATACGAGTATAATGAGACGAGTCTCACGTCTATATAGTCTATACTATACTGTTAAAACTTAGTTTTTTTATCTTCAACCACAACTAGTACATAGTAATGTAAAAGGCATTAAGGCGAAATAGTCTCGACACGGTCACGATCGTCAGCCAGGACATGTGACAACAGACTTTGTTACCTACGTGCCACGTTCTAGGAAACAACGAAACGAAATTACGGAACTAACTTGCAAAGAGAGAATTTTTACTCCAAAAAAAAAAGTTCAAAGTGTTGATAGAAGGAATAGTGCAATTATCACGTCTCTTTTGCTATCAGGTGACCTCTTACCATCAGGTGGCCCGTCAGCTTGTGCCACTTTCTTATGAGAAAAAAACTAGGCCCTTTATTCTTATACAAAGAATCTGAAAACGAAAACGAATCACTCAATTGGAATTGGGAAAATGTGTTATATAATTAAATCTACTTATAATAGCGCTAATACTTAAATACCCGTTGTATACTGATAAGTAAGTTTAAAAATAGCATCTGCTTTATTGACACTATTTTGAGGCCATGAAAGTCTTAAAAATACTCCTAAAAAAAGTCGTAAGTAAAAAAATCGGTATAAAATATAGCAGATGTTCAACAAGATTGGAAAATGTAACCATAAGTTTTCCAAGCACGCAAGCGCGAAACCCCGAAAGTCATAAATATGTCCATTAGGATGTTACATATTCATGTGCCTACCCAAATTAATTCTAGCATATTCGTACTGAAATCTCGAACCCTCCACTCGAAAAGGTACGTCCCCGAAACGATTCGTAGTTCCCTCAGGATAGCACGCGTAAGCAATAACTGATATAAAGGGTTATCTAAAACTGATGTACTAAGCCAAAAAGTAGGTGATTCAGGCCATCATTATGAACAACTATTAATATCTGCCCGCCCGAAATTTGAGAATAAAAACATCAACATGTTGAGATCCCGAGTTGCAATTTGGTATGGATTAGCCTTCGAGCAAATATCTATAGAGTCACAATCGTACAAAAAAAAGTGTCCGAGACAAAACCCTGCCCAAGCTACGCACAGTGGGCAGGCTTTTAGTTAGTCGTAAGACGATTACAAGCCGACTACAACGCCGCGCGATGCAAAAGTGCTCGGTTACAAGCACTAATTAGGTGACATAACGTCGAGATTCGAGCAAACGGGTCATTGTGAATTATTTAATGTAAATATCTAAGTCGGTATGTATGACGGCGCTCGGACATGTTTTACTACTTTCATTTAGGGACTGCGGCTCTGTAGATATTTGCTCAAAGCTTTGAGCTGATATTTTTTTACGAATTCCGGAATTAAAAGTTGTTCACCACCAGCTCTTTTCGGCTTAAGTACATCCGTTCTGAATAACCCTTTATAGGCATGCGTGCATGCGATACGCCAAATACTATTATTATTTTCAGTAGATAATAAATAATCATTAAGAAAAGCGAGAACAGGTCTTGCCGAAAATGCGAAATGAAATCGAGTGATAAACAGATTTCCCTCTTATTTTCCCTACATGATCAGCTCGTGGTTTCTGGTCTCAATTTCTAGAATCAAATAGGAAAGGAAACATTCACCGGTGTAGGTAAGTTTACTAAGTCGCTATTTCTAGCAAAAACAGAGAAGTTGCTTTGTTACGAGTAGTTCTTATTTACCTTCCTGTATTAGCTTAAAGGCTCTGGCGCGGAATATGCATACATGAGATTTTACCTTGTATTTGGCTACTGCAGCGTCGTTTGAGTTTCTAACTTAATATGGTGCCTTGATACCTGGTTCTAAATTTTAATTCAGTAGTTATACGATGAGTTATAAGTTCAAGTACTTGTTAATTCAAGGTTATCGTCATCATCATCATGTCAGCTGAAGGACGTCCACAGCTCTTGCTGTGCATAATCCTCCCTAATTGATTATCAATAAGAGCGATTGAAATAATTGCGTAACTCTGTAGTATGTATCGTTTAAAAACTGGTTTTCATCATCCATTCAGAGATCTACTTTTCTGGATACGAGTACATACTCATAATCCATCGTAAGCGTTGTACTTGTAGTAGAGTAGTATGTATTTTCGTTTATATGTCCATCTAAGATTTAAGAATTTCAATATAAACAACACATCCAAACTTTCGCATTTATAGTGTTGGTGCTATAAATCTATTACGTGTGACTTGCTAATTTGTTTTGGTGAATGTAGTAGCAAAGTGCAATGTTTAATTATGTTGATAAGACGGACACAATTTATTGAAGCAATTATCGCAAATACACTACGCTTTTGGACTACTTTCATAGTGCGAGTTTATTTATGATGCTCTAATTTGACTTCTATTACGTCAACATAGCATATGACTGCCTACAAAAGTATCAAGTTACAAATTACTTAACTCCCAAATTACGGAAATAGTAACATTACTATCAACAATAGCGCAATGGTAGTATTTCCAACTTGCAATGGCACTAATTTCATCAGTGCAACCATTCAGCTCTATGAGGGGCCGGTGGTGCGTGAAAAGTGCCGTTAGTACCGCAGATGTCCGCGGCGGGAGCAGCGCTGGCGTCGCGCACGTGATGCATGCGCGGGCGCAGACGCGCTCGTCGCGCCACAGCCTCCGCGCATAACCACTAACACCTCCGCACTTATCAGTACTTACGCGTGTGACAGTGACAATTTGACAAACAATTTTTTAATCGGTGTTTTTTTCTGTGCTCGTTCCTGACCTTTTGAACCGGACAAGATGTTCCTAAAGGTACGGTTGTTAATGCTCTTGACTTTGAACTAGGCATCGTGCGATTTATTAGTAAACAATCGCGTAATTAGTATCCGCAGTGGTGTAACTTTTCGCATAGCAATTAAATGTTATTGTTTTTAAAGTATTTAGTCGTATAATTACTTAACTTAATTATGTTAATTAAGTGTTGTACTAGACAATGGTTTTCAATGAAACGCGATGTTAGAAGGGATGTTGGGATTTATTCACAATAGTATGATAAAAACTTAGAAAGCTTTTAACATTGTTAAGTATACACACGGTCTCATGTTTTAATTAAAGGAAGTGTGTTAAAATAATATTTTGCTGTTGAAAAAGTGACAAACAGAATAATATTTTTCCGATCGAAGCGACAGGCGGAAATTTCCCCGTTTTTCCTGAACCGAGTTTATTTCGATACGGATTTCACTCTGAAATGAAACAATTGGACATAAATCTGTGTCAGACTCATCGACAGCTACGGGTGACAATAGAAAAGGAGAATAAATTAAATCTTGAGCTCTGTAGGTAAATTGGTTTTTCCTGCAGTTCTGAAAATCAGATTCAATAATGAATGACTCGCTAAATCTTTACAAAGCCGAAGCGATCTTTTGTTTCAGCGGTTTTGTTATACTTGAAAATATCGCGTCTTCTTCACAGTTATTAGGTACTTAGAATGTTAAAGATGTACAGTACAATACAACGTACATGTATTATATGAGTATACGACACATTGTGTCATACGAACAATCCAATATTGTGCAAAAAAACCTCAGAACAATAACTAGCTATAGGTATTTGTTTGAGGTTTCATCGTAACCTTGCAAAATATGTTTTCAATTGCCACTAGTTTCGAGTTTTCTCCCAGGCTGAGATCACGTAGATAAAACTGATAAGCTGATAAGAAATCTGGTATCGTTCACCAGATTTAGAACTTGTTTGCTGATGTTGTTATTATGTAATGTAAACTAGAAATTATCAATAGGTACTGAGGTAATAAGCCAGGTCTATGATAGATCAACTTTTTTTTAAATATGTAGATTAGGTAAGTACTTCAAATTACTATGCCCTGACCGCCTCGAACATTTTTGATTTTCAAATCTATAAAAAAATACTGATTCAAAGTTAATGAACGTATCCTTTACTCAAAAGAACTAAATGAATAGTTTAAAAAACACTAGACAAACACGCTTTTAAAAATGCACGTAAAACAAAAATATCGTGGTCAAAGTTCATTACAAGGCTTTTCCAAGAAATCCAAAACAGCTATGATACGATTTTCGATCATGAAGTTCTAGTTCATATCTTCCGGCTCCATCATAAGATCAGTACGACAGCACCATATTATTGTATTGTCATCAGAACTACATACAGCTGCCAATTTTCATTACGCTACGACCCTTGGAAGATGGTTAAATTAGTTAGCTTAGATTCCATTACATAGTTACAAAGAGGTCGACCTAATAAAAGCGTGTTAAAAAGAGACGAGTATTTGTATCAATTCACGATTAACGTAACATGTTACGCATAGTTAGTTTTATTTACGCATAACACACAAAAAACAGTCGAGTTCAAATCTTCTCTATTTAGGATTTGGTAGAAAAATGGGGAAAAGTCGTGCGTGACTCCGACTATGCAGCCAAAAACAGTCATCCAAATTAATGATGATTTAAGATGTTACTCGTCGCTTCATAGAGATTGATGTTTTTGCCGATCTCCGCGAGGCTTTTTGCTGGAGGAGGCCAAATCTCTCATACTACAGTCTAATGAATGAAATGATATTGACGAAGCAAAAACGGTCACGTTCCGAATAAGGTCGTCTCGTCGATTTTAATTGCGATTGCAATTTGTTTTTCGATTTCGGATGTTCGTTTCCTCAAGTAGATTTGGGTTAGAGTCTGTGTTAATGCTAGCCATAGAGATATAATAAGCTATGTGCTAGCGTACAAAAAAAATTAAAAGCCTCGAATATGTTTCTCGACAAGGTTCCGTAACTGTTTGCTACTTATGTAGATATTAGGCTTGGCAAAATCAAATACAATACAAATATAATGTAGCTGTAGGTATTTTGTTGTTGATTATGATTTCATTTGTCATCACAGTTAGTTGGCCGTTGTGGCCAACTTTTACCTTTTACTTTTTAGATCATAATAGAAAAAAATCCCGAAAAAAAACAGCACGTCCATACCGTGTTCGACCGTAGCGAAAGTCAGTTAGTTATTCTTTTTAAAATATCGAGATTGGTCACATAGTAAAAGTTAGTCAGAATGAGTGCAACGATAGTTTAGAAGTTCTTCAGTTTAAGAAACACCTGTTTAATGACATTAATATTTACTTAGTGTTCTTAGTAAGAATCTAAATGAGTAGACCGGCTCTACAAACCAACAAAACTGCTACATCAATAGTTCACTATAAACCTCTAAAATGCATCGACTAGCATTCTTTATTCTAAGCGTCTTCGCTTCTACCAACAATCAATTAAAAGTTCCAAAGCTGCATCGATAACAAACAAAGTTAACAACACAAATTCAGCCGACTTAGAAAGTTCAAAACATTTTTGTTTTAGGGAATTTCCGGCCGTCGTCGTAAACAATAATTACGAACTTTTGTACTTGTTATAAATTATACATGCTGTTGCTTTGGAAAGCGCAGGGACTTTAAGAAAACAATACTTATTATTATGAACAAGACTTGTACACAGTTCAAGCAATAAATGTTATTCTGATTCTGATCGATGAATATAAAAAAAAAACATACAGACGAACATAGAGACGAACCTCCTCATTTTTGGAAGTCAGTTAAAAAGTCCATCGAGTCTGGACAAAAATGGAACAGTTGATTTCGAGGTTTGTTCCCATAGTAAACGTTGTTCATAACGATGAGCAGGCAAGATGAGGCCTTCAGGCGGCCTAAAAACTCTGATACCAGGGTGAGCCACCCGGCCTATACAAACTTACTTTAGCAGGCATATAGAACTTCAATAGTCCCTGTACTTTGCAAAGCAGCACCTTGTATTATAATAATATTAAAGAACACGCTTCCTCCATCCGCGTATGGAGTAGTGAACGTTGACTTTTTGTGAAAATACCTGTTATGCCGCTATAGCCAGCTGCTACATGACCCTTCACAAACAGCGGGCTTTTTGGAAAGGGTGAACTGCTTTAAAAGGGGCTGCATAAAGGAGGTTACTATGGGACTAGCCCTAAGATTGTAAAATCAGCTGTTATATGCACGACTAGCAATAGTACTAAACAAATAGAATGCGTCAATAAATATTGCTTCATACAGATTTAATTTTTAGTGTAAATGGGTTAATGATGTAGAGATTTAAATAGAATGTACTGTGTACATAATTAGTACTAAATTAGTAAGTTATTGCAATTAGAACGAATGTATGATAGTATGTTTACTAAGTTTTATGTTCCTTTATGAAGCTAACTGTTTACAAACTTAGACTCGTAACTGCAGAGCTAGAAATTTACAAAAAAAATACGACTTTAATAAATTTTGTGAGAATTGCACTTCTCACCTTAAAATCTATCATGATACTGGTTTTTATTTCCGGAGATCAATTTGTTGGTTAAGATTCCGTTTTATACGGTGCAACGAAAACTTCGATTTTAAAAAGACATCCTTTCGGTTTGATATATCCTTTCCGTAGAGCCTTGCAAAGTTAAGTCATCAACACCGATGCAAATTGAAAGAGACCTTCAAAATTCGTGTCTCAAGTACGTCCCAAGTTAGCACAAGATGCGATAATTGAAACTTATCACTGCTCCGCTAACGATCGCAGATAGCGTATTTAGAACATGGAGATAATATGTAACAACTGGAGTAAATTCCTGATAAAAAAGTATGATCATATCATATCTCTCTTTTTAAGCTTCAGGATACTCAGTTCTTCTGCAGAAGCATAGACATGATTTACAGGAAAAAAGAAACATATGAATTTTCACACGTTCATTTAGTAGTATAGAACAACGTTATTAAAAATCTACATCTGATAGCACATAGGCCTGCCCACGAAATGCGAGAAGATGAAACTGTGATATAATCTCTTTCTTTTACTTGGTCTTTCTCTGGTTCAGTGTGGTAATAAAATCTTGGCATAAAAGAAAATTGGTTTGATAGCTGGGTGGTAGTTACTTTACACACTTACAGATCTTTACAGGTTTGTGTTTATTTATTCTTAAAGGAAGTTTAGGTATGACCATATTTTCTCCACTAGGATGTCAACCCAGTTATACACAGTACATACTGCATCTATGTTTCAGTACTTCCCAACCTTTCTGATGTCACTAAGCTTTATCTCAAAAACCGTATCAAGGTTGGAGAAGGTAACATACAACGTACGACTTTCCCTGTTGTTATTGCCCTCTTGAGTGTAACCGTACGCGTACGGATTTATAATTTCTCTTGCAACTTGTACGTAAGGCTCATGTTAACGGTGTTGCCCTTTTTTTGCCACTGCCGCGTCTTATGTAATTTCCAGACCGGGCAATACTTGGCATACTGATGACGATGTCGAGTTAAATTTGCTGTGTAATTAGTTCCGTGCTACATTGTGGTACTTGTAATTTGCAAGACACCTGTACGTTATTTGCTCTCTACGCATTATGTACGCTAAACGCTTACTTAATTTTTATGAACAAACTTAACAAAACGTAAGCTACAGCTATATCAGCTATAGAGAATCGAAGAATACACAGGTTAAACATGACATGATTGCATCCCACTACTAGCAGAAATAAACTATATTATGTCATGAACATTTTCGCTATGCATAAAATTACTTCTTGTTCTGTGGGCGAATGGGAATATTTACAATTTTTAAGGGTAATAAAATTGGATCTTAATGATAAGTAAATTTAGTAATCTAGTGAAAGTGACTTGTACTCGTATGTAAGTCATCTGTTTAGCTTATCTAATTATTATAAGTACTAAGTATTCGTAGCCATCAATAAGTTAGTATGAACATGTAGTTAGTGTAGTTTGCACAGAATGTAACAATATTAATTCTGAGCATGTAATAGCATAAGTATTAACATTTAAATTGGCAGGCATTAACATTGCATCAGTACTTAATGTTTTAATGATATTAGACCATGCTTGAGTAACGAGTGATTAATTTAATTAGTTGTTACAAAACAATTGCCTAGGATCACAATTTGGGAAAATACGTATAAACCAACCTAGTTTAGATTTTTCCGGGTCAAATGATGCCTGTTGTAACTTTGAACTTTTCTTTGCTGTTTTTCTGGGTCGCGATGATTTACCTAAGGAAATTAATTCGTTAATTATTTAAACAGCCTTACCGCATGCAACAGCAATAAACTTTTATAGCGCACTAACACCGTCCTTAAATTAGGTAAATGGTTTCAAAGATCAAGTAATGCAACGAAGGTGGACGCGTATTAGGCAATCTTATCTTGCCTTGCGTACGGACGTGACTGTCACCTGTATGTGATATGTAGCTAATATTTTAAATTACTGTCGCGTAATTAAATTTGTGACATTTATGTGGAGTACTGGAAGACCTCGGGGGTTGCGCAAGGTTGCTGCGGGTAGTTAACTTTCGCAATTTGTTTCATCTAGCACTTAAAACATTTACAATACTTTTTTTGGATTTCTTAGATACCTGAAACCTTTCAAATCACGCTAATTCACAAACTTGTCACTGCGTATTTGGTGAATATAAATTGAGGATAAAAAATTGTCCGTTGTGTCACGTCTTGTTTTAAAAAATCGCATGCGTTTTGTTGAAAACGAAATTCAAAATATTTTTGCTGTGCATTTACTTCTAGGATAGGATTTTAAATAAAACAAAGGAATGTTCAAAAAGCGGACTGGTCGTTACGAACAGCTGGACAGGCCGTAGACGATATTTTAAATGGAGCTCGGACAAAGAATAGGTATAATATTCTCGTTATGTCACAACAGTCTTATCTGCGTGCGACGCTTTTAATCTACACTACCTACTGTCATTGAACTTCTGTAACATATGGGAGAAATTCGTGGAACGAAGTAAATGGGAATCCGATCACATACTATAATTTAGCGCCGAAATTAACGTGTATTTTGACACTAACCACTAGTTATCTAGACGTAATCACACTGTTTTGTGTAGAAACAATGTGGCAGGAACTACGGGCACTGACGAGATAAACTAGCGCAGTTAAATATAACTCTAATTTTCACAGTACAGAGTTTATTATCGCGTGCATAAAGACCCTTGTTTATAACCGAGATAATATGCGGTTGTACTCCCTTAACCACGTTTTCGTGGGACATTTTATATTCAAATTCGTGACGTCACATGTTAATTCAGTAAATGGGGTCAGTGCTTACAATCGCGAATTTAAAAAATAAAAACAAATTCGTTGTTAGTTCCACCACTGCGAATTAGTTATTGCAGTTTTTTTGGTAGGGAAAAGCGATAGAGCAAGCGTTTTTCGCAAGTCGAGATTTGGTTGATTGGATTATAATATTGATAAAATTATTGAAATTTGACTTTTGAAGGTTAAAGTAAGACAAATGGATTTTGTAAGACGTGTTATAGAACCACAGCAATATGTACCCTATTTTCCTTTAGATATGTGAACAATAAGTAGACCAGAGTATAGATACAAAGGTAGAGCAGTATCACAAATGCATACTTTTTGCCGAATTCTTAATACCCTGTTGATTACCTTGTCGCCTTTTTGTTGCATTAATTACCTGAAACAAAATAAATCGAAAATTAGATACGAGTAAATATTTTGTTGCAAATTATAATTGACGACTACGATATTATACGATATTAGAGAACATGTTCAAAGTAAAATATATTGAATTCTGCATTGTATGCTGGATACAAGTTGTTTCTAATTGTTTCTTTCGATAATCTGTCGGGGAAGGCCTATGTAAGTACGACTGATATGATTATGGCGAGCAAACAGATGACGATAGAGTATTGAAAATATTTCTTGTAGGTACCATAAAAACATAAATAAGAGCAGAAAAAGGTATCTTTATAAAAATAACTTTGTTTCTCTTTAAATACATTTAGAAACACAACATCGGAAACAATACCAGAAATTAATTGAAACCATCTGTTATTTCTCGCAAAATTACTAAATGGTATGTTACCGAGTGCTTTACCTAAATACTTGTACCTACATAATCCTATTGCGCATGGCGTCACATTTGCTGACATAATCTGCAATTGCTGCACGCAGCAGTATCTTAAATGAAAGTGGACTGCAATAAACACCGGGAGTAATCTGCGGTGGGCATTAGGGTAGGGTTGCCGCGGAATAAAATCAAGCATTTTACTTGGTATTTATTACACAAAACGCATACCTACGTCCAGTCCACCCACGAGGTGGACAGACGATCTAAAACTGTGGAAAACTACACACACAAAAACTGCTCAAAAAGAGAAAACAAATCCAAAGGTAACACTAAACTAATGATTAAGTAGGTACCTACTTAGGTACCAGCACTCAGCTGAAATTCAGATCATTTGGTTAGTTCAGGAAAAGTGAGAAAATGTAAAAATAGAGCAAAGTTGTGGATGCTGCCTTTTAATTTTTTTTTACTAAAAATGTCGTTGAAATAATACGGCACGAAGCAAAAGCAAACGATTCTTTTTTCAACTACTACATATTATAGTCTAAAATAATACCCAAAATTAGACCCTGGCTTTTGCTAGAATACCAAAAGTTTAGTAGGTACTCATATAAATTTGCAATAAGCAACAACCCTAAAATAAATCGATCTAAGTACGCTACCAACTGTTTGTAATCACGTAGTCAATAAAATAATCGCTAACCTGTCGTAAACTCGAAGTGGTGTTTATGATAATAAATACGATAGGTAAGTAGCCACATAATTTGAATGGCTTTTCGTGATAATTCAGTAAGGGTACGTGACCCATTTTTTCCAACGTTAAACCACCGTTTGAAAAAGCACGCCACATTCTTTTAGAACAGTTTTTGTATCTTCACTTTTTGAGAGCGAAAAACAATAAAATTCGAAAACGATTCGCGAAACATTCCGTGTCCGGAATATTAAACATAGAATTCTCAACATTGAAAAAAGTTTGCAGTAATTCAGTTGGATCTTTCCTAGTGCTAGTTAAATTAAAAATGTTTTGCCGCAAATTAAAAACAATTGGCGCTGCTAGAACTTGTTTAAAACAAATAATATAGGAAGCTGTCAATTTAAGACAACTTTTATTTTTATGAAATTGGATAATATTAGGGTTTAATGCGATTAGCATAATAAGTAACAAAATATTTAAAACTATCAGCAAACACCAATCACGTGTTTCGAAATAAGATCATTGCGTTACTCACGTGCACATTACGAGTATGAGTAGAAAACGGTTTAAATTGAGCTTCCATTGTCATAATGTCAGCAACAAGAAGCAAACTTAACTGGCAACTGAGAGAAGCGTCACCATCGTGCGTTATGAACTGAAATTATTGACATCTACAGAAAATGTTTAGTTACCTTATCCTGCCACCTTTTCAGACAAGTTGGTAAGTTAACGTCGAACAAACATAATTGCAAACTAAGAACAACACGGGTACCTACGAGTAGTTCACGCATCACTAAGCGCACACAGTAGCAAGTTACTACTGTATTCTCAATCATATTTGCATTAGAAAACAATAGTTTATGTGTTAAAGAAACCAAAGATCACCGTTTCCACCTCGTAACAACTATACGGTGGCAATCAGTGAAGGCCCAATCAGCGTCCGTAACGTCATCATTCCCGATGCGTGATTGGTCATCTGCTGACAGCGATCACGTGTTGGTTACGGTACGTGCTTGTGGTGTTTGAGCAATTGTTATTATAGTATTTATTCTATTGTCTACATGTCATTCAATTTTGGAATAGTCTCTTTATTGATTGACTGTTGACTGTTATTTGGAATCGTTGACCTTTACGAATCCAATTTCACGCAATTAAAAGCGTTTTGATCTTGACAAAAGAAGATAAATGAAAAGAAGAGACCTGGTAGGTATGTTACTTCATTAGTATCACCAAGCATGGCTAGTCTGTATGAAAGAGATGAAAAAGGAAATAACAATACTGTAGAGCCGGTAGGTATAATGATTAGCTCAAATGAATCAACATTAGCAGTATATATTCTCAAAAAGTTACATGTGTGCTAATAATGAAGCTTAATTAGAACTTTTTATAAGAAAGAAAAACAAAACAAAACCTTTATATTTAAACAAAAAAGACAGTGTCAAAACAGTTATTGATTAGCTTATTAAGCTTCGTTTGAGCTTTTTGTGCAAAAAATATTGACACGATAATCTTTTCGTGATAACAAAAAAATCATAGAAAATTATCATCGACGCTAAAATTACGGAACAAAAAACAATACCTACGTCGTGCTTACATTTACTTTTTACATCATTTATTAAACGTAGGTAACATCGTTGGTTGGTTGATGTCGGCATAAAATCTCATTACGGAAAATAAAGAGTTCTTAGAACTTAGGCCTTGTAGGATAAGAATAAAATAAATAGACAGACGTGTTTATTCTCACAAACGGCAGGCTATGAGGCCAAGTTTTCTTATTTACACGACCTATTCCGCTGATATACTCACTCGGATATGTAGAGGACGTCGACATTCGCAAATCTCTAGCTAAATACTTCTCTGAGTGTGCCACTTAAGTATATATAAGCTTTATAAGCTAACTCTATCGCTTCTAACTACTTTATAGCTTCGCTATCCAGCGAATCTATCCAACGGAGATCCTAGTGCTTAAAAAGCATAGAACGCGGCTACCGAGTAGGGTTTAGTGGTTAAAACCATATGAACCCCAGTTGGATCCCAACGCAGCTAGGTATCTGTAAAAGATCTCCCAACCAAAAGTAGGAGTTATCTAATGACATGATTATTCGAGAGCACAATATGTCTCGAATTGTAGAGAAAACTTCTCAAAGTATGCGCTCACACAAAAACAATCGATTCTTAAGTTAATAAGGCCATGCTGCGTAATAAATGGGGCATGAGAGATATTATGGTATTTGCTAATCTCATCTATCATTCATACATCCGTAGGACATTATCCTCTTGCAGTTTACCATGGCGCAGTATGAAGAGCACCTTTAAGTATATGCTTTATGTGCTGTCAAAAGGACAAAAGAATTGTGTGGCGACGACGGTAGGTAAAGAGCTTTTCCCACAATTTTCGCGCACCGGAGCTCGTAACGCACCGGCTTATATTTTAATATCAAATCTTTTTGATGGCAGTCAAGACCACAAATTGCGTTCCGTAAAATACCCAGCTATATGAATCTTACTTATGAAATATGGAGCATAACAGCATAAGCGACATTTTAGTTGGGTGGCTGTACAGCAGTATCAAAACTTCAAAGGGATTTAGCCTAAAAAAAATCAGAGATAGCTCTAGGACTTAACCTAAAAAATTCTTCAGGTGACTAGAGGTTAGTCTGATAAATTCGATCGCTACGAGTAAGTTTGGGATTTCAGGGCCTGAAAATTGTTGAGGTAACGTTAGGATTTAAGCTGGATTTTTTTTAGCTTACTCTAGGATTTAATCTAAACAAAATCTAGAAATAACATCGTCAAACTAGGGATGGACCTAAAATTTAGAAGTGTGTTTCATCGCTTAGCGGTAGACAAATACAAAAAACGAGATCTTAGATAAGTCAGTAGGTAGGTACTATTCGTAGTACCTACATGACTGTGAATAGAAAACAATTTTTCTCCATCCATTTTCGATAGTAACAACCAGGCACACATAAACACTAAGTAACTAGTTCTTCAACTTGGGAGTGATATATCTGAACTGCATAGCGTCTCCCTCGGGGTATAAATATATCCTACATTATTTGTATAAACAGCGAGAAAATTGAATTTTTCACCTCAGTCTGTGTTCCCGCCAAATATGTAGAATGTGTTTTAAATCTAGAGATAAAAGGTATTAAATCCTACGTCAAACCACATCCCCAATTTGGCGTGCAATGAACGTTAATAGGTATGTGGCGTGAGAAGCATCACTATCACTACATAGTATAAAACAAAGTCGCTTCCCGCTGTCTGTCCCCATGTATGCTTATATTTTTAAAACTACGCAACGGATTTTGATGCGGTTTTTTTAATAGATAGAGTGATTCCAGAGGAAGGTTTTTATGTATAATAAACCTGTGCGAAGCCGGGCGGGTCGCTAGTATTTGAATTAAAGAACGAGTAGGCAGTGAAGTGGTGTACAGAGCCTTCAGTACAGGTTTTGCAAAGTGTTTGCGTGTGGCTCCATATTTCTTTGTTAGTTCTTCCTCGTTCCCGCCAGGGGCGCTGTACGAAAATGTATGGAGCCAAGCCACACACAAACTATGTACTGTAGGTAGTTTCAATTTACGTGTAAACTTGTACTAATCCCTCAGTACGCGCGCTAGTCGCTTGATTTGTAAAGAACGCCGCATGCAGTTAAAACTGTACGCCAAAGCGAAAAGCAGAGTTAAAAACACTTGACTTACGTAAAGTCAAACTAACTTTTATGATAAAATACAGAGCATAGAACTGCTGAATTATAATTTTTTCCCGGAAACTAAAGCTCGCATTGCTGGTAGAAAATGTTTCCCACTATGGAGACTTAGAGCGATATGTCAAAACGTCACAACTGTAGGCTTTATTGAAGTTAACTGGCACATACCTGACTGAAATTCAAGATGAGGTAAATTCATATTTAGAATTTAGGCGCGACTTGCAATTTTATATATTTTCGCCGAATATACGGTGTAATTTATTTTGCTCTCCCATAGATATTGTTTTAGTTTTTTTTCAAGCATAGGACGTACACAGCTGGCTTAGGCCATCCCAATAGATCTCCAATAAGACTTTTTGTCATACATCGTCCTTTGTGCTATGTGCCCTGCCAACTGCTATTTCAACTTTCCAACTCGCTGGGCTGTCTTGTGACAAGAAGGCTACTTAAAAACTTTTATAAAACTTATCCGTTTTCTGGACATTTATTTACATAGTTTATTGAATCAGGCGTTACTTTGCGGAAGTTCATCTTCAAATTCTTGTTTTGAATAAATACAACTATATAATTTATTCAAAACAAGAATTTGATTTATTTACATATTCATAATACCTACCCATGCATTTTTTCTACTTATAACCATTGATTTAGAATACTGTACAATCTCTACGCTTATTAATAAAGATCTGACAGACGTACGTTAACGTTACGTAGCCAAACACACACTACGGCTGAGAAATAAGTCTTCACGAGTTTCCCAGTTCAATCCAAGATAAAGTTATTTTGGTTACCTCTCACATGCCGTCCCTAAAAATAAGGCTAGCCAGACAGATTTATAGACCGATAAACAAATCCTTACATAATCCAGCGGGGTTTTAGGGTGAAAAATGTTAGACAAATACCGCTAACTTTAGATTAAAAATCAAGCTCGCATAAATCACAGCAGTAGACAACTGCGGACATAAGCGGCTGAAATGTAGCTACAAACGAACCCAATCCGGTTTTGTTACAAAAAACCCAATTTATCTTTTCCCTCGATTTTCTTTCAAACGGAAATTCGATCTCGCATCTGAGAAAATTCAATCCGTTCAAGTGACCTCCGGGGCGCGGGCGGCTCCGTGGTTCGCAGGTCTGCTATTTTATGGAAAGGCTCTTTTATCTGGCCCATTTGGCGCATGTCGATTGATTCGTGATAATTGGCGTATCGCATGTTCGCTTAGGTAACTATACTGAGAAAAGGCTAACTAGAAACTATCGTAGCCACTTGGCGTCCTGTCCTGCTTTTACGCGCGCAATTTTAGACATATTTTTATGAGATAATTAGAAAATAGGCCCAAATATGAAGGTGCCATCGTAAATTTAATATCAACGTAAAAAGTGTTCTCTCTATCGAATGCCTAAGGTGAAAAAGAAACAGAAATATTCTAAATTGCTAATATAACTACGATCCATAAATTTTTTAGTATCAAAAGTTTAGTATTTTTAGTAACAAAACAAGCGATCCTATGCGCTCTTGCTGATACACTTCTTAATTAAGAAAATAGCTGATACACTTTCGCATTCATAACATTAGTTGAGATCTAGAAAATTTAAAGATAACGATGTTTCATCTACTGAATTTGACTGCAAATTTCCAGAATTCACCAAAAATGTTGTTGTGATTCTATTTTTGGGTTACCAAATTCAATTGGTGCCCTGAGGATCCAATTGTTGACTCTTCAATCTGTTTTTGGGTAGAAAAGTCAACAACTTTTGATTACAACCCTTTTCTTTTCTAGATATTATCAAAACAAATTACTCAAATTACCATCGTCGCGCTCATCGTAAGCTGTAAGCCGTCGAGCACGTGTGAACCACTCGGCTCTATCGGCTTACTACAGATTTGGTCGCTGAGCAGATAGAATGTGCCGCATTAGTTGAATGTTATCGCCATAGAGCTAATTTGTTTAGAGGTCGTCTGCAAACTGCACATAATTACACCGCCTATTGTGAATTTCCTAGTTTGGAACAAAAGATGGTTCGTGGGTTATAGTTATAGCGGATACTACCAAAATATTGTTTGGAAAAGGAAATAAAGTTAGTTTTATTTATATAGCTGTAAAGTGCATTTTGAACTATTATTTTTTGTTGACTAAAATAATTTAGTATTTTTAAGTATATGCCTAATCATACAAGTCGGAGGACGTGAAGTTAGCTACAAGCTGCGCGATATCCAATCCTGACCGAAGCTCATTTAAAGCTGCGCGTTGATTGGGTTTCAGAGTTTCGTTCAGAGGGGTACCCATAGAATAAGACCTAAAGTCAACTGAGGGGGTACCTATATGAACATCATTATAAACAACTTTTACTATGGGATCAATTGCGAAATCGCAAATAAAAATCTGCTGTTAGGTACATACAAAAAGTTCATGTATGAAGCAGCTGTTTTTGAATCGAAGGATTTCAATTGTATCGTCTCATTTTGCCTGCGTGTTATAGTATGGCGCTTTCTCAACTCTGATTTGACAGCTTTCAAACTCTGAAAGCCTTGAATCAATGTCAGCGTTTGTTCATGAAACGCGAACATGAACCGTCGGAAAAAGTCGAAGCTAACTTTGACAAATTGCTTTTCCCGAGCTATTAGCATTCAATAATGAGAATTTATAGATTTCCTTGAAACGACTTCACAATAACTTTTAAGAATAATGCCTTTTCAGACTACGCTTTCATTGTGACCCTTTATCAAGAAAAAATCCAAAATATACCTACCAGCTAATAAATAATAGCTCTTAGTTAAATTTTTACGTTTGAATAACCCTGCTTTTGATTTTCTTTAACGGTCAAACTGTTCTGGTTGTTGTTCTGTGTTCTTTAAATAGGAGTAAAGACACCTATACAGAATTATTTCTAATCAATTAGCATCCTTTTAGAGGCTTATTCTGTACATCAAAACTAACAACTTTTGTTCTGCGACTTTTGTCAAAATTAAAAAAAAACAGCTGTTCCATACATTTTGTCGAGGGTGAACGATATTTTTCTATGAATCAACCACTTTTTCTGAGAATTAATAAAAGTCGTAGAACAAAAGTTGTTAGTTTTGATGTACAGAATAAGCCCTCAAAAGGATGCTAATTGATTAGAAATAACCCTGTATAATTCCGCGAAACAATATTTCTATATATGATTAGGTAATCCGGGAGAGTTACAATTTTACATTTTATCGTGTAGAAAATAACTAGAATAATCTTGGAACACCTTCCATCTATAAACTGTCTTGTAAATTAATCTAAATATAACAACTCCAAGTAGAACGTAGAACGATAAAATTATGCAGAGAACATTAAAACGATAGCATAGTCTAAAGAGGTAGCTCTAAAAGTCAGTTCAGACAAAAACACAAAAGTAAACTAACAGGTACAATATTTAAATTTTCCAAGTGTCTGAGTACTCGTAGTTTCTATTGATTCGTTCCGTTACTTTTCGGCTCAACGAAGCGATGAATAAGAATTTTGAATACATATTCTGAAAGCAAACTAAAAGTACTATTATTTTTGTGCTAAAATTCAGATTTATTCAACCGTGAACTCTTTATGCTCTTCTCAATAGCGGCTGAAAAAATGTGCACACGACCGTAAAATGTCATTTTATAAATCCTAGTGTCCGCTAAATAAATACTCTACAGGGGTCATCGAGATGGAAACAGTTTCGATTCTACAATCACGAACAGACAGAACGTGTTTGTATTGGAAGACTTTTCCTGTAAGGGGTCATCCCCGAATAATTGACGTTACACGTTATGAGAAGGGGGTAGGTTCAACCAGTTGGTATAGATAGGAAGGCAGAAGGAAGGTCTGTTGTTGAAATAGCTTCATGAAATGAATTTGTGATGATCTGGTCGACAACAGGCGAGGTCAAATTTTGAGTAGGTAAGCGTCCACGTGCGCACTTCCTATTTGGTTTTTTTTAGGGTTCCGAACCCAAAGGGTAACAACGGGACCCTATTACTAAGACTCCGCTGTCCGTCTGTCTGTCTGTCACCAAGCTGTATCTCATGAGCCGTAATAGCTAGAATATTCAAATTTTTACAGATGGCGTATTTCTGTTGCCGCTATAGCAACAAATAGAAAAAAAAATTGTGTGAACTTGCATCTCATACAACAAACCTGAATTTTTAGACATTTTTTGCTCGATATTAATAATGGCAACAGGAAGACGATTGAAATATTAAGTGGTACATTTCTTTCAAAAATAGCTAATAAATTAAAATATATTAAGGGGGCTTGTGGAACCCTTCGTGCGCGAGTCCGACTCGCACTTGGACAGTTATTTAGGTTTAATCACTTAATGTAAAAATTGTAAGAGTATGGATTTATCACAAACATCATACTCGTACATAGTTGTAATGCTCATATTATTTACTTTAGTGGGTATACCGAAATAGGTATGTTATAAAAATCTTATTCGTGCATTCTCCCTCCTGCAACTACATGACGACTCCAACTATGTTTTCAAATTTTCTCAACTACTGTGCCAATAATGATGAGTTTACAGCGACGAAGTGCGCGTCATGAAAAAAGTCGTAGATAAAAGTCTCTTATAACTGAAGATGCCGTATAATTAGTCAATATTACTGTGAAAAAATGTAGCGCTCGTAGCGAAGTTTGACTAGGTGTTTGTCAGCGATCACCGAAATTAAGCAACGTTCCGCACGGTCAGTATTTGTATGGGTGACCGCGGGTGGCATTTTCCAACTGAACGCTACCGTGGCTCAGAGGACACGTTAAATTGTAGGTCCCGGTTGTTTTAACCCTTTAGCCAAGTCAGAGCCTTCAGGCGGCCTAAAAACTCTGACACCAGGGCTAGTCACCCGGCCTATACGAACTTACTGTGAAAAAACGCAAATATAGCTATTAGCAAAAGCTATTTCCAAGAAAATAGAACTACAAAGGTCCTAGGTACTTGTGTTTATTAACGTCATGGTCACTCAAGTCGTGAGTATTGATTTACAACTAACAACCTTCTAACAAAAGCGTTTACTGAATAATATTTATGCAAAGTATGTGCTATAAAAGTTAGGTAATAAATTCTGCAGTACAAAGCCTCCATCATCATCAGTAGCCTTTAATGACCCAAGTCTTTTTCAGCCACTGCTAGGCCTAGGCCTGATAGGCCTCCCCATAGATCTCCAATAAGACCGGTTGAAAGCGGCTTGCATCCTGCGCAATCCTGCAGTCTAGATGAGATCATCCGTCTACATTTTTTTTAGCGCGATTAGGTCCGAGCTTTACCACCAACTCGCCTGATAGTATGCGACGTCGTGGTCGAAGATGATGATGATGATCCATGATGATCCACCTTGTGGGTGGACGTCTTATGCTGCACTTATCGCTTCTTGTTTAACTATATGTAGCTACTTCATCGACTTGGCGTTTTTTCTCTTACATTCCATATTGATGAGCAATAAATAATTGATATTTTTATTGACAAATATTACAGTGAATTATCTGAAATTCAGTTGCTGAAATAAATTTTCACAAACAGTGTAGGTACACATTATATCTTCTGACTGAAAGACACATTAATACAAATATTACAGTGAATATAACCGAATGCTTCACATCCACAAATCAAATGTTTATCTCCTCGTAAATGTACACCACTTTATGCTCGTAGAAATGTTTTGATGTAGGATATCTAAGGGTGCTCGTCTGCTGAATTTATAGGGCGTATGATACTATTAAATAGATACTAGGCCCAATAGGGTAGTTGACTGGTATTGAATTACATTATTAAAAATATAAAGGTTAGCGAATTCTGCAATTCTCTATCGAATACCTAAAGTGAAAAAGAAACAGAAATACATAAGTATTCTAAATAGCTATTTTAATTACGATGGCGCCTTCATAATTGAGCCTATTATTTATTTAATAGATGACCCGGCAAACATTTATTAAATGTCATATAAAAAATTCTAGGGAAAGCCACCCCTAATCACCTAATATGCATACGGTCGATTCTCAGATTTACCAAATGTACACTACATAAAAATCGGTTAAGCCGTTTCCGAGGAGTTCAATAACAAACAAATATTTGAGCAAGTTCACGAGTAATTAGTTTGTATAGATTTAATCAGTTTTAAAAAATTGGTCGTGCCACGGGAGAGAATAATTTCCTTTAGCCTACCTATTAGCAAGGGGGATAAAAGGTATTAGGTAGTAAACAGTAGGACCTATACGCATCAATAAATCCAAAGTTTAAACTACATGAAAGTTTGAAAGTTTGAACTACTTTACTCATCATTCCCAATGCTGAAAACTGAGCCATTTGTAGGTTAACAAGCATATTCACACACTCACCTAATCTTTAAATTTAAAACATCAGTGCAATTTATAGAGCAATAACAACCGCTATTGCCAATTACACTTACTCAATTTAAAATTTATAGGTCTGCGTTTGAGCTATGGCTTCATTTATTTTTATAACATTATGTCTGTCATAAGGACGACAATGGCGTGTACAATACGATCGTATTGTTCACTCATTCATAAATAAGTCTTCCGTGATCCAACCATTTAGGTAAGTAATACATAACTCATTCGTCTCAAGTTCGCGTTGTCGAAAAAAAATCAATTAAACCTTGCGCAAGTCGATCTTGACACAATTGTGAACCTGTGCGACAAGCGGTTATTATACATACCTACCTAAGCCAATGATGCGGGCGATTAAACTCAATTGATTTATTGAACCCAAATTGACTAGTACGAGTACCTATTGTACTCACAAATAGTAAATAGAAGCTCGTGATAGCCTAAAATGGTGTTATAACAGTTTCGCATCTATGCATATTGCATGGATAGGAATTGATGTTGTCTTGTATGTTTATTTTTGTTGTTTTTTTTTTGGGGCCTAATGACTATCTCAGCCATATCAAAAGGCTATCTAGCAGGTGACGTGACGTGAAGTTAATTTTAATATGGTAAACCATTTTCCTATTGTGTTCTGTAAGCAATGCAGTTTTTAATATCCCCGACGGAATAGCGTTAGTTTAATGTAGGTATGTTTTTGTGGCACCATAACTCTTAACTCTCGCACGAATGACCGATTTTCATTAGGTTTCTTTTATTGGAAAGTTGATATGATCAAGATTTTTAACTGTAATTCCAAAAAAAAATTAAAATAGTTGGAATTCAACTTTTTTTTGGCACATGTTCCTTACATATATTGGGATCCGGAGCAAAAAATACCACGAAGAACACTCACGCTCGCAAATACTTACAGGAGTAAACTTATAAAGTTTGACGCTGCGGATACGTGACATATTGTACTAGCGTGTATGAGTCTTTCTTGAGGCAAACTTGGCAAATCAACACTTCATCTCCCGTACAAGAAAACTTTCGCGTTCAGAAAAATCACGTGCAGCTTTTATGATAAAATCTTGTCTTATTATTTGCAAAATCCAGTGAAGAATATGAATGAATAATAATATTTTATGAAGGTGGGAAAAGTAAACTTTCTTCTGATTTAAATTCTTATGTTGACCGTATAGGAGAGTTCGACATAACAGCCAAAAATGCCGCCATCGACGGTTATATACACAATTTCGCTAGACAATGGTTTTCTTCGTTAAAGTAAAGAAAATTTAGTAAGCCGTTCATTCGAAATTGTTCAATTTATTTATGAGGCCGTTACTAATTACTCTGCCACATCAAAATAAAATGTCAAAGACCTCGAGGCCTATTGAATTATTCATAGAATTACTTTGTATAATCACCTACCTACAATCGCTTAGTGATTTGCTCGACATTTCTGCGTTTTAGACATTGGTAATTTTCGTCATTCAATATTAATTTTCATGTTCTCTAAACCAGGAAAGCTTTTTTTATTTGAATCAAACACAACATTACCTAAATACCTACTCTTTCTAGTTATACTTACTTTTGCACTTGGCATTTTTAATTTTATTAAAATTAAGCGATCATACATTATTATTATTTAAATTAAGTATTACGATTACCTATTACCTACCTAATTAAAATCATTGTCTTGTTACATTTTTTGACATTCATCTTAAATTAACACTCGATTTTTAATAAAAAATTTATATTAACCACAAAAATTGGCTTACTTACTAAATTCATTCATTTCGTGTCAATGGCTAGACATTTTTTTTTAGTTACTAAATAAGTTAAGTTCTAAAGTTACTAAAGAAAATTTGTTTCACTAGTTCTAGTAGAGTGCTTCTAGAGTAGCATATATTTTCCGTAGCTTGTTACAAGTTTATTGTACCTTGCTGTATTCTGAAATAACGACCCACTTGACGCAAGAGTGTTCGGAACTTCCAGCAAATAATCATCTTTCATAGAGACCGATACCACCCAATGGAAACAAAAAATATAATTTCCTTCTGGCATATTTCTTCCTAGCTTCGGTCAATTTTCGTAGGCTGTGTCTCTTCTAACAATGATATCAAATTCACGATTGAATTGACACGTCTACTGGATTCCGGTTGTCTCACAAACGTCGGAAATAAATCTCCGTCAGGCTAACCAGAAACTTTGCTACTACCTCTTTGGTAAACACTCTATAGTGTTGCTTTGTAATCGCGGGGATTTTCAGTATAGGTAATGCTCACGATTATGAACTACTTTTACTGTAAGATCAATTGCGAAAACGCGAAAAAAAGCTGCTGTTCCCTAAGAAAGGTTCATTGACTCAAAAAAAATGTTTCGAGCTTTGAACAAATATCTACAGAGCCCACAGTCCATAAGTGAAAGTGGTAAAAAAATGTCCGAGCGCCGTCATACTTACTATACTTAGATATTTACATTAAATAATTCACAATTACCCGTTTTCTCGAATCTCGACGTTTTGTCGCCTAATTAGTGCTTGTAACCGAACACTTTGGCATCGCGCGGTGTTGTAGTCGGCTTGCAATCGCCTTACGACTAACTAAAAAACCTGCCTACTACGTAGCTTGGGCAGAGTTTTGGCTCGGAAACTGTTTTTTTTACGATTGTGACTCTAGACATTTGCTCGAAGGTTTCGAATAAGTATTTGATAAAAAAAAAACAAGATTTCGCAGTTGGTCCAATAGTAAAAATTGTGCATAATAATAAGGTTATTTACCTTTGAAAATCCCTGCAATTTGAAAAATATCACCTTGAACTTAGGTACCTACTAAATAGCACTTAGGATCCTAACTAGCTATAATAAAATATTAAACTTATCCAAGAAACGCATTCGTATTTTCTTAATTCCATGAACAATCTTTCATTAGAGTACTTACTTAGTACTTAGTTTATTGGGTTATTTACCCAATAAACTTACCTACTCAACAGCGCCGACGTAAAAGCCTACTCATAGTACAAGCATACGTAGTTTAAATCCCCGAAATATTACATGAAAGAAAATCCCAGGAAATGTAAGCCCGAAGACTTAATATTTTCTTAAATCTAATAAAGTCTCTCATGTCATGTAATATTTCCATTACAAAATTCTTAGAAGGAACACGTTGATTTTGCGTAGGTTGTTTACTTTCGGAACGAATTATTTCGCCAAACATCGCAACCAAGGGATTACCTGTTACGAAGTGATTAAGGGATGAAGAGACAAAAATATTAATTCCCGACGGGTTTAGGCACGTTTGACGAGTTAGAACAATTTAACGTGAATAAACACAGAATAAATAGGGAGGTTTATGGTTTTGCCTTTTAATGCTTTTGGGTAGGTAGGTAGATAATGTATTTTGGCGTGGCTAGCAACTCGGCATTTTGTTATTGCTGTACCCAGTGACCTTACAAGTATATACAGGATCATAGGTATTAAACGTAAAACCTTTTAAAGGCGGCTCTAGTACATCTATACAAACAACTTTTGTCGTAGGACTTTTGGAAAATCACGAAGAAAAAATCAGCTTTTTCATACAAAAAGTTCGTCAACGCGCGGCAAAATGTATGGAGAAGCGAATTTTCAAAAGTCGTAGTACAAAAGTTGTTTCTCTAGATTGTACTATTACTATATATATATACTATATTGTACTAAACTACATAGTGAGTACTAGACCCGCCTTAAAGGCGGGTCTAGTACATCTACATCTACATACAGGTTTTGCGTTTAATACCTATGACCCTGTATATTCTCCAATCAACAATTTTGTTTACTTGTTCCTTTGTCATTTATTGTTAAAAGAATACTCGCGGGAAAATTCCAGAAAAGTTTCATTCACTATGTAGTTCAGTAGTTTTTACCCACTGACATGCTTGTTTTTGTCGGATCAAATAGTTTGTGTGAAAAATGTTGTTCGCTACCTCTCGCGGAGAAATATGATAGGACGATTGTGTGAAGTGGGTATTATGTTTTCGTCAAAAATACCTACTTTATTTATTGTCTCTTTTTTTACCGACGAAACGGAGGAGGATATATAACCACGTATTACTTTTTACGTAGTAGTCCGATTTTGATAATTCTTTTTTTATTTGAGATTGGTGCCACTTAAATTTTATCGAAATCAGCTTAGCCAATTTTTGAAAATAATGAAACTTATTACATAATGTGCATAAAAACCTAATAAAATGCATTCAGGATATCTGTTTCCTTTCATTGGCTGTAATAATAATTATGCGCCGGACATACGCCGAACGAAGCTACATAACTTAAAACATGTTAAAATTACAAATGAAAGTGATTGTTAGTTTGTTACTTAATTTTTTTTTACGCAGAAACAGAGAAACGGATAAAATTGTTTTTTAGGGTTCCGTACCCAAACGGTAAAAAACGGGACCCTATTAAGGTAAAACACCTAATGCCAGACACTGAACTAAAGGATGACACCTTCGACAAAATCCTTCCTCCTAAGAATAATAAACCTTAAATCTATTTGACTACTGATCTTATAGACCCCTAGCTTCATCTATGACACCTGGTTAAAAACTTATAACACCTTTCCTAGCGAAATTTTAAAATGGCGTCAGTTGCCAGCTAACAACGCGGAAAAGTAGACACATGCTCTGTGATTCTTGAACATTTTCGTAAGGAGGTTGGCATTGGTCAGGTAAGATTTTGTTGTACATATTTACGATTTTTATGGATTTAGTGTTGATTTTAGAAATATGAAAGATTCATTAGTAAACAAGGGCTATTGTTTTCATGTTTAGTTTAGTTTTTATAACAATTGTTGCTGTGTCTACTATTAGGTACCAAAATATGTGAAAACCTAAAAGATGACACAAGTGTCATCTAGTAGGTTGCATCAAAATGTTCAAAATTTGTACAAAAATAGCTTCTATTCCAAGTGTATAAAATGCTGTATCAATTTTGTTACTTTTACTTTACTCTGCCCAATAGTAGACAGGATGTCAATTATTGGGTAAGGTATGTGTCAACTATTGGTTTCATCGATTTTAGATTTGGTCGAGCGTGATGCAGCCCATAAAAAGACAGATGTTTAGATACAGTGAAGCTGATAAAATAATATGGAAGCTTCCATAGCAGAATGCAGAAGAGGTGTCGCAACAGATACTGTAGCAAGAAAATAAATAGAGCCGAGAAAAAAAAAATGAATTAGAAAAAGAAAAGAAGAATAGAGGAAATAAAAGAAAAAGAAAGAGCAAATTGAAAAGGAATGTAAACTAACGTAAAGACTGCTAAGAAATTGGCTAAGAATACCATTAAGACTGTAAAAAAAAACTGCTAAGACTGATGATTATAGTAGCGACTCAAGTTCTGAAGAAGAGTGGCAAGATTCTGGAGATAGTTTAGAATTTTAGATGATATATCTGACGAAATTGAAAACGATGTATTAGAAATGGGAAATGCAAGATCAAGTAGGGTGACTATGTGATTGTCAATTTTCCTGGTATAAAGAAATATCACAGGTATCTCTGTATTGTCCAAAATATTAGCCAAGATGGTGAAATCGAAGTTAAGGCAATGGTAAGCTGTGATCAAACCAAGACTACTGTCAAGGAAAACGATAAAGATATTAGTATTATAAGAGAATGTCAAATCGCTGAAATCGTCGACGCGCCAAAAATGATATTTGCTGGTGATAGAATTAAGTATAAATTTGATTTTGCGCTGCAGGTTGATGGATAAGCAGAAGTACTGATTAATAACTTCAACATAATTATATAAATGACGATTGTATTACAATAGGTGATAAGTAAATATGGAAAGATGGCCCAAAGATAGATTCTCTGTTTAAAGACAGAGTATTTCCTTAGTATTTTTATTTGAAAACCTACTTTAAATGTGATTTAAAGCCATGTCTAGTATTGGTGCTAAGTGCTGTCTATTATTAGTGGTAACGATTTTTTGAGATGTCATCTATTGGTTAATATGACAAAGTTTAAAAAAATACAAACTTATAATTGAAATATGTTAATAATTACAATGTTTTATGTGAAATAATAGATCTAAGTATTGCTTTAGTAGATTAAAAAAGTTTTAACTGCAATGTAGTAACAAAATAAATTAATATTGAATACTGAAATGTGTGTTGTCCTTAATGTGTCTAGCATTAGGTGTTTTACCTTACTAAGACTCCTCTGTCCTTCTGTCTGTCACCAGGTCGTACTCGTATCTCATGGACCGTGATAACTAGATAGTTGAAATTTTCACAGATGATGTGTTTCTGTTGCCGCTATAACAACAAATACTAATAAGTAATACAATAAAATAACTATAAATGGAGGGCTCCGATATAACAGACCTGAATTTTTGGCCATTTTTCGCTCCCATTCGGTACGGAACCCTTCGTGCGTGAGTCCCACTCGCACTTGTCCGATTATTTTTTACAATGATATTGATTTAAATATCGTTAAGTGTCATAGGTTACTGTTTAATGTTATTCCGGAAACGTTGGAAAATCGTTTAGGAAGCGGGTAAATCTAATATTAATAAATACTCAATACAGAGTTAGTACCTGTGTTTTAGATAGACAGATATTCTTTATTGTTAACACAAAGAGAACAAGTAACACAGATAACTAAAACATTAAAACTATAGTGTGTAACAAGAGGCGGCCTTATCGCTAAAAGCGATCTCTGCCAGGCAACCTTTGGATGGAATATGAATATAGAACAAGTAAAGATGGGGGTGTGCGTTAACGAAAATAAATTCGAACATATAAAACATACACAGACATACTAATAAATACATACACACTATACAGGGTTATTTTTAATCAATTAGCATCCTTTTAGGGGCTTATTCTGCACATCAAAACTAACAACTTTTGTTCTGCGACTTTTGTCAAAACTCAAAAAAAATTATTGTTGTTCCATAGAAAAATATCGTTCACCCGCAACAAAATGTATGGTACAGCAGATTTTTTTTGAGTTCTGGCAAAAGTCGCAGAACAAAAGTTGTTAGTTTTGATGTACAGAATAAGCACCTAAGAGGATGCTAATTGATTAGAAATAACCCTGTATACATAAAATTACCTACTATTTCTAAATATACTTATAATAACAAAAAAATATAGTAAGTTATAATAAAATTATAGAACTACTACTTATACTACACAATTAAAAAGTAAAATAAAAGACAACAGCACTATCGTTTATCAACGAGCGGACAATTGCTAGTAATGATTTTAATCTGTTCTTAGAACACGGCAAGTGATGGTGTTTTGTACTAAGAGTTGGCGTCAATAAATTTCACTGACGAGAGACGCCGCCCCGATGATGTCTGTTTATTTTGGACGTCGAAATATTACACACGCGGGCAGATGAACGAAATACGATTGTTTAATGACTTGGATAAGGTGGTAATACGCGAAGTATTTGACGCTGTTCCAACTCGTCCAAAACTTCAGCAAACATTCAATCATTCGATACAATAACATTTATTACAGTTCGTCCATCCGTCATCTTTCTCTGCATAGCTAGGTGCAATTATTATGTATGATATTATTATGTCGGAATACGTTATAATGAATTATTATTATTATTTACATGTGATTTAATTTGGTGTTATTTTATTTTGTTTTAAAATTGAAAATGAATGAATCTAGTGAATGTGTTTTAGTTTCTTCATTCATGAATTATAATAATATGGTATTATAACATACTTACGTTTCAATTGCTTAATTTGTAGACATGTTTTTTTTTCTTAAGTGTGATATGAACTTTTTCATATGCTAATGACTTGTAACTAATAGTTATAAATAACGAGTATATGCGTATATGTATATTATTACTATTAGTTCTGGCTGCCAGGCCGCCTATACAGGGTTAATTCTAATCAATTAGCATCTTTTTAGGGGCTTATTATGTACACCAAAACTAACAAATTTTGCTCTGCGACTTTTGTCAAAATTAAAAAAAAACAGCTGTTCATACATTTTGTCGCGGGTGAACGATACTTTTCTATGGAACAAATACTTTTTTTTTGAGATTTTACAGAAGTCGTTGAACAAAAGTTGTTAGTTTTTATGTACAGAATAAGCCCCTAAAAGGTTGCTAATTGATTAGGAATAACCCTGTATAGCAATATGCCAGTAATGCACTTCTCTTACAAGAGGATATTCTTAAATATACCTAGTCATTTATTTGAAATCACAGTCATTTTACCCAGTACTTGCTTGGTTCTTAAAGTTCGAACACAGAATCCTCATTCTAAAAGGCAACTCACTGGGAACCGTTAACCGTAAACCGTAACTGGTGGTTGAAGACGTCTATGATCTCTTACCATCAGAAGACCCGTCAGCTCGTTTGTCACTTTATGAAAATAAATATTTTTTTCTAAAACTGGCTTAATCGACTTCAACCGAATACAGAATAAGAATAGTTCGGATGGAACATTGTATCATGTATGTAGTTATTTTCACCTTTTTGTTGATTTTTCAAAAACGACTCGGCCGATTTCGTAAAAATTGTATGAGACCACCTCTAAAGTGTTATCTACGAAACAAAAAAAAATCACCAAAATCGATTCATAATTGGCGGAGTAATTGCGTAACATACATGCAAAAAAAAACATTCAGTCAGACTGAAAACCTACTTTTTTGAAGTCGGTTAAAAAAAAAAGTAATTCGCACGCGAACTGCAAATCACCACTGCTATCATCCATAGGACGTCCACTGCTGGACATAGGCCTCCCCTATGGATCTCCAATAAGACCGGTTGGAAGCGGCTTGCATCCAGCGTGATCCTGCGGTTTTAATGAGTTCATCCGTCCACCTTGTGGGTGGTCCTACGCTGCGCTTGCCGGTACGTGGTCTCCACTCGAGAACTTTTCGACCCCATCGGTCATCAGTCCTCCGCGCTATGTGTCCTGCCCATTGCCATTTCAACTTGCCAATCCGCTGGGCTATGGCCACTGCTATAGATAAACGTAATTTTCCATAAATCAAAATGCTCAATGATCCAATATTAGGTAGGTACACATATAAATTAATGGCCATTGCTCAATGTACACTCAGGCCGAGACACTAACATAACTTGAAGCTAACCACATAAGAGCATCCACACGCATAGTGCGAGTGGAACACAAATTACTATACTGCAGTGCAATCACTAGATATAATATATGCAGGTATATATTGGGATATTGTAGAGGCAAATATTGGTTCAACATGCTGCATATTGAAACGACCAAACTAGAAACCGCTCACAAAATCTAATGTACCTACCTAATTGCATCCTATACCCAAACTATCTGAAGTGCACTAGCTTAGCATAGCACAATACGCCGAGAGAATAGATATCCGTACTCTATTCATAATTCTATCATAATCCAATATGCAGCAACCGGCTTAGCAATATTAAAGCTTGTCAACTCGAACTAAGCAGAAGTTTGTTATGTGACAGCATGCTCTATCTCGGTTTATCCGTTGCATCAGTTTTAACTGAAACTCGGACGGTTTGTGGTAAGTTAGGCTTTGATGTCTGAACGTTGATACATAGTTTTAAAGTAGCACCGCAGCTTGCGCCTGCAGTTTCCAATCAACCTTCTCACTTCTTTGAAGTTCATCATTCATACAACTGGCACCTTGTTGTGTCTACTTGTATTTATTATTAATTATCTATGTGATTAATTGATTTTTGTGATTTAATTGATGGGAATTAAGTTTAAAGTAATGATGGATTGTATAGCTGCAATTAATATTTATCGTAGGTGTTTAGTTTCTTGCTAAGTTTTTGCCATTGTGTAGATTGTTGACTATTCAAAAGTGTGTCTCTGACACCCATTTGTCGAATAAATGAAATGAAATGAAAAATGAAAATGAAGTTAAATATATTTCGGAATCTTTTCCCAAAAACTAGTATTTACTATAAAATAATCGGCCAATTGAGAGTCGAATTCGCGCACGAAGGGTTCCGTACCGTAGGTACGGAAGCCCCCTTTTTTTTTTTTTTTTTTTTTTTCTCAACCTATGCTGTCCCACTTCTGGGCAAAGGTCTCCCCCACTTTCTTCCATTTATCGCGTTCTGTAGCCAAATCCCGCCAACCTTCCCGGAAAGTGTCAAGATCGTCACGCCAGCGTCTTTTAGGCCTTCCTTGCTTTCGTCTGCCCTCCGGTACCCACTGTGTGACGATCCTGGCCCATCTCTCGGGGTGCATACGAACCACATGACCCGCCCAAGCCTTAATATATTTTATTTTAATTTAACTATCTATTTTTGAAGTAAATTTACAACTTAATGTTCTGTAAATATTTCAAACATCTTCCTGTTGCCTTTATTAGAATTGAGCAAAAAAATCAGGCTTCTTGTATGGGAGCCCCCCTTAAATATATATATTTTTTTAAGTAAATTATTGATTTTTAAAATACACATTAAATAAATATTCTGTGAATATTTCAAGCATCTACCTATCACCGTTATTAATATCGAGCGAAAAACGGCTAAAATTCAGATTTGTTAAATGGGAGTCCGCCTTAAATATTTTTTTTCTGTTTTTATTTATTTCTGTATTAGTTCTTGTAGCGGCAACATAAATACATCATCTGTGAAAATTTCAGCTGCCTAGCTATCACGGTTCATGACATACAGCCTGGTGACAAACAGACAGACAGACGGACGGACAGCGGAGTCTTAGTAATAGGGTCCCGTTTTTACCCTTTGGGTACGGAACCCTAGAAATATGTTTTCTAGCAAAATCATTACCGTATAAATTATAATATATAGCTCACATAAACTACTGAAGACGTGTTTATAAACATCCATAAATTTACTCATACGTAGCTGTTTAACACGTCTGTCAGCGGCTGAGTCTGAGCACCAACTGCATAGTATATTTCTTATTTCCCGAGCGAATCACTCTACAATTACTACATAATGCAGGTACCTCAACTTTTTACATCCGCACGCTTTCTTCCGGTCGTGACAGTCCAGTTGCGATCTATGCCCACTCTTTATTCAATTTCCCGCGCAAATATGGGGTATAACGTGTAACTGATGGATGTAAATCAACGGCTACGTTAATTGCCGGTTTTTATTGCTGTATTTGCCTCATCATTATCACCTTGGTTTTTATATTCGTATTCTTATTAACTAGGTCTTTTAGTTGAAGACTATCCGTTTTACCACAAAAGATTTAAACACGCCTTAAACACTGTTTAACTTTGTACTGATAAACAAAGTCTATAGCGTGCGTAAAACTTTTGTGGTAAGATAGTATAAGTTTAGATTTTTGGTAATATGGGCACAGATCTATAAACGTGAATATTTACTATAATTATTTTTCGCAAAAAAATTGCAAAACCGCCTTCTGTTTACAAAATTCTAATATTTCGCTCGAATTGTTTACATTATTGTTGATTTTTCAAAAACGGATCAGCCGATTTCTGTAAAATTTAAATACCACTTTCAGAGTATACCTTTCCTAACTAAAAAAATTTTTTTCGATTCAGTTCTCAATTGGCGGAATTATCGATGTCGATGTAGTTCTGAATTGGCGGAATTATTGATGAACATACACAAAAAAATACATACAGACGAACATAGAACCTCCTTTTTGGTAGTCGGTGAAAAACATTAGTGTACCTAACCAAATCTACTAACTCTCGGTAAACTGTTCGACCAATTTTACGAAGAGTCTACATACTTAGCCACCTGTCTTTATTTTTATGTAGGGCATAAACGAAGTAATAACCCTCTTTATGATTTACTTTTAAAGCAAAAGATCATAAAACTCATAGGGCCATTATTTCATTACTCTTTGAAGATCAGTTGCGTCCTCTTGCGTGGGCGCAGTCAATTCCCACAGTTTGTGTACGAAACCAAAACAAACTTTTATCTGTTTACTGTTCCGAAATTATGTCTGACACTGAATCACAAAACTGCTATCTTCGAGCTTTCTAAATATAAATCCGTTGCCAATGACTGTGAACGCATGTATAAACATTTCGTAGAGGAAATTGAGTCGTAAAAAATCTAGATCTTAGATTTCATTCAATCTCTTATTAAAATCAAAGTTAAAAGTCGTTCAGACGCTCGATATTAATCTTATATCGGTTAAAGCAACAAAACGATCTGGCTTACAAAACCTAATTTATTCTTTCGAACACATTGATTTCGTACCACCGTCACGAAAGAACGAAAGTTTCAATATAGAGAAAGTTAATTACGATACGATAACAACTAAGCAAAGAATTACAGCGCTAAATATTAATAACACGCACTGTTAATTGTGGCAAACTTTTCTTCCAGATCTTAAGGTCAGATAAACAACTTATCACTGTATAAGAGTTACATAAACATCAGAAATCAATTAACTCGTCTAGCCGTAGCAAAAAGCCGTAACAATTACCGCAAACAGACACAACAACTCAATTTATCATGAAGGAGACCTTGACCTCGTGGGATGAAAAAACACTTATTTTTATTAAGCCTTCGGAATAATGTAACCTTATGCTGGTACGGGAGAGTTGGCAATTTTGGAGATGCGTAAGGCGTATAAAGTTCAAGACTTTATTGGAATAAAAATCTGCCCAGAAACCCGTTATGCATGTAAAATAATCTGATTTGCAGTTTACGATGTAAGAGAGCAGGATTTTGCACAACACTTACCGTAAAAGGATTATGTATTGAGAGGTGTTACCCCATTAAAAAGTGCTTGAGTAAAAATTATCCACATTTTCAACAACCACATTTAGGAGAAGGGAAAATTACATTTAAAAGCTCTTAGCGTCTCCGTGTCTTAATGAAGTGGCAGTTCTGGCTCGTAAATCTGTTTTTATTTATGAATGGATAGATATTACAATGTATACACCTATATAGATGTAGAGCTAAATTTGAGTGTGAAAACTTAAGTGCTTTTATAACATTACCAAGTTTGACGCGATTAAAAAGATTGATTTCCTTAATTAATCTGAGTTCATAAGAATTTCTTGCGTGACAATATTCGAAAGTAGGTGTGTGTTTGCAACAGTAATGCGAAATTCCAAAGCTAATAATAAGCTCATGAAAAAACAAGATGTCTGTTTTGACTAGCTAGGATCATAACGAGATTCCAATTACATTAGGAATCTTCTCTTTCATATTATTTGTAGGATAAATAATAATTTATAGTATTAATTATCAATACTATTAAAAATGCGAAAAATTTGCGAAAATAAAAATACTTAACACGTTTTGTCGATAGAGGATCAGGGGCCTTATTGTGTAAGCGCTCTGACGTTCGGCTTCGCTTTTCCTCTGGCTGGCGCTGGCGTGAGTAACTGGCGTGAGCAGGAGAAAAAGCGAAGCCGAACGTCAGAACGCTTACACAATAAGGTCCGTTAGAATTTAACATTTACGTTTTACGTGAAACTCTTACAATTCGCACTTGGGCAATAATCGCCCATTTCAATAGACATATGCAAGCAATTACGGTTTAATTTTAGTTGCAATCAGAACTAATGGTCCGAGCAACCGAAACCCAAGTGAATACTGTAGTTAGTAGAGAACTGGATTCAAGCTCACGCGGTTGAACGCTTAATAGTTTATGGTTCGGGTCTTTGGGATAGTTTGGGCTTCTATACGTTTATTGGCTATAAATGTGCCTACAACGATTTGGCGTATCAACAACTGTTTAGGGCTTTAAGATTAGTATACTAATCTTTGGTAGTCATCACTTGATATTTAAGCTGTTATACGTTGAGATATTGATTGTATTTTGATTGATGACGTTTTTAGAGGAAAAAAATAAAGTAGCGGAGAAGTGGCACATCGCACCTTTTACCCTAACATAACTTATGGTATAGCCATGTATAATAGCGTTCACATTCGTCCAATGACAGCATTAACTTTACTTATGTAGAGCGATGACAGGCATGCGATGCGCCACACAACGTGTAGCTAGTATAAGTACTTGTAGCTTATTATTTCTCGGTTGCTCCAACGCATTTCGTCTGCATAATACCTATAAAGAGATTTTGTCATGATTATAAATAAATAAAAATTGATTAGCATCAACAGGATTGCACATGCACAGGTTCAAGCCGTCTATTTTTGCAGCGGCTCTTAATTTTCTTTTCTTATCACAGGAAACCGCATTTATCTAGAATTTATCTCTACTGCAAATCAAATCCGTATATCCTACAGAGCCATTGTTCAAGCCATTGTTCAGGAACTTCGCGTTTAAGATATTAGGATTGCAGAATACAGGATTTAATGACATTAAATGTATTAGTTCAAGATGTACCGTAAAATTCGCTAAGGCATTGTACACTATCTCGACTAATCATTGTCTATATTAAACTCTATTCATCCTTCTCTCTGGACGCCAACTATAATTAAGTAGACAGCGGCATCTAAAATGAGATGTATTACCGTCATACATTGTTATGCGAATGAACGATCATAAAAGACAGCGAACAATACGTCGCCGCGTCGTTTCGATTGTCACACGTAGAATGGGGACTGAGTGGGAATATCCCGCTTCTGAAAAACGGAATAGATAGGAAAAGCGGAAATTGTGCGCCTCCTCGGAACGGGGTCTCAATTAATCCTGTGATGGGCTGTTCCAGCCCTATTATTTTCGATCGTGACCCGTTTGGCCCTTTTAATCGACTCAAATTAATTATCCTTTTACTTACTAAGAGACGCCGTTTAAGAACAATGATGACGATTTGTAGGTAATTTTTTAAAAGGACTTTTATTTTCTGGCGAGTAAGCGGGTAAGTAGTACTAATTTTCGTAGTAACAAATTAATTGACAATTACGTCGATTCGGTTTTTAAATGTTTAATTAAAATACTTTTGATCCTCTTAAATTGATGCTAAGTAACCTTTTTCACAAATTAAAATTAGGTAATTAATTCCCTTCCCTTCAGATTACTTTGGTTACCGAGTGGCGAACCGTTACCAATGGCAATAGCTACTCTACAATATGGTCATATCTTTCACATACCTACGTGAGTGTATAGAGATACAATTATTTTTAATCTGACTATGGAAACTAGCGTGGTTTTTACACATTTTAATTAAATTTAACACAGGTACTACTTAGTTAAGTGTGAGTAATACCTGTGTTAAACTTAATTACAATTTTAATCTGATAGAGCTTAATTTTAGAAAATAACGTCATAGATGCACAAATAACTACTATAATCTGCCAAGCACGAGTCGGACTCGCGCAGTAAGGGTTCCGTACTGTATGGGAGCCCCCCTTAAATATTTTTTTATTTTAATTTATTAATTATTTATAATTACAGTAAGCTGCATAGCCTTATATTCTGTGAATATTTTAAGGATCCACCTGATACCATTATTAATATCGAGCGAAAAACGGCAAAAAAATCAGGTTTGTTGTATGGGAGCCCTCCTTAAATATTATTTTTTACCCTTATGGTAAGGAACCCTAAAAATCTACTTCACAGAAAGATTTTGTTTTAAAAGCACAACGTTACATTTCGCTATAGAGCAATTCCTTTTTAGTTATTTCATTTATCGTACACCAAAGCGCATTTTTAACGAAACAGAAATGATTGCCGCAATAAAAATGAATATTAGATGAGTTAATCGGGCACTCCGATAGCAATAACAACTCAGGCGCGTGTACTTATACTGTAAACAAACATTCTGTATGAATATTGTGTTGTAAATCTATATCGTATTATTAGTATGTTTCCATTTGCTATAATTTACTAAGAGTTATTTCATTTTATTTTATATAGATGTTTTTTGATTGATCAATCTAGAGCAATGAAATATTTACCTACCTATCCTATTAAATACTGTTAAAAATAAATGGGCACCGATAATTGACATTACATAATTGTACGAGTATCTTCTCTTCGCGCAGCTGAACTTTTTTTTAGGGTCTGGAAATTATTGCTACTTTTAGAAAAAAAAAAAGCTTATTCATATTGTTTAAACCTACCTATCCTATTAAATACTGTTAAAAATAAATGGGCACCGATAATTGACATTACATAATTGTACGAGTATCTTCTCTTCGCGCAGCTGAACTTTTTTTTAGGGTCTGGAAATTATTGCTACTTTTAGAAAAAAAAAAAAGCTTTTTCATATTGTTTAAGCAACATGAAAAACTCTTGCTCTGAATTAATGAACTGAAAAATAAACATACCACCGTAGAGAAAGTCAAATAACTACGTACTAAATTGGTTCGGCCAAAAAGAAATTTAAAATAACCTGTCCTAATTCACGAGAACTAATGCCAACAGTCCTATAAATACTATAATCAACTCTCCCAAAGATCACGGACACTTCACTACATAGCATTGAACAAAGTCGCGTCCCGCTCTGCCTGTCCCTATGTATGCTTATATCTTTAAAACTACGCAACGGATTTTGATGCGGTTTTTATATAGATAGAGTAATTCAAGAGGAAGGTTTATAATATGTATAATACACCTGTGTGAAGCCGGAGCGGGTCGCTAGCTAAAAATATACTAGCATTAATAACTGACAGATGCTTGGATAGTACATTTCCACCTAATACTCGTATATCATTAGAACAAATACACGCCCACACACGGCGAACTCGAATAAAATGAGCCCTCGACCTGAAACGTCAAAGAATTACGCATCATGGATGAAGAAGAAGCAGTTGAAAATCTAAAGATGCTTCGTAAAATGGCGTTAACCCTGCCCACAACGCAATTGAGATTTGGAATACATATTGAACTACTCTTCAAATGTCGTAATAGTTTCGAACATACTCGTAGGTAAACTTAAAGACGAAGCTTATTTTTCTAAGACCTGTGTTTATTTTATCACGTAGACGTACTAGCTGACCCGGCGAACTTCATCTCACCATCTGTCAACTGTCAATGACAACTTTCACATGCAGGAACATTTTGTATGGTGACAAGATTTTTATTATTTTTCTCGCAACTTTTTTGAACTTTTTCACCGTTTAAACCCTCCCTTAACATAGCCAAATCGGTTCAGCCGTTCGAGTTTTAGCGAGACTAACAACCACGATTCATTAAGCCTTAGCTTGACCGCCAACTCACCTGGTGGTAAGCGACGTAGTGGTCGAACATGAAGCACGCATGTATATCGTTTAAAATGAAGCACGCATGTACATCGTTTAAAATGAAGCACGCAGACTCAGAAGATACCAATCACTCCGACTTTACAGCCGATCCTTATTCATCCATGATACGCAGATGTCTCTAGTCTCTAGTGACCTGTCAGGAGATACGGCGGGACTCGCAGCGTCAAACGTCTACAGATTTATAAATAGCCATCTACAAATATATATTCCCCGAAGATCGGCCGAGGAAGTCGCGGTTCGTTTTCCAACAAACTTTTTCCGCGCCCTTGTAGGTTTGCTCAAACTTCATAGTCGTTTTTCAGACGAAACTGTCCCATCCCGCTATAAAAAGTTAAACGACATCTAGAGTTCTAACATTTTATTTCTCTACGCACTTCTCCAGGTTTTATTTTTCTCCGCCGTTTATAACTTTCTTTTGGTGCTTTTATAGGGGATTGATACTCCTGAAGTATGCTGGCCTTCATCTGAGTCGGAAGAGGATTACAACTCAAATTGCTTTTTAAATCCATGTAATCTCTCGTTTTTTGTGGCAGAAATAAATTAAATATTTTAAATATTCCACCATAAAGAAAAAGCTACAGCTTCAGGACTTTGTTAGAAAAAAATATAAACACATATATCGTAGAATAATAAAAACGTAGCATATTATAATTTTAAAGATGAGTATCTGAATAAATAAGTTCGTTTATGTCTATGATAGCGTGTGAAAAAACAACAAGCCAAAAATCTTCCTCTAAAACGCTGCATTATTTTGTAATCGAAAAGTAAAAACTGTATAATTGACAGAGACACCTTGAACTTTACAGTCACTTAAATTATTTAGGTTTCCTTTGCAAGCAAAAACGAAAAACAAATTAGGGTAAAAGATCTAAATTATCAGGCCGAATAATTCGAGGACAAAACCGCTTCTTTCACGAGTTGGCCTGAAATAAACCGGGAGTGGGCGTCTAATCAGATAACAGGTAAATATCATTTGCTCCACCTTTTCACTGAGGTTAAATACCAGGTTTAATACTGCTAAATTACGTTACTATGAAGTCGTAGTTAATGTTATGTATGTATAATTACGTCGTGGTTTTGTAGGCCTATTTCTGTTTTAACTGTTGATATATCAGTCGTATATAACGTTGTTTATGAGAATACCAGTGTTTTTTTGAATTCCGCGCGAAATCAATCCGTATGATATCAGCGCTAGATTTACAATACAAAGATATGCCAGTCAAACTCTACCGGAATCAGCGTTTCGTTTTTCCCATTGGGCAGAAATGATATTGCTATTTTTGCTAAAGCAAAATAAAATGGCTCCGACAGTTTCTCGAAATTGAGCTAAAAAATCATATCTGCATAGCAATTACAAATATTGGAGGCAGTAATGCCTACAGGAAAATCCTAAAATGGTCTCCCGAATTCACTGAAAAAATATCTCAATACTGTAGACTCATCGAAACCTCATAATCTATGTCAATCAAAAGATCTTATCGGACAGGATATCATTAATCTCGATAATGGATTTCCGAAACTATTGATAACTGATACCTGTGCCCGCCATCAATAACCCTCTCACGTCCAGGTCCCGTGTCGTTGCCAGCTGTTTTATTGCATCATTACAGGATTAGATGCTTACTCAAGGTAGATGTCCTAATTTACCCCACAATTTGTGAGAAAAACTGTTGATGGAAGCAAATAATACGATTTGATAGTGGATTTATGTGGTCGGATGTTACATCTATTTTCGTTTTGATGTTGCTATACTTACAAGCTTTCTGTTTTTCAATGCTTGTCATTTATTGCACCGTTTGTAAATATTTTAGCATAAGGTTCTTAGTAATATAATCAATAAAGTTATACATAGGTATATTCTAGGTAAGCGTGCTACAACCTAGACCGCTTATCTGCTCAACATCAGGCAGTATGTGGTCAAACGCAAACATATTCTGAATAAAAAAATAAAATATGACCCGATTTAAATTATTTTAAAGAATGAGAACGTTAGACTTAAACTGTCATCATGAGAAAAATCTAACATCGATGTTTCAATAAGAATTATAATTTCATGGTCCAAGATAATATTAAAAATCAGTTAACTTTGAACATTTGGGTATTTTAACTTGACAGTTGACAGCAACTCGGCGTGTTTAATTGGCTAAACTTTTCATTAATATCGAACCAAACCAAACTGCGTAAGTTCTGGCGATTTTCCATTTTCCGCAAAAAATGTTTGCAATTTCGTGAAAATTAGAAAGTTAACTCTTCCATGACCTCAGTATAAAAGTGCAGTGTTCTATTTTAAACATGCTAAATCAGTCCAAAACATTCAAGATCGTGGGCGTAGGTAGCATATCTAATGAAAGCGCGAAATGCAAATCACATGTGCAGCTGAGCACGAACCGAATGCTCAGGATCAGGGCGTTCAGCCGTCGCACCAAATAGTCGTGTTCTGGTACCGTCATTCCGAATTATTGGCTCCATCGTAGGAATAGTGGAACGAATTCGATTCAGCTAGCTGGAAATTGGATTCTTTTTCATGCCCATTCTGTACATTTTCACTTCTTCATCTAGCCAATATTTGCATAAATGAGAACAGTACTTCACACGTTCTGTACCTCTTAAAAACTGTTATGATAATCTAGCAGCTAGTTTTGCGAATTTTCATAGTACCAGTTTTTCGCAAACGATTTCCTCGGCATGTATGTGTATGCTAGCGCAAAAATCAGCAGATTTTGGACCTTAAACAATACTATGTGATGCAATTTAGGTAATTTACATTACATTGCTTACGCTCTGTATACGAGTAGGGCCAACGACATTCAATGAAAATTCTAGAAATGCAAATAGCTACATTCAAAACAAGTAATTAAAACTAATCGGGCCTCTGCAACCATCATGCAAGAAAATTTTAGTAGGTATTACTGTATTACTATGCACGCGGGAAAATCCTAGGAATTGCAGCGTACTCCTATTAACAACTTACAAGATTGCTTTCCGCATACTTCGCAATTCGTTGCATACTGGAATGCTCCACTTTAAATTTCTTACGAGGAAATTTCCCCGAAATGCAGCTATAACGACCCAGCATTTATCCGGGAACTAACAGCCTTACATGTACTTGGCACCACTTCAACCTATTATCAAATCTTGTGAGTAGCAATTATAGCAATTCACTCGAAGTCATTGCAATACTGGCAAACATAGTAACATGAATTGAGATAGGTGCTTCTAAATTAATGTAAATTAAAATAGGTACGTGGATTCGACATTATCGCATTTCTGTAAGATTTCAGTAAGACGCCTTCAGTGGGAAGCCTTTCTTTAAAAGCTGTTAACTATTATCAGTCCGTCTTTTAAAGAAACAGTTCTACACGAAACACTACTTTAAAAGATGAGACATATTATATTGCTATTAAACTAGACAAAGTAATATTGCTAATGCAATTTAACCTTTTGTTACCAACTCATAACTAAAACATTCATAGCCTTAACGAACGCAGTTTCCCGGTTTAAGTGGCTGAATAATTCCACGGCCCAGCTATCTTCATTATTAGGTCCTCAAAACGAGGAATGCGGCCACTCTGACTACCGAAGCATCACTTTAACGACCCTCTGAATTTTTGTTACAGTTTCAGTGGGCATGTTACGAAGTTGAATTTTTGTAACAATTTCTGTTGCCCTGTTACGGGTTTTGTTAATAAACGCCGGTTTATTAAGTCCTTTGCGTGACTGCCAACATTATAATGTAGGTATCACCATGTTAGGAGTTAGGAAGTTCAATGTTTCAATGCAATTTATTGTTTTATACACGCGAGAGTTGGTTATAGATTTTTTAAAGCATACTACTACTGATATGACCTTGAATTCAATTATTGAAAAGTTGTGTTGTTCATGCATTGAAAAGTTGTGAGCCTTTTCAGGCGCCACGTTATGCCCTATTTTTATTCCAAAGGTCAATGAAGTCATAGACACAAAGTATTCTTCCCACTTTACGTAATGACGGATAAATTTACACGACCGTTGTCACGGCGGCGCTGCATAGCTCTGGCAACCTGCCAGTATTCCTACACCAATACTACAAGACAGGAATCTCTTTCAGGATATACAAAATATCTGTCTAGAATTTAATCTAAGATCATTATAAGTCTGCCCCAGATCAATATTTGACCTGACGTCAGAGATACGGTGACTCAAACCGACCGCACCACAAAAGCTACAAGATATCCAATGCAAACATTATTATCTGCTATGTGGACATCTTAATCTAATCTGCGATGTTTTCCGTTTCAGGCACTCGGTGGACTCGGTCGCGTCGTATTCTAGCCAGAATCACGTTGACCGTATAAGGGCACAGAATTTCTCAGCGGCTTCTTGTCAAGACGAAGGCGACTTCGGGTCGATCAAGACAAGCCTCTTCAGACGATGTTCATCGTCTAACTTCGAGTACCCGAACAAACGACCGGAGAGCGTCACGTCCAACACCAGCTCAACAAGAAGCCGTCTTCGAGAACTTGTCGAAAGGAAATCGAGTCAAGACGAGCACAAGTCCGCGGCGAACGCCGTCGGTGACATCCAGTACTTTGAGAACCCCTCGGAGACACTAGAGTTCGACACACCGCGGAGCCACTCTTTGGAATCAAGAAAGAGCCAAGAAGAGCGTCCTAAGAAACGCAAACTATCTAAGTGCAAAGACAAAGATAAGTGCGAGAGCAAGAATAAGAAACACGAGAAGTACCAAAGCAAACTCGCCGAGTACTATAAGTTGCCAGTGCAACTGCCACAGGACGAGTTTTACCAACATTTGACAAAATCTAAAGCGGCTGAAGACCTGCAGAAGCGATTCTCGAACTCTGACACTGAATTCAGTGGCAGTTACGGAAGGTTGTGCAAACATAAAGACCCGCCCGAAGGATCGAACTTACGACGAAGCCGCAGTTTGGCAGTGATAAGAGAAGAAACATTCACTGACTTACAAATACAAAATCACGCAAAGAGCAAGAGATCCCAACTAATTCCTCGTGCCCGTTTGTTCGACAAGCCTTGCTTTAAAGACAGGTAATTTACTGTTTTACTGTTTACTACATATTATGTAATTGATCTAATACAATAAGCTTGTCTATGCTATAAATCCTGAAAGAGTTTGTTTACAGCGCTAAGGTCGCAATGTGATATAGCTGAAATTGTAGTCTATTTTCTCTGTTTTGTATTTTTCGTGCACAATAAAGAGTTCATCTACTAGAATCTATGTAGATAGCTTTTCCAAAGCATATTCATTCACTATGTTAATGAAAGACAAAGCGAAAACAAATTTATATTCACCGTTAAAATGTATTTTGTGTTTCGTAATTAATTTTTATTTTTTATTCTATTACAGGTTGATCGGACGAGCTAAGTATCAAACTAAAGAAGAAGTTTTGGAAAGCATCTACATCGATAGCACCGCATCTTGTTTTGGGGAAATAAATGCACAACGAGAAAACGAAAAGCTTGAGAACAACGAAAACAGATCAGAAAAAGAAGACGCGTTATCTCGAAACGAAAGCCTTCACACAAGGTCTGTGAGCGGAAGCTGGCCAAATTTAAACGACGACACAAAACATAACAACCTCTCTGAAGATAGCATTGGGCATTCGCGTAACCCGAGCGAAATCGATAGTTTGGATTCAAACTACGTACGCAAACATTATAACTTTGAAGCTCACAGAAAGCATTACAAAGATAGCTCTCCCGAAACCGAGCGATCGTTAGTATCACCAAACCACAGGAAAGAGCTATATGTGACTACGGACGAGCCTGGTACAGATAGTGAAGATAAGGGCAGATCTAAAAATAACACACCGAAACAGTTTTCAAACGACAGCCTTTCCAGAAAATCTGAAGGAAAAGAAACACCCGATTTAGCCGCCACCACAGTACAACATAATAGAAAAACTTGTGACGCACTTTCTTTAGCAAGTAAGCATAGTGAAGTCAAAGATACCACCAATATCGAAGGTGCGACAGAAAAAGACGACGCAAAGAATGATAAGGATAACCAATCCGTAGCATCTGAAAACGACGAAACTATATCCAGTCCTGCTGACAGCATTACATCATATATTTCTATCTCCATTGCATCTTCAGACAAATCTCATAAACTTGAATACTTGGCTAATTCTTTAGCGGAGAAGATTGACGAGTATTGTGACACACACTTCCAAGAAAACGCTTCTATAACTTCACAAACTGCTACAGAAACTAATAACCCAGACACTGATCCAATTTATACTCAAGTGAATAAGAAGAAGACGTTTGCAGATATTAGAAGAGAATCATTTTTAAAGAAAACTGGCAACAACATCTTTAATGAGATATACAAAAAGCCAATCAACGAAGTTTTTGTCAGCAATACCTACATAGAAAGTGATAACTATTCCACTAAAAGTAATTGTACATCTGGAAAAAACATTACCACTGAGCCATTTGTTACTACATTAATAGAAAATCAATACTACTCACTACCAGATATAAATATCAGTAAATGCTTAAGAAAATCGGAGAGAATTGATGCACAACTAAGAGAAGAGGACCCAGAAGATATACCTTGTGAAAATACTTACGAAATCGCACAAACCCACTTCAGAGAAATTTTGTCATCAAAGGGGACCGACAATTATGGACAACTGAATAATACTTATGGAAATCTTAGCCAATCATCAAAAATTACTACGAAAAACTGTATTTATTTACCCGAATATTCTGAACCGCAGATAATTCAAAGTTTCGCTAAACTTGACGACGATTTGAGATCGATTATAACAATAGAAAGTTCTAACGCAGACGAAAAGGACATTCATTTCTATCGAACGGATAATCATCAAAACGAACGGGAAATAAATGAAATAGAAGGAACTATTCGAAACAATAAAGTAATAACCAAGTCTGAAAGTTTAAAAGTAGCATCTACTTGTGCGTACAGGCCTGAAATAGTTAAATCATTATCAAACGATAATATAACTAAGTTTTCGAAAAAATCTCGAACTGGAGTAAGAAAGCATTACTCTCTACGTCAGCGAGAACCAATCGAAGACGAAAATAATCGTATACCAAGTCCAAGCACGGTAGACAAAAACTTTATAAAATCTAGTGAACCTCCAATTATCAAGTGTTCACAACAAGAGGTGACACCAAGCAACACATTGCTATCGCGAGTTCAATCATTTAAAACATCAGCCGAATCAAGTATTGCTCTGGTACCACTAAGTGGTCACCAGACTATTGTCATCAATCCTCCTTTGACCCAAGAGTCAAAAAATAACAATAATCACATTTCTACGAATATTGTTCAAGATCTACAAATAAAACCCAATTCACAATCAGAATCTATTTGTAATCTTGAAAGTATTAGTATCCAGGAAAATAACTTCGGTAAAAATAAGGACAATAATAAAAGAAGTATCAACGACAACTCAGTTGACACATCGAGTTATTATACACCTAAAGATCCATTCATAACCATAAAATTAAACAAAGTGGTTAAAACGACCATACCTAAATTTAAAAAAGAAACTAGTGATAAAATAGCTTCAGTTCAACATAAATACGAAAAACCTCCACCAAAATTAATAATCAAAGATAACAATAAGAACTGTACAGAACCGCCGAGTTACACGTTTAGAAAAGTGAGTTCTAATATGACAAGACCTCAAGTACTTCACGTGATTGATTCCAAGCAAAGCAAGAAACAACACACTCCAACTACCATGGAAAATAACAATGGTGCTGGCACGACACCTGTGAAAGAGAATAATTGTGAAACTACTACCACTGAAATTAAAGAAGAAGTTAAAGAAATTAAAGCTGATACTAATGTAAAAGAAAAACTGAACAACGCTATAAAGACAGATATTGAATATCAGGAGAAAATTAATTCTGTAAAAAACTACTGGTCAAAGCTAATTGATAAGACACCTGAAAATAAAGATACTACTAAAGAAGATTCAGAAAAAGAACAGGACTTAAATAATAATAAAAATGAGGATAAAGAGACAGGTGAAAATTCAGATAAAACACGAGACGACGACACAAGCATGTCCGAAATATCAGTGGGTAGTATAATCAAATCTTTAGAAAGTGTGAAAATTGTAGATAGCATAAAGAAAATTAGCCAAACGAAACTTCAGTTGTGGAAAGATGAAAGCGAAAAAGTTAAAAGTGACTCCGAAATCGAAGAAACTACATTAGAAAAAATTGTTAAAGAATCCGACAATAACGTGTACGAAAAGCCTAAGATGAAAAAATCTGACGTAGATTTATCAAGAGACACACCTGAAATAGAGATAGTTGAACTTAGTAGTGTTGATAATCAAAACCAAAAAACGCAAGCTACTCTCATAAAAGCGAAAGGATTTGACCAAGGTTGCGATGAATTTGATCATGTAAGATATAAAGTAATGAAATCGGAGCTGTTTAAAAATAGTATGATTGCTAACTACCGCAAAGAAGCTCAGTTTGATGGCTTGTTACAATATCTTCAAGATTATAGTTTCCAAGAGTTGTTGGTAAACAACAATATAGTAATAATAGAACCAGTAAGAACTAAAGTTGAACCAAAGCCAAGGAAAAATACAGACACATGTAAAATTCCACCAACTATGCTTAAGAAAATCGATAATTCATCCAGCCATGTTGACAAATCTAAAATCGCTATACGGAGGCATTTCTTTTATCATCCAATACGAGTAAACAAAGAGATTATTGAAGAGGAATTACCGAATCCAGATACAGTAAAGAAAGTCCGCAATTTGTTTGAAGATACCTTAAAAATGAAGACGCCCGTTACCCAAGATCCACCGTTAGTTGATGAGGCATTAGGACTTACAAGACGAGCTACTTCTTACAGGAATTTAAACGAAGAGACAAAAGGCACCAAGATTGGTGGTCGGAAAAAAGTTATACGACAACTAACAATTGACACTTCATATGGTAACAAAAAGTGGGATAATGCTAGTCTGTCAAGTGGTGTGTCTAGTGGAGATCTCAGTTCTAACAACGAATATGAAACAGATGGACTGAGTCCATATTCGCAAAAACATTTGAAAGATAATGCATACAGCTCTAGCGACGAATATCTTTGCGACTCAATGAGCCAGGACTTCTGTTGCGAAAGCCAATATGTTAGCCCTGACATTCTAAAAAAGATAAGGGAGTGTGGAACTTCAATAACATACTACGGAGGCAAAGTTTTAAATTCCAAAACTGGGTCAAGTATCAGTCCTATGACGAAAGCTATCATGGAGGAAATAAAAGGTCTGCAGAAAAATTGCAGCAGAGACTGTTATTCGTGTCAAACCAAATGCAAAGGAAATAAATGTTCATGTCTGGTATCTGACAAACATAAACAAATATCCGCAGAGAAACAAAATACAGGCTCAAGAAGAGGTTCAGATAGTAGTAACGATAGTAACAAACGTGAAGGCTTTCCTGGATTCAAATTCAAACTTGTGAAATCCAACAGCTGTAGCAGCAGACTAGAACTGACCGGCACCGAAGAAAGCAAAAACTCTCATGGCAAATTTAGGAAGCAACTATCCAAAGAAGATCCACCGCTAGTTAATGACGACGAAAATTCTGTAAAGAACAAAATCTGCAGGCTGGAGAGCTACTCAAAAGGCATGGTGAAAACTCCGTTTGAGAAAAAAGACAACGAAGATAGAAAAGTGATTCTAAAACCTAAAACTGAAGCTGTTCAAAAGATTATAGAAAATAGTATAAAGAAACTAGAAGTCGCACAGCAAACTCAGCCCATAGCAAGTGTGAAGAAAGAACTAGTGGTCCTTCCCAGTCAGGATAGCATAGAGAATCGTAAGTTAGCTGCCCAGACAGATAAACAGGCAGCGTCGCAGGATGCGCACAGTTTCGAAAAGAAATTTTACTACGTGAACGACAATCTAGAACAAACAAAGGAGATAACGGGCAAGTTTGGGGAGATGGTCTTCGAAGAGTTCGAAGTTTTAGAATCATGTTACGACAGTTTAAATAGTAATAAGTCATTGAAATAGTTGAAAGTTATTCGTAATAATTTTAAGCTTTTGCTTACACAAATGTGATCTGTTCTCATGTAACGCTATTAATTTATTGTGGCTAGTAAAGTTATAAATACGTAGACAATAACCATGTATCTAATTTAGTTTTAGCAAACCCAAATAGCATAGAGATTAACATTTCGGATAAATTGTAGTAACGTAATAACGGTGATGGTCTCTTATTTGTGTAATAATAAATGTATTTTATTTTTGTTTCTGATTTATTGCATTTTATCTCCTATATTGATAGAAGCTTTAAAATCAATAAAGGTAAAGAACCTACAGCCTGCTGTGACGTAACATGCAATGTAACATGGAAGGAGCATTTCTAAGTGTGGACGCAAAGCTCGCACGTACCGAGCATGTCCCTACTTGCATCCGTTTCCGACATGCACGCGGCAATACAAATACACAGAACCCGTCCACACTGCACTGGCTCTCCGTGCTCGCCTTTTTGTTTTCGGCGAAAAAACCGACAAATTGCGGAATGCGGCGCGCACGTGTTGAAATGCTCTGTTAGTGCGCGTAGTGTGCATGAAAGGAGTCCACACTATAGGAATTCTGTTACATTGCATGATACATTGGACGGAAAATTCTTTCATTGCGTGTTACATTGCGTAAGTCTGTATCCGGCTTTAGATGTCAAATCTACGCTCGCCAATCGTAGATTTGGGTTCTATGTATAAAATTATAGTATAACTTAGTCTAAAACAAAGTATCTTTATTTTTAGTTAACAGCAGATCAGGCACACGTTTCCTTTACCTTCAGTTTTGTCTTGGTCGATTTTTGTGGGCGTTGCTTTAGATCCGTGTGCACATGCACTAGTGAAGAACGCGCGGCGCGTGGGCCGCCATCGTCTGCACCATGCCTCCTGAAACCAAGCAAAATAACAAACATGAAAAAAAGGTAAAGTGCGAGTAAGTTCGTATAGGCCTGGTGCCTAGCCTTGGTGTATATTTTTATCCCAAAATATAAATTTTATCGTAAATTATTTAATTACCTAACATAAGTTTACTGATATACTTATAAACTGTTCGATCATAAACTCTGCTTGAACAATAATTGCAAATAGCTCAGATTTGTACTTTTAGAAATACATAACCCATAACACAGTGAGGTAGCATCCTGTATACTAGAAAACCCTTTTTCACAAGATACGAGTATACCTACAAGGGCATAATTGTTTTGTAACGTGCAGGGACTTTCCGAGCTGTATACCTAATAATTAATGTGCTCATCATTATGAACAACTTTATGGCACCATTTGCGAAATCCCAAAAAATATCAACTGCTCATACTTCATTTTGTAGAGTCGATGAACTTTTTGTATGGAATATAGTTTTTTTTTACGAATTTGCTGTTGGTCCCGTAGTAATAGTTATTCATAACGATGAGCATACTCGTATACAATTATATAAGACACCTCCGAATGTCTCTATACTTTTGAAAGCCACATCCTGTATTTACTTACACAGAATACAAAAGTAAAGGGTAGGTAAGTAGATTAATTAATGACTATTTGGATCACTACTTACTCGTAACTTACGTATAGGCTGAATCAACTTTATGGTGTCTGTATGTATATACGAGTCCAGATGTTACGTACGCAGTAGAAATTAATTCACATGTCAGCGGCGCAGGGAGAGGGAATTTGCGCAACTTGTAGCTAACTTCACAGACGCCATTACGTGTGATTCGGGCTATACAATGGTAAATAAAATAAGCACAATTGAAAATACCTATACGTATCTACAATATTTTTACTGCTGACTATCAGAAAAACATTTTTTGCCTGATAGTCAGCACGTTTTTAAACAGCCACAAGTAGTATAAGCTGAATAAAACACCTTGGCGCCTGTTAAACTAGCTACAGGCAGCGCGAAATCCGATCCTCGCCCAACTGTTAAATGAGATTCAGTCAGGATTGGGTTATCCACAGCTAGTAGCTAACATCGTTTGGCCTATACCTATATAATATACAGGGTTATTTCTAATCAATTAGCATCCTTTTAGGGGCTTATTCTGTACATCAAAACTAAAACTTTTGTTCTACGACTTTTCATAATTCTCAAAAAAAAAAGTTATTGTTCCATAGAAAAATATCGTTCACACTCGACAAAATGTATGGAACAGCTGATTTTTTCTTGAGTTTAGACAAACGTCGCAGAACAAAAGTTGTTAGTTTTGATGTACAGAATAAGCCCCTGATAGGGTGCTAATTGATTAGAAATATCCCCTGTATATACGTTAGGTGGTATGTTTGCTACTACAATAACACAACACGAATGTCATTATCATTACAATAAAACACAATCGCTACAATATAAACACACGATAATTAACTCTAGAACTCTACGATAAGTCCATTTAGTAAATTAATTAGTCATGGCGAGTCGATACATAGTACGATTTATTGGTGTTACCAAATATGCCCGGAATACCAATAAGGCGCCACCGTAGTAGATTTCCGTGATAAGTGTTTGCAAATTAAAACAGACCTGTGACTTGAATTATTTTAGCTAAGATTTATAAGCGTCTCTAGGACCCGTAAAGATAGTTGTAACTGTTGAAAATGTACGTGAGTTCCACTTAGATTGCAAATCTGCTTAACATCAGGTAGTACGTAGTCATACGCAAATCTATAAAAACTTTTAAAAAAAAGTTGGTTTAGGTCGGGTGGCTTTTACCCCGATGTCATTTTTAGGGTTCCGTACCCAAAGGGAAAAACGGGACCCTATTACTAAGACTTCGATGTCCGTCTGTCACCGGGCTGTATCTCATGAGCCATGATAGCTAGGCAGCGGAATACCTATACACGAAAATACAAGAAATTAAAAATCGGCCAAGTACGAGTCAGACTCGCGCACGGAGGGTTCCGTACTGTATGGGAGCCCCCCATAAATATTTATTTTATTTTAATTTTATTATTTATTATTGAAGTGAATATAAAACTAAATATTTGTGAAAATTTCAAGCATCTACCTGTTACCATTATTAATATAGAGCGAAAAACGTCTGAAAAATCAGGTTTGTTGTATGGGAGCCCCCCTTAAATATTTATTTTATTTTCTTTTTAGTATTTGTTGTTATAGCGGCAACAGAAATACATCATCTGTGAAAATTTCAGCTGCCTAGCTATCATGGTTCATGAGATATAGCCACCGCGGTGACAGACAGATGGACAGACGGACAGACGGACATCGAAGTCTTTAGTAATAGGGTCCCGTTTTTCCCTTTGGGTACGGAACCCTAAAAATGACGCATAGGTATTTCATATTCATACCATACCTACTTATCGTTATCACTATATCAGCCGGAGAACATCCGCAGATACAGTTACACACGACCCAAATGACATCCCTTTAGATTTTCCATAAGACTTGGTAACTAGGTAACCTATACTCGACTACCTCGGTGACTCAGTGGTTAGTAACCCTAACTTCTGGGTCAAAGAGGCGTGGGTTCGATCCCCACCCAGGGCAAGTATTTATGTGATGAACATAGGTGTTTGCTCTGTCTGGGTGTTATTTAGTTTGTCTATGTATATATTATATTTCTGTTTAGCTACAAATCCCCACTCTTTATCACTGTTGACTTATATTTTTTCTACTGCGGAACGACTCACCTCGTGTTTACATATGCCATTAAGTTTGATTTGGCCCATATTAAGTCCATCAACCTTAAAAAATGACTACTTTTCTCAAACGTTTTTTATCTAATCTATAAGTTTTCCCTGACTGATCACTAACGTAATCAAAACATAGCTACACCGGTGATTTTAAAGGGTTCCTTCCATTATTATATCCATATTTACATCCTAATATTCGTTGCTCCAAAGCTCCTAATAGTCAGTATCCCTAGTATTAGTGATACTAGGTATCCTCGTATTATATATCATAAAATTTATAATAATAACATACGAAAACCATATTTTTGCATATAGACTACTGAACAGGGGCTGATTTGGATCCGGCACTCGCCGGCCGCTGCCACGGCACAGCTCGCTTCGCTCGCTCGGCTCATGCGTTATGGTCGCAAGCCACCTAACCCTCCTCTTCGCGTCGCTCGTCGTCGGACCTAATGTTTGACTTTGCCCTAGAATTCTGTTATGACAACATACAAGTATGACTATGAAAAATTATGTGCATCTAATATTATAACTACACAATTTTATAACAAGATACATATGTATGCAGAACAACTTTAGGACAAACAATATTGGGCGAATTAATAGGGCACCGTTTAAAGTTACTAAAAATAAAATTAGGAACTATTTTTACTTAACGTAACTTGGAATAGCAAGGTTCAACTTTGCAGACGAAGAGGGTCCGTAGAGAAAACCTTTACAAATAATTTTACGTTCGTTTTAAGGTCTTTTGGATTCTACACGGCCTAGATAGTGTGGAAAACAACTTTATTTGCATTTAGGAAAGAAGATTTAAAAGCGAGAATAAACTTGAGTTTATTTAACTTGAAAAGCGAACATTACCTTATGGCGAATTTTACAATAGCTAAATACTTCCAGGATAAAATATGTACACACGAAACAAATAATAACATGAAATAAAAATCAGCCAAGTGCGAGTTGGACTCGCGCATAAAGGGTTCTGTTCTGTTCCGTATGGGAGCCCCATTCCTGTTGCCGTTATTAATAGCGAGCAAAAAAACTCCTAAAAATCCCGTTTGTTGTATGGGAGCCCCCTTAAATACTTATTTTATTCTATTTTTAGTATTTGTTGTTATAGCGGCAACAGAAATACACCACCTGTGAAAATTTCAGCTGCCTAGCTATCACGGTTCATGAGATACAGCCCGGTGACAGACAGACGGACATCAAAGTCTTAGTAATAGGGTCCCGTTTATACCCTTTGGGTACGGAACCCTTAAAAGCGTTCTACTGATAAGAGCCTGCTGATCTGTCGTTTCCATCTATCCATCCATCACCCACATGACGTCCACTGCTGGACATAGGCTTCCCTTATGGATCTCCAATAAGACCGGTTGGAAGCGTCGTGCATCCAGCGTGATCCTGTGGTCTTATTGAGATCATCTGTCCATCTTGTAGGTGGACGTCCTACGCTGCGCTTGCCGGTACGTGGTCTCCACTCGAGTATTTTTCGACCCACCGGTCTTCAGTCCTCCGTATCGTTTAATTTGACAAAATTCTAATTCCAAGGAAATTTTGAAGCAGCTACATATGATGAACAAGAAATGGATAAAACCCTTCTCTTTTTCCGAAGCGACAGACGCTTTAGTGCAGAAAAAAAAATCATACCTAGCAAAAATCATGTTTATTGCAATATGTATACAGTTCAGAATTATGGTGTTCTGTGGCATGAATGAGTGATTTGTTTTGCTCTAAAAGTAATAATTGTGCAATTGTAGGCGTTACACGTTGCTCAATTTAATAAACAGACTGATATCGTCAAGAAAACAAATTAGGTAAATTAAAAAATCCAGAATGCTAAATGTTCTGTAACAAGCTAATTTTGAACATTCGTTCATGGCTTTCCAAATAAACGCCTTAAGATTATTCATTTCACACCACTAAATCAGTGTTTTACACTATAGGTATAATAATAACTGATTCCAAAGACAAACAAATAGGCTGACACCGTTCCATAAACGTCAACGGACAGTTTCGGTTGTAATGCTCCATCTATTTTCGTATTCATATTTAACATGATTAGCATTTGTAAGTAAAGTTAACAGCTTTCATGATTACAAATAGCCGAGTTCGTGCCTCATTAGTTAACATTTTGGTCAAACTCAACGCCTAATTTCCACAAAACTGATTTGATCCTTCTGTTAAGACTGAAAACAACCTGTTTTGAGTTTCTAAAATATTTTATACTTTTCGTTTTCTTCCAAAGTAATCTTAAACGAAAAACGTAGATAAAATGTGCTTTTAAAGACTTTGCTGGAGCGGGATCTTGACAATTTGAATAATCGTAAAAAATGTACAAAGTATTTTTTTTAAATCCTGCGGCAACGTTCGTGTTTTAAGCACATTTTCTTGGATTACTAAAATCTAGCTCAAGACATACCCGACAAAGTCATAGCGTCGTGGAACACAATAATCACAAGTAATCTCCGTTTGATAATAAGTATTTGCGTATCAAAATAAGATTGTATTTTTATTATTTTGAATATCAAAGTGAAACTACGAAGTTTAAAATAAAATCGACCAAGTGCGAGTCGGACTCACGCACGAAAGGTTCCGTACCGTGTTAGAGCCCCCTTAGTTCCATTTCTCTTGCCGTTATTAATAGCGAGCAAAAACTTCTAATAAATCACGTTTGTTGTATGGAAGCCCTCCTTAAATGTTTGTTTTATTCTGTTTTTAGTACGAGTATTTGTTGTTATAGCGGCAACAGAAATACATCAACTGTGAAAATTTCAGCTGTCTAGCTATCACGGTTCATGAGATACAGCCTGGTGACAGACGGACATCGGAGTCTTAGTAATAGGGTCCCGTTTTTACCCTTTGGGTAAGGAACCCTAAAAAGAAACCATTGATTAACAACGTACCATCTAAAGTTATAGCAGAGACATAAACTCATAATAAAGTTGAATGAAAATGAAAAAGGCTAGCCGTGACTAAGTGGCCAAGAACTTAACGCCTTGATAGCTTTATTTAGCAAGACGGTAATTGGTTGCAAGTAAGCATTTGCGGTCGTACAAAACACATGGCGCCTGACGATTAAGTCTGCTTTAAGCACTAAAACTTCAGCTGAAGGCAATTTCTTACCGGACATGATTGTGTCGCTTAATTTATACTTGACTGCTTTATGCGATACGATAACTTGATGACTTATGTAAATAACCAAAAAAAGGACAAAGAAACCATATACAGTAGCTAAAATGTATTAATCAGAGTAGAAACAGTAAACGCGTTTAAACGCGACCATAACATTTGTAAATGATAAAGCAAAATTTAATAATGTAATGTACCGTATTAATATATCAAACGCTTCAGTAGCGTAACTGCGTAAGGAAGGATAACAAGGATTTGTTTTTCTTTCTGCGAAAAAGCAAGAAATAAAGAATGATGAACAGTAACGCAATACGTACGTATATTCCGTGGGTATATCAAAAATACGGTAATCCTTACTAATATTATAAATCCGAAAAGTTTGTTGGTTTGTTGGTTTGTTACTCTATCACGCGCTAACGGAGCAACGGATTGACTTGATTTTTGGCATGGATATAGTATAAAAGGCGGAAGGAGCTTTAGGATACTTTTTATCCCGAAAAATTTCATAGTTCCTGTAGGACAGGACAAAAACCCTCGAAAGCGAAACTGTCGCCACTATCACAAAGACGCTAAGTGATTAATTCCTATACGACGCTAATATGGACTAACGATACGTCACAGCCAAACGTAATTAGATGACAGGTGACATTGTCTGCAGACTTTTATAAATCACAAGTAGCGTGGCAAGGCGACAAATTGTTTTTCTACCATTATATCCCCTTGAAGAGGAAATAAAGTATGGATTGAAAATGACAACTGACATTAAAATTGGATAAAATGTTATTTTCCCTCTGCATGCTACATGTTACTATGACGTTTAATACCAGGCCGTCATTTTGTCTGACATTAAAAATATTTTTAAATATTCTATCATTAGAGGTTCAACATGTTTTTTTATTCTACCTTGATGGTACAGAATCATCATACTTTAATATTATCAATCCGAAAAGTTTGTTGGTTTGTTCCTCTTTGACGCAGCAACGGAGCAAAATATTGACCTGATTTTTGGTATGGATACCTATGGTTTAATAGACAGAAAGTGATAATAGGATACTTTTTATATCTCGAGAAAATTCGTGATTCCCATGGGATAGGACAATAACTGTTTCTCAACAATGGAGCAACGGATCGACTTGAAATTTGGGGTGGGCATAGTTTGGAAGACGGAAAGTGACATGGGATACTTTCCATCCCGAAAAAATTGTGGTTCCCGTAGGACTTAACGATAAATTTTTCTCAGCAACGGAGCAACTTGCCTTGACATATTGCATGAATATAGTTTGAAAGACGAAAAGTGACATAGGCCACTTTTTATCGCAAAAACTTTAACAGTTCCCGTAGGATAGGATAAAAACTAAGTGAGTGGGCTGCGGTAGCAGCCGTCTAAGCGCCAGAAATAACCTGTCATGGCAAGTTTAGGACGTTCCCACATATTTCGCACTCCTTCGCGGCACTCAACAGCACTAGCCCAGACTCGGGCTCCATAACGGAGCTTGCGCTCTCGCCATAGTGACGGAGTGTTTCGGAGCACAAGACACATCGTCATCCACCACTCGGGACTAACCAGTACTGAACGTCAGACAGCATTCCAACGCCCTGGTCCCAGTGCAGTGGGTCAGTCATAGTAGCCCAGCGCCTGCCTCTTCAACTGCAGAGGGCAGTGAGAACGGCAATCGCGATACCGACACCTCTCTTCCCCTGCAGCCCCACTGCGTCTGCCAACACGTTGACGGCCTAGCGGAAGGTGGGGTAGGTGGCGGCACCCACACCACCAGTTCCATATATCCCACCGCGGCCTCTTATCCTCGGCTGTCATATCAGAGTCCAAGAAGCAGCCTTGCTTTATGAAACTAAGAAAGGTTATTCCCAGAGATAGAGAGACAGAAAAGAAGCCACACCCAGCGCAGCAGGAGGAGCTGGAGTTCATATGTCTGGCAGACGGAGCAGCACTAGAGCAAAATCTTAACCGAGAAATTAACATATTTACAGACGGCAGTAAAATTAAAGGGAAAGTTGGGGCGGCATTATCCATTTGGGATGATGTCGCTGAGATCAGTACCCGCAAGCTGAAATCGGCCGATTGGTGCTCTGTGTAACAGGTCGAGTTATTGGCACTTCTTGAGGCTACCGAAAAAGCAAAAATCTTCCCTCCATCCCTTAGCAGTAAATTCAAAGCCAACATAAAGTTACTACACGCACAAAATAAAATAGTGAAACTTTATTGGATTAAAGCGCACGCGGGGATGGAGGGAAATGAGAGAGCGGACCAGCTAGCAAAGGAAGCAGCACTGCACTCGAAGTGCAGACCTATTTAGGATAACTGCCCCGTTTCATTCGTCAAGCGAGAAATCCGAAAGGACTCTCTTGACGAGTGGAACCGGCGGTATCAGGATGGACACACAGCGGCGGTAACCAAAACATATTTTCCGGATGCAAGGGCGGCATACAAGATCGTAAGAGAAATAGCACCAGTGGGAATCATAACTCAAGTGCTGACGGGGCATGGTGAGTTTTCCCAATACTTACATCGATTTAAGTTGAGGGAAAGCCCATCGTGCATCTGTGAACCCACAAAAGAGGAGCCTCCACTGCACATAATCTTGGAATGCCCAGTTTATGGAAAGCAGAGATTTGATTTAGAACAAAAAATTGGAACTAATCTAACACGAAAAAACCTTAGAAACAATTTTATCGAATTTTTGCACAAATATTTGTAAAAAAGCAATACTTAATTAGGAACAAGTAGGTATAAACTTTGCTGTACCATTGTAATGTTTATTATAACTGCAAACAGCCAAAAACATTGAAATATAGGTATACTTAGTTTTTATTCGTTTGTAATTAAGACCCCTGATCATGTCAGGGATATTTCGCGATATAATAAAAAAAAATCCTCGGATGCAGCGTCGCAAGAGCGGCACTGCAGCCCGCCTAAGTTGCGACACTCCTCATAAGGCATGCAACCTACCGGCCATCCTCTCAGCTGCTTTAGTTAAAAGCGGCTGAAACTCGAGTGCCAGCCTCTAAGCTTCCTTGGGGGAAAAGACCCAAAGAAGAGGGAGACTTCGAGCGCCGCCTTTTCAGCTGCCTCAGACCTCCCCCACGACAAGGCGGGAACACACGGGGGGGTGGTATATACACTCCAACCGTAACTTAACCAACAAAAGCATTCCTCTAAGGTATTTTGATATTTGTCAGTTAGGTTAGGTTTCGCAGCCGACATAAACATAAGCCAAAATCAAAATACAACGCGGGCGAAGCCGCGGGTAAAAGCTAGTTAATATTATAAACGTGAAAGTTTGTAAGGATGGATGGATGGATGGGATGTATGGATGTTTGTTACTCATTCAGGTAAAAAATACCGAACGGATTGAGATGAACTTTGCAATAATATAGCTTATATATCAGAATAACACATAGGCTATAAATTATAATGATATTGCGTAAATTTTTGATATTATAACAATAAGTGTTAAGTAAGAAGGAAAAATTCTGCCATCTGCGAGCTATTCTAGCGTGCGCTCCAAGTAATGTCAAAAAAGAACTGTCGAATCGAACAGATGTCAAATCGAATTTTTTGTTTTTTTATTTTCCACCTCCTTTATTAAGGGTGGTAAGGTATGGCCTCGAAATATCATGCGGGCGAAGCCGCGGGCAAAATCTAGTAGTATAAGTTGTCAAGTGCGTGTCGAAAGACGCGTATGATAGGCTGCAGTAAATGGTGACGATGATTATGATAATAGTCCAGCAGCCCTCTCCTGTGATCTTAAAGTGATTAATAACAGGCTGAATCTTCGTGGACAGGTTAAGTTCGATGAGATGCCCAAATTAATCTTATAAAAAAAAATCGATCGAGGTAGCTGAAGTACTGCGCAGATATTAAACATGTCGATTTGGTGGGGTGTCGATATTGTTACAATAATAGTAAGTTTTTTTATTTTAATATCGAGGTAAATGAACATTAAAACGGACAAACCTAAAATCCTACAAAATGGATGCTATGATTGGAGAGTCCTCCACTCCGAATGTTTCCAAATAACGAGTCATCACGAGTAATTTTGAATCATCAAAATTATTCATAACAAGCTGATTTGTTGTTAGTAAATGTTTGTACAATCAAATGGCTACATAGTCCTACAAATTTAGTGGTATGTTTTTCCAGTCCTACCTTAAGTCCTACACTTAGAAGTGGTTTATACCTGCGCAGTACTTTAGCTACCTCGATCGAGATTTTTTTATAAGACAGCTGGGCGTCTCGTCTAAATTAACCGGCTCACAAAGATTCAGCCTTTTATTAATCACTTTAAGATCATAGGAGAGGGCTGCTGGATTATAATGATAACCAATTTTTACGATGTCATTAGATGGTTAAATACTAGAAAAACGTGTAATTGAGTATGAAATATGCATGTGAGGTCAATGACATCTGAGCTATGTGCATGTTTAAAACTTCACGTATTACTACGGAACCCTAAAAATTAACATCGATAAAAGAAACTAAACACTGACCCTCAAACTTTGGCATGATTTTGAGTAACATTATAAAATTTGTTACAAAAATAAACCTTTTTAGAGCGGGCTACTTTCTTAAAAGAAAATACGGTCCGAAGCGAGATACAGAGGACCAGTTTCGCAAAAAGCATGAGCATGACCATAAAAGATGTGATATACGTGCCCTACGGTACATTGCGCCACCCGCGGTGAAACGGGCGAAGAATTTGCGAGTATGTATGATTAAGCTCAGCTCAAAATAAAAATTTAGTAAATTTGTTAGATTTAAAAATGTCGGTCTTTCGCATAGTAGTAAGCGTCACGCCCCGGTTGATTTAATAAGTGGGCGACCGATTTTTATTTATATTGTCGGCGCAAATAAATAAAGATCTCGCGTTTTTAATAACATATTCGTTAACAAACGTATACAAACGTGTTTTAGAGGTATAAGTCTATAAGACCATCGATTTGTTTTTTTTTTTGTTTATGGAATAAAATACCTAGATCTTCGTGTAAAGACATACATAAAGATAATTATTTTTCGCAAAAATGGCAAAACCGCCTTCCATCGTGTACAAAATTCGAATGTTTCGCTCGAATTGTTTACATTATTGTTTATTTATCAAAAACGGCTCAGCCGATTTTTGTGAAATTTAAATGGGATCATCTTGGGAGTACTTACCTATACCCTTTCGAACTAAAAATAATTTTTCGAATTCGAAATTATCGATGTTCATCGGGTACAAAATTTGGATGTTTCGCTTGGATTGCTTCCATTATTGTTGGTTTTTTCAAAAACGGCTTAGCCGATTTCTGTAAAATGTAAATGGGACCACCTCGGGAGTATACAATTTCGAACTAAAAATGAATTTTTCGATTCGGTTCACAATTGGCGAAATTATCAACTATCACAAAAAAAAAAGATACACACGAACATAGAACCTCCTCCTTTTTGGAAATCGATTAAAAAGGAAATTATGGCTGAAATTAAGCTTACGAAAATTAAATGTCTGTGTAAAAACAGTGGCACGGTAATGATATGATTACCGTGACAATGGGTATGCAACAAGTATAATTTTATAGGTACTGGAGGCGAGGGTTAACGGTTAACCTTGAAAAGGTTTGCGCTCATTTATAAAGATGCGTGATGGTAAAATTCAATGTATTCAAATGTCCTTTCTGTGGCAATATACGTTATTGGGAATTAATTACATCCGGGAATTTACAAAGCAAGTCAGATTTATTGAATGACTAGCCGCCTGTTCCGACTTCATCCAGGTGCAATTGGATTAAAGCTTAACGTTCCTATTGAAACAACGATAGTAATAAATAGCATTAAAATCTATTGTTGCAATAAGTATTAGGTCCCTCCCCGTTCTGAGAAGAGCCTGGATCCCACAATACAGGTCACCCTAGTGTGGGATCCAGATCACTATGAATGTTAGGCGAAGATTTTGTGTCAAAGGATGCAATTTTGATTTTCGATGTTGTGCAATTTCGAAGAATTAGGCGGAAGACAGACAGACACACAACAATAGCGACTTTGCTTTATAGTGTTGTTCACCAGTCCAGACAATATAAATTGCGCGTGATGACCCCAGATTCTTTATCTGGGCTAGCTCACCTGAGATTTTTCAAATTGTAAAGAAGGACGTATCCAAACACTTCATTCGCAACGATTTATTAAACTTGATGACTCAATGATTCTTGGTACATGGCTATGACTCTTCGTTTGATCTGTGATAATGTGTTACATAATTACCTTTTCAATGTGTACATATTTAAAATGTTGACCTATTCCAGTATATTCCGGCATTGTATTTTTAAATATTTGGTGGCGTAGGCAATAATATTGTGAGGAATACGTCCGTAGAATAAATAATAAATTCACTGGGTAGAGTTTACAAAGTTTTTTTTTTATTCGAAAATTTTGTAACCACAGACTCCAGAGTATGTGCCCTTTGTTAACTAAACACACTTTTTATTTTATTTTACTGTACAAAGAGTATTATAACATAGTTAAATCTTAGCCTAAGTTATCAAGTCGGTGCATTGCGTGAATGCCACGAGCAGACCGGCGACCTGCAAGCAGCACCCGATCACGAGTATGGCACATGTGCCAGCCAAGTTTTATATTTTTGAATGACATAGGTATTTCTCAATAAAAGCAACGTATTGTTGGTATTATTAAGAGCTATCGCAAAGTCCGGTTACGACTTCTAACTATTAATTAAAGTGCAACAAAAACATACAAGGTTCCAATGAAAAGGATTGCTCTGACGTATCGAGTAAACATCATCACTGTTCGAAAACTATATTTCACGTGACTCGCCTATCGCATAGTAAATATACTGGCTATCGTGAAGGTATGCATAATGCATTTTTTTCGATCGAAAACGCTTTCCTGTATTGAGGTAGGTTAGACGTATTCATATTTGAATCACAAACGGTCTAACCTTGACAATAAACGGTCGTATAACGCACGAAGACACGGACAGAAGAACCATTAATGAATCAAGCAAAAAGTACCTATATTTTCCAAAGATGTTATGACCTACTCATTTTTTTTAGAAATAGTTATCTAGAGAAGCCTTCACGCAGGACAGTTATTTGTAGGAAAGATGAAAAAAAAAATACCAAACATGAGTAAAATTACAATTCTGATAAAAAAAAAGACATATATAGGAATGCTGTACCTACCTATACTGTAAAATTAACGGTGGACCCCAAACTCCGCTAGGCGGGTCTCTTGGGAGCCCTTACAAATAAAATTGGTCTAATCATTTTAGCGCTATAACAGGAGTTTTTTTTCAAATTATAAGAATTATTTAAAATAAATTGACATCAGAATCGGAATTAAGGCAGATTAAAATATTCATACATCGCGAAATGCATGTATAAGGAAACGTTGCAGAATAAAATTGTGTGACCCCAGATGGATAAGGACTAGTAATTTGATGTGCTCTTTGAGTAACAATCATGTAACATATTATTATTGATGTTTAAGGAAGTTTGTGATTTGTGCGAAATCAGCGGGGCAATTCTGTTAACCGATCTCGTTGCTGAGGTGACGCGTTCTTGAGCTTCTCTCGTTTATTTGACAGCTTTGAGCTATCAAAACTGTCAGAAAAGCGAGAGGGGTTCAGGAGCGTATCACTTCGGTGACGAGATCGGTTGACAGAATTGCCCCGCTGGTCCCCGAAATTATATAGTTCTAGAATTCTGTACTCGTATTTATACCTGAGTTTTGAACCTTCTCTAAGAAAGCCATTAACTAAACATACTTACCAAGACTAATATGGAGCCCCTTTTTGGCAAATCATAAGGAGATAAATAAATTTAAAAAGAAAACAGGGGACATCTTACACAGGGTCTATGACCCCAAACTAAGGAAAGTTGTGATATGGCTGCCAGAGACTGATAAACTACATAATTATACATATTTTCAAATACATACGTATATAGATAACTACATCCAGACACAAAGCAATCATTTATATATATTCAATAATATAATATATATTCATCACAAATATACTTGTCCTGGGTGGGATTCGAACCCCCGCCTCTTTGACCCAGGAGTCAGGGTCACTAACCACTGTGCCAATGACGCACGGCTCCCAAGGGGCCGGCTTAGTCAAAGTCAAAAAAAAGACAATAATGCGAAAAATTTATAATTTTACTGTTCGTAAGATTTGCAGCCCTGCAAATCCTGCGATTAAATCTAATATTTTTGGGGTTTGTAAATCAAATATTTTATTGTCTCATTTGTCCTTTACTTTGAGTAGGTAGGTACTTAATTAGGTGGGCCCCTAAGTAGTATTAGCCCAGGGTCCCCTCAACTCACGGTCCGGCTCTGCCTATGAGCTTCATCTCATGACCTACATTTACATAATTCAATTTAATTTAACCTGAATCTGAAATGCAAAGAATTCTAACTGTAGCACTCAATTGGTAAAAACTCCAGAAATGCTGTTGAATGAGCGCGGTGACGATTTAATTAACCGAGCAAAAAACGCGGCACACTTGGTTTTCATGCCAATAAACGCCACACGACGCGGCGACGACTGTTCCACTAGGAGTAAATATTTTCTTTGGCCCACTGCGTCTATTCTGTTAAATGGCTCTGGTTTAGACCAAGCAAATGAACGTTGAATTGATTTAAATTGAAGTAACGACAAAATCTAATCTAAAGAAAGTATTTATTCTTAACTGATGGCAGCTTCTTCATGTGCAATCTTGTTTTGAATAGTCTGAAACTCGGAACGTTTCATTAGTTAGTGTAGGTAGAGGCTGGCAATCTGCCTAATTTATACATAGCCAAGATAAAAATGCTAGGAAAATGCTACTTGCCGTAGGATAGAGATGTCAAAGAAGTACGGCGAACAAATATTACCGGCAAATGGCTGAAAGTTCGACCAGTTCGCAAAAGTTTGATTCATACAGGTTACGATAAATATAACGTCACAGGCTACTTAAGCTTAAGTATAAGCCGTGGTGTTCTAGAGGTAGTGACACCCGCCTTACAATCGTGAGGTCGTGGGTTCAAATCCCGGTCCCATACCAATGAGTTCTTTGGAATTAATCTACGGATTTTCACACCACTGGGCCAGGGTGGTGGATATGGCCCAATCACCCATCGTGGGAAGGCCTACGTCCTGCAGTGGATTATTAAAAAGGCTGGTACAGGTTACTTTTGTGCCGAATAATCATTTGAGTGCATTAGCGAGAAACTAAGACAATGTAAACTTTGCACCTAAGTGTTTATATTTATGTACATGCGATTTCTCCTTTTTTTCCCACATTTTCCATCTTAGAGGTATATCTTCATTAATACCTACATTATTGTTTCTTCAAACCTTCCCATATAATTACAAAACAAAAAGCCACAAAGGTATTTAAAAGTAAAACCTATACAGGTAAGTACTTAACCTTACATAAATACATTTTACAAAACCGTCATTCATTATTATTTTTTGCGTTATTTAACAACATTTATAGGTCACATCATACAAGTCAGCGGATGTGAACTGTGAAGTACAAGCTGCGCAATATCAAATCCTGGCTGAAGCTCGCATAAAGCTGCGCATTGATTTGATATTGCGCAGCTTGTAGCGAACTTTACATCCGCCGACTTGTTAGATTCGGCCTATTCTTGGCTAGGTTACGAGTAGGTCCAAAAAAATCTGGGTGGTGCAGACCTGGAGCCTTATTGTGTAAGCGCTTTGACGTTCAGCTTCGCTTTTTCTCCAACTCGCACCAATTACTTACGCCACCGGAGCGAGCGGGAGAAAAAGCGAAGCCGAACGTCAGAGCGCTTACACAATAAGGCCCCTGTTATGGGCATGCCCACAGATCTGGGTGGGAAACAAACAAACCTTATTCCTTTAACTTGGTGGCATGCCGCATAAATCAGGTGAACGCCTAGCTCGTGTTGTCACTCAATGATATACGAGTATGTATCCGTCTATCCTACTAATATTACAAACGCGAAAGTTTGTATGTTTGGATGTTTGTTACTCTTTCACGCAAAAACTACTGAACGGATTGAGATGAAACTTTGCAATAATAATGCTTATACATCAGAATAACACATAGGCTATAATCTATAAAGATATCGCGTGAAACGAAGTTCGCCGGGTCAGCTAGTAAATTATAAAAGGTTCGTCTAAAATCACCTCCTTTTTGGAAATCGCTCTGAGCAAAATAACTATTCTGAAGTAGATTTCTAGTAGGTACTGTTAGTTATTACTCCTTTTATCTGAAACTAGTACAAGTAGAACTGGACAGGCATTGAACTAGAAAACATCATTGTGGACAGGTTAAAAGAGCATTGAACCGGGTGATTATGTACGGGCATAACCTTGGTGACATACTTTGAATGAATCAGATAGATAAAGCTGTCTGTCTGTTGTGTTTTAATAACACTGTAAATAAAAATATCGCTGGGAACAAATTGCACGCTTAACGGCCTTTCAACCGGTCGGCGTCGTCGGTTAGTCGTCGGCTCTATACTAGAACGTTTGAAAGTTTGAGTACACAGGCATTTAATTTCTAGAAACCCTAAACCCTATGTAACACATACCTACCCTTATAATCAAATCAATTTACGGGAAAATTAAATAAATATTAGGGGACATGATGATGAACTAGATGTAATAAATTAATATGTAAGTGTGTAATATTAACACGAACCAAATATCTAAGTAGAATCAATGAATGAGAGAGAATCCACAAAATTCATAGCAACTCAAACAATAAATAGAGATGTATAAAATGCTGAGTCAACTGAGTCATTAAGAATGTAAATCTGAGTCAATTATCACACAAAATTTAAACTGTGGCAATCCTTTTCACATTTATTGACGTGAATTTTTGACCGACGAACCACCGGAGGAGGTACTCAATTCGACGCGTATTTTTTTTTTTTTTTTTATGTATAACCACGCATAACTTTTTTCACAGTAGTCCGATTTCACTAATCCTTTTTTTATTGGAAAGAGTATACTTCGAAATTGGTCCCATTTAAATTTTATCGATATCGGCTGAGCAATTTTTGAAAAATCAACAATAATGTGAAAAATGCTACATCGATCTGTGCGAAATATTCGCGAATTCTGTACACGGGTGAAGTCGGTCATGCTATTTTTTGCCAAAAATAATTATAATCCCTTAACTAAATAGTTTATTAATTTGTTTAGGTTTGTACATATAGCATAGTATAGTTGTAATATATAGTTAAGTTTAAGAAATTTTATATAAGTTTTGCAAATAGATGAATACCCTTATATTTCAGTAAGTACTTAAAGTTTAGACTGATTGACGTAATACTCATTATTGTGATTTAATTACTAACACATTTAATTTAGAATACCTACTACTTGAGTAAACAATAAACTTTAAATAATTATTTTTCGCAAAAAAATAGCATGACCGACTTCAACCGTGTACAGAATTCGCGAGCATTTCTCACGGATCGATGTAGCATTTTTCACATTATTGTTGATTTATCAAAAATGCCTCAGCCGATTTCGATAACATTTAAACGGGACCAATTTCGAAGTATACTCTTTCCAATCGGAAAAACAAGAATTATCAAAATCAGACCGCTTGTAAAAAATTATGCGTGGTCATACAATAAAAAACAAAAAAAATATACCTACGCGTCGAATTAAGTACCTCCTTCGTTTCGTCGGTCAAAAAATATTTTTACACATGTAGGAGTTGTCTCATAAGAATATTTATTAAGGTTTAATTAAGTAGTATACAATATAATTTTTTATTAGACCCTGATCAGATTTGGGGTAAAAACAACAATGATTTGATTATCTTAGTCATGCATAAAAATATCTCATTTTCCCCTCTCAGTAACAGGATAGACCTTATCATTAATCATGAACATTTACAGTAGTTTTCCTGACCATTCAATATGTTGTGTAACTACCTACATGTTGTTGTGGCCCAGCTTGACCTTTAGTCAGCTGTTGGGTGCATATTAATACTGTTCCCTCGTTTATTTTTATTGCTTTTGATAACCAAAAGGGCACAACCATTGAATTTAAAGGGCTATTTATCTTGGTACTGTCTTACATTGTACTGCTACTGGTTGACAATGCATGCACCCTACAAAGAATACCTACTTATATAATGTATGCAATAGAATAATAGTAGTTTATGCAACTGTCATATAATGAAGTATACTCTTTCAATTTCGTTTTCGGTTTTCGTTTTCTTTCTGTTTTAATACCCGTGTTATATGCAGTTGCATACACTACTTTATCTTCACTAATAAAAATAAAAAAAAACATATTGCGAAACATTAAATTCACGCGTACGTGTATTGTCACAGTGAACTTGGCGCCATTAAAATCTAACCAATGAGAGCGCAGCTGCGCGCGCAGGGCCAATCAGGAGCGAGCGCGCGAT